>OZ025239.1:78895548-79360548 GCA_964019155.1 Osedax fenrisi
TATGTAGGTACAGAGGTAAGTGTGTAGGTACAGAGGTAAGTATGTAGGTACAGAGGTAAGTATGTAGGTACAGAGGTAAGTATGTAGGTACAGAGGTAAGTATGTAGGTACAGAGGTAAGTATGTAGGTACAGAGGTAAGTATGTAGGTACAGAGGTAAGTATGTAGGTACAGAGGTAAGTATGTAGGTACAGAGGTAAGTATGTAGGTACAGAGGTAAGTATGTAGGTACATATATAGGTGTGTAGGCACGTAGATAGGTGTGTAGGTAGGGGAGGTAAGTGTGTATACACACTTACCTCCACTATAGGTACAGACGTAAGTATCTATATCCTACATCTAGTGAAACACTCTCCCACGCTCGTCTCTATCGCTTCCTCGCTCTCTCTCTATCTCTCTATCGTGTAATCTATGTATCTCTCACATACTCTATATATATATTTATCTTACTCTCGTTATTTCTATGTATCTCCTTTTAAATGTTTCTATCTCTCTCTATATATAGAGAGATGAGTCATTTAGACACAAATATAATAAAAAGAGTTTTCATTTATGTTTTAGCAAAAATAATAATATAAGCGATAACATAATATATATGTAGAACAAAATAGGATTTTTTATGAAAAAATTATTACTTTTATAGAAAAATATATGTTTTAAAAACCATGATAAAACAGTATACTGTTGATTTACTAATATATCGCTTACAAATGATTGATGTATCTGATATATCAGATACATCAATCATTTGTAAGCGATCTATTAGTAAATCATGTTTAATTGTATCAAAAGCTGATTATTGATCGAGAAATAACAATTGTATATTATTGTTATGATCTAAAGTTCATAAAATATCATCTGTGATAGAAATTTAAGCAGTTTCTGTACTGTGAAATTTTCTAAAACTACTCTGTTTGTGACTAGAATATCAAAATGCGATAAATAATTATTTAATTGTTTAGGTAAAAATTTTTCAATAATGTTACTATTGAAAGGTAAATGTAATATTGGTCTATAATTGGATAATATTTCTTTATCGAGATTATGCTTTTTTTAGAAGTGGTATAATTACTGCATGCTTTAAATTTGCAGCTATTTTCCCAGTGCTAATATAACTGTTAATAACCGTGGAAATAAAATGTATTAGCAAAGAAGCAAGAATATTAAATAAGGAAATAGGAAGAGGATCCAAAGAAGATGAATATTTTAAAGTGATGATTAAATTATATATGTCAATATTTGAAACTGAATAAAAATAATGAAAATAGTTAACGGAAAAATATTTCACAGAAGTACATATAAGTGTGTGCATTTATAATATATAAATACTTTTACTTATAGTTGTATTATTAATTTAACACATTAGATATACTAATTTGTTATTTAAAAGATTAACCTATAGATATCATATATGATCCTTAAACTCAATATACCACTGACTAGTGACTGGGATACAGGTCATTGTAGTTTAAAGAAAATTCGTACATTGAAATGCGTACCATATTGTTTAACAAATGATCAGTATTAAAAACATTAAAATATTTGTTTTACTCTTGAACCAATCGTAATTCCCATAGCAGTATAACTTATAAGTGTCGTGACTGCCTATTATTAGAACAATGAGTTAATAATAGTAGTGCTATAATTAGAACACTGCGACGGTATACCTACAGCTATGCTTTGTACAGTGTACAATACGATATGTGAACGCTCTATCTACAATGTACAACGTCATATCTGTGGTTTCTATAGAATAATAGTTTGTACATGCACTAAATATAGTTAGTCAATATTACATTACGATACTCTCCCCCCCCCCCCAGCAGTGTTACCCATATGAAGGCGATAGATTGTGATAGTTTGTCTCACACTGGTCGTCTCACTGTACGCTACGGTGTGAACACATGTACGCAGCACTAATCACATCGCGTCTCACACATGTATGCTATCACGGCCGTCATATGCATTCAAGTGTACTATATATCGAGTGTTCTATGGGTGATAACTTCGTATCGCCATATATCGTATACATATAATTCAGATATAGATATAGTTAAGTGTAGGTATATAATTTTTAATCTAATTTAGTTGATAGTATTATAAATTATTGTTAATTAATAATTCGCTAATTCAATAATAAAATAATATTATATTAGTTATGTTACATTATATTTAGTATCAACATTAAAATTAGTATACGTCTTACTTAATCTAGGTATATACACCTAAACCAAATATCACTGTATTTTAACGGGATATTGAATTTCATAATATTCATTTGATAATAAATAAACAGATGTTGTAAATAGAAAATATGTATTTTAATCATTTATATATCATTTCATGTATCTCATCGTATCTTAATTCGCTCAACTAATTCGAAAAAAATTATTTGTATAACACCTAGGTAAATTAACAATAACCTATACTGTTTATACATGTACCAATAAGATATATGTATCAATTTCAATTATAATACAATTATTACTCTAATATTAGCGCGGTATTTTAAATGAGAGTAATAAAATAAACTAATTATTTTAATTTAACATTGTTTAAAATAGCAATATATATATGATATATAATGATATAATAGTAATATCTCTTGATACTTTTTAATATAATTTGAATATATTTTATTTGGTTATTTCAGTTTAATTTATTGTCAATATAAATTTAAATTGTGTTACTCTTTTAATATAATTAATATCACTATTTGATTTTAATTTAGTGTTTTATTTTAATTTCTGATATTTAATAATTTGATATTAAAATTATTAATGTTTATTGCTATTAATTTATTAATATCCAGCTAGTTATATAATTTATCAATCCCGTAGTGTATTATATATATATATATAGATGTTAACAAATCAAATTCAATTTACTTTAATAGATATTTCTTCATTATTTCTCAGAATATAGGTATGAAAGGGTACCTTCTTACTAACAAAGGTAGCAGACAACTTGCAACAGCTAAGACGATGAGAAAAATCTAACACTATAATACAGATACAAATTATGAATATTTTTATTTAATATTTTAATATATAATACATATATTTAAAATAATATTGTGTTACATACTTATTGTATTGAATATTTATTTAATTAATGCATAATCTAAAGATTTAGCTTTTGATTATACTTTTAACTATTAAAGTATTCTATGTATGTATGGTTACAATTAAAACTTATATAACATATTTATGGGTTTTTAATTTAATTTTATATATTGGTATTTGATCGTTATTTGCGTTAGCATCGGGCTTAAATGCCGTCATTAAATATGACAATGCTATTTAGGGTATGCTATACAATTATATGTATACAATAAACGATACAATAAAACACAATACAGTTTATTTCATTGAGGCATAGTAGTACACAGAGTGTTGACAACAAATCGCTTACATTTTTGCAACATTTAAATAATTACAATATTTTTAGACTAACTTTTAATTTTAATAATACGCGCTTACATTACATAACACATGCATACGTTACATAACACATGCATATGTTACATAACACATGCATACGTTACATAATATTACATAACACACGATACCTTAGCGTATACGAATAGTACAAAGTAAAAGCAAAGTAAAAAGTAAAAAAAAAGTAAATAAATAATAAAGCACACTTTTGCTATAGGTATCCGTGCGACCGATTCCATTCCGATTCAAGCCTAGACATCATGTGTGAGAGGGTGACGCATCGAGTCCACGTGACCTCATTTAGTAGTTCATCCCGCCTCCCAGTCACGTGGTCGACGCGAGCAGCAAGTCACGTGCTCGATTACAATAGACGCGTTGTTATAAAGGCTACCAACGAGACGACGAATACGCTCTGAACCGCAGTTGTCGCACCTGTGTGTGTGCGTGTGTGTACGCGTGTGTGCGCGCGTGTGTCAATAGCTACGTGTAACTGGCAGCGTGTTGTTGAGACAGTTAAATAGTCCGTCGAATTAGCATATAATAGTTATATATACGTATATTTAATTAAAACATTTGCATATATATATATGTGTGTGTGTATACATAACGTACCGTTACACAGATCTTTATCGCAACACGATACCGTCACTTTGCAATTTTTCTCATTTTCGCAAATTAATTCTTCACCCTTCTTAGCTAATTCCTTACTCACGTTACAGGTACTGTTAGACCCGCAGTCGTATCTGTATTCAGTTTTGCCGCGCATAGTTACCGATGACTTCTGTAGATGTGAACATCAGTTACTTAATACTGTACGATATACGACGCAACAATAATAGGTATATTATATTACCTATATATTAGCGAACATTTCTGCGTATGTTTTAGGATATAATGAACGGGTAAAATGATTACGAAAATATAATTAGTTATGGGTAATGGGGTAGAGTATGGGATAACTTAGGGGTAATTGGGTTAATGTAGATACTAACTTGTCTGGTTTAGTAATACAGCATTATATATATAAAGGTATTTACAATCTTTTTTATTGAAATAGTAGCGATAAAGTTAATATTAGTGATTTGTTAATTTATAGTAAACAATGCTTATTTATAAGGTTGAAGTTGATTCCAGCGACGATATTAAATGCATAAAATCCGAATCAGCCCATGAACAAATAACGGAATGATATTTAAATGGTGAAAACATGATATTCGAAATAAAATATCGCATTTAAAAGTAAATATATAAATCGAAATAGATTTGTAAAATTACTCGAAACTATTGTGTTTACATATATATTTAATTGTCATGAATATTGTTATACAATAGCATTTTAACTAAATTGTAATAGTTGTATGTCCAACTATTTGATCGCAAGTGAAGATGAATTATTCACCTAATATTTAACTATATCAAGTGTATTACCAAGTTATTTAACTATTATCAACTCAAATAATATCCATTGAACATTTTGCATGTACTAAATGTATGATAAAGGTAACGTTGCGTATACTATATATAGTTAACTGAAGTTAAATTACTGAACTTCTATTCTGTATAATGATTATGATTATCATAGACGTTAAAAGTGTATTAACAAATAAATTAAATAATCAGTCGGACACGGAACATGAAGAAATTAATACAGTTGTAATATATAGTTTCTATCTATACATAATATTAATATTGTTTACTGTTTTACTGAATTATTAATAACTACAGTGTGGTAATGTAGTAGGATATGTGTACTATAGTAGTATACTACTACTACTACTACTACTACTACTACTACTATCGCTACTAACCACACACTTTCCGAAACTACATCCAACTTGAACCATAACCGATACCTTGTCACCTTCCTTTTTCGAACCGCTGTTACATTTCAATGATAGACATAACCCTATGACGTAATAGTAGCATATAATAACAATTAATCATGTGCTTATGCGTCATTGGCAGGCCAAGTTATTTTGGGTTGTTCCAAAGCCCAATTCCAAAGCCCAAAATAAAATCAAAAAGCCCACAATAAGAATTTTGAAAAGCCCAAAATTACTTATTTTGGGCTTTTTACTTTATTTTAGGCTTTTTTACTTTTTCTCTTATTTTATACATTTTAATTAATTATATTTAATTTTTAGTATATTTTTTAAACAATTTAACTGGCCAACAAGTATAACATGTATATATATATATATATATAATATATAAGGGATGTTCAATATAAATCATGTAAACAATTATATTAATTGTATAATAATCTGTCTTGTGAATTATATTTATTTTGTTTCATTTATCTATTTGTTTCAAAATGAAAATCAGTATTATTGTATATGTTATCATAATGATGAATATCATTAATTTTTATCATAATAGTGAATATATATAATATAATTTTATAATCAATATCTCTCAATTTATATTCATTAAAATGAATAATAAAAAAAAATGATGGCACACAAATTATTTCTGATTTTCTACATATTATTTATATTGAAATATAAGTCTTTGAATATATAAATATATTCATTTAAGATTAAAAATACAATACACATGTTTAAATTATTAATACAATACACATGTTAACATATAATTCATATATATAAAATTGATTTATAGTGATAGATCAATTAGTAGGGATTTATAAGGAATATATTAATTTATATAAGGATATAAATAAGGAATGGTGGGTTTTTTCGGGAATATTTAATACGATTTCGACAAGAACTGGTATAACATTTAAGAAATTACAGAATCTTAATTTGATAATTCATGAAGAAATAATTATCATTAATAATGTACTAACTACTTTCAAAAATTGTAAGTTTAAAAATTTTCTAAATTAAATACATTTTAATAATATTTTTAATGTATTAGTTTTCAATTGCGGATTATACAATAGAAGTAGGTTCTAATTGATCCTAATTGATCCTAATTGATCCTAATTGATACATTTAATTTAAACAATGAATTTATAATAATGAAATAGGACATTATCAGCTGTATAAATGTTGTAAAAAATAATGTTTGTATTATATTTACATAATATTGTTATTATTTGTTATACATTTTAAGTGAATTTTCTTCTAACCTATATTATATGTGCTATATACAGATTGTTTTTTTTGCAGATTATTTGGTTTTTTTGTGAAGAATATTGGTTTTTATCTATATAATAATTTTAATAAAACATATGTAGGACCTATAAAACCTATAGTGAATTTTATTTGTAATCAATAATTCTATAATTATTATTAGATATATCTAATAATAATTATATATGAATTATAGTTCATATATAGTATATTAAAAAGTATTATATATACTATAATTTATACACATATTTATTAGTTATTTCAGTAAATTCTTTTAGATTTTATTTTTCTTTCGGCCAGGCATGTTTATCAAATGAATAACTTTATATAATATACATAATTTATACTATTATTAAAAATATTTTTACAAATATTAAAAGATACTATAGTATTGAAATTAATATTCAACAATTTTATATAAAATAAACCGAATAAACCTTAAAAAAAACAAATTAAAAAAAACGGAACAACTATGTAACTCACACTTCCCTCCAGACGGCACTATTATTAACAATATTCATACTAATATTAAATTATATCATTAGTATTGAAATTAATATATTATTTTACAATAATTTTATATAAAAAACCAAATAAAACATGGTTTTTTTGATCAAAATATCAACAACAAAACTGAACAATCCTGGCTATATATGATAATTATGTTATTAATGTATACTATAAATTTGATATTGGATCGTATAAGAATGATAATTTGTTTCACTTTGATACATTTCAACTTTATTTATGTTATCAAAATATTGCCATAAATATATTAAAACTACAAAAGAAACTTCTATTAATATCAGTTCAAAGAGATTCTAACAATTCACCACATAATAGCCAATATATGATCGACTAACAAAGCATTGTAAATATGTAAGGAAAAGTGTTTGGCATGTTTTCAATAGATTTTATTTACGAAACAATATAACTACGATATAGATTCGAGTATAAAGTAATTATAGAAGAATATGAAAGAGGGATAGAAGAACTAATAATATTTTTAATTAAAAATTTCGAATATGCGTAGAAGGATATTAAATATAAAAAATAAAAATAATTTGTCTGTAATAATAATTTCATCTGCTATGGAGTCAAATTTTGTTATACTAAAATATATATAAAATAATTATAATAATAATGTAAGTAAAATTAGCCTGAAAGGTATGCGTCATTCAAGTCAATACAATCTATTATCATCACTTTTATAAACGAAAGTTATTATAAAAACAATAAATTATTATTACTTATTATTTAATCTCATTGTATATAATAAACATTTCAAAATGTATTTTTTTAAATAATGTTATCATTTCTTAAACTAAATAAAGTATATTGATAACTTATAAAATATATAAAAATAGTATAGTATATATGGTAAATAATATGATAGTTATTAAATATATAATATGAATCATAAATTATGATTGATATTAACGTATTGTAAGTTTTTTAAAAAGGCCCAAAATAAGGATTTCAAAAAGCCCACAATAATCTATTTTGGGCCTTTTTCTTTATTTTGGGCTTTGGCTTAAAATAACTGGGCCTGGACTGTGACTCACTGACTAATGACTCATTGGTAATGTCACATCGGCACATCGGCGTAAGTACACAACGTATACACAGTATGTATTACAGTATATATATATATATATATATATATATATATATATATATGTGTGTGTATACTGTATGTATTACGTAATTCTAAGTTAGTACTGAACGATTTATTTATTTATATATGATGTTCATTTTACATTGTACAATAATGATCGTATTAATTGCGATTTATATTATTTGTATATAGTGAAATAGTAATGATATAAAGTTAAACCTAACTGTAGTTATATTTATACATTATATATATATATATATATATATATATATATATATATATATATTTATATATATATATATATGGTTATTATTCGTAATACATAATTATTATATCATATATATAAATATATATATATATATATATATATATTTATATAAGATACGAAACCTATAACGGACAATAGACATATGATTGAGGTACGCATGACGGAGATTGTTTGAAACTATTATAAAATAAATCTAGCCAGTGTGTTATATAGCAGTAGATCGGTGTTATTTTAACCTATGACCCCGACCGGGTTTAGATAGTATAGGTGTGGCTTTGGTATGATACATGTCTATGTCATAAGTATATTGATTTACATGATTGATATTTTGTTTCTTCATATAATATATACTATATATTAAATTAGTTGATATACATCAAATATATATATATATATATATATATATATATATATATATATATTTATATATATATATATATTTATATATATATATATATATATATATATATTTATATATATATATACACAATAATATATTTATGTAATAACTTATATAATACCAAGTAATAAGTCATTATATGTTACTTGACTTAAATGCGTAGGATTATCGTCCCTTTGCTTTCCACATGAATACATAGTTTCCGAAGGCATCTCGTCGTTTGGCTCGTCTCTCTGTATTTAAGAGTGGCTCACCGCACTGTTCCTTTATGCCATCAGACCATCTTTTTGGCGGGCGTCCTCTTGGTCGATTTTTGTTGAAATCTAGCTTGTAGCTGGAATTTAGTGTTGACGTATTCCTGACAACATGACCGAACCAGCGAAGTCTTCTTTTAAGAACGATGTCTTCTATCGTCTCGCTTATGTTTAGTTTCTTTCGTATCATGGTGTTTCTGAGTATGTCAGACCTAGTAATCCGGAGTATAGCTCTAAGGCATTTCATTTCAAACACTAGTAGCGCATCTATTTCCTTTCGTCTTGTAGTCCATGACTCTGAACCGTATGTGGCAATCGGCAGAATGAGTTCTCCGTAGAGTCTAGTCTTAAGATGTACTGATACGTCTTTTGATGACCATATCGTTCTCAGTCGACCGAAAACTTGTGATGCCATTGATATTCTGTGTTGAACATCTGAGGAGCAGTCTGGAACAAGACTACCCAGAAATTTGAACTTGGAAACTTTGGGAACCACGTTGAGAGTCACTCATTGATGATTCAATTATGTGCGAGCATCTGTTCATCAATATTTTGCATAATATTTTACCTGGTATTGGTAATAGTGCAATGGCTCTATTGTTTGCGGCGTTCAGTTTGTCACCTTTTTTGTGGATTGGTGTTATTATCATCTTAGACCAGTCATTTGGTGGATTCTCTGTCACAATTATTTTATATACAAGTATAATAACAATTATATATAAATATGAATAATCTATGTTATATAATTAGTATATATATATATATATATATATATATATATTGATATATTAATTATAAATACTATAGAAATTGCCTCATACTAATACATGTGCAAGTTAATTAGTTGTATACTTGATTACTGAATGTGATTAACATTCAGGCATTCACGTATAAACCTATACTATATAAACGTATATATATATATATATAATATAATAAATAGTTTTACTTTATTTATTTCATTAAAGTGAACTTATAATCCTATAGGTTTCCTATTTAGAGTTCCGGATAATGAAAATTAGTTATACACACTCACACGATACGGTAAGTAATATTAGTATTAGGATCACTAGCATTATCGGGGAGGGCTTGTGACACTATTATGTATAATGTTTACATGTATACTATTTTTAGAGCGCCACCAGTATTTCGAAAATTAACAAAATATATTTTATCAAAAACTATATAATTGTTCTATATATTATTACATTTTTCTATAAATACTCGTCTCCACGGTATTACTACCCGATAGAATGATTACATATTATCTGACACGTGTCAACTACCCGGATACGAGTGACACATGCATCCTATTCGTCACGCTATTGACATGCGTACATTTCTAGGAAACAGATTCACCGTTATAATGTTTACACGAATGTGCAGTAATTATGATAACCTTTGACCCCGACGGCGACCTCGATAAAGTAGGCGTGGTTAGGATAAGATTTATGTCTATCGATTATTAAATCTCTTTTTGTTGTACGAAGTTGATGAATGTCGTATGAGCCATGTAATATCAAGTTATGTAATATCAAGTTATATATAGATATTTTATTCAAATTAAAAAAAAGTATTAAATTTAAAAATTATATAAGTATATATAAAATATATATTTTAATTTTAATTTCCTTTATGTATGTATTATGATCGTTATAAAAGTTTTATTAATATTTATTTATCGTATATTTATCACGTATCGTGTTCTCAATAATCTAATGATTAGAATTAAATTGACTAATACTAATTATAATAATAATGATCCCCAGCAAACAGTAAGAGCAGCATAACAGCAGCATAATAGCATGCAAAATTAATAGCAGCATAATAGCAGCATAATAGACATTTAATAGCAGCATAATAGCACAATGTAAACATTTGAGGCTCTAGCATATGCTGTTATGCTGCTATTATGCTGCTCTTACAGTTAGCTGGGTCACCACGGCAACGTTAACTATAGTAAGGTTAGCGTGCCTCCCTTTAGAGAAAGCTTACCTATATAAGTGATCGATGAACTAATGTATCGAACCTATACATCGAATACTCGGAAAAGCGCCATTAGTAACGTGATTGACTATTTGCGTAATAACTCTTTACGAATATACATCGACGTAAAAAATATCACTTTCTTTACATCGACGGAATAGATGCGCCCGTATTCAGTTCTATATATAGAACTATTCTATAGAACTATATACATACGTGTATATAAGGTGAACGTGACTACTGCATTATGGGTCGTGAAATATGCATGAGCGTACACCGTACACTGTACGACGTACTATGTTGTGTATTATCAGTTAGTTGTTGTGGTGGATTACGAAATGTCCTCACGACATGATATATTCGGGTTGTTTTTGTTACATTTGTAATCGGCGCATGCGTAAACACTAAATGATTAATTATATATATATATATATATATATATATATATATATATTAGCATATTTAGGTAATTAAGGAGTATTTTTAGAGGAAATACTGCTTATCGACAACATTAACCCTTTATTAACATTATAAGTTTCATTATGAATAAGAATAATATATAAATAGTAAAGCTATAGCAAAGATTTTCCGAAGATCTTTGGCTATAGCTTTAGAAAATATTAATATTATATAGTATTACTATTTCCTGTTAACATATATATGCTATAAATAAATAAAATATATAATAAAATATATTGAATCCTTTAGGAGAAAAATAAGGAAGAACTACATAGGATAGATCCAACAAGTATAACTACAAGAAGAAAAATAAGAAAATAGACAATGCCATTTAATAACATATATTAAACATATATATATATATATATTTGTGTGTGTATGTGTGTGTTTACACTCATGTATATTTTAAATTGAATTCTACAGGTATATCGAGTAATATATTATACATATATATTTATGAATTTACTGAGGTTATTACATAATATGATCGACATATTTATATACACAAATAGTGTTTAGATTTACGCTCGGTGTAATATCTAGGAAATCGAAATAAAGTAAGTGGATAGGCAATTGCATGTATTTTATGACACTCTGCAATAGAATATCTTCAGTCGACACCTACTACTAATTACTACAGATATATAATTATGTAGATAGGTATTCGTTAATATTTAGTGAAATATCCAATTTCCGCCATTGTGTGTGTATGTACCACGTGACTGCGATTTTTATATTTATTTACATTGTAATTTATTTATTTACATCGAAATTTGAATGTATTTCAAATTGGGATCACAGTAATATCCTAAATATAATCATAGATTTATTATAATAATGTAAATGTACATTATATAATATATGTATAAATAGCTATTGTTCACATGGTCCCTACCCACCAGATGGCAGACTAGGTGTTTCATTGAAGAGGTGGTATTGGCAAATGCCATTATTATTCCTAATTATATATCTGCGTCGAATACCTGCTACATTTTTAATTATTATTATTTATTTATATTTATATATCGTTAATTACTATCAATTTGAATGTACTATCTATACTAAAAATAATAATTATATATATATATATATATATGATATACAACATATCAACATTCTTAATAATATTAGTATTTTAATTGAATACATCATACTATTGTATTGACACATATAGACATACATAGAGATATACAAATCAGTCACTTGATATGTCATTTCTATTTCGACGAACATCCTACTATTTTAATAGTTTACCTATATATATAGGTTTACCTATATATATATATATAGGTTTACCTATATATATATATAGGTTTACCTATATATAGGTTTACCTATATATGATATGACTAATATTCAATCAAAATCACTGATGCAATATTGTTAATTTATCGATAATAGTGCCATTAGCGAATCTATATATATATATAGCTCACGTATGTTGTTTCCATTCTCTAAAAGAACTAAACTCCGATCCGTATAAATTATACATAAATAACTATACTCATCCGCCTCACTGACATATTTAGTATACTAATCTATAGATGACGCACCATTCACTTTGTCTGCGCTATTCTAATAGTAAACATCTTTTACCAATGCCAGAGTTTTCCGTCATTTTTCTGATTTTAAAGCTAATTTAAGTGAACATCATAACGTGATTCTAAATAATATATTTTATATAAAAATATGTATATATATATATAATATAGGTTTATTATAATAATAGTATCAATACATATAGGTGCTAATAATACAATTGAGGAATTACATTAAATGAAAACCTACTATATGATTATCACAACATTTATCATATATTTATCACAAATTCTGACTCATTTTCTACGTGACTTCTATGTGAACTTTACTGATATTCGAAGGATTAACATCGTATAATACGCACGTACTGCAACGTGACGTACTATCACGTGACGTACTACCACGTGACGTCCTGCCACGTCACGTACTTCCACGTGACGTCCTTCCACGTGACAATTACAAATATATTTATTCACGATCGTCACCTACACGATTATTCTATACTTGTTAATGTTAAGACCCCTACCTACAATGATATTAACACTATTAAAACTCGATCCTCTTCTTCAATACTTCATTCAATACATATAATCGAACTTATGAAAATAACTACGTTTATTACTAGTATAATATGATAATGACTTATTGATTGTATAACATTTAGTAAAATTGCATTATTTCAAACAAGCTATATATATACAGCTATAGCTTTTAGGTATACCTCGACTCCTAGAATTAAATAAATCGAATTGGATTGAAAACAAACAATTAAGTTATCATCACAATATTTTTGAAAATTGTAAATAACACAATACCGAAATATCGCTACCCTACGTTACTAATTATCTTCTATACGATAGTAACTGTAATACCATAATGTAAATAGTTCTTCTTGTGTTAATGTATACCTTGTCATACATATACTACGTATACCTACATTAAAAACAACGTTATCAGTCTACTAATAGTATATATAGAATATATTCTATCGATCGAACATTTAGCTAGACTCAATATATTCCAATAAAGCACTATTATTTGGAGTACCATAAAGAACTATAGAACCTATTAAGTCTATTGTGGTATTCTATATATATATATATATATATATATATATATATATATATATATACTACACCTATTTCTAAAAGCTATCAATTATATATCATTTAAATGCCGATGATATAATTATTATGTCGCCTGCAAATAACTCGACGTTATTTGTCCTATTATTGAATTGATTCATTACATGACGAATAATTACTTATTTTAAAATACAAATAAAACTACATTATTAACATGACAAATAAATAATATCATTTTACCACGATATACTTAAAATAGGTTCAGAAATACCACAAAATGTATATATATATATATATGTCTACTTTTATGAATATACGTATGTTATAAACTAAAACACTACACATATTACCAGTACTAAACTACTACTAACCTTATCCAGCTATATAAAATAAGAAATTGACTGCCATTAAAAAATCTCACAACTCTTCTCACTTGACATCCATGCTCCTGTAAATAATAAAACTAATATTTTACACCCAAACACATCCTTGTATACTATTAATACTTCCATCAAACACACTGTATATGTATGTTAGAATCTAAATGAACAATATTTTAACTTCATCATCACTCATGAATTACGGACCATGTCATCTAAAGTTATTAATTTTAAATGTCGACTACATTCATATATGATATCATTATAATGTCTTCTTTTTAAATTTATTATTATTTGTGTAACTATTTATTTGTTTTATTATTTCAACTTGAAGCATATAAACGTCCATCGTTTTCTGATTCAATAAACCTTTCTATTATTATCACTAATCATCACACATTTTTTAAATATACATGTATACATCCTATACTATACATAGTATTGATCTATTAACGCTAAAGCTATGTTTACGCATGACAATTTTAATTCTAAGCAACATATAGTATGTTAGTTTTTTAGTTTGGAAATGGCACACTTGGAAGAAGATAAAAACACCATACCCCGATTTTACTGATGATGACAGGCCTACTTTGTTTGATTCCTTTTTCAATGACACAATCGCCAATATTATTAAATCATTAACCGAACCTATATCTATATCTCACTTATTTTCTCCTACTAATATACTGACCTCCTTTTTGATACCTTATAATGATCAATTAATTAGTCTACTTAAAAAATCTCTCACCTCTTCTTCTCTAAATCCTATTCCTTTAATTTACTAAATGATATAGCTCCTCATATTATCTCAAATATAGCTCATATCATCCACGAATCACTTACATTTGGTTGTGTCCCCTTATTTTCAAATATTCGCTTATCATTTCTATCATTAAAACGTATGCCTATGATTAAGTTATATTATACATAATTAATATATATATATATATATATATATATCGTTTGTATTTAAACAAAGTTTATTATTAGTAGCCCTATAGGGTAATATAAGTATATAATATACGTATATTTGTGTATTATGAGGATATATTTAAAATTGTTATCTTCTATATTGATGTTGTTTATTATAGTAGGTATTTTATTATTCATATTGTTATACAATTGTAATATTATCGTGGTTTATTCTTTCTTACTTTTCGCTATTACAAATATTATTTATTCGCACAATTATATATTAATTGTCTATGTTGGCAACGATATGTTCTCATTCTAGAATAGCATACGATGTTATAATGTGTATTAAAACATCAAAATCAACAAAAATAAAAATTATATCTGGGAAATAACCGAATACGGATAGTCTCGGTATTTCATAAACCATAAATCCTACAAAAAAATGTTTAATTAATAAAATATTCATAATTATATAAATAGTCAATAATTTTTAATTTTTTAATTATTCAAAATATTTCTGATATATCCAATAAACTGATTTTTTTATTATGTTTTTAAATTTATGAAAAAAAATGTCAACTTAAAACCTTATCAAGAATATAAAAATATATCGATATAAAATATAACATGCGTGTATATTACTATATTATTAATAAATAAAGCACTCTAAAATTATATATATAATTTATATATTTGTTATCAAATATTCATTAAGTTATAAGCATATATTTAGAGGTCATATAAGTCCCTAATACCGACACTCTAGATGTCTTAATACACCCTATAACCAATCAGCTCGCAGCGTATGAACTATTCTGATATTCATAAAAATCGCGTGCGTTATAATATTAATACCACCAATAAAGTTAAATCTAAAATGTGTATTATTTAAATACTTAAATTGTATTATTGATTAAAAAATAATAAAAATAAATAAATTATTAACTAATTAAATTAGAATAAATTGTTCATAAAATTAATTATAAATAATGTAATTGTAATGTGTATGATTGATTAATCAATAATATATAGTTTATCAAGTGATATATCGTGTGTCCGTATTATAACACAGGGTGTCCGTATTCGGATATGGGTACCGAATACGGACACCCCCGTTATCTATGGAATTAAATACAATTTTAAAATCACAATAATATCTATAATCATATAATATTAATATATTGTAATTTTTGAATACAAATAATGAGTCATAAAATGTTAAGATCATTTATTGTTAAAGTGTCCGTATTAGGTTAATTTCCCATATATGGGATAGTATACTACGATTAGTTTTAAATTTTAAAATCATTATAATATAAGTATTATATTATCATTTAAAATAATAATAATTTAAAAAGTTTAAATATAATAAATATAACAACAGTTTAATATAATATAAATATTTTGACCTATACTTTTAACAATTTATTTATTAGTTATCTATGAGTTACTATTAATTATCTATTAGTTACAATACCCTAATCGGTAACTTATAATCAATATAGTCATTTAAAATGTGAAGATGATATAGATACCTATCTCTGAATTATATGTAGTGTTAATAATAATTAGATAACGTATTGTTTTTAGTGATGTATAGAGGTAAGTATAGTGTTAAGAGTAAATAAGATTATGATGATGATAAATATTTATTTAAACACAAATTAATTATAAAAATCTTATAGTGTGACAATAATATATATAATGCGATATTATAAGTAATAAATAGTACGGACTAGTACAACGTGGCGAAAACTAATATATTTGGAATTCAAATATTGAACAAGGAGGTAATTCTTTATTTTGTTTTTGGGGTGTTAGTTGATACATTAATGGTTTTGAGGGATATAGGGAGTTGATTCCAGGAGAAGCCGACGTAAATAGAGTATCGACGATTCCTTAATTTTTGCAGGTGAAATAAGAGTTCAGTCAGTACCTTATAGTTAGAAGATTGTAGGTTGCGTAATATAGTTTTTTAAAATATAAATATATATATATAGTATATTTTATTATCAAGCAATATAATAATATATAATTAATGTTATCAACATTAAGCTGTAATGTATTACCTAGTAACCAATCCATTAACATGTTATGTGTATCATGTATGTTTTTTCTAATAAATGTAAATATTTAATGTAATATATTTAATTATTTAAATATATAACATTATAATTTCAAATATAATAAGGGGAAAGTAGCCATACTTCACGGTGAACCCAAACTTCGCGGGTTGTTATATATATTGATATCTATTGATCCTATAGAAAAACTTTACTTTTGATAATTATAGAGAATTAAAAAAATATTACGATAAATTTAATTTTAATTAATTAATAATCACTATATTTTACATTATTGATTTATTTATAGGGTGGTCGAATTTATTTCATTTTTCGTTTAAGGGAGAATGATGATCACAACATAATTATATAATGTGTATTATATCTTAATATTGAATAGTTTATAAATTTGTGTATAACATTTTGGAAATATTGAATTTTAGAATAACGTTACCGTACGGCGTAGGGGTTAACTAATGAAGGTATCGCCACATATCGGATGTTATTGCAAAGCCGAGGAGTTTAGGATTTCAAAAACAAATTGCATGTTTCACTCTTATTGATCAAATATTCTAAAATATTATTATATTTATAAAATAAGATAGCCATCTTATAAATGTAAATTCAATGTATAATATGATAACAAATGTAAAGTATTCAATATGTTATGTTATGTTACATATTTATTTGATTGGCTACCCATTACAAAACCCCGTGAAGTATGGGTACTTTCTTTACTAGTAAATTATAATATTAAAATATAATAAATTAATTTAAAATAAGTGTATTATTATTACAATTTAAATCGCTAATTTTGGATTTTGTTTTCCTTCTACAAGTTTAGAATTATATATATATATATATATATATATATATATATATATATATATATATATATATATATATATATATATAGTAACTACAAATAATAAACATAATTAATTATATAAAATATATTTTTTTTAATATATACTCAAAATGAATGTATTATTTATAAATGATGAATCAGGATTTAATATTACATTTACAATTATAATTAGTGTGTTCGTCATTTGTTGACAATTCTAGCTCTGAGTTATAGCTTTGATACTATCTCATAAGAGCTGAATATAGGAATTCTAAAAAGTATTGGATTATTTAAATTAAAATAAGGTTCATACTTGGGAAATTGTTCCGTTTTGTCACTTCACGGGGAACTGTTTTTGTATATATATAATATGTGATTAATTCCTGTTTACACTAATTTTACTTTAAGACGTTATTGTTATTGTTATTGTTATTTTTATTTGGTGGAGTTCTTTCATCCCATCCATGATTTTAGATGAAGTTTTCACTTATAATCATATATGGCTCTAATGACTTTTACAAGCCGCTCTCATGTTAAGGCATCCATGGTTTTAACGAGAGCCGATTATTTATGTATGCACAATTATATACACTTCTAAATAATATTTTGGACGTAGCTAGAACCCGTGTCCTACTTGACGTATTTATTTTTACTCTCTTATAATCCTATAATATCTCTGTACAGCTAAGAAATATCTTAACTTATTACATATCTTAATATTAACTTATATACAAGAGTAATGGAAGAGTAATTTAGTCGATTTTTTACCGTTTTTTGTCGATGTGTGTTACTAGAAATACTCTAAATCAAAAAATATATATTGTTAATAACCATCATATACTATTTAACTAATATTAATTTACGATATGAATATATTAATTATTTATATTTGTGTATATTTTGCGAATACAGTGGATATTAATAAGCTATATAAATATGCATAAAAACAGCAAAGTCGGGAAATTTGGCAGAAATTAAAACTTTACTCGATTGGTGTAATCTATGTTATCAAATATATAAACTACATTTCTTGAATAAATGAATAATTAGACGTGAATTTAATACCAGTGCCACATTAGATTATATTTTCAAAATCATACTTTTATTGCTAATATATTGCAAATATATTACTTCTTTATTGAACTTCGTTTTAAGCACTTTATTATATTTTATTAATAATTTAAACTATCAAATACAATTGGTATAATACTATGATATACCAGAGGATGGATAGTGCAGTCATGGTGAAACCCATACATATGGTTAGGATGGAATTATTAAAAGCAAGCATTTTGAATAATTTACTATAATTTTACTATCTTTTGACATCTGATTGGTTAATGATTGGTCAAATAACACGACTTGCATTGGCCAAATTACCCATTATGATATACGTTGTTATTATAGAAATATAGTTGTATCATATTGATATATAATTTAATATTAACATATAGAATCAAGAACATATTATTTTTTATTTGGGTGTGAACAATATCACAATCCAACATGAAATGACAAGCAGATTAACAAACACCTATTTTGTATACATTCCGCATTTTTATAATACCAATAAATAATAATAATTATTGATTTGAACAATCAATCAATAAATAATTATTCATTAAAATAAATGTTTACTATTCTAAAAGATATTATGAAATACTATAAATTTAATATAGAATTTTTCTGATATATTAGAGTCGGCCAAATTATCAGCATTGGCCAAATTACCCTTCCTTCCATATATTAGTATATTTATATTAGTCAGTAATTTTATTTATTCAATCATATAATTATATAACTTTAAATCTTTTAAATAAATAATTATATTTACATATTAAATCAATTTTATTATCATATATAATTCATTAATACTAAATTCATTCATTACGCTTCAGTGATTTCTGATTTTTTGTTGATTGTTTTATATAATTTTAATCATTTCAATATATTCAATTTATATGTGAATATATTCTATATTTGTATATATGTGTATATACGTATATGCACACATCATAGTCAAATGATATATATATATATATATATATAGATATAGATATATTTATATTATATTATATATTGATATATATATTGTTTTCATATATTCTTATAATTATTTTTATAATTCATTTATTAAATTGTCAGATATATTTCTGAAAAAGTATATAAATTAATATATAATTAGTATTAAATTGTATCTGCAATAATTAATATATTATTTTATAATTATTTTATATAAACTAAATAAAAAGAATCAATTAATGGTAGCTAATGTAATAGAAAAAGTTACCCTATACATTAAACATATAATTGAAAATGCTATAACTAAGGCTCTCGTAGCAGTCAGAGCTGAGATTGATTCTCTCAAAACTAAAATTGAGATTTTTGAAAATAGTCTTATTGCTGCTATTATTAGATCATGTGTCATTGTATTAGTTTTCTATGAGAGACAACTTACAACATGTTGGTCTTATAGTTAACAAAAACGTCTCATAAATTGATGCTATAATAGAATTTGGAACCCAACTGGGAGTTCATATTGTACATGTAGACATCATTATAGCGCATAAAATCCCTAACAATAGTAAGTTCGCTTTAACAGACGTGAAGTGCGTAATGATCTCTATAGATATAACTCTAGGTATACCTAGCAGAAAAACAAAATAAAATATACATTCAATTATAAAATCTATATTAATGAAGATATAACTAAAATAAGGATTATTTTATGCATTCCTTAAAACGTGATGAGTTAACCAATAGTTATTGGTCTTATAATGCATTTATATGTTGTACGCTAAAGGATAATGATGATGTAATTTTGACAATAAAATCACCTTACGATCTCATCAATCACTATAAACATGATATCAATAAATCAAACTATTTTCCCCCATTTATATTTTTAAACTTAGCAATAATATTTTATACAAAAAAAATCAATTTATGTTCTTATTTTTGTTCTTGTTATTTACTTTAAATTGTCCTTGCTCATTATAAATATATGTATACATACTCATTTACTTATTTATTCTATATAAAACCTTCATATATGTTGTTATTTTGTTAAAATTTTATATTTCCTTATAATCAATTTTATCTTACCAATTTCTAATAATATTTATTTAATCTTATTTACATTCACACCTGATCTTGATTGATAATAAGTTGTATCCACATTATAAATGACCCACTCAATTATTGTCAATAACACAGCGAATCTTAATTACAATTTTGAACAGGTTTCTCCTTGTGTGTCGATGAATGAACTTCATAAATTAAAATACAACTTATTGATAATATACATATTATAATCAGTTAAATTTACAGATCTCACTCATTGTGAAATGATTCTTTTGTTTATCATACTAATTTTATTGAAAAATGCAATGTATTTAATAGTACACATATATTTCTCTATGGAGACTATAATATTGACATACTTAACTCCAATACTATTACAGATTCTTTTTTAAGCACATTGCAATTACAAAACCTATTTAAATATATAAATCAACCAACACGTATCAGTAATGATAGGTTTACATTGATTGACAATATTGTTTATAATGGCAACTTTGTTTATATTTCATATTATATTTTACAATATGAATTTATTGATCACTTGCCAATTTGTTCATTCAATATTCATGAATTAATGAAGGATCTTTATGATACAAACTGATCATTTATAAAATCCAAAGATATTAATATTTCTCTTAAACTATTTATAACACATTTTAGTAAAATATATGATAACAAATGTAATAAAATAAAAAATCTAACAATATTTTTCACAATATATTCCTTGGTTTGCAAAAAAATTTAAAGAAAGCATGACAAAAAATAAAATATTTATATAAAATTCATAAATAATGTATTTCTTACGAATTAGCCATACAGGAAGTTTTATATATATATAAATATATATATACAATATTGTATGTAATAATATGCAATATAATGCAATATAATGCAATATAATATATGCTAAATAAATCTATATATATAAATAAATAATTAACAAATTATAATATTTCACTCATCACTATCATTTATATATTTTGTGAATATAATATAAGATACTCGTATATAATAATGAATAGATCATCTATTTGATTTCCCTAATCAACTAATGATATAGTATTTTACAATGTTAATAGGTACTATTGATATCAGTTATTGGGCAATACTTCTGTTTACATGCATTATATTAATGATGGTGTTGTCCAATACACCAGCCATTATAGAGTTTAATTGCACATGAAGAAATAAATGAATCCCTCATTATAATCGATTACTATTTTATCCGCAAGAATCCATATGATGGATGTGATTTATAAATAGGTGTGAACAATATAGGAAACAGTATATATAAAGTAGCAGGATTAACTCTATATTCTACTCATTATTAATAATAATAATTAGTAATTTCTAATTTATAATATATATCCTATAGAAAATTCTCATTTATTTTTAATTAATTACACTGTTTAACATGATTTTTGAGGTTTGGGTTTTATAAATATTTTCTATACGGTATTATTGTTAAATACATATTACTATTTAATATATATGTATGTACATTATTATATACTCTATATATCTTGAATATACCATATATTATATTAAATATGTTTTATACACTATATTGTGTACTTTAAACACTATATATTGTGTACTTTAAACACTATATATTGTATATAGTATATAGTATATACTAAAGTATATATATAATAAGTATATTTATTTACATTTATAATAAGAATAGGCCTACATTATGCTACAGATTAAGATATGGAGCCTATTTGTTCAGTAATTCGAAGGATAATAAATAAACATCCTAAAGATCTTTATTTTCTAGACTTCTGCTTATATGTCAATATATTATATAATTAAGAATGTGTTGTTATTGTCCACTAATCATATTCTATATTGACATATTTGATAGAAATGTAACAATTTTAACTAGGTCAAATACGATTAGACAGGATTATACAGAGGAATTTTATATATCATTCTGGCAGCGCTGCGTTTCTAATTATCATATGTAATATATATTTCCTATATTCGATAGTATCTTAGTAGTTTTATGGTGCATCCATATTCCAATATTAACGATGCTTTAGGAAGGTATTGCTGAAGGTATTGATGAAAGTGATGATATAAGGTTTATTAAGCACTACAGTATGGTAATGTAAACCCCCGAAAATAATAATAAGATACAAATAATAAGATACAATAACAATTTGATATTAATAATACGTTGAAGATAAAATGAGACAAAAAAGAGAAATAACGAATACAGATATAATAAGTTATATGGTTTAGTGATTAGAGGTAGAGATAAAAGAAGAAGTAATATTTATAAATCTTTTGTGAGATATAATAGAAAGGTGGTAGGAGGAAGGGAATTCCATAGAGTAGGACCGGAATTTTAAAAAGCTCTAGAATGTAGGTAAGTTTAACTAAAGTTCATTATCGATATATTTTCGAATATCTATTATCATTCTCAGGTGGTAATTTATATTTCTTATTTATATGAATATCGAATAGATAGTATATACTTACAGTATAATATTACATAATTACAGTAAATCACTGTAAATTACAGTGTAATATACTTATAGTACATACTATATATATATAGCAATATATATATATATATATATATATATATATATATATATATATATATAATGACAATAACAATGTAAATAAAATATATTGATATAATATGTGATATATTTGCACCAATAATTATAATAAATAAGTACAATCACATATAATAACATTAATCAGAACAAATTATTAGTTATCAGAGTAAGGATTTCATGACAAGAAATACAAAATAAAAAATTATAAAAAGAGAGTAAAATAAATAATTAAAAAATAATAACATACAAATAAATAAATGTAGAAATAATGACAAATATACAAATAAATATTGCTATTAAGAATGGAAAGTAAGTATTTTTAATGACATCATTTATATGTAGGTTCTATAAATAAATAAATACAATGAATTGTATTTAAATGATATGAAAAGTAGAGTTAGGCCTACCAATGCTTAAAAGAATGAAATATGCCTCATATAATTAATTAATTATCAACCACTTAAGTGGTTGATTATTTAAAAAAGAACCAACCTCTACAATTTTACGTATTCAATAAGATTACTTAAGATTACTTTCATTTTAGTAAAATATTATAAGCTCTATTGAATGTGAGAGAAGTTTTTCTAATTTTAGGCTTGTGAAAGATATAAAATGAAATAGAATAGTTTAAAAGTACTAATGAAGGATCACATTAATAATGATATATTATATGATATTGATATATTAGATTATTAATATTTAAAAATACTTGTAATAATACTTTGAGAGGAAAACATTTTTAAATATATACATATATTGTTATTGTTATTTTTTATTTGGTTGAGTCCTTTCATCCCATCCAGGAACTTAGATGAAGTTTTCACTTATAACCATATATGGCTCTAATATCCCTTCGAAGCCGCTCTCATGTTAAGGCATCCATGGTTTTAACGACAGCCGATCATTTATTTATACACAATTATATAAGATCACTTCTAAATAATATTTTAAGACCCATTTCATAAAATTAATTAATGGTCCGGACGAGGCTCGAACCCGTGTCCTACTGCTTGTGTGTCTGGCGCCTTAACCACTGGGCCACACAGGCAGTTTATATATACATATATGTATATAAAATCCAATTGTGCTAGAATGGCTTATTTTAAATAATCTTCTCATTAATAACTCCAAATGTATATTATTAAGTCTTTCTCCATCTACT
Organism: Osedax fenrisi; assembly: GCA_964019155.1. Lineage (NCBI taxonomy): Eukaryota > Metazoa > Annelida > Polychaeta > Sabellida > Siboglinidae > Osedax > Osedax fenrisi. The sequence goes on from OZ025239.1 coordinate 78,920,719, forward strand.
ACTTACTTCCCTCCTTTTCTTATTTATAACAATATAATATCTCCTATCCCTACTACATCCAAGACCTCCTATAACCTCGTTATAGGAGGTTATAGGAGGTCTTGCTACATCCAACGTAGGTATAATTTGAGATTAAACTATTTCCTTAATTCCTCATATTACTGACATCATTACATCTGCAATTTATAATCTTTTCAGAATTATAAGAATAATTAAATTAATTACGATATATATTACTAAAACGCTTGTTAATTCCATATTCCTTTCACGTATTAAAAGATTAATTTTCCCGCTCCTCTTGAATCTTCCCTTATCTTCTATATATCCCTTACATCATAAACCATACATGCCTAGGTATTCGAGACCATTCATCTACTTCCTCATAATAACACTTACCTCACTGGTTTCCATTTTATAAATACTCCTCTTATCACATACTAGTAATTGTTAATTCCTCAATATACTCGAATATTTCGGATTGTCCATCCTATATTTCTGCTTCTCTAGTGCAAAGACATTTCCTTCTAACTCTTAGAAACCATGCAACTCATCTTCTTTATACCCGTATTCTCCGTCCTTCAAAAAGGAATGCTCGGGTCTTTAGTTATATTGGTCCTAAGCTATGAAATTCACTTTCATCCTATATTAGATTAATAAATTCCCATAAGTCATTCCATAAATATATCCAAACATTGATATCAGGTGGCAATTTCATCTAATATATATATATATATATATATATATATATATATTAGATGCATATAGCAAATGTATAGATATCTATTTTATGTAAATTAAAAAATATATATTTTATAATAAATAATAAATTGGTTACCTGACATTTATATTAAAAAATATATCTTTTATAATAAATTATAAATTGGTTACCTGAAATTTATATTAAATTTTAACATTATGCCTTAACACACTACAAGTATTGCGCCTCTAACCTATCTTAGTGTAAACTATGTAGTCGATATCTTAGCCGATAACAGTGTAGTGAATTCCCACGATGACACAGCAACGGAAAAGTAGAATGTCCTGTTATCAAATTATTACGTTGAGTTTAAAGTTTCATGATTTGACAGCTGTATCCGTACTTTATAAGTAGATATTTACAGAATTGCAGAAATATACTTTAACTTGCTACGAATAGCCTCGTTTGTAATGCGTAATATTGTAATATTATAATGTATGTATTATATTTATATATATGTGTATATTAAAATTAGGCCATAATTCCAGGCTATGGATTGCACTTTAACAAAATGAATAAATACAACATCAAAACTATGTATTAATACGTAAATACTGTCATAACTATTTGAATAAATTAGGAAATTAATATATATATATATAGTATGCGTATTTAGTTAAATATCATCGATTTTGTTGTCACGCGATTTTCGGGTCATTATACTGCGCCGGTATATTCCCGAGGCTCTGAACATTGTACAATGTACATTAAGAATTATCATTGGATAACATTTTGTTTGAGAAGTGATTCTAAGGTTAATGAAGATGTTTTAAGACACATGCACAAAAAAGTATTCAATTTAAGTTCATATTGACGACGCGATAGACCGTTAAAAAATTACATTGAAAAGTATTTTAGAAAAATAATTTATAACGAAAATATTGTTATACCTAGCTCTTATTCTAGTAAATATGATATCTGTTTTTAAAAATATCATAAAAATTCAATAAAAAATGTTGGTTTATATCTTTTTGAAAAATATTGATTTGTTCTTAAAAAATATAGTAAAAGTAGTATAAATAATATATTATTATTAATTAAATATCTTTTTTTTTAATGTTACCTTTTATATTATATAGACATATAAATAAATTGTAAAAAAAATAAATGTCGTTCATTTATTTGAGTTTTAAAAAAATCCTTGTAATTTCATATTTCATTTCATTTAAAGGAAAAAATTAAACAATTTATATTATTTTATTTTCCGTAATTATCATATTTAATCTATGTGCTATTAAAATTTCATTATACAAAAAAAATTATTAGTAGGTTAAAAGTCACTTTTTAATCATTTTTAAAATAAAGCTATAGAGCATCCTATAGGATGGTAACAAATTAATAAACAAAATATTGACTTATTTTTATACATTATTTTATAAGCTCAGAGTTCACAAATACTGGAGGACCCATATTCAGCTGAATGATCACTCTTATTATACATGTTATAATACATACTAGGTTTGTAATATGGTCGATGTAACAGAGTACACGATATAACGTTTAATTAATGGTTAACATTAGCTACAATGTTTAGACTATAAGTTAGTGTGTGGTAAATAAAGTTTGTTAGAGGGACAGGTAGACTTCATTCATTTGGTTCCCTGTGTAACGGTATCCATTGGTCTATTTGTCCAATACTTTCATTCTACAAAAACATACCCTTACTATATAAACGAATTCATATACAAGGATATTGTATATACAGTGTATATTATAGACACACACACACATATATATATATATATATATATATATATATATATATATATATATATATATATATGTGTGTGTGTGTGTGTGTGTAACTATTAATAGATATCCTACTTTATCCCAACGATCATTGAGCACGAATACATTGTTCGTTCTCTATGGCAACGGTATACATAGTCACGCCCATAGAGAAAAAAGTAATTTCCTAATATATGGCCACGCCCATAATATCTATATCAAATCGGGGCCATAAGTCATCACTGTGTATAGATTAAAAAATTCACTTTTTAGATTCATATAATATCAAACATGCATACCTCAATAATCTGTATTGTGTACATCATAGGTTTAATATCGTACATATTATATATATATATATATATATATATATTATCTTATATAATCATACACACATATATACATATATACATCCCAATGAACGCATATAAATATATATATATATATATACATATATACACTCAATATAAATACCTATCCACATACTCATAAACACATACGTACATATACGCGCATATATGTATACATATACACATATATACAGATATGCACATACGCTGACATACCATCATACATACACATATGGAAACCTACATATACATATACCCATACACACACACCTTATGTACGGATATTAAACATCACTTAGGTATATGTTTGGCGCTGGAATGTTACCGCGGAGAAGAGAGTAACATAGGACTGTATAAGGTACCGCTTGAGACCGTTAATTGTACTGGTGCTGACGACAGATGTTCTGTTAGTATCACTAGTAGTATCACTAGTAGTATCACTGTAGTACCACTAGTAGTATCACTAGTAGTATCACTAGTAGTATCACTAGTAGTATCACTAGTAGTAGTATCACTAGTAGTAGTATCACTAGTAGTATCACTAGTAGTATCATTAGTAGCATCACTAGTAGTATCACTAGTAGTATCACTAGTAGTATCACTAGTAGTAGTATCACTAGTAGTATCACTAGTAGTATCACTAGTAGTATCACTAGTAGTATCACTAGTAGTATCACTAGTAGTATCACTAGTAGTATCACTAGTAGTAGTATCACTAGTAGTAGTATCACTAGTAGTAGCACTAGTAGTATCACTAGTAGTATCACTAGTAGTATCACTAGTAGTATCACTAGTAGTAGTATCACTAGTAGTATCACTAGTAGTATCACTAGTAGTATCACTAGTAGTATCACTAGTAGTATCACTAGTAGTATCACTAGTAGTATCACTAGTAGTAGTATCACTAGTAGTATCACTAGTAGTATCACTAGTAGTATCACTAGTAGTATCACTAATAGTATCACTAGTAATATCACTAGTAGTATCACTAGTAGTATCATTAGTAGTATCACTAGTAGTATCACTAGTAGTATCAATAGTAGTATCACAAGTAGTATCACTAGTAGTATCACTAGTAGTAGTATCACTAGTAGTATCACTAGTAGTAGTATCACTAGTAGTATCACTAGTAGTAGCACTAGTAGTATCACTAGTAGTATCATTAGTAGTATCACTAGTAGTATCACTAGTAGTATCAATAGTAGTATCACAAGTAGTATCACTAGTAGTATCACTAGTAGTAGTATCACTAGTAGTATCACTAGTAGTAGTATCACTAGTAGTATCACTAGTAGTAGTATCACTAGTAGTAGTATCACTAGTAGTATCACTAGTAGCATCACTAGTAGTATCACTAGTAGTATCACTAGTAGTAGTATCACTAGTAGTAGTATCACTAGTAGTATCACTAGTAGTAGTATCACTAGTAGTAGTATCACTAGTAGTATCACTAGTAGTATCATTAGTAGCATCACTAGTAGTATCACTAGTAGTATCACTAGTAGTATCACTAATAGTATCACTAGTAATATCACTAGTAGTATCACTAGTAGTATCATTAGTAGTATCACTAGTAGTATCACTAGTAGTATCAATAGTAGTATCACAAGTAGTATCACTAGTAGTATCACTAGTAGTAGTATCACTAGTAGTATCACTAGTAGTAGTATCACTAGTAGTATCACTAGTAGTAGCACTAGTAGTATCACTAGTAGTATCACTAGTAGTAGTATCACTAGTAGTAGTATCACTAGTAGTATCACTAGTAGCATCACTAGTAGTATCACTAGTAGTATCACTAGTAGTAGTATCACTAGTAGTAGTATCACTAGTAGTATCACTAGTAGTAGTATCACTAGTAGTAGTATCACTAGTAGTATCACTAGTAGTATCATTAGTAGCATCACTAGTAGTATCACTAATAGTATCACTAGTAATATCACTAGTAGTATCACTAGTAGTATCACTAGTAGTATCACTAGTAGTAGTATCACTAGTAGTATCACTAGTAGTATCACTAGTAGTATCACTAATAGTATCACTAGTAATATCACTAGTAGTATCACTAGTAGTATCACTAGTAGTATCACTAGTAGTAGTATCACTAGTAGTATCACTAGTAGTATCACTAGTAGCATCACTAGTAGTATCACTAGTAGTATCACTAGTAGTAGTATCACTAGTAGTAGTATCACTAGTAGTATCACTAGTAGTAGTATCACTAGTAGTAGTATCACTAGTAGTATCACTAGTAGTATCACTAGTAGTATCACTAGTAGTATCACTAGTAGTATCATTAGTAGTATCACTAGTAGTATCACTAGTAGTATCATTAGTAGCATCACTAGTAGTATCACTAGTAGTATCACTAGTAGTATCACTAGTAGTATCACTAGTAGTATCACTAGTAGTATCACTAGTAGTAGTATCACTAGTAGTATCACTAGTAGTAGTATCACTAGTAGTAGTATCACTAGTAGTATCACTAGTAGTATCACTAGTAGTATCACTAGTAGTATCACTAGTAGTATCACTAGTAGTATCACTAGTAGTATCACTAATAGTATCACTAGTAATATCACTAGTAGTATCACTAGTAGTATCACTAGTAGTATCACTAGTAGTAGTATCACTAGTAGTAGTATCACTAGTAGTATCACTAGTAGTATTATCACTAGTAGTAGTATCACTAGTAGTATCACTAGTAGTATCACTAGTAGTAGTATCACTAGTAGTAGTATCACTAGTAGTATCACTAGTAGTAGTATCACTAGTAGTAGTATCACTAGTAGTATCACTAGTAGTATCACTAGTAGTATCACTAGTAGTATCACTAGTAGTATCATTAGTAGTAGCACTAGTAGTATCACTAGTAGTATCATTAGTAGCATCACTAGTAGTATCACTAGTAGTATCACTAGTAGTATCACTAGTAGTATCACTAGTAGTATCATTAGTAGTATCACTAGTAGTATCACTAGTAGTATCATTAGTAGCATCACTAGTAGTATCACTAGTAGTATCACTAGTAGTATCACTAGTAGTATCACTAGTAGTAGTATCACTAGTAGTATCACTAGTAGTAGTATCACTAGTAGTAGTATCACTAGTAGTATCACTAGTAGTATCACTAGTAGTATCACTAGTAGTATCACTAGTAGTATCATTAGTAGTATCACTAGTAGTATCATTAGTAGCATCACTAGTAGTATCACTAGTAGTATCACTAGTAGTATCACTAGTAGTAGTATCACTAGTAGTATCACTAGTAGTAGTATCACTAGTAGTATCACTAGTAGTAGTATCACTAGTAGTAGTATCACTAGTAGTATCACTAGTAGCATCACTAGTAGTATCACTAGTAGTATCACTAGTAGTAGTATCACTAGTAGTAGTATCACTAGTAGTATCACTAGTAGTAGTATCACTAGTAGTAGTATCACTAGTAGTATCACTAGTAGTATCATTAGTAGCATCACTAGTAGTATCATTAGTAGCATCACTAGTAGTATCACTAGTAGTATCACTAGTAGTATCACTAGTAGTATCACTAGTAGTATCATTAGTAGTATCACTAGTAGTATCACTAGTAGTATCATTAGTAGCATCACTAGTAGTATCACTAGTAGTATCACTAGTAGTATCACTAGTAGTATCACTAGTAGTAGTATCACTAGTAGTATCACTAGTAGTAGTATCACTAGTAGTAGTATCACTAGTAGTATCACTAGTAGTATCACTAGTAGTATCACTAGTAGTATCACTAGTAGTATCATTAGTAGTATCACTAGTAGTATCACTAGTAGTATCAATAGTAGTATCACAAGTAGTATCACTAGTAGTATCACTAGTAGTAGTATCACTAGTAGTATCACTAGTAGTAGTATCACTAGTAGTATCACTAGTAGTAGTATCACTAGTAGTAGTATCACTAGTAGTATCACTAGTAGCATCACTAGTAGTATCACTAGTAGTATCACTAGTAGTAGTATCACTAGTAGTAGTATCACTAGTAGTATCACTAGTAGTAGTATCACTAGTAGTAGTATCACTAGTAGTATCACTAGTAGTATCATTAGTAGCATCACTAGTAGTATCACTAGTAGTATCACTAGTAGTATCACTAATAGTATCACTAGTAATATCACTAGTAGTATCACTAGTAGTATCATTAGTAGTATCACTAGTAGTATCACTAGTAGTATCAATAGTAGTATCACAAGTAGTATCACTAGTAGTATCACTAGTAGTAGTATCACTAGTAGTATCACTAGTAGTAGTATCACTAGTAGTATCACTAGTAGTAGCACTAGTAGTATCACTAGTAGTATCACTAGTAGTAGTATCACTAGTAGTAGTATCACTAGTAGTATCACTAGTAGCATCACTAGTAGTATCACTAGTAGTATCACTAGTAGTAGTATCACTAGTAGTAGTATCACTAGTAGTATCACTAGTAGTAGTATCACTAGTAGTAGTATCACTAGTAGTATCACTAGTAGTATCATTAGTAGCATCACTAGTAGTATCACTAATAGTATCACTAGTAATATCACTAGTAGTATCACTAGTAGTATCACTAGTAGTATCACTAGTAGTAGTATCACTAGTAGTATCACTAGTAGTATCACTAGTAGTATCACTAATAGTATCACTAGTAATATCACTAGTAGTATCACTAGTAGTATCACTAGTAGTATCACTAGTAGTAGTATCACTAGTAGTATCACTAGTAGTATCACTAGTAGCATCACTAGTAGTATCACTAGTAGTATCACTAGTAGTAGTATCACTAGTAGTAGTATCACTAGTAGTATCACTAGTAGTAGTATCACTAGTAGTAGTATCACTAGTAGTATCACTAGTAGTATCACTAGTAGTATCACTAGTAGTATCACTAGTAGTATCATTAGTAGTATCACTAGTAGTATCACTAGTAGTATCATTAGTAGCATCACTAGTAGTATCACTAGTAGTATCACTAGTAGTATCACTAGTAGTATCACTAGTAGTATCACTAGTAGTATCACTAGTAGTAGTATCACTAGTAGTATCACTAGTAGTAGTATCACTAGTAGTAGTATCACTAGTAGTATCACTAGTAGTATCACTAGTAGTATCACTAGTAGTATCACTAGTAGTATCACTAGTAGTATCACTAGTAGTATCACTAATAGTATCACTAGTAATATCACTAGTAGTATCACTAGTAGTATCACTAGTAGTATCACTAGTAGTAGTATCACTAGTAGTAGTATCACTAGTAGTATCACTAGTAGTATTATCACTAGTAGTAGTATCACTAGTAGTATCACTAGTAGTATCACTAGTAGTAGTATCACTAGTAGTAGTATCACTAGTAGTATCACTAGTAGTAGTATCACTAGTAGTAGTATCACTAGTAGTATCACTAGTAGTATCACTAGTAGTATCACTAGTAGTATCACTAGTAGTATCATTAGTAGTAGCACTAGTAGTATCACTAGTAGTATCATTAGTAGCATCACTAGTAGTATCACTAGTAGTATCACTAGTAGTATCACTAGTAGTATCACTAGTAGTATCATTAGTAGTATCACTAGTAGTATCACTAGTAGTATCATTAGTAGCATCACTAGTAGTATCACTAGTAGTATCACTAGTAGTATCACTAGTAGTATCACTAGTAGTAGTATCACTAGTAGTATCACTAGTAGTAGTATCACTAGTAGTAGTATCACTAGTAGTATCACTAGTAGTATCACTAGTAGTATCACTAGTAGTATCACTAGTAGTATCATTAGTAGTATCACTAGTAGTATCATTAGTAGCATCACTAGTAGTATCACTAGTAGTATCACTAATAGTATCACTAGTAGTATCACTAGTAGTATCACTAGTAGTATCACTAGTAGTATCACTAGTAGTATCATTAGTATCACTAGTATCACTAGTAGTATCATTAGTAGCATCACTAGTAGTATCACTAGTAGTATCACTAGTAGTAGTATCACTAGTAGTAGTATCACTAGTAGTATCACTAGTAGCATCACTAGTAGTATCACTAGTAGTATCACTAGTAGTATCACTAGTAGTATCAATAGTAGTAGTATCACTAGTAGTATCACTAGTAGCATCACTAGTAGCATCACTAGTAGTAGTATCACTAGTAGCATCACTAGTAGTATCACTAGTAGTATCACTAGTAGTATCACTAGTAGTATCACTAGTAGTATCACTAGTAGTATCACTAGTAGTATCACTAGTAGTAGTATCATTAGTAGTATCACTAGTAGTATCACTAGTAGTATCACTAGTAGTAGTATCACTAGTAGTAGTATCACTAGTAGTATCACTAGTAGCATCACTAGTAGTATCACTAGTAGTATCACTAGTAGTATAACTAGTAGTATCACTAGTAGTATCATTAGTATTATCACTAGTAGTATCACTAGTAGTATCACTAGTAGTATCACTAGTAGTAGTATCACTAGTAGTATCACTAGTAGTAGTATCACTAGTAGTATCATTAGTAGCATCACTAGTAGTATCACTAGTAGTATCACTAGTAGTAGTATCACTAGTAGTATCATTAGTAGCATCACTAGTAGTATCACTAGTAGTATCACTAGTAGTAGTATCACTAGTAGTAGTATCACTAGTAGTATCACTAGTAGCATCACTAGTAGTATCACTAGTAGTATCACTAGTAGTATCACTAGTAGTATCACTAGTAGTATCATTAGTATTATCACTAGTAGTATCACTAGTAGTATCACTAGTAGTATCACTAGTAGTAGTATCACTAGTACTATCACTAGTAGTATCATTAGTAGTAGTATCACTAGTAGTAGCACTAGTAGTATCACTAGTAGTAGCACTAGTAGTATCACTAGTAGTATCACTAGTAGAATCACTAATAGTAGTATCACTAGTAGTATCATTAGTATTATCACTAGTAGTATCACTAGTAGTATCACTAGTAGTATCACTAGTAGTAGTATCACTAGTACTATCACTAGTAGTATCACTAGTAGTAGTATCACTAGTAGTATCACTAGTAGTAGTATCACTAGTAGTATCACTAGTAGCATCACTAGTAGTATCACTAGTAGTATCACTAGTAGTAGTATCACTAGTACTATCACTAGTAGTATCACTAGTAGTAGTATCACTAGTAGTATCACTAGTAGTAGTATCACTAGTAGTATCACTAGTAGCATCACTAGTAGTATCACTAGTAGTATCACTAGTAGTATCACTAGTAGTAGCACTAGTAGTATCACTAGTAGTAGCACTAGTAGTAGCACTAGTAGTATCACTAGTAGTATCACTAGTAGCATCACTAGTAGTATCACTAGTAGTATCACTAGTAGTATCACTAGTAGTAGTATCACTAGTACTATCACTAGTAGTATCACTAGTAGTATTATCACTAGTAGTATCACTAGTAGTAGTATCACTAGTAGTATCACTAGTAGTATCACTAGTAGTAGTATCACTAGTAGTAGCACTATTAGTATCACTAGTAGTAGCACTAGTAGTATCACTAGTAGTATCACTAGTAGCATCACTAGTAGTAGTATCACTAGTAGTATCATTAGTATTATCACTAGTAGTATCACTAGTAGTATCACTAGTAGTATCACTAGTAGTATCACTAGTAGTAGCACTAGTAGTATCACTAGTAGTAGTATCACTAGTAGTATCACTAGTAGTAGTATCACTAGTAGTATCACTAGTAGCATCACTAGTAGTAGTATCACTAGTAGTATCATTAGTAGCATCACTAGTAGTATCACTAGTAGTATCACTAGTAGTATCACTAGTAGTATCACTAGTAGTATCACTAGTAGTAGTATCACTAATAGTATCACTAGTAGCATCACTAGTAGTAGTATCACTAGTAGTATCATTAGTAGCGTCACTAGTAGTATCACTAATAGTATCATTAGTAGCATCACTAGTAGTATCACTAGTAGTAGTATCACTAGTAGTATCACTAGTAGTATCACTAGTAGTATCACTAGTAGTATCACTAGTAGTATCATTAGTAGTATCTCTAGTAGTAGTATCACTAGTAGTATCACTAGTAGTATCACTAGTAGCATCACTAGTAGTAGTATCACTAGTAGTATCATTAGTAGCATCACTAGTAGTATCACTAGTAGTATCACTAGTAGTATCACTAGTAGTATCACTAGTAGTATCACTAGTAGTAGTATCACTAGTAGTATCACTAGTAGCATCACTAGTAGTAGTATCACTAGTAGTATCATTAGTAGCATCACTAGTAGTATCACTAGTAGTATCACTAGTAGTATCACTAGTAGTATCACTAGTAGTATCACTAGTAGTATCATTAGTAGCATCACTAGTAGTATCACTAGTAGTAATATCACTAGTAGTATCACTAGTAATATCACTAGTAGTATCACTAGTAGTATCACTAGTAGTATCACTAGTAGCATCACTAGTAGTAGTATCACTAGTAGTATCATTAGTAGCATCACTAGTAGTATCACTAGTAGTATCACTAGTAGTATCACTAGTAGTATCACTAGTAGTATCACTAGTAGTATCACTAGTAGTAGTATCACTAGTAGTATCACTAGTAGCATCACTAGTAGTAGTATCACTAGTAGTATCATTAGTAGCATCACTAGTAGTATCACTAGTAGTATCACTAGTAGTATCACTAGTAGTATCACTAGTAGTATCACTAGTAGTATCATTAGTAGCATCACTAGTAGTATCACTAGTAGTAATATCACTAGTAGTATCACTAGTAGTATCACTAGTAGTATCACTAGTAGTATCACTAGTAGTATCATTAGTAGTATCACTAGTAGTAGTATCACTAGTAGTATCACTAGTAGTATCACTAGTAGTATCACTAGTAGTATCACTAGTAGTAGCACTAGTAGTATCACTAGTAGTATCATTAGTAGCATCACTAGTAGTATCACTAGTAGTATCACTAGTAGTATCACTAGTAGTATCATTAGTAGTATCATTAGTAGCATCACTAGTAGTATCACTAGTAGTATCACTAGTAGTATCACTAGTAGTATCATTAGTAGTATAACTAGTAGTATCACTAGTAGTATCACTAGTAGTATCACTAGTAGTATCATTAGTAGTATCACTAGTAGTATCACTAGTAGTATCATTAGTAGCATCACTAGTAGTATCACTAGTAGTATCACTAGTAGTAGTATCACTAGTAGTATCACTAGTAGTAGTATCACTAGTAGTATCACTAGTAGTATCACTAGTAGTATCACTAGTAGTATCATTAGTAGCATCACTAGTAGTATCACTAGTAGTATCACTAGTAGTATCACTAGTAGTATCATTAGTAGTATAACTAGTAGTATCACTAGTAGTATCACTAGTAGTATCACTAGTAGTATCATTAGTAGTATCACTAGTAGTATCACTAGTAGTATCACTAGTAGTATCACTAGTAGTATCACTAGTAGTAGTATCACTAGTAGTAGTATCACTAGTAGCATCACTAGTAGTATCACTAGTAGTATCACTAGTAGTAGTATCACTAGTAGTATCACTAGTAGTAGTATCACTAGTAGTATCACTAGTAGTATCACTAGTATTATCACTAGTAGTATCACTAGTAGTAGTATCACTAGTAGCATCACTAGTAGTATCACTAGTAGTATCACTAGTAGTAGTATCACTAGTAGTATCACTAGTAGTAGTATCACTAGTAGTATCACTAGTAGTATCACTAGTATTATCACTAGTAGTATCACTAGTAGTATCACTAGTAATATCACTAGTAGTATCACTAGTAGTATTACTAGTAGTATCACTAGTAGTATCACTAGTAGTAGCACTAGTAGTATCACTAGTAGTATCATTAGTAGCATCACTAGTAGTATCACTAGTAGTATCACTAGTAGTATCACTAGTAGTATCATTAGTAGTAACACTAGTAGTATCACTAGTAGTATCACTAGTAGTATCACTAGTAGTAGTATCACTAGTAGTATCATTAGTAGTATCACTAGTAGTATCACTAGTAGTAACATTAGTAGCATCACTAGTAGTATCACTAGTAGTATCACTAGTAGTATCAATAATAGTATCACTAGTAATATCACTAGTAGTAGTATCACTAGTAGTAGCACTATTAGTATCACTAGTAGTAGCACTAGTAGTATCACTAGTAGTATCACTAGTAGCATCACTAGTAGTAGTATCACTAGTAGTATCATTAGTATTATCACTAGTAGTATCACTAGTAGTATCACTAGTAGTATCACTAGTAGTATCACTAGTAGTAGCACTAGTAGTATCACTAGTAGTATCACTAGTAGCATCACTAGTAGTAGTATCACTAGTAGTATCATTAGTAGCATCACTAGTAGTATCACTAGTAGTATCACTAGTAGTATCACTAGTAGTATCACTAGTAGTATCACTAGTAGTAGTATCACTAATAGTATCACTAGTAGCATCACTAGTAGTAGTATCACTAGTAGTATCATTAGTAGCATCACTAGTAGTATCACTAATAGTATCATTAGTAGCATCACTAGTAGTATCACTAGTAGTAGTATCACTAGTAGTATCACTAGTAGTATCACTAGTAGTATCACTAGTAGTATCACTAGTAGTATCATTAGTAGTATCTCTAGTAGTAGTATCACTAGTAGTATCACTAGTAGTATCACTAGTAGCATCACTAGTAGTAGTATCACTAGTAGTATCATTAGTAGCATCACTAGTAGTATCACTAGTAGTATCACTAGTAGTATCACTAGTAGTATCACTAGTAGTATCACTAGTAGTATCACTAGTAGTATCACTAGTAGTATCACTAGTAGCATCACTAGTAGTAGTATCACTAGTAGTATCATTAGTAGCATCACTAGTAGTATCACTAGTAGTATCACTAGTAGTATCACTAGTAGTATCACTAGTAGTATCACTAGTAGTATCACTAGTAGTAGTATCACTAGTAGTATCACTAGTAGCATCACTAGTAGTAGTATCACTAGTAGTATCATTAGTAGCATCACTAGTAGTATCACTAGTAGTATCACTAGTAGTATCACTAGTAGTATCACTAGTAGTATCACTAGTAGTATCATTAGTAGCATCACTAGTAGTATCACTAGTAGTAATATCACTAGTAGTATCACTAGTAGTATCACTAGTAGTATCACTAGTAGTATCACTAGTAGTATCATTAGTAGTATCACTAGTAGTAGTATCACTAGTAGTATCACTAGTAGTATCACTAGTAGTATCACTAGTAGTATCACTAGTAGTAGCACTAGTAGTATCACTAGTAGTATCATTAGTAGCATCACTAGTAGTATCACTAGTAGTATCACTAGTAGTATCACTAGTAGTATCATTAGTAGTATCATTAGTAGCATCACTAGTAGTATCACTAGTAGTATCACTAGTAGTATCACTAGTAGTATCATTAGTAGTATAACTAGTAGTATCACTAGTAGTATCACTAGTAGTATCACTAGTAGTATCATTAGTAGTATCACTAGTAGTATCACTAGTAGTATCATTAGTAGCATCACTAGTAGTATCACTAGTAGTATCACTAGTAGTAGTATCACTAGTAGTATCACTAGTAGTAGTATCACTAGTAGTATCACTAGTAGTATCACTAGTAGTATCACTAGTAGTATCATTAGTAGCATCACTAGTAGTATCACTAGTAGTATCACTAGTAGTATCACTAGTAGTATCATTAGTAGTATAACTAGTAGTATCACTAGTAGTATCACTAGTAGTATCACTAGTAGTATCATTAGTAGTATCACTAGTAGTATCACTAGTAGTATCACTAGTAGTATCACTAGTAGTATCACTAGTAGTATCACTAGTAGTATCACTAGTAGCATCACTAGTAGTATCACTAGTAGTATCACTAGTAGTAGTATCACTAGTAGTATCACTAGTAGTAGTATCACTAGTAGTATCACTAGTAGTATCACTAGTATTATCACTAGTAGTATCACTAGTAGTATCACTAGTAATATCACTAGTAGTATCACTAGTAGTATTACTAGTAGTATCACTAGTAGTATCACTAGTAGTAGCACTAGTAGTATCACTAGTAGTATCATTAGTAGCATCACTAGTAGTATCACTAGTAGTATCACTAGTAGTATCACTAGTAGTATCATTAGTAGTAACACTAGTAGTATCACTAGTAGTATCACTAGTAGTATCACTAGTAGTAGTATCACTAGTAGTATCATTAGTAGTATCACTAGTAGTATCACTAGTAGTAACATTAGTAGCATCACTAGTAGTATCACTAGTAGTATCACTAGTAGTATCAATAATAGTATCACTAGTAATATCACTAGTAGTATCACTAGTAGTATCACTAGTAGTATCATTAGTAGTATCACTAGTAGTATCACTAGTAGTATCACTAGTAATATCACTAGTAGTATCACTAGTAGTATTACTAGTAGTATCACTAGTAGTATCACTAGTAGTAGCACTAGTAGTATCACTAGTAGTATCATTAGTAGCATCACTAGTAGTATCACTAGTAGTATCATTAGTAGTATCACTAGTAGTATCACTAGTAGTATCACTAGTAGTATCACTAGTAGTAGTATCACTAGTAGTATCATTAGTAGTATCACTAGTAGTATCACTAGTAGTATCACTAGTAATATCACTAGTAGTATCACTAGTAGTATTACTAGTAGTATCACTAGTAGTATCACTAGTAGTAGCACTAGTAGTATCACTAGTAGTATCATTAGTAGCATCACTAGTAGTATCACTAGTAGTATCACTAGTAGTATCACTAGTAGTATCATTAGTAGTATCACTAGTAGTATCACTAGTAGTATCATTAGTAGCATCACTAGTAGTATCACTAGTAGCATCACTAGTAGTATCACTAGTAGTAGTATCACTAGTAGTATCATTAGTAGTATCACTAGTAGTATCACTAGTAGTATCATTAGTAGCATCACTAGTAGTATCACTAGTAGTATCACTAGTAGTATCACTAATAGTATCACTAGTAATATCACTAGTAGTATCACTAGTAGTATCATTAGTAGTATCACTAGTAGTATCACTAGTAGTATCATTAGTAGCATCACTAGTAGTATCACTAGTAGTATCACTAGTAGTATCACTAGTAGTAGTATCACAAGTAGTAGTATCACTAGTAGTATCACTAGTAGTAGTATCACTAGTAGTAGTATCACTAGTAGTATCACTAGTAGTATCATTAGTAGCATCACTAGTAGTATCACTAGTAGTATCACTAGTAGTATCACTAATAGTATCACTAGTAATATCACTAGTAGTATCACTAGTAGCATCACTAGTAGTAGTATCACTAGTAGTATCATTAGTATTATCACTAGTAGTATCACTAGTAGTATCACTAGTAGTATCACTAGTAGTATCACTAGTAGTAGCACTAGTAGTATCACTAGTAGTATCACTAGTAGCATCACTAGTAGTAGTATCACTAGTAGTATCATTAGTAGCATCACTAGTAGTATCACTAGTAGTATCACTAGTAGTATCACTAGTAGTATCACTAGTAGTATCACTAGTAGTATCACTAGTAGTAGTATCACTAGTAGTATCACTAGTAGCATCACTAGTAGTAGTATCACTAGTAGTATCATTAGTAGTATCACTAGTAGTATCACTAGTAGTATCACTAGTAGTATCACTAGTAGTATCACTAGTAGTAGTATCACTAGTAGTATCACTAGTAGCATCACTAGTAGTAGTATCACTAGTAGTATCATTAGTAGCATCACTAGTAGTATCACTAGTAATATCACTAATAGTATCACTAGTAGTAGTATCACTAGTAGTATCATTAGTAGCATCACTAGTAGTATCACTAGTAGTATCACTAATAGTATCACTAGTATTATCACTAGTAGTATCATTAGTAGCATCACTAGTAGTATCACTAGTAGTAGTATCACTAGTAGCATCACTAGTAGTAGTATCACTAGTAGTATCATTAGTAGCATCACTAGTATTATCACTAGTAGTATCACTAATAGTATCACTAGTATTATCACTAGTAGTATCACTAGTAGTATCACTAGTAGTATCACTAGTAGTATCACTAGTAGTATCACTAGTAGTATCACTAGTAGTATCACTAGTAGTATCACTAGTAGTATCACTAGTAGTATCACTAGTAGTATCACTAGTAGTATCACTAGTAGTAGTATCACTAGTAGTATCACTAGTAGTATCACTAGTAGTATCACTAGTAGTATCACTAGTAGTATCATTAGTAGCATCACTAGTAGTATCACTAGTAGTAGTATCACTAGTAGTATCACTAGTAGTAGCACTAGTAGTATCACTAGTAGTATCACTAGTAGTAGTATCACTAGTAGTATCATTAGTAGCATCACTAATAGTATCACTAGTAATATCACTAATAGTATCACTAGTAGTAGTATCACTAGTAGTATCATTAGTAGCATCACTAGTAGTATCACTAGTAGTATCACTAATAGTATCACTAGTATTATCACTAGTAGTATCATTAGTAGCATCACTAGTAGTATCACTAGTAGTAGTATCACTAGTAGCATCACTAGTAGTAGTATCACTAGTAGTATCATTAGTAGCATCACTAGTATTATCACTAGTAGTATCACTAATTGTATCACTAGTATTATCACTAGTAGTATCACTAGTAGTATCACTAGTAGTATCACTAGTAGTATCACTAGTAGTATCACTAGTAGTATCACTAGTAGCATCACTAGTAGTATCACTAGTAGTATCACTAGTAGTATCACTAATAGTATCACTAGTAGTATCACTAGTAGTAGCACTAGTAGTATCACTAGTAGTATCATTAGTAGCATCACTAGTAGTATCACTAGTAGTATCACGTTTAGTATCACTAGTAGTATCATTAGTAGTATCACTAGTAGTATCACTAGTAGTATCACTAGTAGTATCACTAGTAGTATCATTAGTAGTATCACTAGTAGTAGTATCACTAGTAGTATCATTAGTAGTATCACTAGTAGTATCACTAGTAGTATCATTAGTAGCATCACTAGTAGTATCACTAGTAGTATCACTAGTAGTATCACTAATAGTATCACTAGTAATATCACTAGTAGTATCACTAGTAGTATCATTAGTAGTATCACTAGTAGTATCACTAGTAGTATCATTAGTAGCATCACTAGTAGTATCACTAGTAGTATCACTAGTAGTAGTATCACTAGTAGTATTACTAGTAGTATCACTAGTAGTATCACTAGTAGTAGTATCACTAGTAGTAGCACTAGTAGTATCACTAGTAGTATCACTAGTAGTATCACTAGTAGTATCACTAGTAGTAGTATCACTAGTAGTAGCACTAGTAGTATCACTAGTAGTATCACTAGTAGTAGTATCACTAGTAGTAGTATCACTAGTAGTATCACTAGTAGCATCACTAGTAGTATCACTAGTAGTATCACTAGTAGTAGTATCACTAGTAGTAGTATCACTAGTAGTATCACTAGTAGTATCACTAGTAGTAGTATCACTAGTAGTATCACTAGTAGTATCATTAGTAGCATCACTAGTAGTATCACTAGTAGTATCACTAGTAGTATCACTAGTAGTATCATTAGTAGTATCACTAGTAGTATCACTAGTAGTATCACTAGTAGTATCACTAGTAGTAGTATCACTAGTAGTATCATTAGTAGTATCACTAGTAGTATCACTAGTAGTATCATTAGTAGCATCACTAGTAATATCACTAGTAGTATCACTAGTAGTATCACTAATAGTATCACTAGTAATATCACTAGTAGTATCACTAGTAGTATCATTAGTAGTATCACTAGTAGTATCACTAGTAGTATCATTAGTAGCATCACTAGTAGTATCACTAGTAGTATCATTAGTAGCATCACTAGTAGTATCACTAGTAGTATCACTAGTAGTAGCACTAGTAGTATCATTAGTAGTATCATTAGTAGTAGTATCACTAGTAGTATCAATAGTAGTATCACTAGTAGTATCACTAGTAGTATCACTAGTAGTATCACTAGTAGTAGTATCACTAGTAGTATTACTAGTAGTATCACTAGTAGTATCACTAGTAGTAGTATCACTAGTAGTAGCACTAGTAGTATCACTAGTAGTATCACTAGTAGTATCACTAGTAGTAGTATCACTAGTAGTAGTATCACTAGTAGTATCACTAGTAGCATCACTAGTAGTATCACTAGTAGTATCACTAGTAGTAGTATCACTAGTAGTAGTATCACTAGTAGTATCACTAGTAGTAGTATCACTAGTAGTAGTATCACTAGTAGTATCACTAGTAGTATCATTAGTAGCATCACTAGTAGTATCACTAGTAGTATCACTAGTAGTATCACTAATAGTATCACTAGTAATATCACTAGTAGTATCACTAGTAGTATCATTAGTAGTATCACTAGTAGTATCACTAGTAGTATCATTAGTAGCATCACTAGTAGTATCACTAGTAGTATCACTAGTAGTATCATTAGTAGCATCACTAGTAGTATCACTAGTAATATCACTAGTAGTATCACTAGTAGTATTACTAGTAGTATCACTAGTAGTATCACTAGTAGTAGCACTAGTAGTATCACTAGTAGTATCATTAGTAGCATCACTAGTAGCATCACTAGTAGTATCACTAGTAGTATCACTAGTAGTAGTATCACTAGTAGTATCACTAGTAGTATCATTAGTAATATCACTAGTAGTATCACTAGTAGTAGTATCACTAGTAGTAGTATTAGTAGTATTATCATTAGTAGTATCACTAGTAGTATCATTAGTAGTAGTATCATTAGTAGTATCACTAGTAGTATCACTAGTAGTATCATTAGTAGCATCACTAGTAGTATCACTAGTAATATCACTAGTAGTATCACTAGTAGTATCATTAGTAGTATCACTAGTAATATCACTAGTAGTATCACTAGTAGTATCATTAGTAGTATCACTAGTAGTATCACTAGTAGTATCATTAGTAGCATCACTAGTAGTATCACTAGTAGTATCACTAGTAGTATCATTAGTAGCATCACTAGTAATATCACTAGTAGTATCACTAGTAGTATCACTAGTAGTATCACTAGTAGTATCACTAGTAGTATCATTAGTAGCATCACTAGTAATATCACTATTAGTATCACTAGTAGTAGTATCACTAGTAATATCACTAGTAGTATCACTAGTAGTATTACTAGTAGTATCACTAGTAGTATCACTAGTAGTAGTATCACTAGTAGTAGTATTAGTAGTAGTATCATTAGTAGTATCACTAGTAGTATCATTAGTAGTAGTATCATTAGTAGTATCACTAGTAGTATCACTAGTAGTATCATTAGTAGCATCACTAGTAGTATCACTAGTAATATCACTAGTAGTATCACTAGTAGTATCACTAGTAGTAGTATTACTAGTAGTAGTATCACTAGTAGTATCACTAGTAGTATCATTAGTAGCATCACTAGTAGTATCACTAGTAGTATCACTAGTAGTATCACTAATAGTATCACTAGTAATATCACTAGTAGTATCACTAGTAGTATCATTAGTAGTATCACTAGTAGTATCACTAGTAGTATCACTAGTAGTATCATTAGTAGTATCACTAGTAGTATCACTAGTAGTATCATTAGTAGTATCACTAGTAGTATCACTAGTAGTATCATTAGTAGTATCATTAGTAGCATCACTAGTAGTATCACTAGTAATATCACTAGTAGTATCACTAGTAGTATCACTAGTAGTAGTATCACTAGTAGTAGTATCACTAGTAGTATCACTAGTAGTATCACTAGTAGCATCACTAGTAGTATCACTAGTAGTATCACTAGTAGTAGTATCACTAGTAGTAGTATCACTAGTAGTATCACTAGTAGTATCATTAGTAGTATCACTAGTAGTATCATTAGTAGCATCACTAGTAGTATCACTAGTAGTATCACTAGTAGTATCACTAATAGTATCACTAGTAATATCACTAGTAGTATCACTAGTAGTATCATTAGTAGTATCACTAGTAGTATCACTAGTAGTATCATTAGTAGCATCACTAGTAGTATCACTAGTAGTATCACTAGTAGTATCATTAGTAGCATCACTAGTAGTATCACTAGTAATATCACTAGTAGTATCACTAGTAGTATTACTAGTAGTATCACTAGTAGTATCACTAGTAGTAGCACTAGTAGTATCACTAGTAGTATCATTAGTAGCATCACTAGTAGCATCACTAGTAGTATCACTAGTAGTATCACTAGTAGTAGTATCACTAGTAGTATCACTAGTAGTATCATTAGTAATATCACTAGTAGTATCACTAGTAGTAGTATCACTAGTAGTAGTATTAGTAGTATTATCATTAGTAGTATCACTAGTAGTATCACTAGTAGTATCATTAGTAGTAGTATCATTAGTAGTATCACTAGTAGTATCACTAGTAGTATCATTAGTAGCATCACTAGTAGTATCACTAGTAATATCACTAGTAGTATCACTAGTAGTATCATTAGTAGTATCACTAGTAATATCACTAGTAGTATCACTAGTAGTATCATTAGTAGTATCACTAGTAGTATCACTAGTAGTATCATTAGTAGCATCACTAGTAGTATCACTAGTAGTATCACTAGTAGTATCATTAGTAGCATCACTAGTAGTATCACTAGTAATATCACTAGTAGTATCACTAGTAGTATTACTAGTAGTATCACTAGTAGTATCACTAGTAGTAGTATCACTAGTAGTAGTATTAGTAGTAGTATCATTAGTAGTATCACTAGTAGTATCACTAGTAGTATCATTAGTAGCATCACTAGTAGTATCACTAGTAATATCACTAGTAGTATCACTAGTAGTATCACTAGTAGTAGTATTACTAGTAGTAGTATCACTAGTAGTATCACTAGTAGTATCATTAGTAGCATCACTAGTAGTATCACTAGTAGTATCACTAGTAGTATCACTAATAGTATCACTAGTAATATCACTAGTAGTATCACTAGTAGTATTATTAGTAGTATCACTAGTAGTATCACTAGTAGTATCACTAGTAGTATCATTAGTAGTATCACTAGTAGTATCACTAGTAGTATCATTAGTAGTATCACTAGTAGTATCACTAGTAGTATCATTAGTAGTATCATTAGTAGCATCACTAGTAGTATCACTAGTAATATCACTAGTAGTATCACTAGTAGTATCACTAGTAGTAGTATCACTAGTAGTAGTATCACTAGTAGTATCACTAGTAGTATCACTAGTAGCATCACTAGTAGTATCACTAGTAGTATCACTAGTAGTAGTATCACTAGTAGTAGTATCACTAGTAGTATCACTAGTAGTATCATTAGTAGCATCACTAGTAGTATCACTAATAGTAGTATCACTAGTAGTATCATTAGTAGCATCACTAGTAGTATCACTAGTAATATCACTAGTAGTATCACTAGTAGTATTACTAGTAGTATCACTAGTAGTATCACTAGTAGTAGCACTAGTAGTATCACTAGTAGTTCCATTAGTAGCATCACTAGTAGTATCACTAGTAATATCACTAGTAGTATCACTAGTAGTATCACTAGTAGTAGTATCACTAGTAGTAGTATCACTAGTAGTATCACTAGTAGTATCATTAGTAGCATCACTAGTAGTATCACTAGTAGTATCACTAGTAGTAGTATCACTAGTAGTATCACTGGTAGTATCACTAGTAGTATCACTAGTAGTATCATTAGTAGTATCACTAGTAGTATCACTAGTAATATCACTAGTAGTATCACTAGTAGTATCACTAGTAGTAGTATCACTAGTAGTAGTATCACTAGTAGTATCACTAGTAGTATCACTAGTAGTAGTATCACTAGTAGTATCACTAGTAGTATCATTAGTAGCATCACTAGTAGTATCACTAGTAGTATCACTAGTAGTAGTATCACTAGTAGTAGTATCACTAGTAGTATCACTAGTAGTATCACTAGTAGTATCACTAGTAGTATCACTAGTAGTATCACTAGTAGTAGTATCACTAGTAGTAGTATCACTAGTAGTAGTATCACTAGTAGTATCATTAGTAGTATCACTAGTAGTATCACTAGTAATATCACTAGTAGTATCACTAGTAGTATCACTAGTAGTATCACTAGTAGTATCACTAGTAGTAGTATCACTAGTAGTATCACTAGTAGTAGTATCACTAGTAGCATCACTAGTAGTATCACTAGTAGTATCACTAGTAGTAGTATCACTAGTAGTAGTATCACTAGTAGTATCACTAGTAGTATCACTAGTAGTATCACTAGTAGTATCACTAGTAGTATCACTAGTAGTATCACTAGTAGTAGTATCACTAGTAGTAGTATCACTAGTAGTAGTATCACTAGTAGTATCATTAGTAGTATCACTAGTAGTATCACTAGTAGTATCACTAGTAGTATCACTAGTAGTATCACTAGTAGTAGTATCACTAGTAGTATCACTAGTAGTATCACTAGTAGTAGTATCACTAGTAGTATCACTAGTAGTATCATTAGTAGCATCACTAGTAGTATCACTAGTAGTATCACTAGTAGTATCACTAGTAGTAGTATCACTAGTAGTATCACTAGTAGTAGCACTAGTGGTATCACTAATAGTATCACTAGTAGTATCACTAGTAGTAGTATCACTAGTAATATCACTAGTAGTATCACTAGTAGCATCACTAGTAGTATCACTAGTAGTAGTATCACTAGTAGTATCACTAGTAGTATCATTAGTAGCATCACTAGTAGTATCACTAGTAGTATCACTAGTAGTAGTATCACTAGTAGTAGTATCACTAGTAGTAGCACTAGTAGTATCACTAGTAGTATCACTAGTAGTATCACTAGTAGTAGTATCACTAGTAATATCACTAGTAGTATCACTAGTAGTATCACTAGTAGTATCATTAGTAGCATCACTAGTAATATCACTAGTAATATCACTAGTAGTATCACTAGTAGTATCACTAGTAGTAGTATCACTAGTAGTAGTATCACTAGTAGTATCACTAGTAGTATCATTAGTAGCATCACTAGTAGTATCACTAGTAGTATCACTAGTAGTAGTATCACTAGTAGTATCACTAGTAGTATCACTAGTAGTATCACTAGTAGTATCATTAGTAGTATCACTATTAGTATCACTAGTAGTATCACTAGTAGTATCCTTAGTAGTATCACTAGTAGTATCATTAGTAGCATCACTAGTAGTATCACTAGTAGTATCACTAGTAGTATCACTAATAGTATCACTAGTAATATCACTAGTAGTATCACTAGTAATATCACTAGTAGTATCACTAGTAGTAGTATCACTAGTAGTAGTATCACTAGTAGTATCACTAGTAGTAGTATCACTAGTAGTAGTATCACTAGTAGTATCATTAGTAGCATCACTAGTAGTATCACTAGTAGTATCACTAGTAGTAGTATCACTAGTAGTATCACTAGTAGTATCACTAGTAGTATCACTAGTAGTATCATTAGTAGTATCACTATTAGTATCACTAGTAGTATCACTAGTAGTATCCTTAGTAGTATCACTAGTAGTATCATTAGTAGCATCACTAGTAGTATCACTAGTAGTATCACTAGTAGTATCACTAATAGTATCACTAGTAATATCACTAGTAGTATCACTAGTAGTATCATTAGTAGTATCACTAGTAGTATCACTAGTAGTATCAATAGTAGTATCACAAGTAGTATCACTAGTAGTATCACTAGTAGTAGTATCACTAGTAGTATCACTAGTAGTAGTATCACTAGTAGTATCACTAGTAGTAGCACTAGTAGTATCACTAGTAGTATCACTAGTAGTAGTATCACTAGTAGTAGTATCACTAGTAGTATCACTAGTAGCATCACTAGTAGTATCACTAGTAGTATCACTAGTAGTAGTATCACTAGTAGTAGTATCACTAGTAGTATCACTAGTAGTAGTATCACTAGTAGTAGTATCACTAGTAGTATCACTAGTAGTATCATTAGTAGCATCACTAGTAGTATCACTAGTAG
Source organism: Osedax fenrisi (assembly GCA_964019155.1). Taxonomy (NCBI): domain Eukaryota; kingdom Metazoa; phylum Annelida; class Polychaeta; order Sabellida; family Siboglinidae; genus Osedax; species Osedax fenrisi. The sequence goes on from OZ025239.1 coordinate 78,945,627, forward strand.
TATCACTAGTAGTATCACTAATAGTATCACTAGTAATATCACTAGTAGTATCACTAGTAGTATCACTAGTAGTATCACTAGTAGTATCACTAGTAGTAGTATCACTAGTAGTAGTATCACTAGTAGTATCACTAGTAGTAGTATCACTAGTAGTAGTATCACTACGAGTATCACTAGTAGTATCACTAGTAGTATCACTAGTAGTATCATTAGTAGCATCACTAGTAGTATCACTAGTAGTATCACTAGTAGTATCACTAGTAGTATCACTAGTAGTATCACTAGTAGTAGTATCACTAGTAGTATCACTAGTAGTAGTATCACTAGTAGTAGTATCACTAGTAGTATCACTAGTAGTATCACTAGTAGTATCACTAGTAGTATCACTAGTAGTATCACTAGTAGTATCACTAGTAGTATCACTAATAGTATCACTAGTAATATCACTAGTAATATCACTAGTAGTATCACTAGTAGTATCACTAGTAGTAGTATCACTAGTAGTAGTATCACTAGTAGTATAACTAGTAGTATTATCACTAGTAGTAGTATCACTAGTAGTATCACTAGTAGTATCACTAGTAGTAGTATCACTAGTAGTAGTATCACTAGTAGTATCACTAGTAGTAGTATCACTAGTAGTAGTATCACTAGTAGTATCACTAGTAGTATCACTAGTAGTATCACTAGTAGTATCACTAGTAGTATCATTAGTAGTAGCACTAGTAGTATCACTAGTAGTATCATTAGTAGCATCACTAGTAGTATCACTAGTAGTATCACTAGTAGTATCACTAGTAGTATCACTAGTAGTAGTATCACTAGTAGTATCACTAGTAGTAGTATCACTAGTAGTAGTATCACTAGTAGTATCACTAGTAGTATCACTAGTAGTATCACTAGTAGTATCACTAGTAGTATCATTAGTAGTATCACTAGTAGTATCATTAGTAAAATCACTAGTAGTATCACTAGTAGTATCACTAGTAGTATCACTAGTAGTATCACTAGTAGTATCACTAGTAGTATCACTAGTAGTAGTATCACTAGTAGTATCATTAGTAGCATCACTAGTAGTATCACTAGTAGTATCACTAGTAGTAGTATCACTAGTAGTAGTATCACTAGTAGTATCACTAGTAGCATCACTAGTAGTATCACTAGTAGTATCACTAGTAGTATCACTAGTAGTATCAATAGTAGTAGTATCACTAGTAGTATCACTAGTAGCATCACTAGTAGCATCACTAGTAGTAGTATCACTAGTAGCATCACTAGTAGTATCACTAGTAGTATCACTAGTAGTATCACTAGTAGTATCACTAGTAGTATCACTAGTAGTATCACTAGTAGTAGTATCATTAGTAGTATCACTAGTAGTATCACTAGTAGTATCACTAGTAGTATCACTAGTAGTAGTATCACTAGTAGTAGTATCACTAGTAGTATCACTAGTAGCATCACTAGTAGTATCACTAGTAGTATCACTAGTAGTATCACTAGTAGTATCACTAGTAGTATCATTAGTTTTATCACTAGTAGTATCACTAGTAGTATCACTAGTAGTATCACTAGTAGTAGTATCACTAGTAGTATCACTAGTAGTATCACTAGTAGTAGTATCACTAGTAGTATCATTAGTAGCATCACTAGTAGTATCACTAGTAGTATCACTAGTAGTAGTATCACTAGTAGTATCATTAGTAGCATCACTAGTAGTATCACTAGTAGTATCACTAGTAGTAGTATCACTAGTAGTAGTATCACTAGTAGTATCACTAGTAGCATCACTAGTAGTATCACTAGTAGTATCACTAGTAGTATCACTAGTAGTATCACTAGTAGTATCATTAGTATTATCACTAGTAGTATCACTAGTAGTATCACTAGTAGTATCACTAGTAGTAGTATCACTAGTACTATCACTAGTAGTATCACTAGTAGTAGTATCACTAGTAGTAGCACTAGTAGTATCACTAGTAGTAGCACTAGTAGTATCACTAGTAGTATCACTAGTAGAATCACTAATAGTAGTATCACTAGTAGTATCATTAGTATTATCACTAGTAGTATCACTAGTAGTATCACTAGTAGTATCACTAGTAGTAGTATCACTAGTACTATCACTAGTAGTATCACTAGTAGTAGTATCACTAGTAGTATCACTAGTAGTAGTATCACTAGTAGTATCACTAGTAGCATCACTAGTAGTATCACTAGTAGTATCACTAGTACTATCACTAGTAGTATCACTAGTAGTAGTATCACTAGTAGTATCACTAGTAGTAGTATCACTAGTAGTATCACTAGTAGCATCACTAGTAGTATCACTAGTAGTATCACTAGTAGTATCACTAGTAGTAGTATCACTAGTACTATCACTAGTAGTATCACTAGTAGTATTATCACTAGTAGTATCACTAGTAGTATCACTAGTAGCAGTATCACTAGTAGTATCACTAGTAGTATCACTAGTAGTAGTATCACTAGTAGTAGCACTATTAGTATCACTAGTAGTAGCACTAGTAGTATCACTAGTAGTATCACTAGTAGCATCACTAGTAGTAGTATCACTAGTAGTATCATTAGTATTATCACTAGTAGTATCACTAGTAGTATCACTAGTAGTATCACTAGTAGTATCACTAGTAGTAGCACTAGTAGTATCACTAGTAGTATCACTAGTAGCATCACTAGTAGTATCACTAGTAGTATCATTAGTAGCATCACTAGTAGTATCACTAGTAGTATCACTAGTAGTATCACTAGTAGTATCACTAGTAGTATCACTAGTAGTATCACTAGTAGTAGTATCACTAATAGTATCACTAGTAGCATCACTAGTAGTAGTATCACTAGTAGTATCATTAGTAGCATCACTAGTAGTATCACTAATAGTATCACTAGTAGTATCACTAGTAGTATCACTAGTAGTATCACTAGTAGTATCACTAGTAGTATCATTAGTAGCATCACTAGTAGTATCACTAGTAGTAGTATCACTAGTAGTATCACTAGTAGTATCACTAGTAGTATCACTAGTAGTATCACTAGTAGTATCATTAGTAGTATCTCTAGTAGTAGTATCACTAGTAGTATCACTAGTAGTATCACTAGTAGCATCACTAGTAGTAGTATCACTAGTAGTATCATTAGTAGCATCACTAGTAGTATCACTAGTAGTATCACTAGTAGTATCACTAGTAGTATCACTAGTAGTATCACTAGTAGTATCACTAGTAGTATCACTAGTAGTATCACTAGTAGCATCACTAGTAGTAGTATCACTAGTAGTATCATTAGTAGCATCACTAGTAGTATCACTAGTAGTATCACTAGTAGTATCACTAGTAGTATCACTAGTAGTATCACTAGTAGTATCACTAGTAGTAGTATCACTAGTAGTATCACTAGTAGCATCACTAGTAGTAGTATCATTAGTAGCATCACTAGTAGTATCACTAGTAGTATCACTAGTAGTATCACTAGTAGTATCACTAGTAGTATCACTAGTAGTATCACTAGTAGTAGTATCACTAGTAGTATCACTAGTAGCATCACTAGTAGTAGTATCACTAGTAGTATCACTAGTAGTATCACTAGTAGTATCACTAGTAGTATCACTAGTAGTATCACTAGTAGTATCATTAGTAGCATCACTAGTAGTATCACTAGTAGTAATATCACTAGTAGTATCACTAGTAGTATCACTAGTAGTATCACTAGTAGTATCACTAGTAGTATCACTAGTAGTATCATTAGTAGTATCACTAGTAGTAGTATCACTAGTAGTATCACTAGTAGTATCACTATTAGTATCACTAGTAGTATCACTAGTAGTAGCACTAGTAGTATCACTAGTAGTATCATTAGTAGCATCACTAGTAGTATCACTAGTAGTATCACTAGTAGTATCACTAGTAGTATCATTAGTAGTATCATTAGTAGCATCACTAGTAGTATCACTAGTAGTATCACTAGTAGTATCACTAGTAGTATCATTAGTAGTATAACTAGTAGTATCACTAGTAGTATCACTAGTAGTATCACTAGTAGTATCATTAGTAGTATCACTAGTAGTATCACTAGTAGTATCATTAGTAGCATCACTAGTAGTATCACTAGTAGTATCACTAGTAGTATCACTAGTAGTAGTATCACTAGTAGTATCACTAGTAGTATCACTAGTAGTATCACTAGTAGTATCATTAGTAGCATCACTAGTAGTATCACTAGTAGTATCACTAGTAGTATCACTAGTAGTATCATTAGTAGTATAACTAGTAGTATCACTAGTAGTATCACTAGTAGTATCACTAGTAGTATCATTAGTAGTATCACTAGTAGTATCACTATTAGTATCATTAGTAGCATCACTAGTAGTATCACTAGTAGTATCACTAGTAGTAGTATCACTAGTAGTATCACTAGTAGTAGTATCACTAGTAGTATCACTAGTAGTATCACTAGTATTATCACTAGTAGTATCACTAGTAGTATCACTAGTAATATCACTAGTAGTATCACTAGTAGTATTACTAGTAGTATCACTAGTAGTATCACTAGTAGTAGCACTAGTAGTATCACTAGTAGTATCATTAGTAGCATCACTAGTAGTATCACTAGTAGTATCACTAGTAGTATCACTAGTAGTATCATTAGTAGTATCACTAGTAGTATCACTAGTAGTATCACTAGTAGTATCACTAGTAGTAGTATCACTAGTAGTATCATTAGTAGTATCACTAGTAGTATCACTAGTAGTAACATTAGTAGCATCACTAGTAGTATCACTAGTAGTATCACTAGTAGTATCAATAATAGTATCACTAGTAATATCACTAGTAGTATCACTAGTAGTATCACTAGTAGTATCATTAGTAGTATCACTAGTAGTATCACTAGTAGTATCACTAGTAATATCACTAGTAGTATCACTAGTAGTATTACTAGTAGTATCACTAGTAGTATCACTAGTAGTAGTACTAGTAGTATCACTAGTAGTATCATTAGTAGCATCACTAGTAGTATAACTAGTAGTATCACTAGTAGTATCACTAGTAGTATCATTAGTAGTATCACTAGTAGTATCACTAGTAGTATCACTAGTAGTATCACTAGTAGTAGTATCACTAGTAGTATCATTAGTAGTATCACTAGTAGTATCACTAGTAGTATCACTAGTAATATCACTAGTAGTATCACTAGTAGTATTACTAGTAGTATCACTAGTAGTATCACTAGTAGTAGCACTAGTAGTATCACTAGTAGTATCATTAGTAGCATCACTAGTAGTATCACTAGTAGTATCACTAGTAGTATCACTAGTAGTAGTATCACTAGTAGTATCACTAGTAGTAGTATCACTAGTAGTAGTATCACTAGTAGTATCACTAGTAGTATCATTAGTAGCATCACTAGTAGTATCACTAGTAGTATCACTAGTAGTATCACTAATAGTATCACTAGTAATATCACTAGTAGTATCACTAGTAGTAGTATCACTAGTAGTATCACTAGTAGTAGTACTAGTAGTATCACTAGTAGTATCACTAGTAGTAATATCACTAGTAGTAGTATCACTAGTAGTATCACTAGTAGTATCACTAGTAGTATCACTAGTAGTAGTATCACTAGTAGTATCACTAGTAGCATCACTAGTAGTAGTATCACTAGTAGTATCATTAGTAGTATCACTAGTAGTATCACTAGTAGTATCACTAGTAGTATCACTAGTAGTATCACTAGTAGTAGTATCACTAGTAGTATCACTAGTAGCATCACTAGTAGTATCACTAGTAATATCACTAATAGTATCACTAGTAGTAGTATCACTAGTAGTATCATTAGTAGCATCACTAGTAGTATCACTAGTAGTATCACTAATAGTATCACTAGTATTATCACTAGTAGTATCATTAGTAGCATCACTAGTAGTATCACTAGTAGTAGTATCACTAGTAGCATCACTAGTAGTAGTATCACTAGTAGTATCATTAGTAGCATCACTAGTAGTATCATTAGTAGCATCACTAGTAGTATCACTAGTAGTATCACTAATAGTATCACTAGTATTATCACTAGTAGTATCATTAGTAGCATCACTAGTAGTATCACTAGTAGTAGTATCACTAGTAGCATCACTAGTAGTAGTATCACTAGTAGTATCATTAGTAGCATCACTAGTATTATCACTAGTAGTATCACTAATAGTATCACTAGTATTATCACTAGTAGTATCATTAGTAGTATCACTAGTAGTATCACTAGTAGTAGCACTAGTAGTATCACTAGTAGTATCACTAGTAGCATCACTAGTAGTAGTATCACTAGTAGTATCATTAGTAGCATCACTAGTAGTATCACTAGTAGTATCACTAGTAGTATCACTAGTAGTATCACTAGTAGTATCACTAGTAGTATCACTAGTAGTAGTATCACTAGTAGTATCACTAGTAGCATCACTAGTAGTAGTATCACTAGTAGTATCATTAGTAGTATCACTAGTAGTATCACTAGTAGTATCACTAGTAGTATCACTAGTAGTATCACTAGTAGTAGTATCACTAGTAGTATCACTAGTAGCATCACTAGTAGTATCACTAGTAATATCACTAATAGTATCACTAGTAGTAGTATCACTAGTAGTATCATTAGTAGCATCACTAGTAGTATCACTAGTAGTATCACTAATAGTATCACTAGTATTATCACTAGTAGTATCATTAGTAGCATCACTAGTAGTATCACTAGTAGTAGTATCACTAGTAGCATCACTAGTAGTAGTATCACTAGTAGTATCATTAGTAGCATCACTAGTATTATCACTAGTAGTATCACTAATAGTATCACTAGTATTATCACTAGTAGTATCATTAGTAGTATCACTAGTAGTATCACTAGTAGTATCACTAGTAGTATCACTAGTAGTATCACTAGTAGTATCACTAGTAGTATCACTAGTAGTATCACTAGTAGTATCACTAGTAGTATCACTAGTAGTATCACTAGTAGTAGTAACACTAGTAGTATCACTAGTAGTATCACTAGTAGTATCACTAGTAGTATCACTAGTAGTATCATTAGTAGCATCACTAGTAGTATCACTAGTAGTAGTATCACTAGTAGTATCACTAGTAGTAGCACTAGTAGTATCACTAGTAGTATCACTAGTAGTAGTATCACTAGTAGTAGTATCACTAGTAGTATCACTAGTAGCATCACTAGTAGTATCACTAGTAGTATCACTAGTAGTAGTATCACTAGTAGTAGTATCACTAGTAGTATCACTAGTAGTAGTATCACTAGTAGTAGTATCACTAGTAGTATCACTAGTAGTATCATTAGTAGCATCACTAGTAGTATCACTAGTAGTATCACTAGTAGTATCACTAATAGTATCACTAGTAGTATCACTAGTAGTAGCACTAGTAGTATCACTAGTAGTATCATTAGTAGCATCACTAGTAGTATCACTAGTAGTATCACGTTTAGTATCACTAGTAGTATCATTAGTAGTATCACTAGTAGTATCACTAGTAGTATCACTAGTAGTATCACTAGTAGTATCATTAGTAGTATCACTAGTAGTATCACTAGTAGTATCATTAGTAGCATCACTAGTAGTATCACTAGTAGTATCACTAGTAGTAGTATCACTAGTAGTATCACTAGTAGTATCACTAGTATTATCACTAGTAGTATCACTAGTAGTATCACTAGTAATATCACTAGTAGTATCACTAGTAGTATTACTAGTAGTATCACTAGTAGTATCACTAGTAGTAGCACTAGTAGTATCACTAGTAGTATCATTAGTAGCATCACTAGTAGTATCACTAGTAGTATCACTAGTAGTATCACTAGTAGTATCATTAGTAGTATCACTAGTAGTATCACTAGTAGTATCACTAGTAGTATCACTAGTAGTAGTATCACTAGTAGTATCATTAGTAGTATCACTAGTAGTATCACTAGTAGTATCATTAGTAGCATCACTAGTAGTATCACTAGTAGTATCACTAGTAGTATCACTAATAGTATCACTAGTAATATCACTAGTAGTATCACTAGTAGTATCATTAGTAGTATCACTAGTAGTATCACTAGTAGTATCATTAGTAGCATCACTAGTAGTATCACTAGTAGTATCACTAGTAGTAGTATCACTAGTAGTATTACTAGTAGTATCACTAGTAGTATCACTAGTAGTAGTATCACTAGTAGTAGCACTAGTAGTATCACTAGTAGTATCACTAGTAGTATCACTAGTAGTATCACTAGTAGTAGTATCACTAGTAGTAGCACTAGTAGTATCACTAGTAGTATCACTAGTAGTAGTATCACTAGTAGTAGTATCACTAGTAGTATCACTAGTAGCATCACTAGTAGTATCACTAGTAGTATCACTAGTAGTAGTATCACTAGTAGTAGTATCACTAGTAGTATCACTAGTAGTAGTATCACTAGTAGTAGTATCACTAGTAGTATCACTAGTAGTATCATTAGTAGCATCACTAGTAGTATCACTAGTAGTATCACTAGTAGTATCACTAGTAGTATCATTAGTAGTATCACTAGTAGTATCACTAGTAGTATCACTAGTAGTATCACTAGTAGTAGTATCACTAGTAGTATCATTAGTAGTATCACTAGTAGTATCACTAGTAGTATCATTAGTAGCATCACTAGTAATATCACTAGTAGTATCACTAGTAGTATCACTAATAGTATCACTAGTAATATCACTAGTAGTATCACTAGTAGTATCATTAGTAGTATCACTAGTAGTATCACTAGTAGTATCATTAGTAGCATCACTAGTAGTATCACTAGTAGTATCACTAGTAGTAGTATCACTAGTAGTATTACTAGTAGTATCACTAGTAGTATCACTAGTAGTAGTATCACTAGTAGTAGCACTAGTAGTATCACAAGTAGTATCACTAGTAGTATCACTAGTAGTAGTATCACTAGTAGTAGTATCACTAGTAGTATCACTAGTAGCATCACTAGTAGTATCACTAGTAGTATCACTAGTAGTAGTATCACTAGTAGTAGTATCACTAGTAGTATCACTAGTAGTAGTATCACTAGTAGTAGTATCACTAGTAGTATCACTAGTAGTATCATTAGTAGCATCACTAGTAGTATCACTAGTAGTATCACTAGTAGTATCACTAATAGTATCACTAGTAATATCACTAGTAGTATCACTAGTAGTATCATTAGTAGTATCACTAGTAGTATCACTAGTAGTATCATTAGTAGCATCACTAGTAGTATCACTAGTAGTATTACTAGTAGTATCATTAGTAGCATCACTAGTAGTATCACTAGTAATATCACTAGTAGTATCACTAGTAGTATTACTAGTAGTATCACTAGTAGTATCACTAGTAGTAGCACTAGTAGTATCACTAGTAGTATCATTAGTAGCATCACTAGTAGCATCACTAGTAGTATCACTAGTAGTATCACTAGTAGTAGTATCACTAGTAGTATCACTAGTAGTATCATTAGTAATATCACTAGTAGTATCACTAGTAGTAGTATCACTAGTAGTAGTATTAGTAGTATTATCATTAGTAGTATCACTAGTAGTATCATTAGTAGTAGTATCATTAGTAGTATCACTAGTAGTATCACTAGTAGTATCATTAGTAGCATCACTAGTAGTATCACTAGTAATATCACTAGTAGTATCACTAGTAGTATCATTAGTAGTATCACTAGTAATATCACTAGTAGTATCACTAGTAGTATCATTAGTAGTATCACTAGTAGTATCACTAGTAGTATCATTAGTAGCATCACTAGTAGTATCACTAGTAGTATCACTAGTAGTATCATTAGTAGCATCACTAGTAGTATCACTAGTAATATCACTAGTAGTATCACTAGTAGTATTACTAGTAGTATCACTAGTAGTATCACTAGTAGTAGTATCACTAGTAGTAGTATTAGTAGTAGTATCATTAGTAGTATCACTAGTAGTATCATTAGTAGTAGTATCATTAGTAGTATCACTAGTAGTATCACTAGTAGTATCATTAGTAGCATAACTAGTAGTATCACTAGTAATATCACTAGTAGTATCACTAGTAGTATCACTAGTAGTAGTATTACTAGTAGTAGTATCACTAGTAGTATCACTAGTAGTATCATTAGTAGCATCATTAGTAGTATCACTAGTAGTATCACTAGTAGTATCACTAATAGTATCACTAGTAATATCACTAGTAGTATCACTAGTAGTATCATTAGTAGTATCACTAGTAGTATCACTAGTAGTATCACTAGTAGTATCATTAGTAGTATCACTAGTAGTATCACTAGTAGTATCACTAGTAGTATCACTAGTAATATCACTAGTAGTATCACTAGTAGTATCACTAGTAGTAGTATCACTAGTAGTAGTATCACTAGTAGTATCACTAGTAGTATCACTAGTAGCATCACTAGTAGTATCACTAGTAGTATCACTAGTAGTAGTATCACTAGTAGTAGTATCACTAGTAGTATCACTAGTAGTATCATTAGTAGCATCACTAGTAGTATCACTAATAGTAGTATCACTAGTAGTATCATTAGTAGCATCACTAGTAGTATCACTAGTAATATCACTAGTAGTATAACTAGTAGTATTACTAGTAGTATCACTAGTAGTATCACTAGTAGTAGCACTAGTAGTATCACTAGTAGTTCCATTAGTAGCATCACTAGTAGTATCACTAGTAATATCACTAGTAGTATCACTAGTAGTATCACTAGTAGTAGTATCACTAGTAGTAGTATCACTAGTAATATCACTAGTAGTATCACTAGTAATATCACTAGTAGTATCACTAGTAGTATCACTAGTAGTAGTATCACTAGTAGTAGTATCACTAGTAGTATCACTAGTAGTATCACTAGTAGCATCACTAGTAGTATCACTAGTAGTATCACTAGTAGTAGTATCACTAGTAGTAGTATCACTAGTAGTATCACTAGTAGTATCATTAGTAGCATCACTAGTAGTATCACTAATAGTAGTATCACTAGTAGTATCATTAGTAGCATCACTAGTAGTATCACTAGTAATATCACTAGTAGTATAACTAGTAGTATTACTAGTAGTATCACTAGTAGTATCACTAGTAGTAGCACTAGTAGTATCACTAGTAGTTCCATTAGTAGCATCACTAGTAGTATCACTAGTAATATCACTAGTAGTATCACTAGTAGTATCACTAGTAGTATCACTAGTAGTATCACTAGTAGTATCATTAGTAGCATCACTAGTAGTATCACTAGTAGTATCACTAGTAGTAGTATCACTAGTAGTATCACTGGTAGTATCACTAGTAGTATCACTAGTAGTATCATTAGTAGTATCACTAGTAGTATCACTAGTAATATCACTAGTAGTATCACTAGTAGTATCACTAGTAGTAGTATCACTAGTAGTAGTATCACTAGTAGTATCACTAGTAGTATCACTAGTAGTAGTATCACTAGTAGTATCACTAGTAGTATCATTAGTAGCATCACTAGTAGTATCACTAGTAGTATCACTAGTAGTAGTATCACTAGTAGTAGTATCACTAGTAGTATCACTAGTAGTATCACTAGTAGTATCACTAGTAGTATCACTAGTAGTATCACTAGTAGTAGTATCACTAGTAGTAGTATCACTAGTAGTAGTATCACTAGTAGTATCATTAGTAGTATCACTAGTAGTATCACTAGTAATATCACTAGTAGTATCACTAGTAGTATCACTAGTAGTATCACTAGTAGTATCACTAGTAGTAGTATCACTAGTAGTATCACTAGTAGTAGTATCACTAGTAGCATCACTAGTAGTATCACTAGTAGTATCACTAGTAGTAGTATCACTAGTAGTAGTATCACTAGTAGTATCACTAGTAGTATCACTAGTAGTATCACTAGTAGTATCACTAGTAGTATCACTAGTAGTAGTATCACTAGTAGTAGTATCACTAGTAGTAGTATCACTAGTAGTATCATTAGTAGTATCACTAGTAGTATCACTAGTAGTATCACTAGTAGTATCACTAGTAGTATCACTAGTAGTAGTATCACTAGTAGTATCACTAGTAGTATCACTAGTAGTAGTATCACTAGTAGTATCACTAGTAGTATCATTAGTAGCATCACTAGTAGTATCACTAGTAGTATCACTAGTAGTATCACTAGTAGTAGTATCACTAGTAGTATCACTAGTAGTAGCACTAGTGGTATCACTAATAGTATCACTAGTAGTATCACTAGTAGTAGTATCACTAGTAATATCACTAGTAGTATCACTAGTAGCATCACTAGTAGTATCACTAGTAGTAGTATCACTAGTAGTATCACTAGTAGTATCATTAGTAGCATCACTAGTAGTATCACTAGTAGTATCACTAGTAGTAGTATCACTAGTAGTAGTATCACTAGTAGTAGCACTAGTAGTATCACTAGTAGTATCACTAGTAGTATCACTAGTAGTAGTATCACTAGTAATATCACTAGTAGTATCACTAGTAGTATCACTAGTAGTATCATTAGTAGCATCACTAGTAATATCACTAGTAATATCACTAGTAGTATCACTAGTAGTATCACTAGTAGTAGTATCACTAGTAGTAGTATCACTAGTAGTATCACTAGTAGTATCATTAGTAGCATCACTAGTAGTATCACTAGTAGTATCACTAGTAGTAGTATCACTAGTAGTATCACTAGTAGTATCACTAGTAGTATCACTAGTAGTATCATTAGTAGTATCACTATTAGTATCACTAGTAGTATCACTAGTAGTATCCTTAGTAGTATCACTAGTAGTATCATTAGTAGCATCACTAGTAGTATCACAAGTAGTAGTATCACTAGTAGTATCACTAGTAGTATCATTAGTAGCATCACTAGTAGTATCACTAGTAGTATCACTAGTAGTAGTATCACTAGTAGTAGTATCACTAGTAGTAGCACTAGTAGTATCACTAGTAGTATCACTAGTAGTATCACTAGTAGTAGTATCACTAGTAATATCACTAGTAGTATCACTAGTAGTATCACTAGTAGTATCACTAGTAGCATCACTAGTAGTAGTATCACTAGTAGTATCATTAGTAGTATCACTAGTAGTAGTATCACTAGTAGTATCACTAGTAGTATCACTAGTAGTATTACTAGTAGTATCACTAGTAGTATCACTAGTAGTAGCACTAGTAGTATCACTAGTAGTATCACTAGTAGTATCACTAGTATTATCACTAGTAGTATCACTAGTATTATCACTAGTAGTATCACTAGTAGTATCACTAGTAGTAGTATCACTAGTAGTAGTATCACTAGTAATATCACTAGTAATATCACTAGTAGTATCACTAGTAGTATCACTAGTAGTAGTATCACTAGTAGTAGTATCACTAGTAGTATCACTAGTAGTATCATTAGTAGCATCACTAGTAGTATCACTAGTAGTATCACTAGTAGTAGTATCACTAGTAGTATCACTAGTAGTATCACTAGTAGTATCACTAGTAGTATCATTAGTAGTATCACTATTAGTATCACTAGTAGTATCACTAGTAGTATCCTTAGTAGTATCACTAGTAGTATCATTAGTAGCATCACTAGTAGTATCACAAGTAGTAGTATCACTAGTAGTATCACTAGTAGTATCATTAGTAGCATCACTAGTAGTATCACTAGTAGTATCACTAGTAGTAGTATCACTAGTAGTAGTATCACTAGTAGTAGCACTAGTAGTATCACTAGTAGTATCACTAGTAGTATCACTAGTAGTAGTATCACTAGTAATATCACTAGTAGTATCACTAGTAGTATCACTAGTAGTATCACTAGTAGCATCACTAGTAGTAGTATCACTAGTAGTATCATTAGTAGTATCACTAGTAGTAGTATCACTAGTAGTATCACTAGTAGTATCACTAGTAGTATTACTAGTAGTATCACTAGTAGTATCACTAGTAGTAGCACTAGTAGTATCACTAGTAGTATCACTAGTAGTATCATTAGTAGTATCACTAGTAGTATCACTAGTAATATCACTAGTAGTATCACTAGTAGTATCACTAGTAGTATCATTAGTAGCATCACTAGTAGTATCACTAGTAGTATCACTAGTAGTAGTATCACTAGTAGTATCACTAGTAGTATCATTAGTAGTATCACTAGTAGTATCACTAGTAGTAGCACTAGTAGTATCACTAGTAGTATCACTAGTAGTATCACTAGTAGTAGTATCACTAGTAGTATCACTAGTAGTATCACTAGTAGTATTACTAGTAGTATCACTAGTAGTATCACTAGTAGTAGCACTAGTAGTATCACTAGTAGTATCACTAGTAGTATCACTAGTATTATCACTAGTAGTATCACTAGTAGTATCACTAGTAGTATCACTAGTAGTATCATTAGTAGTATCACTAGTAGTAGCACTAGTAGTATCACTAGTAGTATCACTAGTAGTATCACTAGTATTATCACTAGTAGTATCACTAGTAGTATCACTAGTAGTATCACTAGTAGTATCACTAGTATTATCACTAGTAGTATCACTAGTAGTATCACTAGTAGTATCACTAGTAGTATCATTAGTAGTATCACTAGTAGTATCACTAGTAGTATTACTAGTAGTATCACTAGTAGTATCACTAGTAGTAGTATCACTAGTAGTATCATTAGTAGTATTACTAGTAGTATCACTAGTAGTATCACTAGTAGTAACACTAGTATTATCACTAGTAGTATCACTAGTAGTAGCACCAGTAGTATCACTAGTAGTATCACTAGTAGTATCACTAGTAGTATCACTAGTAGTAGTATCACTAGTAGTATCACTAGTAGTATCACTAGTAGTATTACTAGTAGTATCACTAGTAGTATCACTAGTAGTAGCACTAGTAGTATCACTAGTAGTATTACTAGTAGTATCACTAGTAGTATCACTAGTAGTAGCACTAGTAGAATCACTAGTAGTATCACTAGTAGTATTACTAGTAGTATCACTAGTAGCATCACTAGTAGTATCACTAGTAGTATCACTAGTAGTAGTATCACTAGTAGTATCACTAGTAGTATCATTAGTAGTATCACTAGTAGTATCACTAGTAGTAGCACTAGTAGTATCACTAGTAGTATCACTAGTAGTATCACTAGTAGTAGTATCACTAGTAGTATCACTAGTAGTATCACTAGTAGTATTACTAGTAGTATCACTAGTAGTATCACTAGTAGTAGCACTAGTAGTATCACTAGTAGTATCACTAGTAGTATCACTAGTATTATCACTAGTAGTATCACTAGTAGTATCACTAGTAGTATCACTAGTAGTATCATTAGTAGTATCACTAGTAGTAGCACTAGTAGTATCACTAGTAGTATCACTAGTATTATCACTAGTAGTAGTATCACTAGTAGTATCACTAGTAGTATCACTAGTAGTATTACTAGTAGTATCACTAGTAGTATCACTAGTAGTAGCACTAGTAGTATCACTAGTAGTATCACTAGTAGTATCACTAGTATTATCACTAGTAGTATCACTAGTATTATCACTAGTAGTATCACTAGTAGTATCACTAGTAGTATCACTAGTAGTATCATTAGTAGTATCACTAGTAGTATCACTAGTAGTATCACTAGTAGTATTACTAGTAGTATCACTAGTAGTATCACTAGTAGTAGCACCAGTAGTATCACTAGTAGTATCACTAGTAGTATCACTAGTAGTATCACTAGTAGTAGTATCACTAGTAGTATCACTAGTAGTATCACTAGTAGTATTACTAGTAGTATCACTAGTAGTATCACTAGTAGTAGCACTAGTAGTATCACTAGTAGTATCACTAGTAGTATCACTAGTATTATCACTAGTAGTATCACTAGTAGTATCACTAGTAGTATCACTAGTAGTATCATTAGTAGTAGCACTAGTAGTAGCACAAGTAGTATCACTAGTAGTATCACTAGTAGTATCACTAGTAGTATCACTAGTAGTATCACTAGTATTATCACTAGTAGTATCACTAGTAGTATCACTAGTAGTATCACTAGTAGTATCATTAGTAGTATTACTAGTAGTATCACTAGTAGTATCACTAGCAGTATTACTAGTAGTATCACTAGTAGTATTACTAGTAGTATCACTAGTAGTATCACTAGTAGTAGCACTAGTAGTATCACTAGTAGTATCACTAGTAGTATCACTAGTAGTAGTATCACTAGTAGTATCACTAGTAGTATCACTAGTAGTATCACTAGTAGTATCACTAGTAGTAGCACTAGTAGTATCACTAGTAGTATCACTAGTAGTATCACTAGTAGTAATATCACTAGTAGTATCACTAGTAGTATCACTAGTAGTAGCACTAGTAGTAGCACTAGTAGTATCACTAGTAGTATCACTAGTAGTATCACTAGTAGTATCACTAGTAGTATCACTAGTATTATCACTAGTAGTATCACTAGTAGTATCACTAGTAGTATCACTAGTAGTATCATTAGTAGTATTACTAGTAGTATCACTAGTAGTATCACTAGCAGTATTACTAGTAGTATCACTAGTAGTATTACTAGTAGTATCACTAGTAGTATCACTAGTAGTAGCACTAGTAGTATCACTAGTAGTATTACTAGTAGTATCACTAGTAGTATCACTAGTAGTAGCACTAGTAGTATCACTAGTAGTATCACTAGTAGTAGCACTAGTAGTATCACTAGTAGTATCACTAGTAGTATCACTAGTTGTAGTATCACTAGTAGTATCACTAGTAGTATCACTAGTAGTATTACTAGTAGTATCACTAGTAGTATCACTAGTAGTAGCACTAGTAGTATCACTAGTAGTATCACTAGTAGTATCACTAGTATTATCACTAGTAGTATCACTAGTAGTATTACTAGTAGTATCACTAGTAGTATCATTAGTAGTATCACTAGTAGTATCACTAGTAGTATCACTAGTAGTATTACTAGTAGTATCACTAGTAGTATCATTAGTAGTAGCACTAGTAGTATCAATAGTAGTATCACTAGTAGTATCACTAGTATTATCACTAGTAGCATCACTAGTAGTAGTATCACTAGTAGTATCACTAGTAGTATCACTAGTAGTAGTATCACTAGTAATATCACTAGTAGTATCACTAGTAGTATCACTAGTAGTATCACTATTAGCATCACTAGTAGTAGTATCACTAGTAGTATCACTAGTAGTATCACTAGTAGTAGTATCACTAGTAGCATCACTAGTAGTAGTATCACTAGTAGTATCACTAGTAGTATCACTAGTAGTATCACTAGTAGTAGTATCACTAGTAATATCACTAGTAGTATCACTAGTAGTATCACTAGTAGTATCACTAGTAGTATCACTAGTAGTAGTATCACTAGTAATATCACTAGTAGTATCACTAGTAGCATCACTAGTAGTAGTATCACTAGTAGTATCACTAGTAGTATCACTAGTAGTATCACTAGTAGTAGTATCACTAGTAGTATCACTAGTAGTATCACTAGTAGTATCACTAGTAGTATCACTAGTAGTATCACTAGTAGTATCATTAGTAGCATCACTAGTAGTATCACTAGTAGTAGTATCACTAGTAGTATCACTAGTAGTATCACTAGTAGTATCACTAGTAGTAGTATCACTAGTAATATCACTAGTAGTATCACTAGTAGCATTACTAGTAGTAGTATCACTAGTAGTATCACTAGTAGTATCACTAGTAGTATCATTAGTAGCATCACTAGTAGTATCACTAGTAATATCACTAGTAGTATCACTAGTAGTATCACTAGTAGTAGTATCACTAGTAGTAGTATCACTAGTAGTATCACTAGTAGTATCATTAGTAGCATCACTAGTAGTATCACTAGTAGTATCACTAGTAGTAGTATCACTAGTAGTATCACTAGTAGTATCACTAGTAGTATCACTAGTAGTATCATTAGTAGTATCACTAGTAGTATCACTAGTAATATCACTAGTAGTATCACTAGTAGTATCACTAGTAGTAGTATCACTAGTAGTAGTATCACTAGTAGTATCACTAGTAGTATCATTAGTAGCATCACTAGTAGTATCACTAGTAGTATCACTAGTAGTAGTATCACTAGTAGTATCACTAGTAGTATCATTAGTAGTATCACTAGTAGTATCACTAGTAGTAGCACTAGTAGTATCATTAGTAGTATTACTAGTAGTATCACTAGTAGTATCACTAGTAGTATCACTAGTAGTATCACTAGTAGTAGTATCACTAGTAGTATCACTAGTAGTATCACTAGTAGTATCACTAGTAGTATCACTAGTAGTATCACTAGTAGTATCATTAGTAGTATCACTAGTAGTAGTATCACTAGTAGTATCACTAGTAGTATCACTAGTAGTATCATTAGTAATATCACTAGTAGTATCACTAGTAGTATCACTAGTAGTATCATTAGTAGTATCACTAGTAGTATCACTAGTAGTATCATTAGTAGTATCACTAGTAGTATCACTAGTAGTATCATTAGTAGTAGTATCACTAGTAGTAATATCACTAGTAGTATCACTAGTAGTATCACTAGTAGTATCATTAGTAGTATCACTAGTAGTAGCACTAGTAGTATCACTAGTAGTATCAATAGTAGTATCACTAGTAGTATCACTAGTAGTAGCACTAGTAGTATCACTAGTAGTATCACTAGTAGTATCACTAGTAGTATCACTAGTAGTAAAACTAGTAGTAGTATCACTAGTAGTATCACTAGTAGTATCACTAGTAGTATCACTAGTAGTATCACTAGTAGTATCACTAGTAGTATCACTAGTAGTATCACTAGTAGTATCACTAGTAGTATCACTAGTAGTATCACTAGTAGTATCACTAGTAGTAATATCACTAGTAGTAGTATCACTAGTAGTATCACTAGTAGTATCACTAGTAGTAGTATCACTAGTAGTAGTATCACTAGTAGTATCACTAGTAGTATCACTAATAGTATCACTAGTAGTATCACTAGTAGTATCACTAGTAGTATCACTAGTAGTATCACTAGTAGTATCACTAGTAGTATCACTAGTAGTATCACTAGTAGTATCACTAGTAGTATCACTAGTAGTATCACTAGTAGTATAACTAGTAGTAGTATCACTAGTAGTATCACTAATAGTATCACTAGTAGTATCACTAGTAGTATCACTAGTAGTATCACTAGTAGTATCACTAGTAGTATCACTAGTAGTAGTATCACTAGTAGTATCACTAGTAGTATCACTAGTAGTATCACTAGTAGTATCACTAGTAGTAGTATCAGTAGTAGTATCACTAGTAGTATCACTAGTAGTATCACTAGTAGTATCACTAGTAGTAGTATCACTAGTAGTAGTATCACTAGTAGTAGTATCACTAGTAGTATCACTAATAGTATCACTAGTAGTATCACTAGTAGTATCACTAGTAGTATCACTAGTAGTATCACTAGTAGTATCACTAGTAGTATCACTAGTAGTATCACTAGTAGTATCACTAGTAGTAGTATCACTAGTAGTAGTATCACTAGTAGTATCACTAGTAGTATCACTAGCAGTATCACTAGTAGTATCACTAGTAGTATCACTAGTAGTATCACTAGTAGTATCACTAGTAGTATCACTAGTAGTATCACTAGTAGTAGTATCACTAGTAGTATCACTAGTAGTATCATTAGTAGTATCACTAGTAGTAGTATCACTAGTAGTATCACTAGTAGTATCACTAGTAGTATCACTAGTAGTATCACTAGTAGTAGTATCAGTAGTAGTATCACTAGTAGTATCACTAGTAGTATCACTAGTAGTATCACTAGTAGTATCACTAGTAGTAGTTTCACTAGTAGTAGTATCACTAGTAGTATCACTAGTAGTATCACTAGTAGTATCACTAGTAGTATCACTAGTAGTATCACTAGTAGTATCACTAGTAGTATCACTAGTAGTATCACTAGTAGTATCACTAGTAGTATCACTAGTAGTATCACTAGTAGTATCACTAGTAGTAGCACTAGTAGTATCACTAGTAGTATCACTAGTAGTATCACTAGTAGTATCACTAGTAGTATCACTAGTAGTAGCACTAGTAGTATCACTAGTAGTATCACTAGTAGTATCACTAGTAGTAGTATCACTAGTAGTATCACTAGTAGTAGCACTAGTAGTATCACTAGTAGTATCACTAGTAGTGTCACTAGTAGTATCACTAGTAGTATCACTAGTAGTATCACTAGTAGTATCACTAGTAGTATCACTAGTAGTATCACTAATAGTATCACTAGTAGTATCACTAGTAGTATCACTAGTAGTAGTATCACTAGTAGTATCACTAGTAGTATCACTAGTAGTAGTATCACTAGTAGTATCACTAGTAGTATCACTAGTAGTATCACTAGTAGTATCACTAGTAGTAGTATCACTAGTAGTATCACTAGTAGTATTACTAGTAGTATCACTAGTAGTAGTATCACTAGTAGTATAACTAGTAGTATCACTAGTAGTATCACTAGTAGTATCACTAGTAGTAGCACTAGTAGTATCACTAGTAGTATCACTAGTAGTATCACTAGTAGTAGTATCACTAGTAGTATCACTAGTAGTATCACTAGTAGTATCACTAGTAGTATCACTAGTAGTAGTATCACTAGTAGTATCACTAGTAGTATCACTAGTTGTATCACTAGTAGTAGCACTAGTAGTATCACTAGTAGTATCACTAGTAGTATCACTAGTAGTAGCACTAGTAGTATCACTAGTAGTAGTATCACTAGTAGTATCACTAATAGTATCACTAGTAGTATCACTAGTAGTATCACTAGTAGTATCACTAGTAGTATCACTAGTAGTATCACTAGTAGTAGTATCACTAGTAGTATCACTAGTAGTATCACTAGTAGTATCACTAGTAGTATCACTAGTAGTAGTATCAGTAGTAGTATCACTAGTAGTATCACTAGTAGTATCACTAGTAGTATCACTAGTAGTAGTATCACTAGTAGTAGTATCACTAGTAGTAGTATCACTAGTAGTATCACTAATAGTATCACTAGTAGTATCACTAGTAGTATCACTAGTAGTATCACTAGTAGTATCACTAGTAGTATCACTAGTAGTATCACTAGTAGTATCACTAGTAGTAGTATCACTAGTAGTAGTATCACTAGTAGTATCACTAGTAGTATCACTAGTAGTATCACTAGTAGTATCACTAGTAGTATCACTAGTAGTATCACTAGTAGTATCACTAGTAGTATCACTAGTAGTATCACTAGTAGTATCACTAGTAGTATCACTAGTAGTATCACTAGTAGTATCACTAGTAGTATCACTAGTAGTATCACTAGTAGTATCACTAGTAGTATCACTAGTAGTAGTATCACTAGTAGTATCACTAGTAGTATCACTAGTAGTAGTATCACTAGTAGTATCACTAGTAGTATCACTAGTAGTATCACTAGTAGTAGTATCAGTAGTAGTATCACTAGTAGTATAACTAGTAGTATCACTAGTAGTATCACTAGTAGTATCACTAGTAGTAGTATCACTAGTAGTAGTATCACTAGTAGTATCACTAATAGTATCACTAGTAGTATCACTAGTAGTATCACTAGTAGTATCACTAGTAGTATCACTAGTAGTATCACTAGTAGTATCACTAGTAGTATCACTAGTAGTATCACTAGTAGTATCACTAGTAGTATCACTAGTAGTAGTATCACTAGTAGTATCACTAATAGTATCACTAGTAGTATCATTAGTAGTATCACTAGTAGTATCACTAGTAGTAGTATCACTAGTAGTATCACTAGTAGTATCACTAGTAGTATCACTAGTAGTATCACTAGTAGTATCACTAGTAGTATCACTAGTAGTATCACTAGTAGTATCACTAGTAGTATCACTAGTAGTAGTATCACTAGTAGTATCACTAGTAGTATCATTAGTAGTATCACTAGTAGTAGTATCACTAGTAGTATCACTAGTAGTATCACTAGTAGTATCACTAGTAGTATCACTAGTAGTAGTATCAGTAGTAGTATCACTAGTAGTATAACTAGTAGTATCACTAGTAGTATCACTAGTAGTATCACTAGTAGTAGTATCACTAGTAGTAGTATCACTAGTAGTATCACTAATAGTATCACTAGTAGTATCACTAGTAGTATCACTAGTAGTATCACTAGTAGTATCACTAGTAGTATCACTAGTAGTATCACTAGTAGTATCACTAGTAGTATCACTAGTAGTATCACTAGTAGTATCACTAGTAGTAGTATCACTAGTAGTATCACTAATAGTATCACTAGTAGTATCATTAGTAGTATCACTAGTAGTATCACTAGTAGTATCACTAGTAGTATCATTAGTAGTATCACTAGTAGTAGTATCACTAGTAGTATCACTAGTAGTATCACTAGTAGTAGTATCACTAGTAATAGTATCACTAGTAGTATCACTAGTAGTATCACTAGTAGTATCACTGATAGTATCACTAGTAGTATCACTAGTAGTATCACTAGTAGTATCACTAGTAGTATCATTAGTAGTATCACTAGTAGTATCACTCTTAGTATCACTAGTAGTATCACTAGTAGTAGTATCACTAGTAGTATCACTAGTAGTATCATTAGTAGTATCACTAGTAGTAATAATACTAGTAGTATCACTAGTAGTATCACTAGTAGTATCACTAGTAGTATCACTAGTAGTAGCACTAGTAGTATCACTAGTAGTATCACTAGTAGTATCACTAGTAGTATCACTAGTAGTATCACTAGTAGTAGCACTAGTAGTATCACTAGTAGTATCACTAGTAGTATCACTAGTAGTATCACTTGTAGTAAAACTAGTAGTAGTATCATTGTAGTATCACTAGTAGTATCACTAGTAGTATCACTAGTAGTAGCACTAGTAGTATCACTAGTAGTATCATTAGTAGTATCACTAGTAATCTCACTAGTAGTATCATTAGTAGTATCACTAGTAGTATCACTAGTAGTATCACTAGTAGTATCACTAGTAGTATCACTAGTAGTATCACTAGTAGTATCACTAGTAGTATCACTAATAGTATCACTAGTAGTATCACTAGTAGTATCACTAGTAGTAGTATCACTAGTAGTATCACTAGTAGTATCACTAGTAGTATCACTAGTAGTAGTATCACTAGTAGTATCACTAGTAGTATCACTAGTAGTAGCACTAGTAGTATCACTAGTAGTAGCACTAGTAGTATCACTAGTAGTATCATTAGTAGTATCACTAGTAATATCACTAATAGTATCATTAGTAGTATCACTAGTAGTATCACTAGTAGTATCACTAGTAGTATCACTAGTAGTAGCACTAGTAGTATCACTAGTAGTATCATTAGTAGTATCACTAGTAATATCACTAGTAGTATCATTAGTAGTATCACTAGTAGTATCACTAGTAGTATCACTAGTAGTATCACTAGTAGTATCACTAGTAGTATCACTAGTAGTATCACTAGTAGTATCACTAGTAGTATCACTAGTAGTATCACTAATAGTATCACTAGTAGTATCACTAGTAGTATCACTAGTAGTAGTATCACTAGTAGTATCACTAGTAGTATCACTAGTAGTAGTATCACTAGTAGTATCACTAGTAGTATCACTAGTAGTATCACTAGTAGTATCACTAGTAGTAGTATCACTAGTAGTATCACTAGTAGTATCACTAGTAGTATCACTAGTAGTAGTATCACTAGTAGTATAACTAGTAGTATCACTAGTAGTATCACTAGTAGTATCACTAGTAGTAGCACTAGTAGTATCACTAGTAGTATCACTAGTAGTATCACTAGTAGTAGTATCACTAGTAGTATCACTAGTAGTATCACTAGTAGTATCACTAGTAGTATCACTAGTAGTAGTATCACTAGTAGTATCACTAGTAGTATCACTAGTAGTATCACTAGTAGTAGCACTAGTAGTATCACTAGTAGTATCACTAGTAGTATCACTAGTAGTATCACTAGTAGTAGCACTAGTAGTATCACTAGTAGTATCATTAGTAGTATCACTAGTAATATCACTAGTAGTATCATTAGTAGTATCACTAGTAGTATCACTAGTAGTATCACTAGTAGTATCACTAGTAGTATCACTAGTAGTATCACTAGTAGTATCACTAGTAGTAGCACTAGTAGTATCACTAGTAGTATAATTAGTAGTATCACTAGTAATATCACTAGTAGTATCATTAGTAGTATCACTAGTAGTATCACTAGTAGTATCACTAGTAGTATCACTAGTAGTAGTATCACTAGTAGTATCATTAGTAGTATCACTAGTAGTATCACTAGTAGTATCACTAGTAGTATCACTAGTAGTATCACTAGTAGTATCACTAGTAGTATCACTAGTAGTATCACTAGTAGTATCACTAGTAGTATCACTAGTAGTATCACTAGTAGTATCACTAGTAGTATCACTAGTAGTAGTATCACTAGTAGTAGTATCACTAGTAGTATCACTAATAGTATCACTAGTAGTATCATTAGTAGTATCACTAGTAGTATCACTAGTAGTATCACTAGTAGTATCACTAGTAGTAGTATTACTAGTAGTATCACTAGTAGTATCACTAGTAGTAGTATCACTAGTAGTATCACTAATAGTATCACTAGTAGTATCACTAGTAGTATCACTAGTAGTATCACTAGTAGTATCACTAATAGTATCACTAGTAGTATCACTAGTAGTATCACTAGTAGTATCACTAGTAGTAGTATCACTAGTAGTAGTATCACTAGTAGTATCACTAATAGTATCACTAGTAGTATCACTAGTAGTATCACTAGTAGTATCACTAGTAGTATCACTAGTAGTATCACTAGTAGTATCACTAGTAGTATCACTAGTAGTATCACTAGTAGTATCACTAGTAGTATCACTAGTAGTAGCACTAGTAGTATCACTAGTAGTATAATTAGTAGTATCACTAGTAATATCACTAGTAGTAGCACTAGTAGTATCACTAGTAGTATAATTAGTAGTATCACTAGTAATATCACTAGTAGTATCATTAGTAGTATCACTAGTAGTATCACTAGTAGTATCACTAGTAGTATCACTAGTAGTAGTATCACTAGTAGTATCATTAGTAGTATCACTAGTAGTATCACTAGTAGTATCACTAGTAGTATCACTAGTAGTATCACTAGTAGTATCACTAGTAGTATCACTAGTAGTATCACTAGTAGTATCACTAGTAGTATCACTAGTAGTATCACTAGTAGTATCACTAGTAGTATCACTAGTAGTATCACTAGTAGTAGTATCACTAGTAGTAGTATCACTAGTAGTATCACTAATAGTATCACTAGTAGTATCATTAGTAGTATCACTAGTAGTATCACTAGTAGTATCACTAGTAGTATCACTAGTAGTATCACTAGTAGTATCACTAGAGGTATCACTAGTAGTATCACTAGTAGTAGTATCACTAGTAGTATCACTAGTAGTATCATTAGTAGTATCACTAGTAGTAGTATCACTAGTAGTATCACTAGTAGTATCACTAGTAGTATCACTAGTAGTATCACTAGTAGTAGTATCACTAGTAGTAGTATCACTAGTAGTATCACTAGTAGTATCACTGATAGTATCACTAGTAGTATCACTAGTAGTATCACTGATAGTATCACTAGTAGTATCACTAGTAGTATCACTAGTAGTATCACTAGTAGTATCATTAGTAGTATCACTAGTAGTATCACTAGTAGTATCACTAGTAGTATCACTAGTAGTATCATTAGTAGTATCACTAGTAGTAATAATACTAGTAGTATCACTAGTAGTATCACTAGTAGTATCACTAGTAGTAGCACTAGTAGTATCACTAGTAGTATCACTAGTAGTATCACTAGTAGTATCACAGGTAGTAGCACTAGTAGTATCACTAGTAATATCACTAGTAGTATCACTAGTAGTATCACTAGTAGTAAAACTAGTAGTAGTATCATTGTAGTATCACTAGTAGTATCACTAGTAGTATCACTAGTAGTATCACTAGTAGTAGCACTAGTAGTATCACTAGTAGTATCATTAGTAGTATCACTAGTAATATCACTAGTAGTATCATTAGTAGTATCACTAGTAGTATCACTAGTAGTATCACTAGTAGTATCACTAGTAGTATCACTAGTAGTATCACCAGTAGTAGTATCACTAGTAGTATCACTAGTAGTATCACTAGTAGTATCACTAGTAGTATCACTAGTAGTATCACTAATAGTATCACTAGTAGTATCACTAGTAGTATCACTAGTAGTATCACTAGTAGTATCACTAGTAGTAGTATCACTAGTAGTATCACTAGTAGTATCACTAGTAGTATCACTAGTAGTATCACTAGTAGTAGTATCACTAGTAGTATCACTAGTAGTATCACTAGTAGTAGTATCACTAGTAGTATCACTAGTAGTATCACTAGTAGTATCACTAGTAGTATCACTAGTAGTATCACTAGTAGTATCACTAGTAGTATCACTAGTAGTATCACTAGTAGTATCACTAGTAGTATCACTAGTAGTATCACTAGTAGTATCACTAGTAGTATCACTAGTAGTATCACTAGTAGTATCACTAGTAGTATCACTAGTAGTATCACTAGTAGTATCACTAGTAGTAGTATCACTAGTAGTATCACTAGTAGTATCACTAGTATTATAACTAGTAGTTGTATCACTAGTAGTATCACTAGTAGTATCACTAGTAGTATCACTAGTAGTAGTATCACTAGTAGTATCACTAGTAGTATCACTAGTAGTATCACTAGTAGTATCACTAGTAGTATCACTAGTAGTATCACTAGTAGTATCACTAGTAGTATCACTAGTAGTATCACTAGTAGTATCACTAGTAGTATCATAGTAGTATCACTAGTAATATCACTAGTAGTATCACTAGTAGTATCACTAGTAGTATCAATAGTAGTATCACTAGTAGTATCACTAGTAGTATCACTAGTAGTAGTATCACTAGTAGTATCACTAGTAGTATCACTAGTAGTATCACTAGTAGTAGTATCACTAGTAGTATCACTAGTAGTATCACTAGTAGTATCATTAGTAGTATCACTAGTAGTATCACTAGTAGTATCACTAGTAGTATCACTAGTAGTAGTATCACTAGTAGTAGTATCACTAGTAGTATCACTAATAGTATCACTAGTAGTATCATTAGTAGTATCACTAGTAGTATCACTAGTAGTATCACTAGTAGTATCACTAGTAGTATCACTAGTAGTATCACTAGTAGTATCACTAGTAGTATCACTAGTAGTATCACTAGTAGTATCACTAGTAATAGTATTACTAGTAGTATCACTAGTAGTATCACTAGTAATATCACCAGTAGTAGTATCACTAGTAGTATCACTAGTAGTATCACTAGTAGTATCACTAGTAGTATCACTAGTAGTATCACTAGTAGTATCATTAGTAGTATCACTAGTAGTATCACTAGCAGTATTACTAGTAGTATCACTAGTAGTATCACTAGTAGTATCATTAGTAGTATCACTAGTAGTAGTATCACTAGTAGTATCACTAGTAGTATCACTAGTAGTATCATTAGTAATATCACTAGTAGTATCACTAGTAGTATCACTAGTAGTATCACTAGTAGTAGTATCACTAGTAGTATCACTAGTAGTATCACTAGTAGTATCATTAGTAATATCACTCGTAGTATCACTAGTAGTATCATTAGTAGTATCACTAGTAGTATCACTAGTAGTATCATTAGTAGTATCACTAGTAGTATCACTAGTAGTATCATTAGTAGTAGTATCACTAGTAGTAATATCACTAGTAGTATCACTAGTAGTATCACTAGTAGTATCACTAGTAGTATCACTAGTAGTAGCACTAGTAATATCACTAGTAGTATCACTAGTAGTAGTATCACTAGTAGTATCACTAGTAGTATCACTAGTAGTATCACTAGTAGTATCACTAGTAGTATCACTAGTAGTATCACTAGTAGTATCACTAGTAGTATCACTAGTAGTATCACTAGTAGTATCACTAGTAGTATCACTAGTAGTATCACTAGTAGTATCATTAGTAGCATCACTAGTAGTATCACTAGTAGTATCACTAGTAGTATCACTAGTAGTATCACTAGTAGTATCACTAGTAGTATCACTAGTAGTAGTATCACTAGTAGTATCACTAGTAGTATCACTAGTAGTATCACTAGTAGTATCACTAGTAGTAGTATCACTAGTAGTATCACTAGTAGTATCACTAGTAGTATCACTAGTAGTATCACTAGTAGTAATATCACTAGTAGTATCACTAGTAGTATCACTAGTAGTATCACTAGTAGTAGTATCACTAGTTGTATCACTAGTAGTAGTATCACTAGTAGTATCACTAGTAGTATCACTAGTAGTATCACTAGTAGTATCACTAGTAGTATCACTAATAGTATCACTAGTAGTATCACTAGTAGTATCACTAGTAGTAGTATCACTAGTAGTATCACTAGTAGTATCACTAGTAGTATCACTAGTAGTAGTATCACTAGTAATATCACTAGTAGTATCACTAGTAGTAGCACTAGTAGTATCACTAGTAGTAGCACTAGTAGTATCACTAGTAGTATCATTAGTAGTATCACTAGTAATATCACTATTAGTATCATTAGTAGTATCACTAGTAGTATCACTAGTAGTAGCACTAGTAGTATCACTAGTAGTAGCACTAGTAGTATCACTAGTAGTATCATTAGTAGTATCACTAGTAATATCACTAGTAGTATCATTAGTAGTATCACTAGTAGTATCACTAGTAGCATCACTAGTAGTATCACTAGTAGTATCACTAGTAGTATCACTAGTAGTATCACTAGTAGTATCACTAGTAGTATCACTAATAGTATAACTAGTAGTATCACTAGTAGTATCACTAGTAGTAGTATCACTAGTAGTATCACTAGTAGTATCACTAGTAGTATCACTAGTAGTATCACTAGTAGTATCACTAATAGTATAACTAGTAGTATCACTAGTAGTATCACTAGTAGTAGTATCACTAGTAGTATCACTAGTAGTATCACTAGTAGTATCACTAGTAGTAGTATCACTAGTAGTATAACTAGTAGTATCACTAGTAGTATCACTAGTAGTATCATTAGTAGTATCACTAGTAGTATCACTAGTAGTATCACTAGTAGTATCACTAGTAGTATCACTAGTAGTATCACTAGTAGTATCACTAGTAGTATCACTAGTAGTAGTATCACTAGTAGTAGTATCACTAGTAGTATCACTAATAGTATCACTAGTAGTATCATTAGTAGTATCACTAGTAGTATCACTAGTAGTATCACTAGTAGTATCACTAGTAGTAGTATTACTAGTAGTATCACTAGTAGTATCACTAGTAGTAGTATCACTAGTAGTATCACTAATAGTATCACTAGTAGTATCACTAGTAGTATCACTAGTAGTATCACTAGTAGTATCACTAATAGTATCACTAGTAGTATCACTAGTAGTATCACTAGTAGTATCACTAGTAGTAGTATCACTAGTAGTAGTATCACTAGTAGTATCACTAATAGTATCACTAGTAGTATCATTAGTAGTATCACTAGTAGTATCACTAGTAGTATCACTAGTAGTATCACTAGTAGTATCACTAGTAGTATCACTAGTAGTATCACTAGTAGTATCACTAGTAGTAGTATCACTAGTAGTATCACTAGTAGTATCATTAGTAGTATCACTAGTAGTAGTATCACTAGTAGTATCACTAGTAGTATCACTAGTAGTATCACTAGTAGTATCACTAGTAGTAGTATCACTAGTAGTAGTATCACTAGTAGTATCACTAGTAGTATCACTGATAGTATCACTAGTAGTATCACTAGTAGTATCACTGATAGTATCACTAGTAGTATCACTAGTAGTATCACTAGTAGTATCACTAGTAGTATCATTAGTAGTATCACTAGTAGTATCACTAGTAGTATCACTAGTAGTATCACTAGTAGTATCACTAGTAGTATCACTAGTAGTATCACTAGTAGTATCACTAGTAGTATCATTAGTAGTATCACTAGTAGTAATAATACTAGTAGTATCACTAGTAGTATCACTAGTAGTATCACTAGTAGTAGCACTAGTAGTATCACTAGTAGTATCACTAGTAGTATCACTAGTAGTATCACAGGTAGTAGCACTAGTAGTATCACTAGTAATATCACTAGTAGTATCACTAGTAGTATCACTAGTAGTAAAACTAGTAGTAGTATCATTGTAGTATCACTAGTAGTATCACTAGTAGTATCACTAGTAGTATCACTAGTAGTAGCACTAGTAGTATCACTAGTAGTATCATTAGTAGTATCACTAGTAATATCACTAGTAGTATCACTAGTAGTATCACTAGTAGTAGCACTAGTAGTATCACTAGTAGTATCATTAGTAGTATCACTAGTAGTATCACTAGTAGTATCACTAGTAGTATCACTAGTAGTATCACTAGTAGTATCACTAATAGTATCACTAGTAGTATCACTTGTAGTAAAACTAGTAGTAGTATCATTGTAGTATCACTAGTAGTATCACTAGTAGTATCACTAGTAGTATCACTAGTAGTATCACTAGTAATCTCACTAGTAGTATCATTAGTAGTATCACTAGTAGTATCACTAGTAGTATCACTAGTAGTATCACTAGTAGTATCACTAGTAGTATCACTAGTAGTATCACTAGTAGTATCACTAATAGTATCACTAGTAGTATCACTAGTAGTATCACTAGTAGTAGTATCACTAGTAGTATCACTAGTAGTATCACTAGTAGTATCACTAGTAGTAGTATCACTAGTAGTATCACTAGTAGTATCACTAGTAGTAGCACTAGTAGTATCACTAGTAGTAGCACTAGTAGTATCACTAGTAGTATCATTAGTAGTATCACTAGTAATATCACTAGTAGTATCATTAGTAGTATCACTAGTAGTATCACTAGTAGTATCACTAGTAGTATCACTAGTAGTATCACTAGTAGTAGCACTAGTAGTATCACTAGTAGTATCATTAGTAGTATCACTAGTAATATCACTAGTAGTATCATTAGTAGTATCACTAGTAGTATCACTAGTAGTATCACTAGTAGTATCACTAGTAGTATCACTAGTAGTATCACTAGTAGTATCACTAGTAGTATCACTAGTAGTATCACTAATAGTATCACTAGTAGTATCACTAGTAGTATCACTAGTAGTAGTATCACTAGTAGTATCACTAGTAGTATCACTAGTAGTAGTATCACTAGTAGTATCACTAGTAGTATCACTAGTAGTATCACTAGTAGTATCACTAGTAGTAGTATCACTAGTAGTATCACTAGTAGTATCACTAGTAGTATCACTAGTAGTAGTATCACTAGTAGTATAACTAGTAGTATCACTAGTAGTATCACTAGTAGTATC
This sequence comes from Osedax fenrisi, assembly GCA_964019155.1. NCBI lineage: Eukaryota > Metazoa > Annelida > Polychaeta > Sabellida > Siboglinidae > Osedax > Osedax fenrisi. Next base: position 78,977,147 of record OZ025239.1, read on the forward strand.
ACTAGTAGTAGCACTAGTAGTATCACTAGTAGTATCACTAGTAGTATCACTAGTAGTAGTATCACTAGTAGTATCACTAGTAGTATCACTAGTAGTATCACTAGTAGTATCACTAGTAGTAGTATCACTAGTAGTATCACTAGTAGTATCACTAGTAGTATCACTAGTAGTAGCACTAGTAGTATCACTAGTAGTATCACTAGTAGTATCACTAGTAGTATCACTAGTAGTAGCACTAGTAGTATCACTAGTAGTATCATTAGTAGTATCACTAGTAATATCACTAGTAGTATCATTAGTAGTATCACTAGTAGTATCACTAGTAGTATCACTAGTAGTATCACTAGTAGTATCACTAGTAGTATCACTAGTAGTATCACTAGTAGTAGCACTAGTAGTATCACTAGTAGTATAATTAGTAGTATCACTAGTAATATCACTAGTAGTATCATTAGTAGTATCACTAGTAGTATCACTAGTAGTATCACTAGTAGTATCACTAGTAGTAGTATCACTAGTAGTATCATTAGTAGTATCACTAGTAGTATCACTAGTAGTATCACTAGTAGTATCACTAGTAGTATCACTAGTAGTATCACTAGTAGTATCACTAGTAGTATCACTAGTAGTATCACTAGTAGTATCACTAGTAGTATCACTAGTAGTATCACTAGTAGTAGTATCACTAGTAGTAGTATCACTAGTAGTATCACTAATAGTATCACTAGTAGTATCATTAGTAGTATCACTAGTAGTATCACTAGTAGTATCACTAGTAGTATCACTAGTAGTAGTATTACTAGTAGTATCACTAGTAGTATCACTAGTAGTAGTATCACTAGTAGTATCACTAATAGTATCACTAGTAGTATCACTAGTAGTATCACTAGTAGTATCACTAGTAGTATCACTAATAGTATCACTAGTAGTATCACTAGTAGTATCACTAGTAGTATCACTAGTAGTAGTATCACTAGTAGTAGTATCACTAGTAGTATCACTAATAGTATCACTAGTAGTATCATTAGTAGTATCACTAGTAGTATCACTAGTAGTATCACTAGTAGTATCACTAGTAGTATCACTAGTAGTATCACTAGTAGTATCACTAGTAGTATCACTAGTAGTAGTATCACTAGTAGTATCACTAGTAGTATCATTAGTAGTATCACTAGTAGTAGTATCACTAGTAGTATCACTAGTAGTATCACTAGTAGTATCACTAGTAGTATCACTAGTAGTAGTATCACTAGTAGTAGTATCACTAGTAGTATCACTAGTAGTATCACTGATAGTATCACTAGTAGTATCACTAGTAGTATCACTGATAGTATCACTAGTAGTATCACTAGTAGTATCACTAGTAGTATCACTAGTAGTATCATTAGTAGTATCACTAGTAGTATCACTAGTAGTATCACTAGTAGTATCACTAGTAGTATCACTAGTAGTATCACTAGTAGTATCACTAGTAGTATCACTAGTAGTATCACTAGTAGTATCATTAGTAGTATCACTAGTAGTAATAATACTAGTAGTATCACTAGTAGTATCACTAGTAGTATCACTAGTAGTAGCACTAGTAGTATCACTAGTAGTATCACTAGTAGTATCACTAGTAGTATCACAGGTAGTAGCACTAGTAGTATCACTAGTAATATCACTAGTAGTATCACTAGTAGTATCACTAGTAGTAAAACTAGTAGTAGTATCATTGTAGTATCACTAGTAGTATCACTAGTAGTATCACTAGTAGTATCACTAGTAGTAGCACTAGTAGTATCACTAGTAGTATCATTAGTAGTATCACTAGTAATATCACTAGTAGTATCATTAGTAGTATCACTAGTAGTATCACTAGTAGTATCACTAGTAGTATCACTAGTAGTATCACTAGTAGTATCACCAGTAGTAGTATCACTAGTAGTATCACTAGTAGTATCACTAGTAGTATCACTAGTAGTATCACTAGTAGTATCACTAATAGTATCACTAGTAGTATCACTAGTAGTATCACTAGTAGTATCACTAGTAGTATCACTAGTAGTAGTATCACTAGTAGTATCACTAGTAGTATCACTAGTAGTATCACTAGTAGTATCACTAGTAGTAGTATCACTAGTAGTATCACTAGTAGTATCACTAGTAGTAGTATCACTAGTAGTATCACTAGTAGTATCACTAGTAGTATCACTAGTAGTATCACTAGTAGTATCACTAGTAGTATCACTAGTAGTATCACTAGTAGTATCACTAGTAATATCACTAGTAGTATCACTAGTAGTATCACTAGTAGTATCACTAGTAGTATCACTAGTAGTATCACTAGTAGTATCACTAGTAGTATCACTAGTAGTATCACTAGTAGTATCACTAGTAGTATCACTAGTAGTAGTATCACTAGTAGTATCACTAGTAGTATCACTAGTAGTATCACTAGTAGTATCACTAGTAGTATCACTAGTAGTATCACTAGTAGTATCACTAGTAGTAGTATCACTAGTAGTAGTATCACTAGTAGTATCACTAATAGTATCACTAGTAGTATCATTAGTAGTATCACTAGTAGTATCACTAGTAGTATCACTAGTAGTATCACTAGTAGTATCACTAGTAGTATCACTAGTAGTATCACTAGTAGTATCACTAGTAGTATCACTAGTAGTATCACTAGTAATAGTATTACTAGTAGTATCACTAGTAGTATCACTAGTAATATCACCAGTAGTAGTATCACTAGTAGTATCACTAGTAGTATCACTAGTAGTATCACTAGTAGTATCACTAGTAGTATCACTAGTAGTATCATTAGTAGTATCACTAGTAGTATCACTAGCAGTATTACTAGTAGTATCACTAGTAGTATCACTAGTAGTATCATTAGTAGTATCACTAGTAGTAGTATCACTAGTAGTATCACTAGTAGTATCACTAGTAGTATCATTAGTAATATCACTAGTAGTATCACTAGTAGTATCACTAGTAGTATCACTAGTAGTAGTATCACTAGTAGTATCACTAGTAGTATCACTAGTAGTATCATTAGTAATATCACTCGTAGTATCACTAGTAGTATCATTAGTAGTATCACTAGTAGTATCACTAGTAGTATCATTAGTAGTATCACTAGTAGTATCACTAGTAGTATCATTAGTAGTAGTATCACTAGTAGTAATATCACTAGTAGTATCACTAGTAGTATCACTAGTAGTATCACTAGTAGTATCACTAGTAGTAGCACTAGTAATATCACTAGTAGTATCAATAGTAGTATCACTAGTAGTATCACTAGTAGTAGCACTAGTAGTATCACTATTAGTATCACTAGTAGTATCACTAGTAGTATCACTAGTAGTATCACTAGTAGTAGTATCACTAGTAGTATCACTAGTAGTATCACTAGTAGTATCACTAGTAGTAGTATCACTAGTAGTATCACTAGTAGTATCACTAGTAGTATCACTAGTAGTATCACTAGTAGTATCACTAGTAGTATCACTAGTAGTATCACTAGTAGTATCACTAGTAGTATCACTAGTAGTATCACTAGTAGTATCACTAGTAGTATCACTAGTAGTATCATTAGTAGCATCACTAGTAGTATCACTAGTAGTATCACTAGTAGTATCACTAGTAGTATCACTAGTAGTATCACTAGTAGTATCACTAGTAGTAGTATCACTAGTAGTATCACTAGTAGTATCACTAGTAGTATCACTAGTAGTAGTATCACTAGTAGTATCACTAGTAGTATCACTAGTAGTATCACTAGTAGTATCACTAGTAGTAATATCACTAGTAGTATCACTAGTAGTATCACTAGTAGTATCACTAGTAGTAGTATCACTAGTTGTATCACTAGTAGTAGTATCACTAGTAGTATCACTAGTAGTATCACTAGTAGTATCACTAGTAGTATCACTAGTAGTATCACTAATAGTATCACTAGTAGTATCACTAGTAGTATCACTAGTAGTAGTATCACTAGTAGTATCACTAGTAGTATCACTAGTAGTATCACTAGTAGTAGTATCACTAGTAATATCACTAGTAGTATCACTAGTAGTAGCACTAGTAGTATCACTAGTAGTAGCACTAGTAGTATCACTAGTAGTATCATTAGTAGTATCACTAGTAATATCACTATTAGTATCATTAGTAGTATCACTAGTAGTATCACTAGTAGTAGCACTAGTAGTATCACTAGTAGTAGCACTAGTAGTATCACTAGTAGTATCATTAGTAGTATCACTAGTAATATCACTAGTAGTATCATTAGTAGTATCACTAGTAGTATCACTAGTAGCATCACTAGTAGTATCACTAGTAGTATCACTAGTAGTATCACTAGTAGTATCACTAGTAGTATCACTAGTAGTATCACTAATAGTATAACTAGTAGTATCACTAGTAGTATCACTAGTAGTAGTATCACTAGTAGTATCACTAGTAGTATCACTAGTAGTATCACTAGTAGTATCACTAGTAGTATCACTAGTAGTATCACTAATAGTATAACTAGTAGTATCACTAGTAGTATCACTAGTAGTAGTATCACTAGTAGTATCACTAGTAGTATCACTAGTAGTATCACTAGTAGTAGTATCACTAGTAGTATCACTAGTAGTATCACTAGTAGTATCACTAGTAGTATCATTAGTAGTATCACTAGTAGTATCACTAGTAGTATCACTAGTAGTATCACTAGTAGTATCACTAGTAGTATCACTAGTAGTATCACTAGTAGTATCACTAGTAGTAGTATCACTAGTAGTAGTATCACTAGTAGTATCACTAATAGTATCACTAGTAGTATCATTAGTAGTATCACTAGTAGTATCATTAGTAGTATCACTAGTAGTATCACTAGTAGTATCATTAGTAGTATCACTAGTAGTATCACTAGTAGTATCATTAGTAGTAGTATCACTAGTAGTAATATCACTAGTAGTATCACTAGTAGTATCACTAGTAGTATCACTAGTAGTATCACTAGTAGTAGCACTAGTAGTATCACTAGTAGTATCAATAGTAGTATCACTAGTAATATCACTAGTAGTAGCACTAGTAGTATCACTAGTAGTATCACTAGTAGTATCACTAGTAGTATCACTAGTAGTAAAACTAGTAGTAGTATCACTAGTAGTATCACTAGTAGTAGTATCACTAGTAGTATCACTAGTAGTATCACTAGTAGTATCACTAGTAGTAGTATCACTAGTAGTATCACTAGTAGTATCACTAGTAGTATCACTAGTAGTAGTATCACTAGTAGTATCACTAGTAGTATCACTAGTAGTATCACTAGTAGTATCACTAGTAGTATCACTAGTAGTATCACTAGTAGTATCACTAGTAGTAGTATCACTAGTAGTATCACTAGTAGTATCACTAGTAGTATCACTAGTAGTATCACTAGTAGTATCACTAGTAGTATCACTAGTAGTATCACTATTAGTATCACTAGTAGTATCACTAGTAGTATCACTAGTAGTATCACTAGTAGTATCACTAGTAGTATCACTAGTAGTATCACTAGTAGTATCACTAGTAGTATCATTAGTAGCATCACTAGTAGTATCACTAGTAGTATCACTAGTAGTATCACTAGTAGTATCACTAGTAGTATCACTAGTAGTATCACTAGTAGTATCACTAGTAGTAGTATCACTAGTAGTATCACTAGTAGTATCACTAGTAGTATCACTAGTAGTATCACTAGTAGTAATATCACTAGTAGTATCACTAGTAGTATCACTAGTAGTATCACTAGTAGTAGTATCACTAGTTGTATCACTAGTAGTAGTATCACTAGTAGTATCACTAGTAGTATCACTAGTAGTATCACTAGTAGTATCACTAGTAGTTATACTAGTAGTATCACTAATAGTATCACTAGTAGTATCACTAGTAGTAGCACTAGTAGTATCACTAGTAGTAGCACTAGTAGTATCACTAGTAGTATCATTAGTAGTATCACTAGTAATATCACTATTAGTATCACCAGTAGTAGATAACTAGTAGTATCACTAGTAGTATCACTAGTAGTATCACTAGTAGTATCATTAGTAGTATCACTAGTAGTATCACTAGCAGTATTACTAGTAGTATCACTAGTAGTATCACTAGTAGTATCATTAGTAGTATCACTAGTAGTAGTATCACTAGTAGTATCACTAGTAGTATCACTAGTAGTATCATTAATAATATCACTAGTAGTATCACTAGTAGTATCACTAGTAGTATCATTAGTAGTATCACTAGTAGTAGTATCACTAGTAGTATCACTAGTAGTATCACTAGTAGTATCATTAGTAGTATCACTAGTAGTATCACTAGCAGTATTACTAGTAGTATCACTAGTAGTATCACTAGTAGTATCATTAGTAGTATCACTAGTAGTAGTATCACTAGTAGTATCACTAGTAGTATCACTAGTAGTATCATTAGTAATATCACTAGTAGTATCACTAGTAGTATCACTAGTAGTAGTATCACTAGTAGTATCACTAGTAGTATCACTAGTAGTATCACTAGTAGTAGTATCACTAGTAGTATCACTAGTAGTATCACTAGTAGTATCACTAGTAGTAATATCACTAGTAGTATCACTAGTAGTATCACTAGTAGTATCACTAGTAGTAGTATCACTAGTTGTATCACTAGTAGTAGTATCACTAGTAGTATCACTAGTAGTATCACTAGTAGTATCACTAGTAGTATCACTAATAGTATCACTAGTAATATCACTAGTAGTATCACTAGTAGTAGTATCACTAGTAGTATCACTAGTAGTATCACTAGTAGTATCACTAGTAGTAGTATCACTAGTAATATCACTAGTAGTATCACTAGTAGTAGCACTAGTAGTATCACTAGTAGTATCATTAGTAGTATCACTAGTAATATCACTATTAGTATCATTAGTAGTATCACTAGTAGTATCACTAGTAGTAGCACTAGTAGTATCACTAGTAGTAGCACTAGTAGTATCACTAGTAGTATCATTAGTAGTATCACTAGTAATATCACTAGTAGTATCATTAGTAGTATCACTAGTAGTATCACTAGTAGCATCAATAGTAGTATCACTAGTAGTATCACTAGTAGTATCACTAGTAGTATCACTAGTAGTATCACTAGTAGTATCACTAATAGTATAACTAGTAGTATCACTAGTAGTATCACTAGTAGTAGTATCACTAGTAGTATCACTAGTAGTATCACTAGGAGTATCACTAGTAGTAGTATCACTAGTAGTATCACTAGTAGTATCACTAGTAGTATCACTAGTAGTATCACTAGTAGTATCATTAGTAGTATCACTAGTAGTATCACTAGTAGTATCACTAGTAGTATCACTAGTAGTATCACTAGTAGTATCACTAGTAGTATCACTAGTAGTAGTATCACTAGTAGTAGTATCACTAGTAGTATCACTAGTAGTAGCACTAGTAGTATCACTAGTAGTATCAATAGTAGTATCACTAGTAATATCACTAGTAGTAGCACTAGTAGTATCACTAGTAGTATCACTAGTAGTATCACTAGTAGTATCACTAGTAGTAAAACTAGTAGTAGTATCACTAGTAGTATCACTAGTAGTAGTATCACTAGTAGTATCACTAGTAGTATCACTAGTAGTATCACTAGTAGTAGTATCACTAGTAGTATCACTAGTAGTATCACTAGTAGTATCACTAGTAGTAGTATCACTAGTAGTATCACTAGTAGTATCACTAGTAGTATCACTAGTAGTATCACTAGTAGTAGTATCACTAGTAGTATCACTAGTAGTATCACTAGTAGTATCACTAGTAGTAGTATCACTATTAGTATCACTAGTAGTATCACTAGTAGTATCACTAGTAGTATCACTAGTAGTATCACTAGTAGTATCACTAGTAGTATCACTAGTAGTATCACTAGTAGTATCACTAGTAGTATCACTAGTAGTATCACTAGTAGTATCACTAGTAGTATCATTAGTAGCATCACTAGTAGTATCACTAGTAGTATCACTAGTAGTATCACTAGTAGTATCACTAGTAGTATCACTAGTAGTATCACTAGTAGTATCACTAGTAGTATCACTAGTAGTAGTATCACTAGTAGTATCACTAGTAGTATCACTAGTAGTATTACTAGTAGTAGTATCACTAGTAGTATCACTAGTAGTATCACTAGTAGTATCACTAGTAGTATCACTAGTAGTAATATCACTAGTAGTATCACTAGTAGTATCACTAGTAGTATCACTAGTAGTATCACTAGTAGTATCACTAGTAGTTATACTAGTAGTATCACTAATAGTATCACTAGTAGTATCACTAGTAGTATCACTAATAGTAGTATCACTAGTAGTATCACTAGTAGTATCACTAGTAGTATCACTTGTAGTAGTATCACTAGTAATATCACTAGTAGTATCACTAGTAGTAGCACTAGTAGTATCACTAGTAGTAGCACTAGTAGTATCACTAGTAGTATCATTAGTAGTATCACTAGTAGTATCACTAGTAGTATCATTAGTAGTATCACTAGTAATATCACTAGTAGTATCATTAATAGTATCACTAGTAGTATCACTAGTAGCATCACTAGTAGTATCACTAGTAGTATCACTAGTAGTATCACTAGTAGTATCACTAGTAGTATCACTAGTAGTATCACTAATAGTATAACTAGTAGTATCACTAGTAGTATCACTAGTAGTAGTATAACTAGTAGTATCACTAGTAGTATCACTAGTAGTATCACTAGTAGTAGTATCACTAGTAGTATCACTAGTAGTATCACTAGTAGTATCACTAGTAGTATCATTAGTAGTATCACTAGTAGTATCACTAGTAGTATAACTAGTAGTATCACTAGTAGTATCACTAGTAGTATCACTAGTAGTATCACTAGTAGTAGTATCACTAGTAGTAGTATCACTAGTAGTATCACTAATAGTATCACTAGTAGTATCATTAGTAGTATCACTAGTAGTATCACTAGTAGTATCACTAGTAGTATCACTAGTAGTATCACTAGTAGTATCACTATTAGTATCACCAGTAGTAGATAACTAGTAGTATCACTAGTAGTATCACTAGTAGTATCACTAGTAGTATCATTAGTAGTATCACTAGTAGTATCACTAGCAGTATTACTAGTAGTATCACTAGTAGTATCACTAGTAGTATCATTAGTAGTATCACTAGTAGTAGTATCACTAGTAGTATCACTAGTAGTATCACTAGTAGTATCATTAATAATATCACTAGTAGTATCACTAGTAGTATCACTAGTAGTATCATTAGTAGTATCACTAGTAGTAGTATCACTAGTAGTATCACTAGTAGTATCACTAGTAGTATCATTAGTAGTATCACTAGTAGTATCACTAGCAGTATTACTAGTAGTATCACTAGTAGTATCACTAGTAGTATCATTAGTAGTATCACTAGTAGTAGTATCACTAGTAGTATCACTAGTAGTATCATTAGTAATATCACTAGTAGTATCACTAGTAGTATCACTAGTAGTATCATTAGTAGTATCACTAGTAGTATCACTAGTAGTATCATTAGTAGTATCACTAGTAGTATCACTAGTAGTATCATTAGTAGAGTATCACTAGTAGTATCACTAGTAGTATCACTAGTAGTATCACTAGTAGTAGTATCACTAGTAGTATCACTAGTAGTATCACTAGTAGTATCACTAATAGTAGTATCACTAGTAGTATCACTAGTAGTATCACTAGTAGTATCACTAGTAGTATCACTAGTAGTAGTATCACTAGTAGTATCACTAGTAGTATCACTAGTAGTATCACTAATAGTATCACTAGTAGTATCACTAGTAGTAGTATCACTAGTAGTATCACTAGTAGTAACACTAGTAGTATCACTAGTAGTATCACTAGTAGTATCACTAGTAGTATCACTAGTAGTATCATTAGTAGTATCACTAGTAGTAGTATCACTAGTAGTATCACTAGTAGTATTACTAGTAGTATCACTAGTAGTATCACTAATAGTATAACTAGTAGTATCACTAGTAGTATCACTAGTAGTAGTATCACTAGTAGTATCACTAGTAGTATCACTAGTAGTATCACTAGTAGTATCACTAGTAGTATCACTAATAGTATCACTAGTAGTATCACTAATAGTAGTATCACTAGTAGTATCACTAGTAGTATCACTTGTAGTATCACTAGTAGTAGTATCACTAGTAGTATCACTAGTAGTATCACTAGTAGTATCACTAGTAGTATCACTAGTAGTAGTATCACTAGTAGTATCACTAGTAGTATCACTAGTAGTATCACTAGTAGTAGTATCACTAGTAGTATCACTAGTAGTATCACTAGTAGTATCACTAGTAGTATCACTAATAGTATCACTAGTAGTAGTATCACTAGTAGTATCACTAGTAGTATCACTAGTAGTATCACTAGTAGTAGTATCACTAGTAGTATCACTAGTAGTATCACTAGTAGTATCACTAGTAGTATCACTAGTAGTAGTATCACTAGTAGTATCACTAGTAGTATCACTAGTAGTATCACTAGTAGTAGTATCACTAGTAGTATCACTAGTAGTATCACTAGTAGTATCACTAGTAGTATCACTAATAGTATCACTAGTAGTAGTATCACTAGTAGTATCACTAGTAGTATCACTAGTAGTATCACTAATAGTATCACTAGTAGTAGTATCACTAGTAGTATCACTAGTAGTATCACTAGTAGTATCACTAGTAGTATCACTAGTAGTATCACTAGTAGTATCACTAGTAGTATCACTAGTAGTATCACTAATAGTATCACTAGTAGTATCACTAGTAGTATCACTAGTAGTATCACTAGTAGTAGTATCACTAGTAGTATCACTAGTAGTATCACTAGTAGTATCACTAGTAGTATCACTAGTAGTAGTATCACTAGTAGTATCACTAGTAGTATCACTAGTAGTATCACTAGTAGTAGTATCACTAGTAGTGTCACTAGTAGTATCACTAGTAGTATCACTAATAGTATCACTAGTAGTATCACTAGTAGTATCACTAGTAGTATCACTAGTAGTATCACTAGTAGTAGTATCACTAGTAGTAGTATCACTAGTAGTAGTATCACTAGTAGTATCACTAGTAGTATTACTAGTAGTATCACTAGTAGTATCACTAATAGTATAACTAGTAGTATCACTAGTAGTATCACTAATAGTATCACTAGTAGTATCACTAGTAGTATCACTAGTAGTATCACTAGTAGTATCACTAGTAGTAGTATCACTAGTAGTATCACTAGTAGTATCACTAGTAGTATCACTAGTAGTAGTATCACTAGTAGTAGTATCACTAGTAGTATCACTAGTAGTATCACTAGTAGTATCACTAGTAGTATCACTAGTAGAAGTATCACTAGTAGTATCACTAGTAGTATCACTAGTAGTATCACTAATAGTATCACTAGTAGTATCACTAGTAGTATCACTAGTAGTAGTATCACTAGTAGTATCACTAGTAGTATCACTAGTAGTATCACTAGTAGTATCACTAATAGTATCACTATTAGTATCACTAGTAGTATCACTAATAGTATCACTAGTAGTATCACTAGTAGTATCACTAGTAGTATCACTAGTAGTATCACTAGTAGTATCACTAGTAGTATCACTAGTAGTAGTATCACTAGTAGTATCACTAGTAGTATCACTAGTAGTATCACTAGTAGTATCATTAGTAGTATCACTAGTAGTATCACTAGTAGTATCACTAGTAGTATCACTAGTAGTATCACTAGTAGTATCACTAGTAGTAGTATCACTAGTAGTATCACTAGTAGTATCACTAATAGTATCACTAGTAGTATCATTAGTAGTATCACTAGTAGTATCACTAGTAGTATCACTAGTAGTATCACTAGTAGTATCACTAGTAGTATCACTAGTAGTAGTATTACTAGTAGTATCACTAGTAGTATCACTATTAGTATCACCAGTAGTAGTATCACTAGTAGTATCACTAGTAGTATCACTAGTAGTATCACTAGTAGTATCATTAGTAGTATCACTAGTAGTATCACTAGCAGTATTACTAGTAGTATCACTAGTAGTATCACTAGTAGTATCATTAGTAGTATCACTAGTAGTAGTATCACTAGTAGTATCACTAGTAGTATCACTAGTAGTATCATTAATAATATCACTAGTAGTATCACTAGTAGTATCACTAGTAGTATCATTAGTAGTATCACTAGTAGTAGTATCACTAGTAGTATCACTAGTAGTATCACTAGTAGTATCATTAGTAGTATCACTAGTAGTATCACTAGCAGTATTACTAGTAGTATCACTAGTAGTATCACTAGTAGTATCATTAGTAGTATCACTAGTAGTAGTATCACTAGTAGTATCACTAGTAGTATCACTAGTAGTATCATTAGTAATATCACTAGTAGTATCACTAGTAGTATCACTAGTAGTATCATTAGTAGTATCACTAGTAGTATCACTAGTAGTATCATTAGTAGTATCACTAGTAGTATCACTAGTAGTATCATTAGTAGAGTATCACTAGTAGTATCACTAGTAGTATCACTAGTAGTATCACTAGTAGTAGTATCACTAGTAGTATCACTAGTAGTATCACTAGTAGTATCACTAGTAGTAGTATCACTAGTAGTATCACTAGTAGTATCACTAGTAGTATCACTAGTAGTAGTATCACTAGTAGTATCACTAGTAGTATCACTAGTAGTATCACTAATAGTATCACTAGTAGTATCACTAGTAGTAGTATCACTAGTAGTATCACTAGTAGTATCACTAGTAGTATCACTAGTAGTATCACTAGTAGTATCACTAGTAGTATCACTAGTAGTATCATTAGTAGTATCACTAGTAGTAGTATCACTAGTAGTATCACTAGTAGTATTACTAGTAGTATCACTAGTAGTATCACTAATAGTATAACTAGTAGTATCACTAGTAGTATCACTAGTAGTAGTATCACTAGTAGTATCACTAGTAGTATCACTAGTAGTATCACTAGTAGTATCACTAATAGTATCACTAGTAGTATCACTAGTAGTATCACTAATAGTAGTATCACTAGTAGTATCACTAGTAGTATCACTAGTAGTAGCACTAGTAGTATCACTAGTAGTATCAATAGTAGTATCACTAGTAGTATCACTAGTAGTAGCACTAGTAGTATCACTAGTAGTATCACTAGTAGTATCACTAGTAGTATCACTAGTAGTAAAACTAGTAGTAGTATCACTAGTAGTATCAATAGTAGTATCACTAGTAGTATCACTAGTAGTATCACTAGTAGTATCACTAGTAGTAGTATCAATAGTAGTATCACTAGTAGTATCACTAGTAGTATCACTAGTAGTAGTATCACTAGTAGTATCACTAGTAGTATCACTAGTAGTATCACTAGTAGTAGTATCACTAGTAGTATCACTAGTAGTATCACTAATAGTATCACTAGTAGTATCACTAGTAGTAGTATCTCTAGTAGTATCACTAGTAGTATCACTAGTAGTATCACTAGTAGTATCATTAGTAGTAGTATCATTAGTAGTATCACTAATAGTATCACTAATAGTATCACTAGTAGTATCACTAGTAGTATCACTAGTAGTATCACTAGTAGTATCACTAATAGTATCACTAGTAGTATCATTAATAGTATCACTAGTAGTATCACTAGTAGTATCATTAGTAGTATCACTAGTAGTATCACTAATAGTATCACTAGTAGTATCACTAGTAGTATCACTAGTAGTATCACTAGTAGTATCACTAGTAGTATCACTAGTAGTATCACTAGTAGTAGTATCACTAGTAGTATCACTAGTAGTATCACTAGTAGTAGTATCACTAGTAGTATCACTAGTAGTATCACTAGTAGTAGTATCACTAGTAGTATCACTAGTAGTATCACTAGTAGTAGTATCACTAGTAGTAGTATCACTAGTAGTATAACTTGTAGTATCACTAGTAGTATCACTAGTAGTATCACTAGTAGTATCACTAGTAGTATCACTAGTAGTATCACTAGTAGTAGTATCACTAGTAGTAGTATCATTAGTAGTATCACTAGTAGTATCACTAGTAGTATCACTAGTAGTATCACTAGTAGTATCACTAGTAGTATCACCAGTAGTAGTATCACTAGTAGTATCACTAGTAGTATCACTAGTAGTATCACTAGTAGTATCACTAGTAGTATCACTAATAGTATCACTAGTAGTATCACTAGTAGTATCACTAGTAGTATCACTAGTAGTATCACTAGTAGTAGTATCACTAGTAGTATCACTAGTAGTATCACTAGTAGTATCACTAGTAGTATCACTAGTAGTAGTATCACTAGTAGTATCACTAGTAGTATCACTAGTAGTAGTATCACTAGTAGTATCACTAGTAGTATCACTAGTAGTATCACTAGTAGTATCACTAGTAGTATCACTAGTAGTATCACTAGTAGTATCACTAGTAGTATCACTAGTAATATCACTAGTAGTATCACTAGTAGTATCACTAGTAGTATCACTAGTAGTATCACTAGTAGTATCACTAGTAGTATCACTAGTAGTATCACTAGTAGTATCACTAGTAGTATCACTAGTAGTATCACTAGTAGTAGTATCACTAGTAGTATCACTAGTAGTATCACTAGTAGTATCACTAGTAGTATCACTAGTAGTATCACTAGTAGTATCACTAGTAGTATCACTAGTAGTATCACTAGTAGTAGTATCACTAGTAGTAGTATCACTAGTAGTATCACTAATAGTATCACTAGTAGTATCATTAGTAGTATCACTAGTAGTATCACTAGTAGTATCACTAGTAGTATCACTAGTAGTATCACTAGTAGTATCACTAGTAGTATCACTAGTAGTATCACTAGTAGTATCACTAGTAGTATCACTAGTAATAGTATTACTAGTAGTATCACTAGTAGTATCACTAGTAATATCACCAGTAGTAGTATCACTAGTAGTATCACTAGTAGTATCACTAGTAGTATCACTAGTAGTATCACTAGTAGTATCACTAGTAGTATCATTAGTAGTATCACTAGTAGTATCACTAGCAGTATTACTAGTAGTATCACTAGTAGTATCACTAGTAGTATCATTAGTAGTATCACTAGTAGTAGTATCACTAGTAGTATCACTAGTAGTATCACTAGTAGTATCATTAGTAATATCACTAGTAGTATCACTAGTAGTATCACTAGTAGTATCACTAGTAGTAGTATCACTAGTAGTATCACTAGTAGTATCACTAGTAGTATCATTAGTAATATCACTCGTAGTATCACTAGTAGTATCATTAGTAGTATCACTAGTAGTATCACTAGTAGTATCATTAGTAGTATCACTAGTAGTATCACTAGTAGTATCATTAGTAGTAGTATCACTAGTAGTAATATCACTAGTAGTATCACTAGTAGTATCACTAGTAGTATCACTAGTAGTATCACTAGTAGTAGCACTAGTAATATCACTAGTAGTATCAATAGTAGTATCACTAGTAGTATCACTAGTAGTAGCACTAGTAGTATCACTATTAGTATCACTAGTAGTATCACTAGTAGTATCACTAGTAGTATCACTAGTAGTAGTATCACTAGTAGTATCACTAGTAGTATCACTAGTAGTATCACTAGTAGTAGTATCACTAGTAGTATCACTAGTAGTATCACTAGTAGTATCACTAGTAGTATCACTAGTAGTATCACTAGTAGTATCACTAGTAGTATCACTAGTAGTATCACTAGTAGTATCACTAGTAGTATCACTAGTAGTATCACTAGTAGTATCACTAGTAGTATCATTAGTAGCATCACTAGTAGTATCACTAGTAGTATCACTAGTAGTATCACTAGTAGTATCACTAGTAGTATCACTAGTAGTATCACTAGTAGTAGTATCACTAGTAGTATCACTAGTAGTATCACTAGTAGTATCACTAGTAGTAGTATCACTAGTAGTATCACTAGTAGTATCACTAGTAGTATCACTAGTAGTATCACTAGTAGTAATATCACTAGTAGTATCACTAGTAGTATCACTAGTAGTATCACTAGTAGTAGTATCACTAGTTGTATCACTAGTAGTAGTATCACTAGTAGTATCACTAGTAGTATCACTAGTAGTATCACTAGTAGTATCACTAGTAGTATCACTAATAGTATCACTAGTAGTATCACTAGTAGTATCACTAGTAGTAGTATCACTAGTAGTATCACTAGTAGTATCACTAGTAGTATCACTAGTAGTAGTATCACTAGTAATATCACTAGTAGTATCACTAGTAGTAGCACTAGTAGTATCACTAGTAGTAGCACTAGTAGTATCACTAGTAGTATCATTAGTAGTATCACTAGTAATATCACTATTAGTATCATTAGTAGTATCACTAGTAGTATCACTAGTAGTAGCACTAGTAGTATCACTAGTAGTAGCACTAGTAGTATCACTAGTAGTATCATTAGTAGTATCACTAGTAATATCACTAGTAGTATCATTAGTAGTATCACTAGTAGTATCACTAGTAGCATCACTAGTAGTATCACTAGTAGTATCACTAGTAGTATCACTAGTAGTATCACTAGTAGTATCACTAGTAGTATCACTAATAGTATAACTAGTAGTATCACTAGTAGTATCACTAGTAGTAGTATCACTAGTAGTATCACTAGTAGTATCACTAGTAGTATCACTAGTAGTATCACTAGTAGTATCACTAATAGTATAACTAGTAGTATCACTAGTAGTATCACTAGTAGTAGTATCACTAGTAGTATCACTAGTAGTATCACTAGTAGTATCACTAGTAGTAGTATCACTAGTAGTATCACTAGTAGTATCACTAGTAGTATCACTAGTAGTATCATTAGTAGTATCACTAGTAGTATCACTAGTAGTATCACTAGTAGTATCACTAGTAGTATCACTAGTAGTATCACTAGTAGTATCACTAGTAGTATCACTAGTAGTATCACTAGTAGTAGTATCACTAGTAGTAGTATCACTAGTAGTATCACTAATAGTATCATTAGTAGTATCACTAGTAGTATCATTAGTAGTATCACTAGTAGTATCACTAGTAGTATCATTAGTAGTATCACTAGTAGTATCACTAGTAGTATCATTAGTAGTAGTATCACTAGTAGTAATATCACTAGTAGTATCACTAGTAGTATCACTAGTAGTATCACTAGTAGTATCACTAGTAGTAGCACTAGTAGTATCACTAGTAGTATCAATAGTAGTATCACTAGTAATATCACTAGTAGTAGCACTAGTAGTATCACTAGTAGTATCACTAGTAGTATCACTAGTAGTATCACTAGTAGTAAAACTAGTAGTAGTATCACTAGTAGTATCACTAGTAGTAGTATCACTAGTAGTATCACTAGTAGTATCACTAGTAGTATCACTAGTAGTAGTATCACTAGTAGTATCACTAGTAGTATCACTAGTAGTATCACTAGTAGTAGTATCACTAGTAGTATCACTAGTAGTATCACTAGTAGTATCACTAGTAGTATCACTAGTAGTATCACTAGTAGTATCACTAGTAGTATCACTAGTAGTAGTATCACTAGTAGTATCACTAGTAGTATCACTAGTAGTATCACTAGTAGTATCACTAGTAGTATCACTAGTAGTATCACTAGTAGTATCACTATTAGTATCACTAGTAGTATCACTAGTAGTATCACTAGTAGTATCACTAGTAGTATCACTAGTAGTATCACTAGTAGTATCACTAGTAGTATCACTAGTAGTATCATTAGTAGCATCACTAGTAGTATCACTAGTAGTATCACTAGTAGTATCACTAGTAGTATCACTAGTAGTATCACTAGTAGTATCACTAGTAGTATCACTAGTAGTAGTATCACTAGTAGTATCACTAGTAGTATCACTAGTAGTATCACTAGTAGTAGTATCACTAGTAGTATCACTAGTAGTATCACTAGTAGTATCACTAGTAGTATCACTAGTAGTAATATCACTAGTAGTATCACTAGTAGTATCACTAGTAGTATCACTAGTAGTAGTATCACTAGTTGTATCACTAGTAGTAGTATCACTAGTAGTATCACTAGTAGTATCACTAGTAGTATCACTAGTAGTATCACTAGTAGTTATACTAGTAGTATCACTAATAGTATCACTAGTAGTATCACTAGTAGTAGCACTAGTAGTATCACTAGTAGTAGCACTAGTAGTATCACTAGTAGTATCATTAGTAGTATCACTAGTAATATCACTATTAGTATCACCAGTAGTAGATAACTAGTAGTATCACTAGTAGTATCACTAGTAGTATCACTAGTAGTATCATTAGTAGTATCACTAGTAGTATCACTAGCAGTATTACTAGTAGTATCACTAGTAGTATCACTAGTAGTATCATTAGTAGTATCACTAGTAGTAGTATCACTAGTAGTATCACTAGTAGTATCACTAGTAGTATCATTAATAATATCACTAGTAGTATCACTAGTAGTATCACTAGTAGTATCATTAGTAGTATCACTAGTAGTAGTATCACTAGTAGTATCACTAGTAGTATCACTAGTAGTATCATTAGTAGTATCACTAGTAGTATCACTAGCAGTATTACTAGTAGTATCACTAGTAGTATCACTAGTAGTATCATTAGTAGTATCACTAGTAGTAGTATCACTAGTAGTATCACTAGTAGTATCACTAGTAGTATCATTAGTAATATCACTAGTAGTATCACTAGTAGTATCACTAGTAGTAGTATCACTAGTAGTATCACTAGTAGTATCACTAGTAGTATCACTAGTAGTAGTATCACTAGTAGTATCACTAGTAGTATCACTAGTAGTATCACTAGTAGTATCACTAGTAGTAATATCACTAGTAGTATCACTAGTAGTATCACTAGTAGTATCACTAGTAGTAGTATCACTAGTTGTATCACTAGTAGTAGTATCACTAGTAGTATCACTAGTAGTATCACTAGTAGTATCACTAGTAGTATCACTAGTAGTATCACTAATAGTATCACTAGTAATATCACTAGTAGTATCACTAGTAGTAGTATCACTAGTAGTATCACTAGTAGTATCACTAGTAGTATCACTAGTAGTATCACTAGTAGTAGTATCAGTAGTAGTATCACTAGTAGTATAACTAGTAGTATCACTAGTAGTATCACTAGTAGTATCACTAGTAGTAGTATCACTAGTAGTAGTATCACTAGTAGTATCACTAATAGTATCACTAGTAGTATCACTAGTAGTATCACTAGTAGTATCACTAGTAGTATCACTAGTAGTATCACTAGTAGTATCACTAGTAGTATCACTAGTAGTATCACTAGTAGTATCACTAGTAGTATCACTAGTAGTAGTATCACTAGTAGTATCACTAATAGTATCACTAGTAGTATCATTAGTAGTATCACTAGTAGTATCACTAGTAGTATCACTAGTAGTATCATTAGTAGTATCACTAGTAGTAGTATCACTAGTAGTATCACTAGTAGTATCACTAGTAGTAGTATCACTAGTAATAGTATCACTAGTAGTATCACTAGTAGTATCACTAGTAGTAATATCACTAGTAGTATCACTAGTAGTATCACTAGTAGTATCACTAGTAGTAGTATCACTAGTTGTATCACTAGTAGTAGTATCACTAGTAGTATCACTAGTAGTATCACTAGTAGTATCACTAGTAGTATCACTAGTAGTAGTATCACTAGTAGTAGTATCACTAGTAGTATCACTAATAGTATCACTAGTAGTATCACTAGTAGTATCACTAGTAGTATCACTAGTAGTATCACTAGTAGTATCACTAGTAGTATCACTAGTAGTATCACTAGTAGTATCACTAGTAGTATCACTAGTAGTAGTATCACTAGTAGTATCACTAGTAGTAGCACTAGTAGTATCACTAGTAGTATCAATAGTAGTATCACTAGTAATATCACTAGTAGTAGCACTAGTAGTATCACTAGTAGTATCACTAGTAGTATCACTAGTAGTATCACTAGTAGTAAAACTAGTAGTAGTATCACTAGTAGTATCACTAGTAGTAGTATCACTAGTAGTATCACTAGTAGTATCACTAGTAGTATCACTAGTAGTAGTATCACTAGTAGTATCACTAGTAGTATCACTAGTAGTATCACTAGTAGTAGTATCACTAGTAGTATCACTAGTAGTATCACTAGTAGTATCACTAGTAGTATCACTAGTAGTATCACTAGTAGTATCACTAGTAGTATCACTAGTAGTAGTATCACTAGTAGTATCACTAGTAGTATCACTAGTAGTATCACTAGTAGTATCACTAGTAGTATCACTAGTAGTATCACTAGTAGTATCACTATTAGTATCACTAGTAGTATCACTAGTAGTATCACTAGTAGTATCACTAGTAGTATCACTAGTAGTATCACTAGTAGTATCACTAGTAGTATCACTAGTAGTATCATTAGTAGCATCACTAGTAGTATCACTAGTAGTATCACTAGTAGTATCACTAGTAGTATCACTAGTAGTATCACTAGTAGTATCACTAGTAGTATCACTAGTAGTAGTATCACTAGTAGTATCACTAGTAGTATCACTAGTAGTATCACTAGTAGTAGTATCACTAGTAGTATCACTAGTAGTATCACTAGTAGTATCACTAGTAGTATCACTAGTAGTAATATCACTAGTAGTATCACTAGTAGTATCACTAGTAGTATCACTAGTAGTAGTATCACTAGTTGTATCACTAGTAGTAGTATCACTAGTAGTATCACTAGTAGTATCACTAGTAGTATCACTAGTAGTATCACTAGTAGTTATACTAGTAGTATCACTAATAGTATCACTAGTAGTATCACTAGTAGTAGCACTAGTAGTATCACTAGTAGTAGCACTAGTAGTATCACTAGTAGTATCATTAGTAGTATCACTAGTAATATCACTATTAGTATCACCAGTAGTAGATAACTAGTAGTATCACTAGTAGTATCACTAGTAGTATCACTAGTAGTATCATTAGTAGTATCACTAGTAGTATCACTAGCAGTATTACTAGTAGTATCACTAGTAGTATCACTAGTAGTATCATTAGTAGTATCACTAGTAGTAGTATCACTAGTAGTATCACTAGTAGTATCACTAGTAGTATCATTAATAATATCACTAGTAGTATCACTAGTAGTATCACTAGTAGTATCATTAGTAGTATCACTAGTAGTAGTATCACTAGTAGTATCACTAGTAGTATCACTAGTAGTATCATTAGTAGTATCACTAGTAGTATCACTAGCAGTATTACTAGTAGTATCACTAGTAGTATCACTAGTAGTATCATTAGTAGTATCACTAGTAGTAGTATCACTAGTAGTATCACTAGTAGTATCACTAGTAGTATCATTAGTAATATCACTAGTAGTATCACTAGTAGTATCACTAGTAGTAGTATCACTAGTAGTATCACTAGTAGTATCACTAGTAGTATCACTAGTAGTAGTATCACTAGTAGTATCACTAGTAGTATCACTAGTAGTATCACTAGTAGTATCACTAGTAGTAATATCACTAGTAGTATCACTAGTAGTATCACTAGTAGTATCACTAGTAGTAGTATCACTAGTTGTATCACTAGTAGTAGTATCACTAGTAGTATCACTAGTAGTATCACTAGTAGTATCACTAGTAGTATCACTAGTAGTATCACTAATAGTATCACTAGTAATATCACTAGTAGTATCACTAGTAGTAGTATCACTAGTAGTATCACTAGTAGTATCACTAGTAGTATCACTAGTAGTATCACTAGTAGTAGTATCAGTAGTAGTATCACTAGTAGTATAACTAGTAGTATCACTAGTAGTATCACTAGTAGTATCACTAGTAGTAGTATCACTAGTAGTAGTATCACTAGTAGTATCACTAATAGTATCACTAGTAGTATCACTAGTAGTATCACTAGTAGTATCACTAGTAGTATCACTAGTAGTATCACTAGTAGTATCACTAGTAGTATCACTAGTAGTATCACTAGTAGTATCACTAGTAGTATCACTAGTAGTAGTATCACTAGTAGTATCACTAATAGTATCACTAGTAGTATCATTAGTAGTATCACTAGTAGTATCACTAGTAGTATCACTAGTAGTATCATTAGTAGTATCACTAGTAGTAGTATCACTAGTAGTATCACTAGTAGTATCACTAGTAGTAGTATCACTAGTAATAGTATCACTAGTAGTATCACTAGTAGTATCACTAGTAGTATCACTGATAGTATCACTAGTAGTATCACTAGTAGTATCACTAGTAGTATCACTAGTAGTATCATTAGTAGTATCACTAGTAGTATCACTCTTAGTATCACTAGTAGTATCACTAGTAGTAGTATCACTAGTAGTATCACTAGTAGTATCATTAGTAGTATCACTAGTAGTAATAATACTAGTAGTATCACTAGTAGTATCACTAGTAGTATCACTAGTAGTATCACTAGTAGTATCACTAGTAGTATCACTAGTAGTATCACTAGTAGTATCACTAGTAGTATCACTAGTAGTATCACTAGTAGTAGCACTAGTAGTATCACTAGTAGTATCACTAGTAGTATCACTAGTAGTATCACTAGTAGTATCACTAGTAGTAGCACTAGTAGTATCACTAGTAGTATCACTAGTAGTATCACTAGTAGTATCACTTGTAGTAAAACTAGTAGTAGTATCATTGTAGTATCACTAGTAGTATCACTAGTAGTATCACTAGTAGTAGCACTAGTAGTATCACTAGTAGTATCATTAGTAGTATCACTAGTAATCTCACTAGTAGTATCATTAGTAGTATCACTAGTAGTATCACTAGTAGTATCACTAGTAGTATCACTAGTAGTATCACTAGTAGTATCACTAGTAGTATCACTAGTAGTATCACTAATAGTATCACTAGTAGTATCACTAGTAGTATCACTAGTAGTAGTATCACTAGTAGTATCACTAGTAGTATCACTAGTAGTATCACTAGTAGTAGTATCACTAGTAGTATCACTAGTAGTATCACTAGTAGTAGCACTAGTAGTATCACTAGTAGTAGCACTAGTAGTATCACTAGTAGTATCATTAGTAGTATCACTAGTAATATCACTAGTAGTATCATTAGTAGTATCACTAGTAGTATCACTAGTAGTATCACTAGTAGTATCACTAGTAGTAGCACTAGTAGTATCACTAGTAGTATCATTAGTAGTATCACTAGTAATATCACTAGTAGTATCATTAGTAGTATCACTAGTAGTATCACTAGTAGTATCACTAGTAGTATCACTAGTAGTATCACTAGTAGTATCACTAGTAGTATCACTAGTAGTATCACTAGTAGTATCACTAGTAGTATCACTAATAGTATCACTAGTAGTATCACTAGTAGTATCACTAGTAGTAGTATCACTAGTAGTATCACTAGTAGTATCACTAGTAGTAGTATCACTAGTAGTATCACTAGTAGTATCACTAGTAGTATCACTAGTAGTATCACTAGTAGTAGTATCACTAGTAGTATCACTAGTAGTATCACTAGTAGTATCACTAGTAGTAGTATCACTAGTAGTATAACTAGTAGTATCACTAGTAGTATCACTAGTAGTATCACTAGTAGTAGCACTAGTAGTATCACTAGTAGTATCACTAGTAGTATCACTAGTAGTAGTATCACTAGTAGTATCACTAGTAGTATCACTAGTAGTATCACTAGTAGTATCACTAGTAGTAGTATCACTAGTAGTATCACTAGTAGTATCACTAGTAGTATCACTAGTAGTAGCACTAGTAGTATCACTAGTAGTATCACTAGTAGTATCACTAGTAGTATCACTAGTAGTAGCACTAGTAGTATCACTAGTAGTATCATTAGTAGTATCACTAGTAATATCACTAGTAGTATCATTAGTAGTATCACTAGTAGTATCACTAGTAGTATCACTAGTAGTATCACTAGTAGTATCACTAGTAGTATCACTAGTAGTATCACTAGTAGTAGCACTAGTAGTATCACTAGTAGTATAATTAGTAGTATCACTAGTAATATCACTAGTAGTATCATTAGTAGTATCACTAGTAGTATCACTAGTAGTATCACTAGTAGTATCACTAGTAGTAGTATCACTAGTAGTATCATTAGTAGTATCACTAGTAGTATCACTAGTAGTATCACTAGTAGTATCACTAGTAGTATCACTAGTAGTATCACTAGTAGTATCACTAGTAGTATCACTAGTAGTATCACTAGTAGTATCACTAGTAGTATCACTAGTAGTATCACTAGTAGTATCACTAGTAGTATCACTAGTAGTAGTATCACTAGTAGTAGTATCACTAGTAGTATCACTAATAGTATCACTAGTAGTATCATTAGTAGTATCACTAGTAGTATCACTAGTAGTATCACTAGTAGTATCACTAGTAGTAGTATTACTAGTAGTATCACTAGTAGTATCACTAGTAGTAGTATCACTAGTAGTATCACTAATAGTATCACTAGTAGTATCACTAGTAGTATCACTAGTAGTATCACTAGTAGTATCACTAATAGTATCACTAGTAGTATCACTAGTAGTATCACTAGTAGTATCACTAGTAGTAGTATCACTAGTAGTAGTATCACTAGTAGTATCACTAATAGTATCACTAGTAGTATCACTAGTAGTATCACTAGTAGTATCACTAGTAGTATCACTAGTAGTATCACTAGTAGTATCACTAGTAGTATCACTAGTAGTATCACTAGTAGTATCACTAGTAGTATCACTAGTAGTAGCACTAGTAGTATCACTAGTAGTATAATTAGTAGTATCACTAGTAATATCACTAGTAGTAGCACTAGTAGTATCACTAGTAGTATAATTAGTAGTATCACTAGTAATATCACTAGTAGTATCATTAGTAGTATCACTAGTAGTATCACTAGTAGTATCACTAGTAGTATCACTAGTAGTAGTATCACTAGTAGTATCATTAGTAGTATCACTAGTAGTATCACTAGTAGTATCACTAGTAGTATCACTAGTAGTATCACTAGTAGTATCACTAGTAGTATCACTAGTAGTATCACTAGTAGTATCACTAGTAGTATCACTAGTAGTATCACTAGTAGTATCACTAGTAGTATCACTAGTAGTATCACTAGTAGTATCACTAGTAGTATCACTAGTAGTATCACTAGTAGTATCACTAGTAGTAGTATCACTAGTAGTATCACTAGTAGTATCACTAGTAGTAGTATCACTAGTAGTAGTATCACTAGTAGTATCACTAATAGTATCACTAGTAGTATCATTAGTAGTATCACTAGTAGTATCACTAGTAGTATCACTAGTAGTATCACTAGTAGTATCACTAGTAGTATCACTAGAGGTATCACTAGTAGTATCACTAGTAGTAGTATCACTAGTAGTATCACTAGTAGTATCATTAGTAGTATCACTAGTAGTAGTATCACTAGTAGTATCACTAGTAGTATCACTAGTAGTATCACTAGTAGTATCACTAGTAGTAGTATCACTAGTAGTAGTATCACTAGTAGTATCACTAGTAGTATCACTGATAGTATCACTAGTAGTATCACTAGTAGTATCACTGATAGTATCACTAGTAGTATCACTAGTAGTATCACTAGTAGTATCACTAGTAGTATCATTAGTAGTATCACTAGTAGTATCACTAGTAGTATCACTAGTAGTATCACTAGTAGTATCACTAGTAGTATCACTAGTAGTATCACTAGTAGTATCACTAGTAGTATCACTAGTAGTATCATTAGTAGTATCACTAGTAGTAATAATACTAGTAGTATCACTAGTAGTATCACTAGTAGTATCACTAGTAGTAGCACTAGTAGTATCACTAGTAGTATCACTAGTAGTATCACTAGTAGTATCACAGGTAGTAGCACTAGTAGTATCACTAGTAATATCACTAGTAGTATCACTAGTAGTATCACTAGTAGTAAAACTAGTAGTAGTATCATTGTAGTATCACTAGTAGTATCACTAGTAGTATCACTAGTAGTATCACTAGTAGTAGCACTAGTAGTATCACTAGTAGTATCATTAGTAGTATCACTAGTAATATCACTAGTAGTATCATTAGTAGTATCACTAGTAGTATCACTAGTAGTATCACTAGTAGTATCACTAGTAGTATCACTAGTAGTATCACCAGTAGTAGTATCACTAGTAGTATCACTAGTAGTATCACTAGTAGTATCACTAGTAGTATCACTAGTAGTATCACTAATAGTATCATTAGTAGTATCACTAGTAGTATCACTAGTAGTATCACTAGTAGTATCACTAGTAGTAGTATCACTAGTAGTATCACTAGTAGTATCACTAGTAGTATCACTAGTAGTATCACTAGTAGTAGTATCACTAGTAGTATCACTAGTAGTATCACTAGTAGTAGTATCACTAGTAGTATCACTAGTAGTATCACTAGTAGTATCACTAGTAGTATCACTAGTAGTATCACTAGTAGTATCACTAGTAGTATCACTAGTAGTATCACTAGTAGTATCACTAGTAGTATCACTAGTAGTATCACTAGTAGTATCACTAGTAGTATCACTAGTAGTATCACTAGTAGTATCACTAGTAGTATCACTAGTAGTATCACTAGTAGTATCACTAGTAGTAGTATCACTAGTAGTATCACTAGTAGTATCACTAGTATTATAACTAGTAGTAGTATCACTAGTAGTATCACTAGTAGTATCACTAGTAGTATCACTAGTAGTAGTATCACTAGTAGTATCACTAGTAGTATCACTAGTAGTATCACTAGTAGTATCACTAGTAGTATCACTAGTAGTATCACTAGTAGTATCACTAGTAGTATCACTAGTAGTATCACTAGTAGTATCACTAGTAGTATCATAGTAGTATCACTAGTAATATCACTAGTAGTATCACTAGTAGTATCACTAGTAGTATCAATAGTAGTATCACTAGTAGTATCACTAGTAGTATCACTAGTAGTAGTATCACTAGTAGTATCACTAGTAGTATCACTAGTAGTATCACTAGTAGTAGTATCACTAGTAGTATCACTAGTAGTATCACTAGTAGTATCATTAGTAGTATCACTAGTAGTATCACTAGTAGTATCACTAGTAGTATCACTAGTAGTAGTATCACTAGTAGTAGTATCACTAGTAGTATCACTAATAGTATCACTAGTAGTATCATTAGTAGTATCACTAGTAGTATCACTAGTAGTATCACTAGTAGTATCACTAGTAGTATCACTAGTAGTATCACTAGTAGTATCACTAGTAGTATCACTAGTAGTATCACTAGTAGTATCACTAGTAATAGTATTACTAGTAGTATCACTAGTAGTATCACTAGTAATATCACCAGTAGTAGTATCACTAGTAGTATCACTAGTAGTATCACTAGTAGTATCACTAGTAGTATCACTAGTAGTATCACTAGTAGTATCATTAGTAGTATCACTAGTAGTATCACTAGCAGTATTACTAGTAGTATCACTAGTAGTATCACTAGTAGTATCATTAGTAGTATCACTAGTAGTAGTATCACTAGTAGTATCACTAGTAGTATCACTAGTAGTATCATTAGTAATATCACTAGTAGTATCACTAGTAGTATCACTAGTAGTATCACTAGTAGTAGTATCACTAGTAGTATCACTAGTAGTATCACTAGTAGTATCATTAGTAATATCACTCGTAGTATCACTAGTAGTATCATTAGTAGTATCACTAGTAGTATCACTAGTAGTATCATTAGTAGTATCACTAGTAGTATCACTAGTAGTATCATTAGTAGTAGTATCACTAGTAGTAATATCACTAGTAGTATCACTAGTAGTATCACTAGTAGTATCACTAGTAGTATCACTAGTAGTAGCACTAGTAATATCACTAGTAGTATCACTAGTAGTAGTATCACTAGTAGTATCACTAGTAGTATCACTAGTAGTATCACTAGTAGTATCACTAGTAGTATCACTAGTAGTATCACTAGTAGTATCACTAGTAGTATCACTAGTAGTATCACTAGTAGTATCACTAGTAGTATCACTAGTAGTATCACTAGTAGTATCATTAGTAGCATCACTAGTAGTATCACTAGTAGTATCACTAGTAGTATCACTAGTAGTATCACTAGTAGTATCACTAGTAGTATCACTAGTAGTAGTATCACTAGTAGTATCACTAGTAGTATCACTAGTAGTATCACTAGTAGTATCACTAGTAGTAGTATCACTAGTAGTATCACTAGTAGTATCACTAGTAGTATCACTAGTAGTATCACTAGTAGTAATATCACTAGTAGTATCACTAGTAGTATCACTAGTAGTATCACTAGTAGTAGTATCACTAGTTGTATCACTAGTAGTAGTATCACTAGTAGTATCACTAGTAGTATCACTAGTAGTATCACTAGTAGTATCACTAGTAGTATCACTAATAGTATCACTAGTAGTATCACTAGTAGTATCACTAGTAGTAGTATCACTAGTAGTATCACTAGTAGTATCACTAGTAGTATCACTAGTAGTAGTATCACTAGTAATATCACTAGTAGTATCACTAGTAGTAGCACTAGTAGTATCACTAGTAGTAGCACTAGTAGTATCACTAGTAGTATCATTAGTAGTATCACTAGTAATATCACTATTAGTATCATTAGTAGTATCACTAGTAGTATCACTAGTAGTAGCACTAGTAGTATCACTAGTAGTAGCACTAGTAGTATCACTAGTAGTATCATTAGTAGTATCACTAGTAATATCACTAGTAGTATCATTAGTAGTATCACTAGTAGTATCACTAGTAGCATCACTAGTAGTATCACTAGTAGTATCACTAGTAGTATCATTATTAGTATCATTAGTAGTATCACTAGTAGTATCACTAGTAGTATCACTAGTAGTATCACTAGTAGTATCACTAGTAGTATCACTAGTAGTATCACTAGTAGTAGTATCACTAGTAGTAGTATCACTAGTAGTATCACTAATAGTATCACTAGTAGTATCATTAGTAGTATCACTAGTAGTATCATTAGTAGTATCACTAGTAGTATCACTAGTAGTATCATTAGTAGTATCACTAGTAGTATCACTAGTAGTATCATTAGTAGTAGTATCACTATTAGTAATATCACTAGTAGTATCACTAGTAGTATCACTAGTAGTATCACTAGTAGTATCACTAGTAGTAGCACTAGTAGTATCACTAGTAGTATCAATAGTAGTATCACTAGTAATATCACTAGTAGTAGCACTAGTAGTATCACTAGTAGTATCACTAGTAGTATCACTAGTAGTATCACTAGTAGTAAAACTAGTAGTAGTATCACTAGTAGTATCACTAGTAGTAGTATCACTAGTAGTATCACTAGTAGTATCACTAGTAGTATCACTAGTAGTAGTATCACTAGTAGTATCACTAGTAGTATCACTAGTAGTATCACTAGTAGTAGTATCACTAGTAGTATCACTAGTAGTATCACTAGTAGTATCACTAGTAGTATCACTA
The DNA here is from genome assembly GCA_964019155.1 of Osedax fenrisi. Lineage (NCBI taxonomy): Eukaryota > Metazoa > Annelida > Polychaeta > Sabellida > Siboglinidae > Osedax > Osedax fenrisi. Next base: position 79,006,748 of record OZ025239.1, read on the forward strand.
GTAGTATCACTAGTAGTATCACTAGTAGTATCACTAGTAGTATCACTAGTAGTATCACTAGTAGTATCACTAGTAGTATCACTAGTAGTAGTATCACTAGTAGTATCACTAATAGTATCACTAGTAGTATCATTAGTAGTATCACTAGTAGTATCACTAGTAGTATCACTAGTAGTATCATTAGTAGTATCACTAGTAGTAGTATCACTAGTAGTATCACTAGTAGTATCACTAGTAGTAGTATCACTAGTAATAGTATCACTAGTAGTATCACTAGTAGTATCACTAGTAGTATCACTGATAGTATCACTAGTAGTATCACTAGTAGTATCACTAGTAGTATCACTAGTAGTATCATTAGTAGTATCACTAGTAGTATCACTCTTAGTATCACTAGTAGTATCACTAGTAGTAGTATCACTAGTAGTATCACTAGTAGTATCATTAGTAGTATCACTAGTAGTAATAATACTAGTAGTATCACTAGTAGTATCACTAGTAGTATCACTAGTAGTATCACTAGTAGTAGCACTAGTAGTATCACTAGTAGTATCACTAGTAGTATCACTAGTAGTATCACTAGTAGTATCACTAGTAGTAGCACTAGTAGTATCACTAGTAGTATCACTAGTAGTATCACTAGTAGTATCACTTGTAGTAAAACTAGTAGTAGTATCATTGTAGTATCACTAGTAGTATCACTAGTAGTATCACTAGTAGTATCACTAGTAGTAGCACTAGTAGTATCACTAGTAGTATCATTAGTAGTATCACTAGTAATCTCACTAGTAGTATCATTAGTAGTATCACTAGTAGTATCACTAGTAGTATCACTAGTAGTATCACTAGTAGTATCACTAGTAGTATCACTAGTAGTATCACTAGTAGTATCACTAATAGTATCACTAGTAGTATCACTAGTAGTATCACTAGTAGTAGTATCACTAGTAGTATCACTAGTAGTATCACTAGTAGTATCACTAGTAGTAGTATCACTAGTAGTATCACTAGTAGTATCACTAGTAGTAGCACTAGTAGTATCACTAGTAGTAGCACTAGTAGTATCACTAGTAGTATCATTAGTAGTATCACTAGTAATATCACTAGTAGTATCATTAGTAGTATCACTAGTAGTATCACTAGTAGTATCACTAGTAGTATCACTAGTAGTAGCACTAGTAGTATCACTAGTAGTATCATTAGTAGTATCACTAGTAATATCACTAGTAGTATCATTAGTAGTATCACTAGTAGTATCACTAGTAGTATCACTAGTAGTATCACTAGTAGTATCACTAGTAGTATCACTAGTAGTATCACTAGTAGTATCACTAGTAGTATCACTAATAGTATCACTAGTAGTATCACTAGTAGTATCACTAGTAGTAGTATCACTAGTAGTATCACTAGTAGTATCACTAGTAGTAGTATCACTAGTAGTATCACTAGTAGTATCACTAGTAGTATCACTAGTAGTATCACTAGTAGTAGTATCACTAGTAGTATCACTAGTAGTATCACTAGTAGTATCACTAGTAGTAGTATCACTAGTAGTATAACTAGTAGTATCACTAGTAGTATCACTAGTAGTATCACTAGTAGTAGCACTAGTAGTATCACTAGTAGTATCACTAGTAGTATCACTAGTAGTAGTATCACTAGTAGTATCACTAGTAGTATCACTAGTAGTATCACTAGTAGTATCACTAGTAGTAGTATCACTAGTAGTATCACTAGTAGTATCACTAGTAGTATCACTAGTAGTAGCACTAGTAGTATCACTAGTAGTATCACTAGTAGTATCACTAGTAGTATCACTAGTAGTAGCACTAGTAGTATCACTAGTAGTATCATTAGTAGTATCACTAGTAGTATCACTAGTAGTAGTATCACTAGTAGTATCACTAGTAGTAGTATCACTAGTAGTATCATTAGTAGTAGCATTAGTAGTATCACTAGTAGTATCACTAGTAGTATCACTAGTAATATCACTAGTAGTATCATTAGTAGTATCACTAGTAGTATCACTAGTAGTATCACTAGTAGTATCACTAGTAGTATCACTAGTAGTATCACTAGTAGTATCACTAGTAGTATCACTAGTAGTAGCACTAGTAGTATCACTAGTAGTATAATTAGTAGTATCACTAGTAATATCACTAGTAGTATCATTAGTAGTATCACTAGTAGTATCACTAGTAGTATCACTAGTAGTATCACTAGTAGTAGTATCACTAGTAGTATCATTAGTAGTATCACTAGTAGTATCACTAGTAGTATCACTAGTAGTATCACTAGTAGTATCACTAGTAGTATCACTAGTAGTATCACTAGTAGTATCACTAGTAGTATCACTAGTAGTATCACTAGTAGTATCACTAGTAGTATCACTAGTAGTAGTATCACTAGTAGTAGTATCACTAGTAGTATCACTAATAGTATCACTAGTAGTATCATTAGTAGTATCACTAGTAGTATCACTAGTAGTATCACTAGTAGTATCACTAGTAGTAGTATTACTAGTAGTATCACTAGTAGTATCACTAGTAGTAGTATCACTAGTAGTATCACTAATAGTATCACTAGTAGTATCACTAGTAGTATCACTAGTAGTATCACTAGTAGTATCACTAATAGTATCACTAGTAGTATCACTAGTAGTATCACTAGTAGTATCACTAGTAGTAGTATCACTAGTAGTAGTATCACTAGTAGTATCACTAATAGTATCACTAGTAGTATCATTAGTAGTATCACTAGTAGTATCACTAGTAGTATCACTAGTAGTATCACTAGTAGTATCACTAGTAGTATCACTAGTAGTATCACTAGTAGTATCACTAGTAGTAGTATCACTAGTAGTATCACTAGTAGTATCATTAGTAGTATCACTAGTAGTAGTATCACTAGTAGTATCACTAGTAGTATCACTAGTAGTATCACTAGTAGTATCACTAGTAGTAGTATCACTAGTAGTAGTATCACTAGTAGTATCACTAGTAGTATCACTGATAGTATCACTAGTAGTATCACTAGTAGTATCACTGATAGTATCACTAGTAGTATCACTAGTAGTATCACTAGTAGTATCACTAGTAGTATCATTAGTAGTATCACTAGTAGTATCACTAGTAGTATCACTAGTAGTATCACTAGTAGTATCACTAGTAGTATCACTAGTAGTATCACTAGTAGTATCACTAGTAGTATCACTAGTAGTATCATTAGTAGTATCACTAGTAGTAATAATACTAGTAGTATCACTAGTAGTATCACTAGTAGTATCACTAGTAGTAGCACTAGTAGTATCACTAGTAGTATCACTAGTAGTATCACTAGTAGTATCACAGGTAGTAGCACTAGTAGTATCACTAGTAATATCACTAGTAGTATCACTAGTAGTATCACTAGTAGTAAAACTAGTAGTAGTATCATTGTAGTATCACTAGTAGTATCACTAGTAGTATCACTAGTAGTATCACTAGTAGTAGCACTAGTAGTATCACTAGTAGTATCATTAGTAGTATCACTAGTAATATCACTAGTAGTATCATTAGTAGTATCACTAGTAGTATCACTAGTAGTATCACTAGTAGTATCACTAGTAGTATCACTAGTAGTATCACCAGTAGTAGTATCACTAGTAGTATCACTAGTAGTATCACTAGTAGTATCACTAGTAGTATCACTAGTAGTATCACTAATAGTATCACTAGTAGTATCACTAGTAGTATCACTAGTAGTATCACTAGTAGTATCACTAGTAGTAGTATCACTAGTAGTATCACTAGTAGTATCACTAGTAGTATCACTAGTAGTATCACTAGTAGTATCACTAGTAGTAGTATCACTAGTAGTATCACTAGTAGTATCACTAGTAGTAGTATCACTAGTAGTATCACTAGTAGTATCACTAGTAGTATCACTAGTAGTATCACTAGTAGTATCACTAGTAGTATCACTAGTAGTATCACTAGTAGTATCACTAGTAATATCACTAGTAGTATCACTATTAGTATCACTAGTAGTATCACTAGTAGTATCACTAGTAGTATCACTAGTAGTATCACTAGTAGTATCACTAGTAGTATCACTAGTAGTATCACTAGTAGTATCACTAGTAGTAGTATCACTAGTAGTATCACTAGTAGTATCACTAGTAGTATCACTAGTAGTATCACTAGTAGTATCACTAGTAGTATCACTAGTAGTATCACTAGTAGTAGTATCACTAGTAGTAGTATCACTAGTAGTATCACTAATAGTATCACTAGTAGTATCATTAGTAGTATCACTAGTAGTATCACTAGTAGTATCACTAGTAGTATCACTAGTAGTATCACTAGTAGTATCACTAGTAGTATCACTAGTAGTATCACTAGTAGTATCACTAGTAGTATCACTAGTAATAGTATTACTAGTAGTATCACTAGTAGTATCACTAGTAATATCACCAGTAGTAGTATCACTAGTAGTATCACTAGTAGTATCACTAGTAGTATCACTAGTAGTATCACTAGTAGTATCACTAGTAGTATCATTAGTAGTATCACTAGTAGTATCACTAGCAGTATTACTAGTAGTATCACTAGTAGTATCACTAGTAGTATCATTAGTAGTATCACTAGTAGTAGTATCACTAGTAGTATCACTAGTAGTATCACTAGTAGTATCATTAGTAATATCACTAGTAGTATCACTAGTAGTATCACTAGTAGTATCACTAGTAGTAGTATCACTAGTAGTATCACTAGTAGTATCACTAGTAGTATCATTAGTAATATCACTCGTAGTATCACTAGTAGTATCATTAGTAGTATCACTAGTAGTATCACTAGTAGTATCATTAGTAGTATCACTAGTAGTATCACTAGTAGTATCATTAGTAGTAGTATCACTAGTAGTAATATCACTAGTAGTATCACTAGTAGTATCACTAGTAGTATCACTAGTAGTATCACTAGTAGTAGCACTAGTAATATCACTAGTAGTATCAATAGTAGTATCACTAGTAGTATCACTAGTAGTAGCACTAGTAGTATCACTATTAGTATCACTAGTAGTATCACTAGTAGTATCACTAGTAGTATCACTAGTAGTAGTATCACTAGTAGTATCACTAGTAGTATCACTAGTAGTATCACTAGTAGTAGTATCACTAGTAGTATCACTAGTAGTATCACTAGTAGTATCACTAGTAGTATCACTAGTAGTATCACTAGTAGTATCACTAGTAGTATCACTAGTAGTATCACTAGTAGTATCACTAGTAGTATCACTAGTAGTATCACTAGTAGTATCACTAGTAGTATCATTAGTAGCATCACTAGTAGTATCACTAGTAGTATCACTAGTAGTATCACTAGTAGTATCACTAGTAGTATCACTAGTAGTATCACTAGTAGTAGTATCACTAGTAGTATCACTAGTAGTATCACTAGTAGTATCACTAGTAGTAGTATCACTAGTAGTATCACTAGTAGTATCACTAGTAGTATCACTAGTAGTATCACTAGTAGTAATATCACTAGTAGTATCACTAGTAGTATCACTAGTAGTATCACTAGTAGTAGTATCACTAGTTGTATCACTAGTAGTAGTATCACTAGTAGTATCACTAGTAGTATCACTAGTAGTATCACTAGTAGTATCACTAGTAGTATCACTAATAGTATCACTAGTAGTATCACTAGTAGTATCACTAGTAGTAGTATCACTAGTAGTATCACTAGTAGTATCACTAGTAGTATCACTAGTAGTAGTATCACTAGTAATATCACTAGTAGTATCACTAGTAGTAGCACTAGTAGTATCACTAGTAGTAGCACTAGTAGTATCACTAGTAGTATCATTAGTAGTATCACTAGTAATATCACTATTAGTATCATTAGTAGTATCACTAGTAGTATCACTAGTAGTAGCACTAGTAGTATCACTAGTAGTAGCACTAGTAGTATCACTAGTAGTATCATTAGTAGTATCACTAGTAATATCACTAGTAGTATCATTAGTAGTATCACTAGTAGTATCACTAGTAGCATCACTAGTAGTATCACTAGTAGTATCACTAGTAGTATCACTAGTAGTATCACTAGTAGTATCACTAGTAGTATCACTAATAGTATAACTAGTAGTATCACTAGTAGTATCACTAGTAGTAGTATCACTAGTAGTATCACTAGTAGTATCACTAGTAGTATCACTAGTAGTATCACTAGTAGTATCACTAGTAGTATCACTAATAGTATAACTAGTAGTATCACTAGTAGTATCACTAGTAGTAGTATCACTAGTAGTATCACTAGTAGTATCACTAGTAGTATCACTAGTAGTAGTATCACTAGTAGTATCACTAGTAGTATCACTAGTAGTATCACTAGTAGTATCATTAGTAGTATCACTAGTAGTATCACTAGTAGTATCACTAGTAGTATCACTAGTAGTATCACTAGTAGTATCACTAGTAGTATCACTAGTAGTATCACTAGTAGTAGTATCACTAGTAGTAGTATCACTAGTAGTATCACTAATAGTATCACTAGTAGTATCATTAGTAGTATCACTAGTAGTATCATTAGTAGTATCACTAGTAGTATCACTAGTAGTATCATTAGTAGTATCACTAGTAGTATCACTAGTAGTATCATTAGTAGTAGTATCACTAGTAGTAATATCACTAGTAGTATCACTAGTAGTATCACTAGTAGTATCACTAGTAGTATCACTAGTAGTAGCACTAGTAGTATCACTAGTAGTATCAATAGTAGTATCACTAGTAATATCACTAGTAGTAGCACTAGTAGTATCACTAGTAGTATCACTAGTAGTATCACTAGTAGTATCACTAGTAGTAAAACTAGTAGTAGTATCACTAGTAGTATCACTAGTAGTAGTATCACTAGTAGTATCACTAGTAGTATCACTAGTAGTATCACTAGTAGTAGTATCACTAGTAGTATCACTAGTAGTATCACTAGTAGTATCACTAGTAGTAGTATCACTAGTAGTATCACTAGTAGTATCACTAGTAGTATCACTAGTAGTATCACTAGTAGTATCACTAGTAGTATCACTAGTAGTATCACTAGTAGTAGTATCACTAGTAGTATCACTAGTAGTATCACTAGTAGTATCACTAGTAGTATCACTAGTAGTATCACTAGTAGTATCACTAGTAGTATCACTATTAGTATCACTAGTAGTATCACTAGTAGTATCACTAGTAGTATCACTAGTAGTATCACTAGTAGTATCACTAGTAGTATCACTAGTAGTATCACTAGTAGTATCATTAGTAGCATCACTAGTAGTATCACTAGTAGTATCACTAGTAGTATCACTAGTAGTATCACTAGTAGTATCACTAGTAGTATCACTAGTAGTATCACTAGTAGTAGTATCACTAGTAGTATCACTAGTAGTATCACTAGTAGTATCACTAGTAGTAGTATCACTAGTAGTATCACTAGTAGTATCACTAGTAGTATCACTAGTAGTATCACTAGTAGTAATATCACTAGTAGTATCACTAGTAGTATCACTAGTAGTATCACTAGTAGTAGTATCACTAGTTGTATCACTAGTAGTAGTATCACTAGTAGTATCACTAGTAGTATCACTAGTAGTATCACTAGTAGTATCACTAGTAGTTATACTAGTAGTATCACTAATAGTATCACTAGTAGTATCACTAGTAGTAGCACTAGTAGTATCACTAGTAGTAGCACTAGTAGTATCACTAGTAGTATCATTAGTAGTATCACTAGTAATATCACTATTAGTATCACCAGTAGTAGATAACTAGTAGTATCACTAGTAGTATCACTAGTAGTATCACTAGTAGTATCATTAGTAGTATCACTAGTAGTATCACTAGCAGTATTACTAGTAGTATCACTAGTAGTATCACTAGTAGTATCATTAGTAGTATCACTAGTAGTAGTATCACTAGTAGTATCACTAGTAGTATCACTAGTAGTATCATTAATAATATCACTAGTAGTATCACTAGTAGTATCACTAGTAGTATCATTAGTAGTATCACTAGTAGTAGTATCACTAGTAGTATCACTAGTAGTATCACTAGTAGTATCATTAGTAGTATCACTAGTAGTATCACTAGCAGTATTACTAGTAGTATCACTAGTAGTATCACTAGTAGTATCATTAGTAGTATCACTAGTAGTAGTATCACTAGTAGTATCACTAGTAGTATCACTAGTAGTATCATTAGTAATATCACTAGTAGTATCACTAGTAGTATCACTAGTAGTAGTATCACTAGTAGTATCACTAGTAGTATCACTAGTAGTATCACTAGTAGTAGTATCACTAGTAGTATCACTAGTAGTATCACTAGTAGTATCACTAGTAGTATCACTAGTAGTAATATCACTAGTAGTATCACTAGTAGTATCACTAGTAGTATCACTAGTAGTAGTATCACTAGTTGTATCACTAGTAGTAGTATCACTAGTAGTATCACTAGTAGTATCACTAGTAGTATCACTAGTAGTATCACTAGTAGTATCACTAATAGTATCACTAGTAATATCACTAGTAGTATCACTAGTAGTAGTATCACTAGTAGTATCACTAGTAGTATCACTAGTAGTATCACTAGTAGTAGTATCACTAGTAATATCACTAGTAGTATCACTAGTAGTAGCACTAGTAGTATCACTAGTAGTATCATTAGTAGTATCACTAGTAATATCACTATTAGTATCATTAGTAGTATCACTAGTAGTATCACTAGTAGTAGCACTAGTAGTATCACTAGTAGTAGCACTAGTAGTATCACTAGTAGTATCATTAGTAGTATCACTAGTAATATCACTAGTAGTATCATTAGTAGTATCACTAGTAGTATCACTAGTAGCATCAATAGTAGTATCACTAGTAGTATCACTAGTAGTATCACTAGTAGTATCACTAGTAGTATCACTAGTAGTATCACTAATAGTATAACTAGTAGTATCACTAGTAGTATCACTAGTAGTAGTATCACTAGTAGTATCACTAGTAGTATCACTAGGAGTATCACTAGTAGTAGTATCACTAGTAGTATCACTAGTAGTATCACTAGTAGTATCACTAGTAGTATCACTAGTAGTATCATTAGTAGTATCACTAGTAGTATCACTAGTAGTATCACTAGTAGTATCACTAGTAGTATCACTAGTAGTATCACTAGTAGTATCACTAGTAGTAGTATCACTAGTAGTAGTATCACTAGTAGTATCACTAGTAGTAGCACTAGTAGTATCACTAGTAGTATCAATAGTAGTATCACTAGTAATATCACTAGTAGTAGCACTAGTAGTATCACTAGTAGTATCACTAGTAGTATCACTAGTAGTATCACTAGTAGTAAAACTAGTAGTAGTATCACTAGTAGTATCACTAGTAGTAGTATCACTAGTAGTATCACTAGTAGTATCACTAGTAGTATCACTAGTAGTAGTATCACTAGTAGTATCACTAGTAGTATCACTAGTAGTATCACTAGTAGTAGTATCACTAGTAGTATCACTAGTAGTATCACTAGTAGTATCACTAGTAGTATCACTAGTAGTAGTATCACTAGTAGTATCACTAGTAGTATCACTAATAGTATCACTAGTAGTAGTATCACTATTAGTATCACTAGTAGTATCACTAGTAGTATCACTAGTAGTATCACTAGTAGTATCACTAGTAGTATCACTAGTAGTATCACTAGTAGTATCACTAGTAGTATCACTAGTAGTATCACTAGTAGTAGTATCACTAGTAGTATCACTAGTAGTATCACTAGTAGTATCACTAGTAGTAGTATCACTATTAGTATCACTAGTAGTATCACTAGTAGTATCACTAGTAGTATCACTAGTAGTATCACTAGTAGTATCACTAGTAGTATCACTAGTAGTATCACTAGTAGTATCACTAGTAGTATCACTAGTAGTATCACTAGTAGTATCACTAGTAGTATCATTAGTAGCATCACTAGTAGTATCACTAGTAGTATCACTAGTAGTATCACTAGTAGTATCACTAGTAGTATCACTAGTAGTATCACTAGTAGTATCACTAGTAGTATCACTAGTAGTAGTATCACTAGTAGTATCACTAGTAGTATCACTAGTAGTATTACTAGTAGTAGTATCACTAGTAGTATCACTAGTAGTATCACTAGTAGTATCACTAGTAGTATCACTAGTAGTAATATCACTAGTAGTATCACTAGTAGTATCACTAGTAGTATCACTAGTAGTATCACTAGTAGTATCACTAGTAGTTATACTAGTAGTATCACTAATAGTATCACTAGTAGTATCACTAGTAGTATCACTAATAGTAGTATCACTAGTAGTATCACTAGTAGTATCACTAGTAGTATCACTTGTAGTAGTATCACTAGTAATATCACTAGTAGTATCACTAGTAGTAGCACTAGTAGTATCACTAGTAGTAGCACTAGTAGTATCACTAGTAGTATCATTAGTAGTATCACTAGTAGTATCACTAGTAGTATCATTAGTAGTATCACTAGTAATATCACTAGTAGTATCATTAATAGTATCACTAGTAGTATCACTAGTAGCATCACTAGTAGTATCACTAGTAGTATCACTAGTAGTATCACTAGTAGTATCACTAGTAGTATCACTAGTAGTATCACTAATAGTATAACTAGTAGTATCACTAGTAGTATCACTAGTAGTAGTATAACTAGTAGTATCACTAGTAGTATCACTAGTAGTATCACTAGTAGTAGTATCACTAGTAGTATCACTAGTAGTATCACTAGTAGTATCACTAGTAGTATCATTAGTAGTATCACTAGTAGTATCACTAGTAGTATAACTAGTAGTATCACTAGTAGTATCACTAGTAGTATCACTAGTAGTATCACTAGTAGTAGTATCACTAGTAGTAGTATCACTAGTAGTATCACTAATAGTATCACTAGTAGTATCATTAGTAGTATCACTAGTAGTATCACTAGTAGTATCACTAGTAGTATCACTAGTAGTATCACTAGTAGTATCACTATTAGTATCACCAGTAGTAGATAACTAGTAGTATCACTAGTAGTATCACTAGTAGTATCACTAGTAGTATCATTAGTAGTATCACTAGTAGTATCACTAGCAGTATTACTAGTAGTATCACTAGTAGTATCACTAGTAGTATCATTAGTAGTATCACTAGTAGTAGTATCACTAGTAGTATCACTAGTAGTATCACTAGTAGTATCATTAATAATATCACTAGTAGTATCACTAGTAGTATCACTAGTAGTATCATTAGTAGTATCACTAGTAGTAGTATCACTAGTAGTATCACTAGTAGTATCACTAGTAGTATCATTAGTAGTATCACTAGTAGTATCACTAGCAGTATTACTAGTAGTATCACTAGTAGTATCACTAGTAGTATCATTAGTAGTATCACTAGTAGTAGTATCACTAGTAGTATCACTAGTAGTATCATTAGTAATATCACTAGTAGTATCACTAGTAGTATCACTAGTAGTATCATTAGTAGTATCACTAGTAGTATCACTAGTAGTATCATTAGTAGTATCACTAGTAGTATCACTAGTAGTATCATTAGTAGAGTATCACTAGTAGTATCACTAGTAGTATCACTAGTAGTATCACTAGTAGTAGTATCACTAGTAGTATCACTAGTAGTATCACTAGTAGTATCACTAATAGTAGTATCACTAGTAGTATCACTAGTAGTATCACTAGTAGTATCACTAGTAGTATCACTAGTAGTAGTATCACTAGTAGTATCACTAGTAGTATCACTAGTAGTATCACTAATAGTATCACTAGTAGTATCACTAGTAGTAGTATCACTAGTAGTATCACTAGTAGTAACACTAGTAGTATCACTAGTAGTATCACTAGTAGTATCACTAGTAGTATCACTAGTAGTATCATTAGTAGTATCACTAGTAGTAGTATCACTAGTAGTATCACTAGTAGTATTACTAGTAGTATCACTAGTAGTATCACTAATAGTATAACTAGTAGTATCACTAGTAGTATCACTAGTAGTAGTATCACTAGTAGTATCACTAGTAGTATCACTAGTAGTATCACTAGTAGTATCACTAGTAGTATCACTAATAGTATCACTAGTAGTATCACTAATAGTAGTATCACTAGTAGTATCACTAGTAGTATCACTTGTAGTATCACTAGTAGTAGTATCACTAGTAGTATCACTAGTAGTATCACTAGTAGTATCACTAGTAGTATCACTAGTAGTAGTATCACTAGTAGTATCACTAGTAGTATCACTAGTAGTATCACTAGTAGTAGTATCACTAGTAGTATCACTAGTAGTATCACTAGTAGTATCACTAGTAGTATCACTAATAGTATCACTAGTAGTAGTATCACTAGTAGTATCACTAGTAGTATCACTAGTAGTATCACTAGTAGTAGTATCACTAGTAGTATCACTAGTAGTATCACTAGTAGTATCACTAGTAGTATCACTAGTAGTAGTATCACTAGTAGTATCACTAGTAGTATCACTAGTAGTATCACTAGTAGTAGTATCACTAGTAGTATCACTAGTAGTATCACTAGTAGTATCACTAGTAGTATCACTAATAGTATCACTAGTAGTAGTATCACTAGTAGTATCACTAGTAGTATCACTAGTAGTATCACTAATAGTATCACTAGTAGTAGTATCACTAGTAGTATCACTAGTAGTATCACTAGTAGTATCACTAGTAGTATCACTAGTAGTATCACTAGTAGTATCACTAGTAGTATCACTAATAGTATCACTAGTAGTATCACTAGTAGTATCACTAGTAGTATCACTAGTAGTAGTATCACTAGTAGTATCACTAGTAGTATCACTAGTAGTATCACTAGTAGTATCACTAGTAGTAGTATCACTAGTAGTATCACTAGTAGTATCACTAGTAGTATCACTAGTAGTAGTATCACTAGTAGTGTCACTAGTAGTATCACTAGTAGTAGCACTAGTAGTATCACTAGTAGTAGTATCACTAGTAGTAGTATCACTAGTAGTAGTATCACTAGTAGTAGTATCACTAGTAGTATCACTAGTAGTATTACTAGTAGTATCACTAGTAGTATCACTAATAGTATAACTAGTAGTATCACTAGTAGTATCACTAGTAGTATCACTAGTAGTATCACTAGTAGTATCACTAGTAGTAGTATCACTAGTAGTATCACTAGTAGTATCACTAGTAGTATCACTAGTAGTAGTATCACTAGTAGTAGTATCACTAGTAGTATCACTAGTAGTATCACTAGTAGTATCACTAGTAGTATCACTAGTAGAAGTATCACTAGTAGTATCACTAGTAGTATCACTAGTAGTATCACTAATAGTATCACTAGTAGTATCACTAGTAGTATCACTAGTAGTAGTATCACTAGTAGTATCACTAGTAGTATCACTAGTAGTATCACTAGTAGTATCACTAATAGTATCACTATTAGTATCACTAGTAGTATCACTAATAGTATCACTAGTAGTATCACTAGTAGTATCACTAGTAGTATCACTAGTAGTATCACTAGTAGTATCACTAGTAGTATCACTAGTAGTAGTATCACTAGTAGTATCACTAGTAGTATCACTAGTAGTATCACTAGTAGTATCATTAGTAGTATCACTAGTAGTATCACTAGTAGTATCACTAGTAGTATCACTAGTAGTATCACTAGTAGTATCACTAGTAGTAGTATCACTAGTAGTATCACTAGTAGTATCACTAATAGTATCACTAGTAGTATCATTAGTAGTATCACTAGTAGTATCACTAGTAGTATCACTAGTAGTATCACTAGTAGTATCACTAGTAGTATCACTAGTAGTAGTATTACTAGTAGTATCACTAGTAGTATCACTATTAGTATCACCAGTAGTAGTATCACTAGTAGTATCACTAGTAGTATCACTAGTAGTATCACTAGTAGTATCATTAGTAGTATCACTAGTAGTATCACTAGCAGTATTACTAGTAGTATCACTAGTAGTATCACTAGTAGTATCATTAGTAGTATCACTAGTAGTAGTATCACTAGTAGTATCACTAGTAGTATCACTAGTAGTATCATTAATAATTTCACTAGTAGTATCACTAGTAGTATCACTAGTAGTATCATTAGTAGTATCACTAGTAGTAGTATCACTAGTAGTATCACTAGTAGTATCACTAGTAGTATCATTAGTAGTATCACTAGTAGTATCACTAGCAGTATTACTAGTAGTATCACTAGTAGTATCACTAGTAGTATCATTAGTAGTATCACTAGTAGTAGTATCACTAGTAGTATCACTAGTAGTATCACTAGTAGTATCATTAGTAATATCACTAGTAGTATCACTAGTAGTATCACTAGTAGTATCACTAGTAGTATCATTAGTAATATCACTAGTAGTATCACTAGTAGTATCACTAGTAGTATCATTAGTAGTATCACTAGTAGTATCACTAGTAGTGTCATTAGTAGAGTATCACTAGTAGTATCACTAGTAGTATCACTAGTAGTATCACTAGTAGTATCACTAGTAGTATCACTAGTAGTATCACTAGTAGTATCACTAGTAGTAGCACTAGTAGTATCACTAGTAGTATCACTAGTAGTATCACTAGTAGTATCACTAGTAGTATCACTAGTAGTATCACTAGTAGTAGTATCACTAGTAGTATCACTAGTAGTATCACTAGTAGTATCATTAGTAGTATCACTAGTAGTATCACTAGCAGTATTACTAGTAGTATCACTAGTAGTATCACTAGTAGTATCATTAGTAGTATCACTAGTAGTAGTATCACTAGTAGTATCACTAGTAGTATCACTAGTAGTATCATTAGTAATATCACTAGTAGTATCACTAGTAGTATCACTAGTAGTATCATTAGTAATATCACTAGTAGTATCACTAGTAGTATCACTAGTAGTATCATTAGTAGTATCACTAGTAGTATCACTAGTAGTATCATTAGTAGAGTATCACTAGTAGTATCACTAGTAGTATCACTAGTAGTATCACTAGTAGTAGTATCACTAGTAGTATCACTAGT
Organism: Osedax fenrisi; assembly: GCA_964019155.1. Classification (NCBI taxonomy): domain Eukaryota; kingdom Metazoa; phylum Annelida; class Polychaeta; order Sabellida; family Siboglinidae; genus Osedax; species Osedax fenrisi. The sequence goes on from OZ025239.1 coordinate 79,021,833, forward strand.
AGTATCACTAGTAGTATCACTAGTAGTAGTATCACTAGTAGTATCACTAGTAGTATCACTAGTAGTATCACTAGTAGTAGTATCACTAGTAGTATCACTAGTAGTATCACTAGTAGTATCACTAATAGTATCACTAGTAGTATCACTAGTAGTAGTATCACTAGTAGTATCACTAGTAGTATCACTAGTAGTATCACTAGTAGTATCACTAGTAGTATCACTAGTAGTATCACTAGTAGTATCATTAGTAGTATCACTAGTAGTAGTATCACTAGTAGTATCACTAGTAGTATTACTAGTAGTATCACTAGTAGTATCACTAATAGTATAACTAGTAGTATCACTAGTAGTATCACTAGTAGTAGTATCACTAGTAGTATCACTAGTAGTATCACTAGTAGTATCACTAGTAGTATCACTAATAGTATCACTAGTAGTATCACTAGTAGTATCACTAATAGTAGTATCACTAGTAGTATCACTAGTAGTATCACTAGTAGTAGCACTAGTAGTATCACTAGTAGTATCAATAGTAGTATCACTAGTAGTATCACTAGTAGTAGCACTAGTAGTATCACTAGTAGTATCACTAGTAGTATCACTAGTAGTATCACTAGTAGTATCACTAGTAGTATCACTAGTAGTATCACTAGTAGTAGTATCAATAGTAGTATCACTAGTAGTATCACTAGTAGTATCACTAGTAGTAGTATCACTAGTAGTATCACTAGTAGTATCACTAGTAGTATCACTAGTAGTAGTATCACTAGTAGTATCACTAGTAGTATCACTAATAGTATCACTAGTAGTATCACTAGTAGTAGTATCTCTAGTAGTATCACTAGTAGTATCACTAGTAGTATCACTAGTAGTATCATTAGTAGTAGTATCATTAGTAGTATCACTAATAGTATCACTAATAGTATCACTAGTAGTATCACTAGTAGTATCACTAGTAGTATCACTAGTAGTATCACTAATAGTATCACTAGTAGTATCATTAATAGTATCACTAGTAGTATCACTAGTAGTATCATTAGTAGTATCACTAGTAGTATCACTAATAGTATCACTAGTAGTATCACTAGTAGTATCACTAGTAGTATCACTAGTAGTATCACTAGTAGTATCACTAGTAGTATCACTAGTAGTAGTATCACTAGTAGTATCACTAGTAGTATCACTAGTAGTAGTATCACTAGTAGTATCACTAGTAGTATCACTAGTAGTAGTATCACTAGTAGTATCACTAGTAGTATCACTAGTAGTAGTATCACTAGTAGTAGTATCACTAGTAGTATAACTTGTAGTATCACTAGTAGTATCACTAGTAGTATCACTAGTAGTATCACTAGTAGTATCACTAGTAGTATCACTAGTAGTAGTATCACTAGTAGTAGTATCATTAGTAGTATCACTAGTAGTATCACTAGTAGTATCACTAGTAGTATCACTAGTAGTATCACTAGTAGTATCACCAGTAGTAGTATCACTAGTAGTATCACTAGTAGTATCACTAGTAGTATCACTAGTAGTATCACTAGTAGTATCACTAATAGTATCACTAGTAGTATCACTAGTAGTATCACTAGTAGTATCACTAGTAGTATCACTAGTAGTAGTATCACTAGTAGTATCACTAGTAGTATCACTAGTAGTATCACTAGTAGTATCACTAGTAGTAGTATCACTAGTAGTATCACTAGTAGTATCACTAGTAGTAGTATCACTAGTAGTATCACTAGTAGTATCACTAGTAGTATCACTAGTAGTATCACTAGTAGTATCACTAGTAGTATCACTAGTAGTATCACTAGTAGTATCACTAGTAATATCACTAGTAGTATCACTAGTAGTATCACTAGTAGTATCACTAGTAGTATCACTAGTAGTATCACTAGTAGTATCACTAGTAGTATCACTAGTAGTATCACTAGTAGTATCACTAGTAGTATCACTAGTAGTAGTATCACTAGTAGTATCACTAGTAGTATCACTAGTAGTATCACTAGTAGTATCACTAGTAGTATCACTAGTAGTATCACTAGTAGTATCACTAGTAGTAGTATCACTAGTAGTAGTATCACTAGTAGTATCACTAATAGTATCACTAGTAGTATCATTAGTAGTATCATTAGTAGTATCACTAGTAGTATCACTAGTAGTATCACTAGTAGTATCACTAGTAGTATCACTAGTAGTATCACTAGTAGTATCACTAGTAGTATCACTAGTAGTATCACTAGTAGTATCACTAGTAATAGTATTACTAGTAGTATCACTAGTAGTATCACTAGTAATATCACCAGTAGTAGTATCACTAGTAGTATCACTAGTAGTATCACTAGTAGTATCACTAGTAGTATCACTAGTAGTATCACTAGTAGTATCATTAGTAGTATCACTAGTAGTATCACTAGCAGTATTACTAGTAGTATCACTAGTAGTATCACTAGTAGTATCATTAGTAGTATCACTAGTAGTAGTATCACTAGTAGTATCACTAGTAGTATCACTAGTAGTATCATTAGTAATATCACTAGTAGTATCACTAGTAGTATCACTAGTAGTATCACTAGTAGTAGTATCACTAGTAGTATCACTAGTAGTATCACTAGTAGTATCATTAGTAATATCACTCGTAGTATCACTAGTAGTATCATTAGTAGTATCACTAGTAGTATCACTAGTAGTATCATTAGTAGTATCACTAGTAGTATCATTAGTAGTAGTATCACTAGTAGTAATATCACTAGTAGTATCACTAGTAGTATCACTAGTAGTATCACTAGTAGTATCACTAGTAGTAGCACTAGTAATATCACTAGTAGTATCAATAGTAGTATCACTAGTAGTATCACTAGTAGTAGCACTAGTAGTATCACTATTAGTATCACTAGTAGTATCACTAGTAGTATCACTAGTAGTATCACTAGTAGTAGTATCACTAGTAGTATCACTAGTAGTATCACTAGTAGTATCACTAGTAGTAGTATCACTAGTAGTATCACTAGTAGTATCACTAGTAGTATCACTAGTAGTATCACTAGTAGTATCACTAGTAGTATCACTAGTAGTATCACTAGTAGTATCACTAGTAGTATCACTAGTAGTATCACTAGTAGTATCACTAGTAGTATCACTAGTAGTATCATTAGTAGCATCACTAGTAGTATCACTAGTAGTATCACTAGTAGTATCACTAGTAGTATCACTAGTAGTATCACTAGTAGTATCACTAGTAGTAGTATCACTAGTAGTATCACTAGTAGTATCACTAGTAGTATCACTAGTAGTAGTATCACTAGTAGTATCACTAGTAGTATCACTAGTAGTATCACTAGTAGTATCACTAGTAGTAATATCACTAGTAGTATCACTAGTAGTATCACTAGTAGTATCACTAGTAGTAGTATCACTAGTTGTATCACTAGTAGTAGTATCACTAGTAGTATCACTAGTAGTATCACTAGTAGTATCACTAGTAGTATCACTAGTAGTATCACTAATAGTATCACTAGTAGTATCACTAGTAGTATCACTAGTAGTAGTATCACTAGTAGTATCACTAGTAGTATCACTAGTAGTATCACTAGTAGTAGTATCACTAGTAATATCACTAGTAGTATCACTAGTAGTAGCACTAGTAGTATCACTAGTAGTAGCACTAGTAGTATCACTAGTAGTATCATTAGTAGTATCACTAGTAATATCACTATTAGTATCATTAGTAGTATCACTAGTAGTATCACTAGTAGTAGCACTAGTAGTATCACTAGTAGTAGCACTAGTAGTATCACTAGTAGTATCATTAGTAGTATCACTAGTAATATCACTAGTAGTATCATTAGTAGTATCACTAGTAGTATCACTAGTAGCATCACTAGTAGTATCACTAGTAGTATCACTAGTAGTATCACTAGTAGTATCACTAGTAGTATCACTAGTAGTATCACTAATAGTATAACTAGTAGTATCACTAGTAGTATCACTAGTAGTAGTATCACTAGTAGTATCACTAGTAGTATCACTAGTAGTATCACTAGTAGTATCACTAGTAGTATCACTAATAGTATAACTAGTAGTATCACTAGTAGTATCACTAGTAGTAGTATCACTAGTAGTATCACTAGTAGTATCACTAGTAGTATCACTAGTAGTAGTATCACTAGTAGTATCACTAGTAGTATCACTAGTAGTATCACTAGTAGTATCATTAGTAGTATCACTAGTAGTATCACTAGTAGTATCACTAGTAGTATCACTAGTAGTATCACTAGTAGTATCACTAGTAGTATCACTAGTAGTATCACTAGTAGTATCACTAGTAGTAGTATCACTAGTAGTAGTATCACTAGTAGTATCACTAATAGTATCATTAGTAGTATCACTAGTAGTATCATTAGTAGTATCACTAGTAGTATCACTAGTAGTATCATTAGTAGTATCACTAGTAGTATCACTAGTAGTATCATTAGTAGTAGTATCACTAGTAGTAATATCACTAGTAGTATCACTAGTAGTATCACTAGTAGTATCACTAGTAGTATCACTAGTAGTAGCACTAGTAGTATCACTAGTAGTATCAATAGTAGTATCACTAGTAATATCACTAGTAGTAGCACTAGTAGTATCACTAGTAGTATCACTAGTAGTATCACTAGTAGTATCACTAGTAGTAAAACTAGTAGTAGTATCACTAGTAGTATCACTAGTAGTAGTATCACTAGTAGTATCACTAGTAGTATCACTAGTAGTATCACTAGTAGTAGTATCACTAGTAGTATCACTAGTAGTATCACTAGTAGTATCACTAGTAGTAGTATCACTAGTAGTATCACTAGTAGTATCACTAGTAGTATCACTAGTAGTATCACTAGTAGTATCACTAGTAGTATCACTAGTAGTATCACTAGTAGTAGTATCACTAGTAGTATCACTAGTAGTATCACTAGTAGTATCACTAGTAGTATCACTAGTAGTATCACTAGTAGTATCACTAGTAGTATCACTATTAGTATCACTAGTAGTATCACTAGTAGTATCACTAGTAGTATCACTAGTAGTATCACTAGTAGTATCACTAGTAGTATCACTAGTAGTATCACTAGTAGTATCATTAGTAGCATCACTAGTAGTATCACTAGTAGTATCACTAGTAGTATCACTAGTAGTATCACTAGTAGTATCACTAGTAGTATCACTAGTAGTATCACTAGTAGTAGTATCACTAGTAGTATCACTAGTAGTATCACTAGTAGTATCACTAGTAGTAGTATCACTAGTAGTATCACTAGTAGTATCACTAGTAGTATCACTAGTAGTATCACTAGTAGTAATATCACTAGTAGTATCACTAGTAGTATCACTAGTAGTATCACTAGTAGTAGTATCACTAGTTGTATCACTAGTAGTAGTATCACTAGTAGTATCACTAGTAGTATCACTAGTAGTATCACTAGTAGTATCACTAGTAGTTATACTAGTAGTATCACTAATAGTATCACTAGTAGTATCACTAGTAGTAGCACTAGTAGTATCACTAGTAGTAGCACTAGTAGTATCACTAGTAGTATCATTAGTAGTATCACTAGTAATATCACTATTAGTATCACCAGTAGTAGATAACTAGTAGTATCACTAGTAGTATCACTAGTAGTATCACTAGTAGTATCATTAGTAGTATCACTAGTAGTATCACTAGCAGTATTACTAGTAGTATCACTAGTAGTATCACTAGTAGTATCATTAGTAGTATCACTAGTAGTAGTATCACTAGTAGTATCACTAGTAGTATCACTAGTAGTATCATTAATAATATCACTAGTAGTATCACTAGTAGTATCACTAGTAGTATCATTAGTAGTATCACTAGTAGTAGTATCACTAGTAGTATCACTAGTAGTATCACTAGTAGTATCATTAGTAGTATCACTAGTAGTATCACTAGCAGTATTACTAGTAGTATCACTAGTAGTATCACTAGTAGTATCATTAGTAGTATCACTAGTAGTAGTATCACTAGTAGTATCACTAGTAGTATCACTAGTAGTATCATTAGTAATATCACTAGTAGTATCACTAGTAGTATCACTAGTAGTAGTATCACTAGTAGTATCACTAGTAGTATCACTAGTAGTATCACTAGTAGTAGTATCACTAGTAGTATCACTAGTAGTATCACTAGTAGTATCACTAGTAGTATCACTAGTAGTAATATCACTAGTAGTATCACTAGTAGTATCACTAGTAGTATCACTAGTAGTAGTATCACTAGTTGTATCACTAGTAGTAGTATCACTAGTAGTATCACTAGTAGTATCACTAGTAGTATCACTAGTAGTATCACTAGTAGTATCACTAATAGTATCACTAGTAATATCACTAGTAGTATCACTAGTAGTAGTATCACTAGTAGTATCACTAGTAGTATCACTAGTAGTATCACTAGTAGTAGTATCACTAGTAATATCACTAGTAGTATCACTAGTAGTAGCACTAGTAGTATCACTAGTAGTATCATTAGTAGTATCACTAGTAATATCACTATTAGTATCATTAGTAGTATCACTAGTAGTATCACTAGTAGTAGCACTAGTAGTATCACTAGTAGTAGCACTAGTAGTATCACTAGTAGTATCATTAGTAGTATCACTAGTAATATCACTAGTAGTATCATTAGTAGTATCACTAGTAGTATCACTAGTAGCATCAATAGTAGTATCACTAGTAGTATCACTAGTAGTATCACTAGTAGTATCACTAGTAGTATCACTAGTAGTATCACTAATAGTATAACTAGTAGTATCACTAGTAGTATCACTAGTAGTAGTATCACTAGTAGTATCACTAGTAGTATCACTAGGAGTATCACTAGTAGTAGTATCACTAGTAGTATCACTAGTAGTATCACTAGTAGTATCACTAGTAGTATCACTAGTAGTATCATTAGTAGTATCACTAGTAGTATCACTAGTAGTATCACTAGTAGTATCACTAGTAGTATCACTAGTAGTATCACTAGTAGTATCACTAGTAGTAGTATCACTAGTAGTAGTATCACTAGTAGTATCACTAGTAGTAGCACTAGTAGTATCACTAGTAGTATCAATAGTAGTATCACTAGTAATATCACTAGTAGTAGCACTAGTAGTATCACTAGTAGTATCACTAGTAGTATCACTAGTAGTATCACTAGTAGTAAAACTAGTAGTAGTATCACTAGTAGTATCACTAGTAGTAGTATCACTAGTAGTATCACTAGTAGTATCACTAGTAGTATCACTAGTAGTAGTATCACTAGTAGTATCACTAGTAGTATCACTAGTAGTATCACTAGTAGTAGTATCACTAGTAGTATCACTAGTAGTATCACTAGTAGTATCACTAGTAGTATCACTAGTAGTAGTATCACTAGTAGTATCACTAGTAGTATCACTAGTAGTATCACTAGTAGTAGTATCACTATTAGTATCACTAGTAGTATCACTAGTAGTATCACTAGTAGTATCACTAGTAGTATCACTAGTAGTATCACTAGTAGTATCACTAGTAGTATCACTAGTAGTATCACTAGTAGTATCACTAGTAGTATCACTAGTAGTATCACTAGTAGTATCATTAGTAGCATCACTAGTAGTATCACTAGTAGTATCACTAGTAGTATCACTAGTAGTATCACTAGTAGTATCACTAGTAGTATCACTAGTAGTATCACTAGTAGTATCACTAGTAGTAGTATCACTAGTAGTATCACTAGTAGTATCACTAGTAGTATTACTAGTAGTAGTATCACTAGTAGTATCACTAGTAGTATCACTAGTAGTATCACTAGTAGTATCACTAGTAGTAATATCACTAGTAGTATCACTAGTAGTAATATCACTAGTAGTATCACTAGTAGTATCACTAGTAGTATCACTAGTAGTATCACTAGTAGTATCACTAGTAGTTATACTAGTAGTATCACTAATAGTATCACTAGTAGTATCACTAGTAGTATCACTAATAGTAGTATCACTAGTAGTATCACTAGTAGTATCACTAGTAGTATCACTAGTAGTAGTATCACTAGTAATATCACTAGTAGTATCACTAGTAGTAGCACTAGTAGTATCACTAGTAGTAGCACTAGTAGTATCACTAGTAGTATCATTAGTAGTATCACTAGTAGTATCACTAGTAGTATCATTAGTAGTATCACTAGTAATATCACTAGTAGTATCATTAATAGTATCACTAGTAGTATCACTAGTAGCATCACTAGTAGTATCACTAGTAGTATCACTAGTAGTATCACTAGTAGTATCACTAGTAGTATCACTAGTAGTATCACTAATAGTATAACTAGTAGTATCACTAGTAGTATCACTAGTAGTAGTATAACTAGTAGTATCACTAGTAGTATCACTAGTAGTATCACTAGTAGTAGTATCACTAGTAGTATCACTAGTAGTATCACTAGTAGTATCACTAGTAGTATCATTAGTAGTATCACTAGTAGTATCACTAGTAGTATAACTAGTAGTATCACTAGTAGTATCACTAGTAGTATCACTAGTAGTATCACTAGTAGTAGTATCACTAGTAGTAGTATCACTAGTAGTATCACTAATAGTATCACTAGTAGTATCATTAGTAGTATCACTAGTAGTATCACTAGTAGTATCACTAGTAGTATCACTAGTAGTATCACTAGTAGTATCACTATTAGTATCACCAGTAGTAGATAACTAGTAGTATCACTAGTAGTATCACTAGTAGTATCACTAGTAGTATCATTAGTAGTATCACTAGTAGTATCACTAGCAGTATTACTAGTAGTATCACTAGTAGTATCACTAGTAGTATCATTAGTAGTATCACTAGTAGTAGTATCACTAGTAGTATCACTAGTAGTATCACTAGTAGTATCATTAATAATATCACTAGTAGTATCACTAGTAGTATCACTAGTAGTATCATTAGTAGTATCACTAGTAGTAGTATCACTAGTAGTATCACTAGTAGTATCACTAGTAGTATCATTAGTAGTATCACTAGTAGTATCACTAGCAGTATTACTAGTAGTATCACTAGTAGTATCACTAGTAGTATCATTAGTAGTATCACTAGTAGTAGTATCACTAGTAGTATCACTAGTAGTATCATTAGTAATATCACTAGTAGTATCACTAGTAGTATCACTAGTAGTATCATTAGTAGTATCACTAGTAGTATCACTAGTAGTATCATTAGTAGTATCACTAGTAGTATCACTAGTAGTATCATTAGTAGAGTATCACTAGTAGTATCACTAGTAGTATCACTAGTAGTATCACTAGTAGTAGTATCACTAGTAGTATCACTAGTAGTATCACTAGTAGTATCACTAATAGTAGTATCACTAGTAGTATCACTAGTAGTATCACTAGTAGTATCACTAGTAGTATCACTAGTAGTAGTATCACTAGTAGTATCACTAGTAGTATCACTAGTAGTATCACTAATAGTATCACTAGTAGTATCACTAGTAGTAGTATCACTAGTAGTATCACTAGTAGTAACACTAGTAGTATCACTAGTAGTATCACTAGTAGTATCACTAGTAGTATCACTAGTAGTATCATTAGTAGTATCACTAGTAGTAGTATCACTAGTAGTATCACTAGTAGTATTACTAGTAGTATCACTAGTAGTATCACTAATAGTATAACTAGTAGTATCACTAGTAGTATCACTAGTAGTAGTATCACTAGTAGTATCACTAGTAGTATCACTAGTAGTATCACTAGTAGTATCACTAGTAGTATCACTAATAGTATCACTAGTAGTATCACTAGTAGTATCACTAATAGTAGTATCACTAGTAGTATCACTAGTAGTATCACTTGTAGTATCACTAGTAGTAGTATCACTAGTAGTATCACTAGTAGTATCACTAGTAGTATCACTAGTAGTATCACTAGTAGTAGTATCACTAGTAGTATCACTAGTAGTATCACTAGTAGTATCACTAGTAGTATCACTAGTAGTATCACTAGTAGTATCACTAGTAGTTATACTAGTAGTATCACTAATAGTATCACTAGTAGTATCACTAGTAGTATCACTAATAGTAGTATCACTAGTAGTATCACTAGTAGTATCACTAGTAGTATCACTAGTAGTAGTATCACTAGTAATATCACTAGTAGTATCACTAGTAGTAGCACTAGTAGTATCACTAGTAGTAGCACTAGTAGTATCACTAGTAGTATCATTAGTAGTATCACTAGTAGTATCACTAGTAGTATCATTAGTAGTATCACTAGTAATATCACTAGTAGTATCATTAATAGTATCACTAGTAGTATCACTAGTAGCATCACTAGTAGTATCACTAGTAGTATCACTAGTAGTATCACTAGTAGTATCACTAGTAGTATCACTAGTAGTATCACTAATAGTATAACTAGTAGTATCACTAGTAGTATCACTAGTAGTAGTATAACTAGTAGTATCACTAGTAGTATCACTAGTAGTATCACTAGTAGTAGTATCACTAGTAGTATCACTAGTAGTATCACTAGTAGTATCACTAGTAGTATCATTAGTAGTATCACTAGTAGTATCACTAGTAGTATAACTAGTAGTATCACTAGTAGTATCACTAGTAGTATCACTAGTAGTATCACTAGTAGTAGTATCACTAGTAGTAGTATCACTAGTAGTATCACTAATAGTATCACTAGTAGTATCATTAGTAGTATCACTAGTAGTATCACTAGTAGTATCACTAGTAGTATCACTAGTAGTATCACTAGTAGTATCACTATTAGTATCACCAGTAGTAGATAACTAGTAGTATCACTAGTAGTATCACTAGTAGTATCACTAGTAGTATCATTAGTAGTATCACTAGTAGTATCACTAGCAGTATTACTAGTAGTATCACTAGTAGTATCACTAGTAGTATCATTAGTAGTATCACTAGTAGTAGTATCACTAGTAGTATCACTAGTAGTATCACTAGTAGTATCATTAATAATATCACTAGTAGTATCACTAGTAGTATCACTAGTAGTATCATTAGTAGTATCACTAGTAGTAGTATCACTAGTAGTATCACTAGTAGTATCACTAGTAGTATCATTAGTAGTATCACTAGTAGTATCACTAGCAGTATTACTAGTAGTATCACTAGTAGTATCACTAGTAGTATCATTAGTAGTATCACTAGTAGTAGTATCACTAGTAGTATCACTAGTAGTATCATTAGTAATATCACTAGTAGTATCACTAGTAGTATCACTAGTAGTATCATTAGTAGTATCACTAGTAGTATCACTAGTAGTATCATTAGTAGTATCACTAGTAGTATCACTAGTAGTATCATTAGTAGAGTATCACTAGTAGTATCACTAGTAGTATCACTAGTAGTATCACTAGTAGTAGTATCACTAGTAGTATCACTAGTAGTATCACTAGTAGTATCACTAATAGTAGTATCACTAGTAGTATCACTAGTAGTATCACTAGTAGTATCACTAGTAGTATCACTAGTAGTAGTATCACTAGTAGTATCACTAGTAGTATCACTAGTAGTATCACTAATAGTATCACTAGTAGTATCACTAGTAGTAGTATCACTAGTAGTATCACTAGTAGTAACACTAGTAGTATCACTAGTAGTATCACTAGTAGTATCACTAGTAGTATCACTAGTAGTATCATTAGTAGTATCACTAGTAGTAGTATCACTAGTAGTATCACTAGTAGTATTACTAGTAGTATCACTAGTAGTATCACTAATAGTATAACTAGTAGTATCACTAGTAGTATCACTAGTAGTAGTATCACTAGTAGTATCACTAGTAGTATCACTAGTAGTATCACTAGTAGTATCACTAGTAGTATCACTAATAGTATCACTAGTAGTATCACTAGTAGTATCACTAATAGTAGTATCACTAGTAGTATCACTAGTAGTATCACTTGTAGTATCACTAGTAGTAGTATCACTAGTAGTATCACTAGTAGTATCACTAGTAGTATCACTAGTAGTATCACTAGTAGTAGTATCACTAGTAGTATCACTAGTAGTATCACTAGTAGTATCACTAGTAGTAGTATCACTAGTAGTATCACTAGTAGTATCACTAGTAGTATCACTAGTAGTATCACTAATAGTATCACTAGTAGTAGTATCACTAGTAGTATCACTAGTAGTATCACTAGTAGTATCACTAGTAGTAGTATCACTAGTAGTATCACTAGTAGTATCACTAGTAGTATCACTAGTAGTATCACTAGTAGTAGTATCACTAGTAGTATCACTAGTAGTATCACTAGTAGTATCACTAGTAGTAGTATCACTAGTAGTATCACTAGTAGTATCACTAGTAGTATCACTAGTAGTATCACTAATAGTATCACTAGTAGTAGTATCACTAGTAGTATCACTAGTAGTATCACTAGTAGTATCACTAATAGTATCACTAGTAGTAGTATCACTAGTAGTATCACTAGTAGTATCACTAGTAGTATCACTAGTAGTATCACTAGTAGTATCACTAGTAGTATCACTAGTAGTATCACTAATAGTATCACTAGTAGTATCACTAGTAGTATCACTAGTAGTATCACTAGTAGTAGTATCACTAGTAGTATCACTAGTAGTATCACTAGTAGTATCACTAGTAGTATCACTAGTAGTAGTATCACTAGTAGTATCACTAGTAGTATCACTAGTAGTATCACTAGTAGTAGTATCACTAGTAGTGTCACTAGTAGTATCACTAGTAGTATCACTAATAGTATCACTAGTAGTATCACTAGTAGTATCACTAGTAGTATCACTAGTAGTATCACTAGTAGTAGTATCACTAGTAGTAGTATCACTAGTAGTAGTATCACTAGTAGTATCACTAGTAGTATTACTAGTAGTATCACTAGTAGTATCACTAATAGTATAACTAGTAGTATCACTAGTAGTATCACTAATAGTATCACTAGTAGTATCACTAGTAGTATCACTAGTAGTATCACTAGTAGTATCACTAGTAGTAGTATCACTAGTAGTATCACTAGTAGTATCACTAGTAGTATCACTAGTAGTAGTATCACTAGTAGTAGTATCACTAGTAGTATCACTAGTAGTATCACTAGTAGTATCACTAGTAGTATCACTAGTAGAAGTATCACTAGTAGTATCACTAGTAGTATCACTAGTAGTATCACTAATAGTATCACTAGTAGTATCACTAGTAGTATCACTAGTAGTAGTATCACTAGTAGTATCACTAGTAGTATCACTAGTAGTATCACTAGTAGTATCACTAATAGTATCACTATTAGTAACACTAGTAGTATCACTAATAGTATCACTAGTAGTATCACTAGTAGTATCACTAGTAGTATCACTAGTAGTATCACTAGTAGTATCACTAGTAGTATCACTAGTAGTAGTATCACTAGTAGTATCACTAGTAGTATCACTAGTAGTATCACTAGTAGTATCATTAGTAGTATCACTAGTAGTATCACTAGTAGTATCACTAGTAGTATCACTAGTAGTATCACTAGTAGTATCACTAGTAGTAGTATCACTAGTAGTAGTATCACTAGTAGTATCACTAATAGTATCACTAGTAGTATCATTAGTAGTATCACTAGTAGTATCACTAGTAGTATCACTAGTAGTATCACTAGTAGTATCACTAGTAGTATCACTAGTAGTAGTATTACTAGTAGTATCACTAGTAGTATCACTATTAGTATCACCAGTAGTAGTATCACTAGTAGTATCACTAGTAGTATCACTAGTAGTATCACTAGTAGTATCATTAGTAGTATCACTAGTAGTATCACTAGCAGTATTACTAGTAGTATCACTAGTAGTATCACTAGTAGTATCATTAGTAGTATCACTAGTAGTAGTATCACTAGTAGTATCACTAGTAGTATCACTAGTAGTATCATTAATAATATCACTAGTAGTATCACTAGTAGTATCACTAGTAGTATCATTAGTAGTATCACTAGTAGTAGTATCACTAGTAGTATCACTAGTAGTATCACTAGTAGTATCATTAGTAGTATCACTAGTAGTATCACTAGCAGTATTACTAGTAGTATCACTAGTAGTATCACTAGTAGTATCATTAGTAGTATCACTAGTAGTAGTATCACTAGTAGTATCACTAGTAGTATCACTAGTAGTATCATTAGTAATATCACTAGTAGTATCACTAGTAGTATCACTAGTAGTATCATTAGTAGTATCACTAGTAGTATCACTAGTAGTATCATTAGTAGTATCACTAGTAGTATCACTAGTAGTATCATTAGTAGAGTATCACTAGTAGTATCACTAGTAGTATCACTAGTAGTATCACTAGTAGTAGTATCACTAGTAGTATCACTAGTAGTATCACTAGTAGTATCACTAGTAGTAGTATCACTAGTAGTATCACTAGTAGTATCACTAGTAGTATCACTAGTAGTAGTATCACTAGTAGTATCACTAGTAGTATCACTAGTAGTATCACTAATAGTATCACTAGTAGTATCACTAGTAGTAGTATCACTAGTAGTATCACTAGTAGTATCACTAGTAGTATCACTAGTAGTATCACTAGTAGTATCACTAGTAGTATCATTAGTAGTATCACTAGTAGTAGTATCACTAGTAGTATCACTAGTAGTATTACTAGTAGTATCACTAGTAGTATCACTAATAGTATAACTAGTAGTATCACTAGTAGTATCACTAGTAGTAGTATCACTAGTAGTATCACTAGTAGTATCACTAGTAGTATCACTAGTAGTATCACTAATAGTATCACTAGTAGTATCACTAGTAGTATCACTAATAGTAGTATCACTAGTAGTATCACTAGTAGTATCACTAGTAGTAGCACTAGTAGTATCACTAGTAGTATCAATAGTAGTATCACTAGTAGTATCACTAGTAGTAGCACTAGTAGTATCACTAGTAGTATCACTAGTAGTATCACTAGTAGTATCACTAGTAGTAAAACTAGTAGTAGTATCACTAGTAGTATCAATAGTAGTATCACTAGTAGTATCACTAGTAGTATCACTAGTAGTATCACTAGTAGTAGTATCAATAGTAGTATCACTAGTAGTATCACTAGTAGTATCACTAGTAGTAGTATCACTAGTAGTATCACTAGTAGTATCACTAGTAGTATCACTAGTAGTAGTATCACTAGTAGTATCACTAGTAGTATCACTAATAGTATCACTAGTAGTATCACTAGTAGTAGTATCTCTAGTAGTATCACTAGTAGTATCACTAGTAGTAGTATCACTAGTAGTATCACTAGTAGTATCACTAGTAGTATCACTAGTAGTAGTATCACTAGTAGTATCACTAGTAGTATCACTAATAGTATCACTAGTAGTATCACTAGTAGTAGTATCTCTAGTAGTATCACTAGTAGTATCACTAGTAGTATCACTAGTAGTATCACTAGTAGTATCATTAGTAGTAGTATCATTAGTAGTATCACTAATAGTATCACTAATAGTATCACTAGTAGTATCACTAGTAGTATCACTAGTAGTATCACTAGTAGTATCACTAATAGTATCACTAGTAGTATCATTAATAGTATCACTAGTAGTATCACTAGTAGTATCATTAGTAGTATCACTAGTAGTATCACTAATAGTATCACTAGTAGTATCACTAGTAGTATCACTAGTAGTATCACTAGTAGTATCACTAGTAGTATCACTAGTAGTATCACTAGTAGTAGTATCACTAGTAGTATCACTAGTAGTATCACTAGTAGTAGTATCACTAGTAGTATCACTAGTAGTATCACTAGTAGTAGTATCACTAGTAGTATCACTAGTAGTATCACTAGTAGTAGTATCACTAGTAGTAGTATCACTAGTAGTATAACTTGTAGTATCACTAGTAGTATCACTAGTAGTATCACTAGTAGTATCACTAGTAGTATCACTAGTAGTATCACTAGTAGTAGTATCACTAGTATCACTAGTAGTATCACTAGTAGTATCACTAGTAGTATCACTAGTAGTATCACTAATAGTATCACTAGTAGTATCACTAGTAGTATCACTAGTAGTATCACTAGTAGTATCACTAGTAGTATCACTAGTAGTAGTATCACTAGTAGTATCACTAGTAGTATCATTAGTAGTAGTATCATTAGTAGTATCATTAGTATTATCACTTGTAGTATCACTAATAGTATCACTAATAGTATCACTAGTAGTATCACTAGTAGTATCACTAGTAGTATCACTAGTAGTAGTATCACTAGTAGTATCACTAGTAGTATCACTAGTAGTATCATTAGTAGTAGTATCATTAGTAGTATCATTAGTATTATCACTTGTAGTATCACTAATAGTATCACTAGTAGTATCATTAGTAGTAGTATCATTAGTAGTATCACTAGTAGTATCCCTAGTAGTAGTATCATTAGTAGTATCACTAGTAGTATCACTAGTAGTATCATTAGTAGTAGTATCATTAGTAGTATCATTAGTATTATCACTTGTAGTATCACTAATAGTATCACTAGTAGTATCATTAGTAGTATCACTAGTAGTATCACTAGTAGTATCACTAGTAGTATCACTAGTAGTATCACTAGTAGTATCATTAGTAGTATCACTAGTAGTATCATTAGTAGTATCACTAGTAGTATCACTAGTAGTATCACTAGTAGAAGTATCACTAGTAGTATCACTAGTAGTATCACTAGTAGTATCACTAATAGTATCACTAGTAGTATCACTAGTAGTATCACTAGTAGTAGTATCACTAGTAGTATCACTAGTAGTATCACTAGTAGTATCACTAGTAGTATCACTAATAGTATCACTATTAGTATCACTAGTAGTATCACTAATAGTATCACTAGTAGTATCACTAGTAGTATCACTAGTAGTATCACTAGTAGTATCACTAGTAGTATCACTAGTAGTATCACTAGTAGTAGTATCACTAGTAGTATCACTAGTAGTATCACTAGTAGTATCACTAGTAGTATCATTAGTAGTATCACTAGTAGTATCACTAGTAGTATCACTAGTAGTATCACTAGTAGTATCACTAGTAGTATCACTAGTAGTAGTATCACTAGTAGTAGTATCACTAGTAGTATCACTAATAGTATCACTAGTAGTATCATTAGTAGTATCACTAGTAGTATCACTAGTAGTATCACTAGTAGTATCACTAGTAGTATCACTAGTAGTATCACTAGTAGTAGTATTACTAGTAGTATCACTAGTAGTATCACTATTAGTATCACCAGTAGTAGTATCACTAGTAGTATCACTAGTAGTATCACTAGTAGTATCACTAGTAGTATCATTAGTAGTATCACTAGTAGTATCACTAGCAGTATTACTAGTAGTATCACTAGTAGTATCACTAGTAGTATCATTAGTAGTATCACTAGTAGTAGTATCACTAGTAGTATCACTAGTAGTATCACTAGTAGTATCATTAATAATATCACTAGTAGTATCACTAGTAGTATCACTAGTAGTATCATTAGTAGTATCACTAGTAGTAGTATCACTAGTAGTATCACTAGTAGTATCACTAGTAGTATCATTAGTAGTATCACTAGTAGTATCACTAGCAGTATTACTAGTAGTATCACTAGTAGTATCACTAGTAGTATCATTAGTAGTATCACTAGTAGTAGTATCACTAGTAGTATCACTAGTAGTATCACTAGTAGTATCATTAGTAATATCACTAGTAGTATCACTAGTAGTATCACTAGTAGTATCATTAGTAGTATCACTAGTAGTATCACTAGTAGTATCATTAGTAGTATCACTAGTAGTATCACTAGTAGTATCATTAGTAGAGTATCACTAGTAGTATCACTAGTAGTATCACTAGTAGTATCACTAGTAGTAGTATCACTAGTAGTATCACTAGTAGTATCACTAGTAGTATCACTAGTAGTAGTATCACTAGTAGTATCACTAGTAGTATCACTAGTAGTATCACTAGTAGTAGTATCACTAGTAGTATCACTAGTAGTATCACTAGTAGTATCACTAATAGTATCACTAGTAGTATCACTAGTAGTAGTATCACTAGTAGTATCACTAGTAGTATCACTAGTAGTATCACTAGTAGTATCACTAGTAGTATCACTAGTAGTATCACTAGTAGTATCATTAGTAGTATCACTAGTAGTAGTATCACTAGTAGTATCACTAGTAGTATTACTAGTAGTATCACTAGTAGTATCACTAATAGTATAACTAGTAGTATCACTAGTAGTATCACTAGTAGTAGTATCACTAGTAGTATCACTAGTAGTATCACTAGTAGTATCACTAGTAGTATCACTAATAGTATCACTAGTAGTATCACTAGTAGTATCACTAATAGTAGTATCACTAGTAGTATCACTAGTAGTATCACTAGTAGTAGCACTAGTAGTATCACTAGTAGTATCAATAGTAGTATCACTAGTAGTATCACTAGTAGTAGCACTAGTAGTATCACTAGTAGTATCACTAGTAGTATCACTAGTAGTATCACTAGTAGTAAAACTAGTAGTAGTATCACTAGTAGTATCAATAGTAGTATCACTAGTAGTATCACTAGTAGTATCACTAGTAGTATCACTAGTAGTAGTATCAATAGTAGTATCACTAGTAGTATCACTAGTAGTATCACTAGTAGTAGTATCACTAGTAGTATCACTAGTAGTATCACTAGTAGTATCACTAGTAGTAGTATCACTTGTAGTATCACTAGTAGTATCACTAATAGTATCACTAGTAGTATCACTAGTAGTAGTATCTCTAGTAGTATCACTAGTAGTATCACTAGTAGTATCACTAGTAGTATCATTAGTAGTAGTATCATTAGTAGTATCACTAATAGTATCACTAATAGTATCACTAGTAGTATCACTAGTAGTATCACTAGTAGTATCACTAGTAGTATCACTAATAGTATCACTAGTAGTATCATTAATAGTATCACTAGTAGTATCACTAGTAGTATCATTAGTAGTATCACTAGTAGTATCACTAATAGTATCACTAGTAGTATCACTAGTAGTATCACTAGTAGTATCACTAGTAGTATCACTAGTAGTATCACTAGTAGTATCACTAGTAGTAGTATCACTAGTAGTATCACTAGTAGTATCACTAGTAGTAGTATCACTAGTAGTATCACTAGTAGTATCACTAGTAGTAGTATCACTAGTAGTATCACTAGTAGTATCACTAGTAGTAGTATCACTAGTAGTAGTATCACTAGTAGTATAACTTGTAGTATCACTAGTAGTATCACTAGTAGTATCACTAGTAGTATCACTAGTAGTATCACTAGTAGTATCACTAGTAGTAGTATCACTAGTATCACTAGTAGTATCACTAGTAGTATCACTAGTAGTATCACTAATAGTATCACTAGTAGTATCACTAGTAGTATCACTAGTAGTATCACTAGTAGTATCACTAGTAGTATCACTAGTAGTAGTATCACTAGTAGTATCACTAGTAGTATCATTAGTAGTAGTATCATTAGTAGTATCATTAGTATTATCACTTGTAGTATCACTAATAGTATCACTAATAGTATCACTAGTAGTATCACTAGTAGTATCACTAGTAGTATCACTAGTAGTAGTATCACTAGTAGTATCACTAGTAGTATCACTAGTAGTATCATTAGTAGTAGTATCATTAGTAGTATCATTAGTATTATCACTTGTAGTATCACTAATAGTATCACTAGTAGTATCATTAGTAGTAGTATCATTAGTAGTATCACTAGTAGTATCACTAGTAGTAGTATCATTAGTAGTATCACTAGTAGTATCACTAGTAGTATCATTAGTAGTAGTATCATTAGTAGTATCATTAGTATTATCACTTGTAGTATCACTAATAGTATCACTAGTAGTATCATTAGTAGTATCACTAGTAGTATCACTAGTAGTATCACTAGTAGTATCACTAGTAGTATCACTAGTAGTATCATTAGTAGTATCACTAGTAGTATCATTAGTAGTATCACTAGTAGTATCACTAGTAGTATCACTAGTAGTATTACTAGTAGTATCACTAGTAGTATCACTAATAGTATCACTAGTAGTATCATTAGTAGTATCACTAATAGTATCACTAATAGTATCACTAGTAGTATCACTAGTAGTATCACTAGTAGTATCACTAGTAGTATCACTAGTAGTATCATTAGTATTATCACTTGTAGTATCACTAATAGTATCACTAGTAGTATCATTAGTAGTATCACTAGTAGTATCACTAGTAGTATCACTAGTAGTATTACTAGTAGTATCACTAGTAGTATCACTAATAGTATCACTAGTAGTATCATTAGTAGTATCACTAATAGTATCACTAATAGTATCACTAGTAGTATCACTAGTAGTATCACTAGTAGTATCACTAGTAGTATCACTAGTAGTAGTATCACTAGTAGTATCACTAGTAGTATCACTAGTAGTATCATTAGTAGTAGTATCATTAGTAGTATCATTAGTATTATCACTTGTAGTATCACTAATAGTATCACTAGTAGTATCATTAGTAGTAGTATCATTAGTAGTATCACTAGTAGTATCACTAGTAGTAGTATCATTAGTAGTATCACTAGTAGTATCACTAGTAGTATCATTAGTAGTAGTATCATTAGTAGTATCATTAGTATTATCACTTGTAGTATCACTAGTAGTAGTATCACTAGTAGTATCACTAGTAGTATCACTAGTATTATCACTAGTATTATCACTTGTAGTATCACTAATAGTATCACTAGTAGTATCACTAGTAGTATCACTAGTATTATCACTTGTAGTATCACTAGTAGTATCACTAGTAGTATCACTAGTAGTATCACTAGTATTATCACTAGTAGTATCACTAGTAGTATCACTAGTAGTATCACTAATAGTATCATTAGTAGTAGTATCACTAGTAGTATCATTAGTAGTATCACTAGTAGTATCACTAGTAGTAGTATCACTAGTAGTATCACTAGTAGTATCACTAGTAGCATCACTAGTAGTAGTATCACTAGTAGTATCACTAGTAGTATCATTATTAGTATCACTAGTAGTATCACTAGTAGTAGTATCACTAGTAGTATCACTAGTAGTATCACTAGTAGTATCACTAGTAATATCATTATTAGTATCACTAGTAGTATCACTAGTAGTATCATTAGTAGTATCACTAGTAGTATCACTAGTAGTATCACTAGTAGTATCACTAATAGTATCATTAATAGTAGTATCATTAGTAGTATCACTAGTAGTATCATTAGTAGTTGTATCATTAGTAGTATCATTAGTATTATCACTAGTAGTATCACTAGTAGTATCACTAGTAGTATCACTAGTAATATCATTATTAGTATCACTAGTAGTATCACTAGTAGTATCATTATTAGTATCACTAGTAGTATCACTAGTAGTAGTATCACTAGTAGTATCACTAGTAGTATCACTAGTAGTATCATTAGTAGTAGTATCACTAGTAGTATCATTAGTAGTATCACTAGTAGCATCACTAGTAGTATCACTAGTAGTATCACTAGTAGTATCACTAGTAGTATCACTAGTAGTAGTATCACTAGTAACCTTGTAACCTTGTAACCTAATGGTTTATACACTGCCATCAACATCGTGTGAGTTTTCGGCCGTGTTTTCGTGGGTTATTTATATGCGATTTCGAACAGGTGTGTTTTTAATTTACGTTTAAAGAGTGGGGTTGAGGTGATTTCTCTTATATTGTAAGGGAGGTTATTCCATAATTTTGGGGCAGATATTGAGAATGCTGTTTCTTGTTTGCGTGATATGTGTTTTGGATTATGTATAAGTAATTTGTATTTATTGATTTTACGTTGTATTCTAGATGTGTTATTTTCTATTAGTATGTCAGTTAGGTAGTCGGGGTGATTGTGATGAATGACTTGGTGGGATATAAGTAAGGTTTTGTATTGGATACGTTGTGTGATGGGAAGCCAGTGAAGAGATTTTAGGTATGGAGTTATGTGAGTCCTGGAGTATTTGGGGATTCTGTGGACAGTTCGTGCAGTGGAATTCAGTAATCGGTTGAGTGGTATTAGTGAGTTTTTGGGGAGTCTATGAAGTATAGAGTTACAGTAGTCAAGTCGTGGAAGTATGAGGGATGTTGCTAGTAATTTTGATAGTTCTGTGGTTATAGATGGTCTTATTAGTCTGATTGTGTGTAGTGTTCGGTTAATGGATTTTGATAAGTCTGTTGTGTATTGAGTAAAATTCAGTGATTGGTCAATGGTAATTCCAAGATTTTTTACGTAGGGGGAGTATTTTATGTTATGGTTGTTTATCTGAATGAGTGGGACGATTGGAACAGTTTTAGTAGTATTGATTAGTATTGCTTGTGTTTTGTGGGTGTTTAGTGATAGCGAGTTGGTTGAGAGCCATAGTCGAATGTCTTCTAGACATTTGTTTAGTGTGGCTATATTTGTTGATGGGTTGGGTAAGTTGCAGTAAATTTGTAAGTCGTCAGCGTAGGTGTGGAAGTAAATGTCAGGGTAGTTATCAAATATGTCTAATAGGGGAGATATATAAATATTAAAGAGGATGGGAGCAAGAACGGAGCCTTGAGGAACTCCATGTGATATAAGTCTGGGGTCAGTTGTGTGTGATTCGATGGAGATCGAGTAGGTACGGTCGCTAAGGTAGGAAGAGAACCATGCGAGTGCCGTACCAGTTATGCCGATATACTCCAGTCGATGAATCATGATGTTGTGACTAATGGTATCAAATGCAGCTGATAGGTCAAGTAGGATGATGATGGAGCAGTATTGTGTTGGGTACAGTCTTATTTTGTTTAATATGTGGGTTAATGCAGTTTCGGTACTTTTATTTTTAGTGTAGGCGCTTTGAAATTTATTTAATAATTTGTGTTTATCTAAGTAGTTTGAAAGTTGGGAGCAGACTACTCTTTCGAGAGTTTTTGAAATGTACGATAGGTTTGATATGGGGCGGTAGTTTGATAGGTCTGATTTATCTAGTGATGAATTCTTTATTATTGGAGTTACATGTGCATGTTTCATTGAGGAGGGGACAATACCTGATATAAGAGACCTGTCTATTATGTTTTTATAGTATGGAGTGAGATGAGTGGATAGTTTGTGTAGTAGTGTTGTTGGTATTGGATCAAGCTTACATGATGACTTGACGGCTTGAAGAAGCTTGTCGATTATTGTTGCAGTTGGGATGGTAAAGGAATCTAATTTGTATATAGATGTTGTTAGTGGTGGAAGCGTTAGAGGAGGAAGGGAATTGATTATTATCTGTACCTTGTTTTTGAAGTATATATCAAATAATGCAGGTAAGGAAGATAGGGTGCCCTCTGGGAGAATACGGGGGGTTATACGACCGAGTAGAGAATTTGATATCTGGAATAGTTTTTTTGTGTCGTTTCCAGCAGCTTTAATTGTGTCAGTGTAATAATCATGTTTTGCCTTCTTTATCATAAACCTATATTCACTGGAATGTTGCCTGAAAGAAATTAAGTTGTCATGGCTTCTGAACTTTCTCCATGTTTTTTCAGCGGATCTGAGTTTACGTTTGTATAAGGAAAGTGTGGGGTTGAACCATTTTATATTATTACGTTTAGTGATAATTTTTGTTGTGATGGGTGCATGTTTGTCCAGTGTTTTAAGAAGAACTATATCAAGGTTGGTAGTGTCAGTAGGGTCTTTGGAAGTATTTAGTAGGTCAGTAAAATCACGCATGTAATCAGTAATATTTATGTTGTTAGATTTTCTGTAATGTATAGTTTGTGATTGTCGTTTAGGTTTGGGAGATTTAACAATGAATGTAATAATGTGATGATCTGTGATAAGTCTATTAACGGATGTATTTGTGATGGAGGTATTCGTATTATGTGTTATGATCAGATCAAGAATATTGCCTGAAGAATGAGTAGATGATGTAACATATTGTGTGCAGTTGTGAGAATTTATAGTTTGATTGAGTAGTTTGGAATAGTGCGATGAAGGTGATATTGGAATGTTAAAATCACCTAGAATTATAGTGTGCTTATTCGTTGTTATGAGTAGTTCATTCAGTTCATCAATAAAGAGAGGGATAGATTGATGTGGTGGTCTATATATTGTGATAAATGTAATGGGCTGTGAGTTAGTGTGGTGGAAAGTGCATGATAAGGCTTCGGAATATATTTGTTTCAGGTCTTTGTTGTTAGTCAGTTTGATATTTTTGTTATAAAGTAGTCCGATTCCACCACCGAGATGGAGACCATCCCGAGGTAGGTGGACAAAACAGTGTGTATCAGTATTCAGTGAGGAAATAATAGGTGTATCATTATTAGATAACCAGGTCTCTGTAAGGCATAAAAAATCTAGATCTAGATCATTGAATAGGTCAAGGATGATTTCAATTTTGTTTCTTATTGATCGGATATTAAGAGTGGCAGCTTTAATATTCTGTGTGGAAGATGAAGTTACCATTGGTGGTGAATGCATAGTTATGGCGGTAAGTGAGACACTGGTGTGGGGTTGGATTGGGAGATGGTGCAGTCAGGCTGGCGGTATAGATGAACTGGTGTTATGAGGTTCATACGATTTGGCTTTAATGTAAGATTCATAAGAATGTTCCCAGGTTTTATAGGTATGAGGAGTTATATTTATGGGACTTGATTTCCAGTCAACCTTTGAGTTGATTATGTTTCTTAATTCATAGGTTTCGTTGGAGTTATTGTAAGTACATTTAGTATTGGGTGGAGTCAGATTTGCTTTTGTGGCGTGGTATAATAATTTACCTCGTACTCTTTCAAGTAGACTACGTTGTTTACGAAAATATAAGTTTGTATAGTGGGGATGTTTCATAATATTCTGTATTTTTGATGTAAATGTGTAGTAGGAGTTGTCGGAATTAAAGTATATTATGACTATATTATTGATGAATTTATAGGTAGATATTGCATTAGATGGGAGGTGTATATACAAGAGTAGATCGGTTAAGAACAATTTTGTCGTTTGTTTACTATTTAGGTGTTCAATAACAATAGAATTGTAATTAGGAGGGATGGATGGAGGTAGTGGTCGAGTATGATTTATGTGGGTTATTTGGCAATTTGGTCTACTAATATATGGATTGGAGACAGGTCTAAAATGCATATTGATGGGTAATTCTAGGAGACTAGGGATAGGGGTAGGTGGTGGGGGAGGGGGAGGGAGGGGGATTGAGGAAGTAGAAGGAGGAGGAGGGGGAAGAAAGGGGATTGAGGAAGTGACAGTAGGATGAGTGATAGTTGAGTATTTGTAGTTTGATTTGATATTTTGTAATTGTGAATATATGTTGAGTAAACATGTGTCTTGTTTGTCAAGGCGGGAGGATATATCTTTAATAAGGAAAGGAATAGTATTTAGTAAGTCAGTCATGGAAGTAGAAAGCGGAGGGATTGTAGATGAAGGAATAAGGTTGGGTTTTTGGAGGCAAGTCTGGCATGAGAATTTAAAAGAAGGAGATTTAAGTACACTGACGACATGCTTATGTACTGCACTGCTTGTTATCCAATTATATGGCAAGCTATTATGTGCATTTAGACATTTAAAGTGTATAGCAGAGTTACATAGACAAGTGACAAAGTTTGTACAAGTAATTGTAATATTACATTGAATGCATGTATTAGTCATATTGATGTGTAATGTAATGAAATATATTGAAATCAAAAGTAGAAAGCTATAAATAGATAAATATATGAATACAGAAATGTAAACAAAATATAATAGAAAATTGTAACGGTTCAGTGATTTTATGAATTTAGGATATATAAATGATATAAACGTCAATAAGTGAAAAAGTTATGAATGAAAATTATAAATAATAAGTTGTGAACAAAGAGTGTAGTTTTATAAATAATATATGTAATAGTTAGAGTGTGATGACTTATCTTATTGTTCGATTGATGGGATAATGTTGTAATATGAATTTATTAATGTTGACAGGATGTAAACAGGAAGTCCACTAGTAGTATCACTAGTATTAGTATCACTAGTAGCATCACTAGTAGTATCACTAGTAGTATCACTAGTAGTATCACTAGTAGTATCACTAGTAGTAGTATCACTAGTAGTATCACTAGTAGTAGTATCACTAGTAGTATCACTAGTAGTATCACTAGTAGCATCACTAGTAGTAATATCACTAGTAGTATCACTAGTAGTATCATTATTAGTATCACTAGTAGTATCACTAGTAGTAGTATCACTAGTAGTATCACTAGTAGTATCACTAGTAGTATCACTAGTAATATCATTATTAGTATCACTAGTAGTATCACTAGTAGTATCATTAGTAGTATTACTAGTAGTATCATTAGTAGTAGTATCATTAGTATTATCACTAGTAGTATCACTAGTAGTATCACTAGTAGTATCACTAGTAATATCATTATTAGTATCACTAGTAGTATCACTAGTAGTATCACTAATAGTATCATTAATAGTAGTATCATTAGTAGTATCACTAGTAGTATCATTAGTAGTAGTATCATTAGTAGTATCATTAGTATTATCACTAGTATTATCACTAGTAGTATCACTAGTAGTATCACTAGTAGTATCACTAGTAGTATCATTAGTAGTATCACTAGTAGTATCATTAGTAGTATCACTAGTAGTAGTATCACTAGTAGTAGTATCACTAGTAGTATCACTAGTAGTATCACTAGTAGCATCACTAGTAGTAGTATCACTAGTAGTATCACTAGTAGTATCACTAGTAGTATCATTAGTAGCATCACTAGTAGTATCACTAGTAGTAGTATCACTAGTAGTATCACTAGTAGTATCACTAGTAGTATCACTAGTAGTAGTATCACTAGTAGTATCATTAGTAGTATCACTAGTAGTATCACTAGTAGTATCACTAGTAGTATCACTAATAGTATCATTAATAGTAGTATCATTAGTAGTATCACTAGTAGTATCATTAGTAGTAGTATCACTAGTAGTATCACTAGTAGTATCATTAGTAGTATCACTAGTAGTATCACTAGTAATATCATTATTAGTATCACTAGTAGTATCACTAGTAGTATCATTAGTAGTATCACTAGTAGTATCACTAGTAGTAGTATCACTAGTAGTATCACTAGTAGTATCCCTAGTAGTATCACTAGTAGTATCACTAGTAGTAGCACTAGTAGTATCACTAGTAGTAGTATCACTAGTAGTATCACTAGTAGTATTATTAGTAGTATCACTAGTAGTATCACTAGTAGTATCACTAGTAGTATCACTAATAGTATCATTAATAGTAGTATCATTAGTAGTATCACTAGTAGTATCATTAGTAGTAGTATCATTAGTAGTATCATTAGTATTATCACTAGTAGTATCACTAGTAGTATCACTAGTAGTATCACTAGTAGTATCACTAGTAATATCATTATTAGTATCACTAGTAGTATCACTAGTAGTATCATTAGTAGTATCACTAGTAGTATCACTAGTAGTAGTATCACTAGTAGTATCACTAGTAGTATCATTAGTAGTAGTATCATTAGTAGTATCATTAGTATTATCACTAGTAGTATCACTAGTAGTATCACTAGTAGTATCACTAATAGTATCATTAATAGTAGTATCATTAGTAGTATCACTAGTAGTATCATTAGTAGTAGTATCATTAGTAGTATCATTAGTATTATCACTAGTAGTATCACTAGTAGTATCACTAGTAGTATCACTAGTAATATCATTATTAGTATCACTAGTAGTATCACTAGTAGTATCATTATTAGTATCACTAGTAGTATCACTAGTAGTAGTATCATTAGTAGTATCATTAGTATTATCACTAGTAGTATCACTAGTAGTATCACTAGTAATATCATTATTAGTATCACTAGTAGTATCACTAGTAGTATCACTAGTAGTATCACTAGTAATATCATTATTAGTATCACTAGTAGTATCACTAGTAGTATCATTATTAGTATCACTAGTAGTATCACTAGTAGTAGTATCATTAGTAGTATCATTAATAGTATCACTAGTAGTATCATTAGTAGTATCACTAGTAGTATCACTAGTAGTATCACTAGTAGTATCACTAGTAGTATCATTAGTAGTATTACTATAGTTACTATATATTATATAAATACATATATATGTATATATATTATTCTATGACAATATTTCCCGTAATAATATTTAATTTTATAATTTATAATCTATACCCAAAACTATATATAAGTATATAAAACTATATGTTATGTTATCATATATTGATATTAAAGTATAATATCAATATATTATTAACTATAATTATTTAAGGGTATATATTCAAACTACATTAATTACCGAGTTATATATATATGTATCATATAGTTTTGGAACACTATTATAAATATATATCATAAATTAACCTCCCGTGATCTGTGTGATCACGTGATATTATTGTTTATAGATATATGTCAGGAATGTGACAAACTGGATAGATTGATATTGATATTGAGATTTGTTTTGATTAAAAACTGTAACACACTAACTTTGTTTTATTTAATTTATATAGTAATACAAAAGTAATGCACTAAAGTAATACACCTTGATTTCCCGGTCTCAGAAGATTACTCGTCGTAAGCCCAAACCCGCGGTGATTGCTCGCTGAAGGTAGATTCACGCATTTGCGCTGAAAACCAAAATAAGCTTCTTTAGCCCCGCAAACTATTATTACATTGGTGTCAGAAGTGGGATACACGACGACGAAGAAGAGGATACTGCAGCACGACGAAGAAACACGATAAAACTAATATTATTGCGAAAAAGGTTTGTGATATTTTTTTATAATAGCGTTCCTATATTTATTAATTTTTATAATAATATTAAATGTAACTTATAATTACGATGATTAGTGTAGTTTGTTATATAATACATATTATAAGTATTTAAGGAAATATTAAATATAAATACATAACAGGCCATTTATTTTATTTTACTATAAATACATTTTGTTAAAATACTAAAAAAAAAAATTTGTGTCACTTAATTTATATTAGATATGATAGCTAAGGCAGTAGGACGTCGGACTTCTAATACGAAGGTTCCGATTTCGAATCTTGATGGAGGAAAATTGTTGATTAATTGTTATATTAATATAAAATTTGAATTAGAATTATAATTTTAATTAGTATATTAATATAAAATAATATAATTTTAATTAGTATATTAATATAAAATAAAATTTTTTTTCAAAAAAAAAAAAAATCTAACTCTAATTCAGTTAATCTCTTATATATAATCTTTATTTCATTGAATATTATAAAATGAATGACAATAATGATGTGAAGGGTATAAACACAGAAGGTTATAGACCTAACCTAACACTATATAAGTTTGAAGGGTCGACACCTATAGAGGAATGGCTGGTAGATGCCAGATATAATGTATCTTTCATAGACGAGAGTAGGAGGGCCGCTTTCATTAAGATACACCTTAGGGGGGATGCTTGTATAGAAATTTATGTGGGCCAATAGAGATACAGAATAATGTGGAGAAAATATTTGAGGTTCTGGAGGATGTCTTTGGTAAGAAAAAAACGAATATGGAAATTATGCAGGAGATATGGGATAAAATTGATGAAAAAGATACTGGTACTATTAGTAAAATTGGACATTCAGTCGGTGCTACTGGTAAAGATGGTGTTAATATTAATGATGGAAATAGTGTTGAAAAAGGTAGTATTAGAGATACAGGAAACATAGGCGATACTGGTAATGATGGAAAAAATGGCAATGAAATAAAGCATGGAGTAGAAGGGGAACCTGGAGCTACTAGTATTACTAAAAATGATGGAAAACATGGTATAGATGGAGATGATGGTTCTACCGGAGAGACAGGTTTAAAAGAAGAAATATGTGATCAAGGTGGTAGAGGATTTAAAGAAAATATTGGTTCAGACGGAAATACAGGTAGTTGTGGATTAAAAAGAAAGACCGTAGCAACATGTCAATCTGAAGTTAGAGGTGGTAATGGTTCATTAGAAATAGATGTTGAAAAAGGAGATACTGGATCTACTGGTATCGCTTGTAGAGAAGGTATACGTGATATTACTGGTTCTACTGGAGTTGTTGGAACACGT
This sequence comes from Osedax fenrisi, assembly GCA_964019155.1. Taxonomy (NCBI): domain Eukaryota; kingdom Metazoa; phylum Annelida; class Polychaeta; order Sabellida; family Siboglinidae; genus Osedax; species Osedax fenrisi. Next base: position 79,051,973 of record OZ025239.1, read on the forward strand.
TGGAAAGTTGGTATTCGAGGTAACTCTGGTATGCATGGTCCTACTGGTTTCATTGGTTCTACTGGATTAGAAAGTTCGAACCAACGATACATTATAACAGCAAGAGATACGAGATACATACAAAGAGAAACACATCCTAAGCGTTTCAAGATTCAGAACTATTGGGAAGAAGATAGATGGAGAGTGAAACCAGACTAACGAAAAGAAACAGACTATTACGTGTGGTAGATTAAGACCTCGTAAACACTGAATAATTTTCTAGATTCATAGAAACCCCTTTATTTTGCAAACGGGAAGTTATTTAATTATTATCTTATATTGGCATTACTATTTATTATTTAATTATTATCGTATTTATATATTATCTTATATATTAACATTACCATTTATTAATTTATTATTATCTTATATTGGCATTACTATTGATTATTTAATTATTATCGTATATATTTATTATCTTATATTGGCATTACTATTGATTATTTAACATTCCGTTTATAAATTTATTATTATCTTATATATTAGTAATACTGTTGATTAATTAATTATTATCTTATATATTAGCATTACTATATAACTATATTATTATTACATTTATTATATATTATATATGAATATTTATTTAGATTACTATTTTTCTTATTTTATATTATTGTTGTATTATTTTGTTAAAATAAAAAAAGTTTACCTCATACATTTCAAAAAAAAAAAAAAAAAAAAAAAAAAAAAAGTTAGGATGATTGTTATGTTATCATATATTGATATTAAAGTATAATCTCAATATTTTATTAACTATAATTATTTAAGGGTATATATTCAAACTACATTAATTACCGAGTTATATATATGTATCATATAGTTTTGGAACGCTATTATAAATATATATCATAAATTAACCTCCCGTGATCTGTGTGATCACGTGATATTATTGTTTATAGATATATGTCAGGAATGGTACAAACTGGATAGATTGATATTGATATTGAGATTTGTTTTGATTAAAAACTGTAACACACTAACTTTGTTTTATTTAATTTATATAGTAATATAAAAGTAATGCACTAAAGTAATACACCTTGATTTCCCGGTCTCAGAAGATTACTCGTCGTAAGCCCAAACCCGCGGTGATTGCTCGCTGAAGGTAGATTCACGCATTTGCGCTGAAAACCAAAATAAGCTTCTTTAGCCCCGCAAACTATTATTACATTATAGCCCACACAAACTATATATATATATATATATATATATATAATAACCAACCCAAATAATGTTATTGATCTATATAACATTTAATTGGTCAATGGTTATACATGCATGTAATCGCATATGTATGATTTAATAGACGAAGACTCTAACATAACAAGACACTTCAGGCGAATAATCGCATATATTTGCGATTTATTATACATCAAACATATTAGATATTTGCGAATTCGGGTATTTCGAGTGCGATTATTGACCGAAGTTCAGACTCTCCTTAACTAAAATGTACGCACACGCAGATGTTTGTTTCCGAATACGGAAATGTACAATTATCCAAACACAACTGCACGACCCAAGCCAACTGTGTTGAAGAAAAAGAAATGGCTGACATTCACATGAGTATAGTTTTCAAAAATGGTCTAGACGGCAACTATTCCTCCCATTGCTGCCAAGAAGATCTCTGTAATGGTAGGTTTCGTATGATAAACGATTTAATAATAAGAATAATCATTATAATATACAAAATATGAATATATATTTATATATATACTGTCAATTAGCATGTATATTCAATTAGAATCATATTTATATTAATAATAATTACAATTAGATAATAAAAAGTTATATTAATATATATATGTGAACAATTTATTGATAAATATATAAATATATATTTTTTTAAATAAAAATAACTTATATTAAACTCAAATTTATTATTTATCTCATAGGCCAGATTAAGAAAACTATCAAGAAGGGTTAATATGCATAACTTATATTATATATATACTTGCCTGTGTGGCTCAATTATCTAAGCCGTTAGACACACAATCAGTAGGACAGGTGTTCAAGCCTCGACCGGACCATTACAATAATATTTAGGTCTTAAAATAAAATTTAAATGTGATCTTATATAATTGTTTATACATAAATGATCGGCTCTCGTTAAAACTTAAATTAGAGCCATATAGTATTGAGCCATGAGTGAAAACTTCATATAAGTTATTGGATGGGATGAAAGGATTCCACCAAATAACAATAACAACAATATATATATATATATATTTACGTAATAGATAATATGTAATATATTTTATATCGTGTTGTTATTGTTTTATTAATGTTTATAACTTAATCACCAGACTAGTTATTTCGATTATATTACACAATTATATTACACGAATATATTATATTATATTTCGTGGATACGAATAGGGGAAAGTACCCGATTACGAGTGCATTACTAGAACATTATGATTCCGTATTGCAATGTAACTAGTATATATGCCCCACTAGTATATAATACCCTACATTAGACTATATGTTATAAATAATACATAGTTAACAATATGACCCCAATACACAGCACCATCAAGTGCTGAGTCTGTAGGTAATAGCATATTCATGGTATCCTCGATAGCCTTCATAACAATACGTCTATTGTAATGCCGGTACCTATCTGGGCGACCGACAGAAAACAAATAACTTACGTTGTTGTACATAGCGATCAACATCGGAATGTCATGAGTCAATCGGTAATCGTATCACTGATATGTACAGTGTTTTGTTTACTACCTACTTTATTTATTATATTTATATCCTATAAGATAGTTGTTGTCATAAAAACAATGTTCTATTTAAAAGATTGTCAATATGAATAATTTATTTATTCATAAATTGATTGATTTTAGAGTTATGTATTTTTATAATTGTGACTGTAAATTGCGAATTAATTTGCTTATTACTAATAAACTGTATTATATAATATATTTTCACATACTTTTAATACATTTCACTCGTACATAAACTAATCTCATACAGTATACTATACGAATTGAATATTAATGCACCACTGTTAACTATATATATTTGACAACTAAACATTGCATAATATAAATATCACACATAGACATAATTAATTTAATATCATATACATTTTTAGAAATAAAGGTTCGTTAGACTAAAATAAAGGTTTCATTGGAAGCCTTTGTACGTGAAGACAAAAAGACATATTTGGACAAAAATAACATAAAGAACCCTTTCTGAATATTATTCCAAAAGGGTCCTTAGACAAAATAACCTAAAGAACCCTTTCTTAATATTATTTATATAGGGATCATTGGAATTGTAAATATATAAGAACTCTTTTATTATTTGGAATTATAAATATATAAGAATATATGTTAGATTTTTGATTCCTTATTATAATATAAATAAAGTGTATACACTATAGTATAAACTATAGTATATATATATATATTATAAAATATATAACAATATAATTTATATATAGTATATACTAATTCAAATATGATTCAATGATAATTTTTCCTTACAAATTAGATATAGATATTATTAAATTATTCCTATCAGCAACCTATCAGCGTCACTAAAGAGAAACCAGAATAATTTTAAAATGGATATATTTGCATTCATCATAACATATTAAAAATTAGAATAGTAATTTAAATATTAATAATAGGTTTAATTATATATTACTTGATTTTTATAAAATATTATTTAAATAACAGTTTACAAAAAAATTATATTAAAATTATATAATATACTAATATAACATTTTAATTCTAATAATATGTGTACATATATTACACATTATATATTAACATATTATTAGCATTATCATTAGTAATAGTAATGGGTTCTTTTAAGTTTACGAGTCCAAAGAACCTTATATAAAAATAATAGGGTTCTTAACATTTCGATCATGGAAAAGAACCCATTTATTATATATTTAGTTCGTATTTAAGGTTATCTTGACTTTATGATTAAAAGGACCCTATTATAATATCATGAGATTCTTTGGACAAAAATGCTCGTCCAAAGAACCCATACTTCTAAAAGTGTACGGCATACACTGTACGCCACATTATTAATTGTTATGGATTGAGTTATGTTAATTAATATAATAATTTCTTTATATAACTAGTTAGGAAGCCCTTAAGTACTACAAATAAAAATAGTACTGCATATTTGTAATTCATATATTAACGGTATCGGAATGCGAACGTAAATATATTACATAACATTTCGTACTTGTAATGTTATTGATTCTATGACATAATATATCAACCTGTTTTTAATTGTAAATGTAAATTCTAAGGGAATATACTCTAGGTAGCTTTATAAATGTCTATATATTATATAAATAATAATGTGTTTTTTATTTTCCACCTTTTTAACTATAATAGTCTATATTCACATATTTGATAGAAAAGTAATACATTTTATTTTATTATATACTATTGGACAGGATTATACAGAGGAATTTTATATATCACTTAGACAGTGTTTATGATTATTATATGTGATATATTCTTTATTATCTCTTAACTAATCTTTATAAAGACATATATGTGGGATAGTGCATCAATATTCCAATCTGAAAATATATCATTATTTATAATGAGGGTTTTAGCTGAATGTATATAAAATTGATGATATAAGGTTTATTAAGCACTAAAATAGGGCCATTCGCTAGTGCGGGAAAAATATAATAATATACAAATAATATAATTACAATTTGATAATAATGATAAGTTGAAGATAAAACTAGACAGATATAACGAATACAAAAATAATAAGTTGGATGATTTAGTGATTAAAGGTACAGTTATTAGGGAGGAAAAATAAGTAAGATTTATAAATGTAATATCTAATAGAACGGATAGTAGGATGGAGGGAATTCCATGGAGTGGGACTGGAATTTTAAAATTGTCTAGAAAAGAATTCTGTAGGTAAGTTTAACTAGAGTTCATTATCGATATATTTTCGAATATCTATTATCAATCTCAGGTGGTAATTTACATTTCTTATTTATATCAATTTCGAATGGATAGATTTACATATTGTCTACATTTTCTTATTCTAACCAACATATGTTTACTGTATATAGGACCTATATGATGACTATAACAGTATAAATAAAATATATTTTTATAATATATAATATATTTGCACCAATAATAATAATTAATAATTACAATCACATATATAATATCAATCGATAGACATAGTAATTATTTATCATATTAAGGATTTCATGACAAGAAATTAAAAATAAATAACAATAAAAAATAATTAAAAAGAGTAAAATAAATAAATTTAAAAATAATAATAAACATACAAATAAATAAATGTAGAAATAATGACAAACATACAAATAAATATTGCTATTGGAAAGTAGGGATTTTTAATTATATAATTGATATGTATTTATCTATAAATAAATAAGTATAATGAATTATATTTAAATAATACGAAAATAGAGTTACCAACGCTTAAAAGAATAAAATTTGCATCAATTAATGAAGTGGTTGATTATTTAAAAAGTGTCAACCTCTAAAGAACAATTTTCGTATTCAATAACATTTCTTAAGCTCGAGCTTATGATTAGTACAATTATAAGCTATGTTGAATGTGAGAGACATTTTTCTATTTTTGTTGAGGCGTGTGAAAACATAGTTAAAGATATAAAATGAAACAGGATAGTTTAAATGTACTAATTTTTGATCACATTCATAATGATATATTAGGTGATATCGATATATTAGATTATTAATATGTAAAAAATACTTGTGATAATACTTTGAGAGGAAAACATTTTTATATATATATATAAATATATAAAACTTCAATTGTTCTAATAACATATAGAATGGCTTATTTTAAATAATCTTCTCCTTATCAACTTCAAAAGTTTATTGTTAAATATTTCTTCGTCTCCTACTTGCTTCCCTTTTTTTTATTGATAACATTTAAATCTCTCCTTCCTACATAAAATCCCATAAGTCATTCCATAAAATTATCCAAATATTTATATCAGGTGGCAATTTCATATAATATATATATATATATATATATATACATATTAGTTTAATATAGCAAATTTATTGATATCTATTTTATGTAACTTAACAAAATTATCTTTTATAATAAATACGAAATTGGTTACCTGACATTTATATTAAAAACTTATGTTAACATTATCATTGAACACACTAAAAGTATTGCACCTCTAACCTCTCTTAGTGTTAACTATGTAGTCGATATCTTATCCGATAACAGGGTAGTTAATTCCAACGTTGACATAGCAACGGATAGATAGAATGTCCTGTTATCTAATTAATACGAGTAGTCTAAAGTTTAACGATTCGACAGCTTATCGTACCTTACAAGTAGATATTTACAGAAGTGCAGAAAGATACTTTAACTTTCTACGAATAGCCTCGTTTGAAATGCGTACTATTGTAATCTTATAATGTATGTATTATATTTATATATATATATGTGAATCTAGGATAAAAAATAACAGGAAAAAAAATAACGGAAAAAAAATATCCGATATGTATATATTTTATTAATTTTAAAGAATTTATTTTGTTGTACCCTGGAATTTATCCATGGATATTATTAGATATTTTATACAATATACTATTTCCTTATTATACATTCTAATAAGTACACGCTTTTAAAGGCTCGTTTAGGGGTGTAATGTAGGTAACTAAACCAAGTCATTACTTATGTTAACACAAAACTAAACCAATTAAACCAAACAAACCAAAAATATAAATACGTAATATATACATATATATAAGAACTTCATATATAACAGAAATTTCTATTATAAATTTTCAAAATTTATATACAATGTGCAAAATTATTCTAATTTTTTTAAAAACAAATATCAGAATTAGTTATTTTGTTCATGTTTTTTTCTGTTATTTTATTCTTGTTATTTTTTTTCTGTTATTTGTTTTCCGGTTACCATATATATAAAAATGTATATATAAATATATATATTATTATTATTATTATTATTATTATCAGATTTAGGCAATGCCAAGGTAATTGTAGAAGCAGTATTGCTTATCGAGACAATTACCCCATATACATATATATATATATATTGTTATTGTTATTGTTATTGTTATTTTTATTTGTTGGAGTCCTTTCATCCCATCCAGGAACTTAGATGAAGTTTTCACTTATAACCATATATGGCCCTAATGTCCCTTCGAAGCCGCTCTCATGTTAAGGCATCCATGGTTTTAACGAGAGCCGATCATTTATTTATACACAATTATATAAGATCACTTCTAATTAATATTTTAAGACCCATTTTATCAAATTAATTAATGGTCCGGACGAGGGTCGAACCCGTGTCCTACTGCTTGTGTGTCTGTCGCCTTAGCCACTGAGCTACACAGGCAGTTCTATATATATATATACGCATACATACACATACATACACATACAAATACCCACACCTACCCACACACTCATTAACACATATATACCCATACGCACAATGAGCATCGCACATACACACATGTACCCATACATACACATATACAAACCTACACCGTGTGGGCCACACATATATACACAAACACACACACTCACACATACCCACACACATACACACACCCACCCACACAGAAACACACCCACACACACACACATTATAAGTTGATATCACACATCACACAGGGACATGTTTTGCACTGGAATGCTACAGAGGAGAGATTACTCCGCTTGTGACAGTTAATTGTACGGGTGCTGATGACAGGTGTTCTGTTAGTATCACTAGTAGTATCACTAGTAGTATCACTAGTAGTATCACTAGTAGTATCACTAGTAGTATCACTAGTAGTATCACTAGTAGTATCACTAGTAGTATCACTAGTAGTATCACTAGTAGTATCACTAGTAGTATAACTAGTAGTATCACTAGTAGTAGCACTAGTAGTATCACTAGTAGTAGTACTAGTAGTATCACTAGTAGTATCAATAGTAGTATCACTAGTAGTATCACTAGTAGTATCACTAGTAATATCACTAGTAGTATCACTAGTAGTAGCACTAATAGTATCACTAGTAGTAGCACTAGTAGTATCACTAATAGTATCACTAGTAGTATCACTACTGTTATTATAGGGTAGCATTAATAGTAGTATTACAAAATATTTTGTTAATAAGGGTAAATACGAGCTGGTTCATACACTACATGATCAATAAAACTTAACAACTGTTCGATATCACGACCCTCATATCGTTCACGCGATTTGAATACGAAATATATAATACATTGATACACTGCAGCAACGCTACAGTGACTATAATTATAAATAAATAATTATATATCAGGTTTTTATAAAAAAAAAAGCCATCCAATATAATAGATAGATATAGTAAGATAGAATAGATGCAGGTAAATGATCTATATTTTAAATGATGACAATTAAGTGTTAATTATTAATATGTAATGAATATAGTAGTAATAGTAGTAGTAGTAGTAGTAGTAGTAGTAGTAGTAGTAGTAGTAGTAGTAGTAGTAGTAGTAGTAGTAGTAGTAGTAGTAGTAGTAGTAGTAGTAGTAGTAGTAGTAGTAGTAGTAGTAGTAGTAGTAGTAGTAGTAGTAGTAGTAGTAGTAGTAGTAGTAGTAGTAGTAGTAGTAGTAGTAGTAGTAGTAGTAGTAGTAGTAGTAGTAGTAGTAGTAGTAGTAGTAGTAGTAGTAGTAGTAGTAGTAGTAGTAGTAGTAGTAGTAGTAGTAGTAGTAGTAGTAGTATTAGTAGTAGTAGTAGTAGTAGTAGTTGTAGTAGTAGTAGTAGTAGTAGTAGTAGTAGTAGTAGTAGTAGTAGTAGTAGTAGTAGTAGTAGTAGTAGTAGTAGTAGTAGTAGTAGTAGTAGTAGTAGTAGTAGTAGTAGTAGTAGTAGTAGTGGTGGTGGTGGTGGTGGTGGTGGTGGTGGTGGTGGTGGTGGTGGTGGTGGTGGTGGTGGTGGTGGTGGTGGTGGTGGTGGTGGTGGTGGTGGTGGTGGTGGTGGTGGTGGTGGTGGTGGTGGTGGTGGTGGTGGTGGTGGTGGTGGTGGTGGTGGTGGTGGTGGTGGTGGTGGTGGTGGTGGTGGTGGTGGTGGTGGTGGTGGTGGTGGTGGTGGTGGTGGTGGTGGTGGTGGTGGTGGTGGTGGTGGTGGTGGTGGTGGTAGTAGTAGTAGTAGTAGTAGTAGTAGTAGTAGTAGTAGTAGTAGTAGTAGTAGTAGTAGTAGTAGTAGTAGTAGTAGTAGTAGTAGTAGTAGTAGTAGTAGTAGTAGTAGTAGTAGTAGTAGTAGTAGTAGTAGTAGTAGTAGTAGTAGTAGTAGTAGTAGTAGTAGTAGTAGTAGTAGTAGTAGTAGTAGTAGTAGTAGTAGTAGTAGTAGTAGTAGTAGTAGTAGTAGTAGTAGTAGTAGTAGTAGTAGTAGTAGTAGTAGTAGTAGTAGTAGTAGTAGTAGTAGTAGTAGTAGTAGTAGTAGTAGTAGTAGTAGTAGTAGTAGTAGTAGTAGTAGTAGTAGTAGTAGTAGTAGTAGTAGTAGTAGTAGTAGTAGTAGTAGTAGTAGTAGTAGTAGTAGTAGTAGTAGTAGTAGTAGTAGTAGTAGTAGTAGTAGTAGTAGTAGTAGTAGTAGTAGTAGTAGTAGTAGTAGTAGTAGTAGTAGTAGTAGTAGTAGTAGTAGTAGTAGTAGTAGTAGTAGTAGTAGTAGTAGTAGTAGTAGTAGTAGTAGTAGTAGTAGTAGTAGTAGTAGTAGTAGTAGTAGTAGTAGTAGTAACCTGTAACCTGTAACCTAATGTTTTAGGCACTGCCATCAACTTCATCAGAAATTTTCGGCCGTGCATTAAATGTTGACTAGTTGTTATTAGGATAAGCCAAAGAGAAAAGATATGTCTTAAGCTTATTTTTGAATAACATGGTTGATTGAATAGAACGAATGTTATAAGGAAGTCTATTCCAGGCTATAGGTGCAGATATTGAGAAGGCTCTGTTTTGTTTTATGGATACATTACGCAAATCTGGTATGACTAGAGTATACTTGAGGCAAAGTCGTATTGGGCGTGATGATGTATAGGGAGTAAGTAGAGTATGTAAGTAGTCAGGTTGGCTGTGATGAGTGGCATGATGGGTTAGCATACATATTTTATATATTATTCTGTATTTAATTGGGAGCCAGTGTAATATTTTCATGTAAGGTGATATGTGTGTTCTAGAGAATTTATTTATATTGTATATGAGTCTGACTGCTGAATTTTGCAAAAGTTGTAGTTTATGTAGTAAATAATCCGGTATACCATTAATAATCGAATTACAGTAATCTAATTTAGGTAGAATAAGAGATGTTATAAGTAGTTTAGCAATTTCAGTGGATATTGAAGGTCTAATAATTTTTATAGTATATAATATAAAATTTACTGATTTAATTATATTGGAGATCTGATGTGTAAATGATAATGTGGTGTCTAATATAATTCCTAGATTACGGGCTGATCTGGAGTAAGGTATACAATCATTACCAATATATATATTTGGAATAGTGGACTTATTTGATAAAGAAATATGGAGTGCAATGGTTTTTGAGCTATTCAGTGAGAGAGAGTTTGAGTTTAGCCATGTTCGTATATCCTCAAGGCAGTTGTTGAGTATAGGTATATCTTTAGTAGGGTCTTTTAAAATCATATATACTTGTAGGTCATCTGCATAGGAATGGTAGCCAATATTTGGATATTTATTAAAAATATCAAATATTGGGATCATGTATATATTGAAGAGTATTGGTCCGAGAACAGATCCCTGCGGTACACCATGATGGATTGACCGAGGTGTGGATGTCAGAGAATCAATCTGAATAGAAAAATATCTATTTTGAAGATATGATTTGAACCATTCAAGAGCGGTTCCATTTATACCTATAGACTGAAGTCTTAACATTAAAGTGCTATGATCTAAGGTATCAAATGCTGCTGAAAGATCTAATAGTATGATCACAGAGCTATGTTTATTAAAGGTTATTAGTAGTAGTAGTAGTAGTAGTAGTAGTAGTAGTAGTAGTAGTAGTAGTAGTAGTAGTAGTAGTAGTAGTAGTAGTAGTAGTAGTAGTAGTAGTAGTAGTAGTAGTATTAGTAGTAGTAGTAGTAGTAGTAGTAGTAGTAGTAGTAGTAGTAGTAGTAGTAGTAGTAGTAGTAGTAGTAGTAGTAGTAGTAGTAGTAGTAGTAGTAGTAGTAGTAGTAGTAGTAGTAGTAGTAGTAGTAGTAGTAGTAGTAGTAGTAGTAGTAGTAGTAGTAGTAGTAGTAGTAGTAGTAGTAGTAGTAGTAGTAGTAGTAGTAGTAGTAGTAGTAGTAGTAGTAGTAGTAGTAGTAGTAGTAGTAGTAGTAGTAGTAGTAGTAGTAGTAGTAGTAGTAGTAGTAGTAGTAGTAGTAGTAGTAGTAGTAGTAGTAGTAGTAGTAGTAGTAGTAGTAGTAGTAGTAGTAGTAGTAGTAGTAGTAGTAGTAGTAGTAGTAGTAGTAGTAGTAGTAGTAGTAGTAGTAGTAGTAGTAGTAGTAGTAGTAGTAGTAGTAGTAGTAGTAGTAGTAGTAGTAGTAGTAGTAGTAGTAGTAGTAGTAGTAGTAGTAGTAGTAGTAGTAGTAGTAGTAGTAGTAGTAGTAGTAGTAGTAGTAGTAGTAGTAGTAGTAGTAGTAGTAGTAGTAGTAGTAGTAGTAGTAGTAGTAGTAGTAGTAGTAGTAGTAGTAGTAGTAGTAGTAGTAGTAGTAGTAGTAGTAGTAGTAGTAGTAGTAGTAGTAGTAGTAGTAGTAGTAGTAGTAGTAGTAGTAGTAGTAGTAGTAGTAGTAGTAGTAGTAGTAGTAGTAGTAGTAGTAGTAGTAGTAGTAGTAGTAGTAGTAGTAGTAGTAGTAGTAGTAGTAGTAGTAGTAGTAGTAGTAGTAGTAGTAGTAGTAGTAGTAGTAGTAGTAGTAGTAGTAGTAGTAGTAGTAGTAGTAGTAGTAGTAGTAGTAGTAGTAGTAGTAGTAGTAGTAGTAGTAGTAGTAGTAGTAGTAGTAGTAGTAGTAGTAGTAGTAGTAGTAGTAGTAGTAGTAGCAGCAGCAGCAGCAGCAGCAGCAGCAGCAGCAGCAGCAGCAGCAGCAGCAGCAGCAGCAGCAGCAGCAGCAGCAGCAGCAGCAGCAGCAGCAGCAGCAGCAGCAGCAGCAGCAGCAGCAGCAGCAGCAGTAGTAGTAGTAGTAGTAGTAGTAGTAGTAGTAGTAGTAGTAGTAGTAGTAGTAGTAGTAGTAGTAGTAGTAGTAGTAGTAGTAGTAGTAGTAGTAGTAGTAGTTGATGTATGAGTTGATAGACGACGGCCCTAGCATAAAGAATACTTCAGGCTAATAATCGCGTATAATCGCGATTTATTATAGATCAAACATATATATTTGCGAATATTCGCGAATTCTAATGTTTCGATAGCGAATATTGCAAGTATATATACTAAGATGCTATAGCCTCTCGTCGACTAAAGTTCACGCACACACAGAGGGTATCCGACATGATAGACGTCCTATCAAAATACAACTGCACGACAAAAGCCAGCTGTGACGATCAAAAAGAGTTGGCTGTCAGTCTCACTAAGGATGTGTGCCAAGGTCGACTGAACTGCAAGTTTACCGTTCATTGCTGCCAAGAAGATCTATGTAATGGTAGGTTTCCTATGATCAATGATTTAATAATAAGAATAATTATTATAATATAAAAAGTATGAATATATATTTATATAAATACCTTCAATTAGCATATATTATAACATCATACTTCAATTCATAATAATTACAATCAGAGAATAAAAATGTATAATTGTATATATATATATATATATATATTTTAATAAAAATTACTTTTACATTTATTATTCATCTCATAGCCCCAATTAAGAAAACTACCGAGAATGGTTAATATGCATAACTTTCATTATATATATTATATATTTATACATTGGTATACCAATATATACACATACACTTATATATATATATAATTACTTAAACACCAGAATCGTTAGTTCGATACGAATAGGGTAAAGTAACCGATTACAAGTGCATTACGATTACGTATTACAATGTAACCAGTGTATATGCCCCACTAGTATATAATATATTATACCCGTGTATAACTTGAGTATACCCTACATTAGACTATATGTTATAAATAATACATAGTTAATAATATGGCCCCAATACCCAACACTATCAGGAGCTGAGTCTGTAGTTCATAGCCTATTCATGGTCTCCTCGATAGCCTTCATAACAATACGTCTATTGTAATGCCGGTACCTATCTGGGCGACCGACAGAAAACAAAGAACTTCCGTTGTTGTATAGATCAACATCGGAATGCCATGCGTCAATCGGTAATCGTATCACTGACCTGTATATTGTTTGTTTACTTCCTACTTTATTTATTATATTTATATCCTATAAGATACTTGTTGTCATAAAAAAATGTATATTTAAAAGATTGTCAACAATATTTGAATACTTTATTTATTCATACATTTATCGATTTTAGAGTTAGGTATATTTTTATAAACGTGCAACGATAAATAGCGTAATGTTTTGCTTATTATTAAATAAACTGTGTTATATAATATGTTTTCACATACTTTGATTACATTTCACTTTTACATAAACTAATCTACAACATTGATTATATTCGGTATACAGGTGTTGAGCTATCATACAGCATACTATACGCATTGAATATTAATAATAAACCATTGTTAACTATATTTCTCTGACAATTAAACATTGCATAATATAAATATAACATAAACATAATTAATTTAACATCATATACGTCACATTATTAATTATTATTGAGTTTATATTGAGATTATATTAAGTATTAATAATATTGTATACATACATGTTAATACAAATACATATTCATCTTACATATTTTATTATGTAAATCCATAAAGATATATCTTATATATATATATATATATATATATATATATTTACTAAAATAGCAAAATAGCAATCTAAATGTATCTAGCTATATTTGTCAAATATATGTTTGCAATAATGAGGGTAATTATATCACTTATTGGATAATTCAGAAGTGTTTATGTTATCATGATGATAATGTATTCACGTATGCATATAGGCCTGTAAGCATTTAGGTTTCCTATTCTTTGTTTATGTTCGCTTTTAAGTTTTACTTTGGTTTTTAAATGTTGTTAATATTTGTTATCCATTGTATAAAGTATACTTTACACTATAGTGTCTAGTAAATAATATTATTTATTATAATATAATACATTTATGTTACAAAATTATTAAAACTAACCTTAAACTATTACATATACATAAAGGCTTTATATATATATTTGTATACCAATAAAAACTAAACTTAAATTGAAATACTCAGATCCTGCACCCATCGCGTTGGGGTAAACTGATTACGTAAGAATGTATTATACTACGTAATAGATAACATAAGCATGTCAAATCGTCATCAAAGATAGCCCAAAGCTTAGATACTATCGTATACGCTACATTCTTACGTAATCAGGAGTCCTTTCATCCCATCCAGGAACTTAGATGAAGTTTTTACTTATAACCATATATGGCTCTAATGTCCCTTCGAAGCCGCTCTCATGTTAAGGCATCCATGGTTTTAACGAGAGCCGATCATTTATTTATACACAATTATATAAGATCACTTCTAATTAATATTTTAAGACCCATTTTATCAAATTAATTAATGGTCCGGACGAGGGTCGAACCCGTGTCCTACTGCTTGTGTGTCTGTCGCCTTAGCCACTGAGCTACACATGCAGTTCTATATATATATACGCATACATACACATACATACATATACAAATACCCACACCTACCCACACACTCATTAACACATATATACCCATACGCACAATGAGCATCGCACATACACACATGTACCCATACATACACATATACAAACCTACACCGTGTGGGCCACACATATATACACAAACACACACACTCACACATACCCACACACATACACACACCCACCCACACAGAAACACACCCACACACACACACATTATAAGTTGATATCACACATCACACAGGGACATGTTTTGCACTGGAATGCTACAGAGGAGAGATTACTCCGCTTGTGACAGTTAATTGTACGGGTGCTGATGACAGGTGTTCTGTTAGTATCACTAGTAGTATCATTAGTAGTATCACTAGTAGTATCACTAGTAGTATCACTAGTAGTATCACTAGTAGTAGTACTAGTAGTATCATTAGTAGTATCACTAGTAGTATCACTAGTAGTATCACTAGTAGTAGCACTAGTAGTATCACTAGTAGTATCACTAGTAGTAGCACTAATAGTATCACTAGTAGTAGCACTAGTAGTATCACTAATAGTATCACTAGTAGTATCACTACTGTTATTATAGGGTAGCATTAATAGTAGTATTACAAAATATTTTACAAAATATTTTGTTAATAAGGGTAAATACGAGCTGGTTCATACACTACATGATCAATAAAACTTAACAACTGTTCGATATCACGACCCTCATATCGTTCACGCGATTTGAATACGAAATATATAATACATTGATACACTGCAGCAACGCTACAGTGACTATAATTATAAATAAATAATTATATATCAGGTTTTTATAAAAAAAAAAGCCATCCAATATAATAGATAGTTATAGTAAGATAGAATAGATGCAGGTAAATGATCTATATTTTAAATGATGACAATTAAGTGTTAATTATTAATATGTAATGAATATAGTAGTAATAGTAGTAGTAGTAGTAGTAGTAGTAGTAGTAGTAGTAGTAGTAGTAGTAGTAGTAGTAGTAGTAGTAGTAGTAGTAGTAGTAGTAGTAGTAGTAGTAGTAGTAGTAGTAGTAGTAGTAGTAGTAGTAGTAGTAGTAGTAGTAGTAGTAGTAGTAGTAGTAGTAGTAGTAGTAGTAGTAGTAGTAGTAGTAGTAGTAGTAGTAGTAGTAGTAGTAGTAGTAGTAGTAGTAGTAGTAGTAGTAGTAGTAGTAGTAGTAGTAGTAGTAGTAGTAGTAGTAGTAGTAGTAGTAGTAGTAGTAGTAGTAGTAGTAGTAGTAGTAGTAGTAGTAGTAGTAGTAGTAGTAGTAGTAGTAGTAGTAGTAGTAGTAGTAGTAGTAGTAGTAGTAGTAGTAGTAGTAGTAGTAGTAGTAGTAGTAGTAGTAGTAGTAGTAGTAGTAGTAGTAGTAGTAGTAGTAGTAGTAGTAGTAGTAGTAGTAGTAGTAGTAGTAGTAGTAGTAGTAGTAGTAGTAGTAGTAGTAACCTGTAACCTGTAACCTAATGTTTTAGGCACTGCCATCAACTTCATCAGAAATTTTCGGCCGTGCATTAAATGTTGACTAGTTGTTATTAGGATAAGCCAAAGAGAAAAGATATGTCTTAAGCTTATTTTTGAATAACATGGTTGATTGAATAGAACGAATGTTATAAGGAAGTCTATTCCAGGCTATAGGTGCAGATATTGAGAAGGCTCTGTTTTGTTTTATGGATACATTACGCAAATCTGGTATGACTAGAGTATACTTGAGGCAAAGTCGTATTGGGCGTGATGATGTATAGGGAGTAAGTAGAGTATGTAAGTAGTCAGGTTGGCTGTGATGAGTGGCATGATGGGTTAGCATACATATTTTATATATTATTCTGTATTTAATTGGGAGCCAGTGTAATATTTTCATGTAAGGTGATATGTGTGTTCTAGAGAATTTATTTATATTGTATATGAGTCTGACTGCTGAATTTTGCAAAAGTTGTAGTTTATGTAGTAAATAATCCGGTATACCATTAATAATCGAATTACAGTAATCTAATTTAGGTAGAATAAGAGATGTTATAAGTAGTTTAGCAATTTCAGTGGATATTGAAGGTCTAATAATTTTTATAGTGTATAATATAAAATTTACTGATTTAATTATATTGGAGATCTGATGTGTAAATGATAATGTGGTGTCTAATATAATTCCTAGATTACGGGCTGATCTGGAGTAAGGTATACAATCATTACCAATATATATATTTGGAATAGTGGACTTATTTGATAAAGAAATATGGAGTGCAATGGTTTTTGAGCTATTCAGTGAGAGAGAGTTTGAGTTTAGCCATGTTCGTATATCCTCAAGGCAGTTGTTGAGTATAGGTATATCTTTAGTAGGGTCTTTTAAAATCATATATACTTGTAGGTCATCTGCATAGGAATGGTAGCCAATATTTGGATATTTATTAAAAATATCAAATATTGGGATCATGTATATATTGAAGAGTATTGGTCCGAGAACAGATCCCTGCGGTACACCATGATGGATTGACCGAGGTGTGGATGTCAGAGAATCAATCTGAATAGAAAAATATCTATTTTGAAGATATGATTTGAACCATTCAAGAGCGGTTCCATTTATACCTATAGACTGAAGTCTTAACATTAAAGTGCTATGATCTAAGGTATCAAATGCTGCTGAAAGATCTAATAGTATGATCACAGAGCTATGTTTATTAAAGGTTATTAGTAGTAGTAGTAGTAGTAGTAGTAGTAGTAGTAGTAGTAGTAGTAGTAGTAGTAGTAGTATTAGTAGTAGTAGTAGTAGTAGTAGTAGTAGTAGTAGTAGTAGTAGTAGTAGTAGTAGTAGTAGTAGTAGTAGTAGTAGTAGTAGTAGTAGTAGTAGTAGTAGTAGTAGTAGTAGTAGTAGTAGTAGTAGTAGTAGTAGTAGTAGTAGTAGTAGTAGTAGTAGTAGTAGTAGTAGTAGTAGTAGTAGTAGTAGTAGTAGTAGTAGTAGTAGTAGTAGTAGTAGTAGTAGTAGTAGTAGTAGTAGTAGTAGTAGTAGTAGTAGTAGTAGTAGTAGTAGTAGTAGTAGTAGTAGTAGTAGTAGTAGTAGTAGTAGTAGTAGTAGTAGTAGTAGTAGTAGTAGTAGTAGTAGTAGTAGTAGTAGTAGTAGTAGTAGTAGTAGTAGTAGTAGTAGTAGTAGTAGTAGTAGTAGTAGTAGTAGTAGTAGTAGTAGTAGTAGTAGTAGTAGTAGTAGTAGTAGTAGTAGTAGTAGTAGTAGTAGTAGTAGTAGTAGTAGTAGTAGTAGTAGTAGTAGTAGTAGTAGTAGTAGTAGTAGTAGTAGTAGTAGTAGTAGTAGTAGTAGTAGTAGTAGTAGTAGTAGTAGTAGTAGTAGTAGTAGTAGTAGTAGTAGTAGTAGTAGTAGTAGTAGTAGTAGTAGTAGTAGTAGTAGTAGTAGTAGTAGTAGTAGTAGTAGTAGTAGTAGTAGTAGTAGTAGTAGTAGTAGTAGTAGTAGTAGTAGTAGTAGTAGTAGTAGTAGTAGTAGTAGTAGTAGTAGTAGTAGTAGTAGTAGTAGTAGTAGTAGTAGTAGTAGTAGTAGTAGTAGTAGTAGTAGTAGTAGTAGTAGTAGTAGTAGTAGTAGTAGTAGTAGTAGTAGTAGTAGTAGTAGTAGTAGTAGTAGTAGTAGTAGTAGTAGTAGTAGTAGTAGTAGTAGTAGTAGTAGTAGTAGTAGTAGTAGTAGTAGTAGTAGTAGTAGTAGTAGTAGTAGTAGTAGTAGTAGTAGTAGTAGTAGTAGTAGTAGTAGTAGTAGTAGTAGTAGTAGTAGTAGTAGTAGTAGTAGTAGTAGTAGTAGTAGTAGTAGTAGTAGTAGTAGTAGTAGTAGTAGTAGTAGTAGTAGTAGTAGTAGTAGTAGTAGTAGTAGTAGTAGTAGTAGTAGTAGTAGTAGTAGTAGTAGTAGTAGTAGTAGTAGTAGTAGTAGTAGTAGTAGTAGTAGTAGTAGTAGTAGTAGTAGTAGTAGCAGCAGCAGCAGCAGCAGCAGCAGCAGCAGCAGCAGCAGCAGCAGCAGCAGCAGCAGCAGCAGCAGCAGCAGCAGCAGCAGTAGTAGTAGTAGTAGTAGTAGTAGTAGTAGTAGTAGTAGTAGTAGTAGTAGTAGTAGTAGTAGTAGTAGTAGTAGTAGTAGTAGTAGTAGTAGTAGTAGTAGTAGTTGATGTATGAGTTGATAGACGACGGCCCTAGCATAAAGAATACTTCAGGCTAATAATCGCGTATAATCGCGATTTATTATAGATCAAACATATATATTTGCGAATATTCGCGAATTCTAATGTTTCGATAGCGAATATTGCAAGTATATATACTAAGATGCTATAGCCTCTCGTCGACTAAAGTTCACGCACACACAGAGGGTATCCGACATGATAGACGTCCTATCAAAATACAACTGCACGACAAAAGCCAGCTGTGACGATCAAAAAGAGTTGGCTGTCAGTCTCACTAAGGATGTGTGCCAAGGTCGACTGAACTGCAAGTTTACCGTTCATTGCTGCCAAGAAGATCTATGTAATGGTAGGTTTCCTATGATCAATGATTTAATAATAAGAATAATTATTATAATATAAAAAGTATGAATATATATTTATATAAATACCTTCAATTAGCATATATTATAACATCATACTTCAATTCATAATAATTACAATCAGAGAATAAAAATGTATAATTGTATATATATATATATATATATATTTTAATAAAAATTACTTTTACATTTATTATTCATCTCATAGCCCCAATTAAGAAAACTACCGAGAATGGTTAATATGCATAACTTTCATTATATATATTATATATTTATACATTGGTATACCAATATATACACATACACTTATATATATATATAATTACTTAAACACCAGAATCGTTAGTTCGATACGAATAGGGTAAAGTAACCGATTACAAGTGCATTACGATTACGTATTACAATGTAACCAGTGTATATGCCCCACTAGTATATAATATATTATACCCGTGTATAACTTGAGTATACCCTACATTAGACTATATGTTATAAATAATACATAGTTAATAATATGGCCCCAATACCCAACACTATCAGGAGCTGAGTCTGTAGTTCATAGCCTATTCATGGTCTCCTCGATAGCCTTCATAACAATACGTCTATTGTAATGCCGGTACCTATCTGGGCGACCGACAGAAAACAAAGAACTTCCGTTGTTGTATAGATCAACATCGGAATGCCATGCGTCAATCGGTAATCGTATCACTGACCTGTATATTGTTTGTTTACTTCCTACTTTATTTATTATATTTATATCCTATAAGATACTTGTTGTCATAAAAAAATGTATATTTAAAAGATTGTCAACAATATTTGAATACTTTATTTATTCATACATTTATCGATTTTAGAGTTAGGTATATTTTTATAAACGTGCAACGATAAATAGCGTAATGTTTTGCTTATTATTAAATAAACTGTGTTATATAATATGTTTTCACATACTTTGATTACATTTCACTTTTACATAAACTAATCTACAACATTGATTATATTCGGTATACAGGTGTTGAGCTATCATACAGCATACTATACGCATTGAATATTAATAATAAACCATTGTTAACTATATTTCTCTGACAATTAAACATTGCATAATATAAATATAACATAAACATAATTAATTTAACATCATATACGTCACATTATTAATTATTATTGAGTTTATATTGAGATTATATTAAGTATTAATAATATTGTATACATACATGTTAATACAAATACATATTCATCTTACATATTTTATTATGTAAATCCATAAAGATATATCTTATATATATATATATATATATATATATATATTTACTAAAATAGCAAAATAGCAATCTAAATGTATCTAGCTATATTTGTCAAATATATGTTTGCAATAATGAGGGTAATTATATCACTTATTGGATAATTCAGAAGTGTTTATGTTATCATGATGATAATGTATTCACGTATGCATATAGGCCTGTAAGCATTTAGGTTTCCTATTCTTTGTTTATGTTCGCTTTTAAGTTTTACTTTGGTTTTTAAATGTTGTTAATATTTGTTATCCATTGTATAAAGTATACTTTACACTATAGTGTCTAGTAAATAATATTATTTATTATAATATAATACATTTATGTTACAAAATTATTAAAACTAACCTTAAACTATTACATATACATAAAGGCTTTATATATATATATTTGTATACCAATAAAAACTAAACTTAAATTGAAATACTCAGATCCTGCACCCATCGCGTTGGGGTAAACTGATTACGTAAGAATGTATTATACTACGTAATAGATAACATAAGCATGTCAAATCGTCATCAAAGATAGCCCAAAGCTTAGATACTATCGTATACGCTACATTCTTACGTAATCAGTTTACCCCAACGCGATGGGTGCAGGATCTGAGTATTTCAATTTAAGTTTAGTTTTTATTGGTATACAAATATATATATAAAGCCTTTATGTATATGTAATAGTTTAAGGTTAGTTTTAATAATTTTGTAACATAAATGTATTATATTATAATAAATAATATTATTTACTAATAATAATAATATTATAACTATAGTTATGTAATAACCTACATTCTAAGTACAACGAATATAATTGCAATATAACATTGTTTTTCTGATATTAATCTTAAAATATAGATAAAGTACCTGCATCTCTTCTATCTTACTATATCTATTTATTGTGTTGTTGGTTTTTATATAAACCTGATACATAATTGTTGTTGTATTCATATATATATATATAACTAAATTAATTGTAGATAGCATATATTCGAAATATATCTAGATATCTAAAATATCTTAGTTTGTAAGGGTTTCTTTTGTTACCTGTATTATATATATTAGAATTCATATAATAAATGAATATATTATATATATATATATATATATATTTATATATATATTTATATATAATATAATATTTATAATACCTATATATAATATTTCGATGTAGGTGAATGACATGGCGTTTGTGATGTCACACATATAAGTGATACCATTAATCACACGCGTGTATATACACGCATTACAGCCTACTGCACTACATGACATACTATACCGACGTGCACACTACAGTGCAGGGCCTATACTATCGTGTAGGCGTAGCGTATACGTCTGACGAGCGACCCCTCTCCGGGTAACGAAATCTCTAAGTGTGATTTTATTTTCCAATTCGACCGCGACATAGTATATTCTATAGCCATGATGTTTATGACGCTATTTAATTAAACCATATACATCGGGGTTCAATAGTGGTGATGCGTTGAATGTTTTACAAATAATAATAATTATAATTATTTTTTATGTTTTTTATGTTTTTTATGTTTATAAACAATAATAATCTCGAAATTTCGATACTCCTATATAATTGTATTATTTATGTTTATAAACAAGGATATTTATTTTAATTTTGTAAATTTTATTTTTATTTTATTGTAATGGATCTATATAATAATGAGTAATGTTCTTTATTTTTTTTAAATCTTATCATAAAGAAAACATTTTACTATATAATTTTGATATATTCAAATAATAAAATGGATTACTATATGATATGTAATAGTATCATAAAAGTTGCTCAACAGAAATCAACAGCTCAGCATTTCGTAACACAACAGAAATCAACAGCTCGGACGCAAATGGTTAAATACTATATTCTTCTAATAGATAACATTAATATATAGAACATATTATCTATAGTATCACTAATTACAATATTAGTTATTAGATAATTAATTGAAACAATAAAATAAAATGTATATATATAACAATTTCTATATATTAGGCCACTTTGACTATTTATTAAAATTATAAAGAGCTATTTTTTTTAAATGTATAATACTTGTACGTTAAAATATAACATTTTACGATGAGGTAGAAAAAAATCTTAACATTTGTAAAGGTACCAACTTCACAGAAAAGTGTTAATTTATTGATGATTTTTAACAAAATTAAAGAAATTCAATGGTAGTTTTAATTTGTTAAGCAACATTTTTATATATTGTTAATTAATTGTTTTTTTATTATATAAATAAAGTTATCAAATATAACGATTATTTAAACAATTATGAGAGGTCAAAAAAATTATAAAAATCCTATAATTTAAATAAAATCCTAAAAATAAAATTAATTTGTTTTATGATTTTGATATTATTCATAGGAACTATACACATTACACATATTCTGAAAATGTCATGATTGTAGCTTAATTATAAATGTGACAAATATACATATTTATATTTTTTATTGGTATTTTCCTATCTATTCCCGTGTTAAATGTTGTTAAATTTGACAAGGCTGGCGCAATGTACAATATTGACCTACATGTTTAAAAAATGTGGGGTATTCTCCATAACCATATTTAAATGTTCAAAATGTCGTGGTCGAATCCATAATCAACACCATATTTAAAATCACTCTTAAGGGATCGTCATATTCTGATAATTGTGAGTGATATCCACTAACTCGAAATCGATACAATTTCTACTAACAACGGTATATGTACTATAGTTCATCGTAGCTATATCGTAAGTAACGTAGACGTACACATACCAACATATATATATAACACTGTATACAACCATCGCTTATTATACAGTATTGTTAATGCGGGTGTGGATTTTTTGGCACTACGCCAGATATTTATTATTGAATACATTTTCATTTGACTATTATATATTTTTAACACTATTCTATTTATATAATCCGAATGTTATACACTGCAGTATTATCTAAATCACTGAAATAGATTTAGGTTTGGAGCGATTACTATACAACAATGTTTTCACTCTAATAAATTACATGAAATATAAATAAGTTTTTACTTACCCTATAGATATGTAATATCATTTAAAACCAATATATCCTATAGGAATTTATAGAAATATATTTCTTTGTTATATATTAGTAATGAATATTTATTTTTCATTATATAAATAATAATTTAACGAATATTATTTTACATTTTAATAGTGTATAGTTAGATACGAATATACATTATAATCAACAAATATTTCCGAAAACACATTATATGTTGAGCTGTTGATTTTTGTATATAGAATCGAATTCCACGATTTCGCGTTAGTGTTATATCTTTAGTTAGACAAATCTTTGATATAAATATAAAGAATATTATACAACGAAGTAATATATTATATGTAGTTGGCTTTGTATATATATACTAAAAATTAAATATAATCGATTTAAATTAATTCTATTTAATGAAATTTTTTTTATATAAATATTATATTTTTTACAGTTATCCTCCCTCTACTTCATTATTTATACAATAAACTCATTCATTATAGAAACATAATATCTGTTAATATTCCTTTATTGTCTCCTTAACTTGTATTACACCTTGTATCCCTACCTATATCCCCTTAATAACTAAACTCCACTCTCACCCTTCTAAGTGACAAATGTGACCCTCTTCTATCTACTATTATTTCTCTGAATATTATTGTATTATAAAACCTTTTGTCTTTTACTATTCGACGCAATTTCTAGAAATCTTATATCAGTAAAGCAACATATTCTTATTATATAAACAAAATCAATAGCCTTTCCTCCAATCAACGTGCCACATTTACCTTAGCTAGAAAACGTATTGCGCCTGATCTTCCACTTTGTTTCATTAGTTTTTTTAATTCTGTATTATGTTTAATTATTTATTATTGTACGACGTACAATGACGTGCACTCACGAGAAGTGGCATCGCTTTATAACGATGCATACTAAAGAATACTTCATCATCATCATCATCATCATCATCATCATTATTATTATATACTAAATATAATAAAGTCTAGTGGGACATTTAAATTTATAAAACTTTCTGTAGTTGTGTATATATATATGAGTGCTTTCCAAACCTAAATAAATCAAACAGGGTATATATGTAGGTAATTTAATAAGTAAAGTATGTAAAAGTAACGTCTAAAATAGAGTAACGGTATAGCGTTATGAAATGTCAGCAAATGCAATATATATATATATTCTACAGTATACATATTATAGTATATATTTGATTATTTACATTATATATTATTGTATAGAATATATAGAATGTATACATTCTTTTTTTATATATTCTTTTTTATACACTTTATATTATTATATATTATACATTTTATGGTATAAATGTTATAGTATACATTTTATATTATTGTATAGTATACTTTGTTTAGTATTCTATAGTATATATATAAGAATTATAAGAAGTGTAAGAAGTATAAGAAGTATAAGAAGTATAAGAAGTATAAGAAGTATAAGAATGCTGTTATGGAGGTTAATAAATGATTATCGGCATAACTTGAATAGTACTTTTTTATTTGAATATATTAACTACATTACTACACAATTTTATTCTACATGAGTCATCAACTTGCACGTATACATCAACATGAAAAGCGAAACCGATCAATAGATAGCTATCATGATAGATGACTCCATTCATATATCATGGTGCCTACCTACTGGGCGTTTTCGCGTCTCTTTGTTATGTATACACATGATCACGATAAAAGATTGATGACATATATAAGCTTATTTTATAGATTACTATAACATATTCTGGTTTTAGTTTCACTAGCATTATATATCATCAACCATGCGTAGCTCAATAATCTGTCTTTTTTACATCATAGGTTTTATATCGTGCACACATATATATGCACATATATATATATATATATATATATATATAATATATATTTATATAATTAAACATATATTTAACTTATTCTTATTCATTAAATATTTCAGGCATGTTTAAACATATTATAAGAGAACACGATAACAATTTTAAATATAATACATATAGTTATCATAAATAATACACATATATATATATTACATTATACCAATAAATATATATATATATATATATATATATGAGATGACTATTATACATCCATGTTATATCATATAGGAACATGTATCTCTATGAAGTGTTATGCCAATGAAAAGGATGGAAATTTTACAGAAACTTATGTCAAGGATTGTAAAAAGGACGAATATTGCTCCGTTAGTAGTACTAGTGTAGTATTGATATCAACTGTACACATACTTAATGTTAACATTAATATATATATATATATATATATATATATATATATATCATATATAGATATAAATTGTACACAAAACATATATTTATCATATATTGTTAGTAGTATATATATATATATATATATATATATATATATATATATATATATATATATATATATAATATCTCTTAATCAATAACAAAAATTATATTTTATTAATAAATTTAATATATTAGTATATTTATAATATCATATGTTTTTAATATTAGCTACACGGTTATTAAATAAGTTATTATATATTGTAAATACCCATATATGGGTATATAATGGGTATACCTAGTGTGTAAATTAGATATATAAATATATTGTTAAAATAGTTAATATTGATTTTATTATTTACTGATCAATAATTAATATACATTTTATGAAACAAAACATGTTATATTACTGTTACTATAGGCACGCCTAATTAGGTTAAACAGTTAACTGTTGAGACTATAGTGGTCGCTATACGCGAGAGTGTGTTATAACGAATACGTGTCACGTATAGTGGCACGTATAGTGGCACGTATAGTGACACGTATAGTGACACGTATAGTGGCACGTAGTCACAATTATTAAATACAATATTTTATATAAATTTATTTACAGGAATATATTCCTAAATAAATTTAGTTTAATTATTAAAATAAAATATAATACACTGTAAATAACTTACTTAATAATAGTGTTTAATAATGACTCCCTGCAGAATTAATATATATATATATATATATATATATATATATATATATTTACTGTTATACTTACATGCTGCTTATTTATACCTTACCCGTATTGATTATCCTATCTCAGAGATAATATTGATCTTTTTGTCATAAAATATCACTACTTTAATTAGTGGGTTATCTATAAAGTCAAAAGAACTAGTTATATTGCAAAACTATTGTATACTAAACTACAATGTAAAACTAATGTATATTCCTCATACAACCTCATCGTAACCACTCCACCCATAGTTTGTAATAGTTAAATTATCATTTAATCGACATCTGACATTCATAGTGTTGGTGAATTGATAGATGATACACTCTATAAACAAATAATAAAACCACACAATATATTAACATATCAATTAACTTATTTTTGTTAATTAAAGTGTATTAACTTTATTTATTTTAAATTATATGATTTTTATATTTTTTTTTTACTAAATTGTTTTATAAAATGTTGGCATCTATATTGTTTTGATAAATATTTGTGTTGTTAATACTAATTATAATATATATATTTCTAGGATATATCCATAGTTGGCTAAACAACATTTCTTCAATTTCAAAAAATTGATAATTGAAAAAAACTTATTTCTATATCTCTCCCATGTTAATTTTTATATTTATTCAATGTTAAAATAAAATGTCTCGTGATCGCTATTTATTCGGTTTATATTCTGCACATTGTTGATTAATGCAACTTTCTCCTTTTAAATTCCTCATCAATTATTTCTAAATTATAATTCAATAATATTCTATTGTGAGATGCCTATATCATTTTCTTTAATACACAATATAACTATTTATACTTAGAAGTTCATATCCACTAAGCTCTGATTAACTAACTCAACCTATAGTATTCAAGAATATATTTTATAAATCATCATCTCATCACCGATTTCGCAAATCATCATACATCACCTATAGGTGAACGATTATACTAGACATATAAGAGTCCATAAAACATAAAAAGTAAATTTAAAGTGACTTTATATATATATATATATATATATGTAGGTATTGAGGTAGGCGTATATATACGCTGTATACAGCGTGCTGAGTGTACGGTATACATCTGATATTGCGAGGTGTATGACCTTACTAAGGTCGTCTTGGGTATCCTACCTCGGAATACGTAATGTCCACATGTCTATTTATTTACTCGATAATTATATATATATATAGACGCAATATCAGATGTATACCGTACACTCAGCACGCTGTATACGCCTACCTCAATACCTACACCACCACTACCGTAGACGGCTACCTTCACCGTCACCGGAGTGCAGCACGTGAACCTGTATTGCAGTCCCGTATCCATATGCGACCGCTATAACGAATTTAGGAAGGAAATCACCACGCAATTCTGCGCGTTAAGATTCCCCGACCAATTTAACGACTGTAAACTTTCGTTCGAGTGTTGCGATAAAGATCTTTGTAACGGTACGTTGTGAACGCGTACTTATATATGCACATATAGCTAGTATAGTAGGTAGGTTAATATACAACTAACGCGCTATATAAACCTATAACTAGTACACTATATACTATCGTACGGGTTACTAATGTCACGTGATGAATGAAATTCACAGGTGCGACGACAGCAGTGCAGAGCGTATTCTTCGTCTCGTTGATAGCCTTCGTAGTCACGTGTCTATTGTGATCTAGCACGTGACCCGCGGGGGGGGGCTAGCGTCGAACTGTTGGTGACTGGACGGGATGAACTACAAAAGGAGGTCACGTGACGACTTGCATCGTGTCACGTGACATCTTCACCGTCACACGTGACGACTAGACGCGCCTATTAATGCCATCAATCACACGCATGCCTATAGAAAATGTAACTTGTGTAACTTCTGC
This sequence comes from Osedax fenrisi, assembly GCA_964019155.1. NCBI lineage: Eukaryota > Metazoa > Annelida > Polychaeta > Sabellida > Siboglinidae > Osedax > Osedax fenrisi. Next base: position 79,080,544 of record OZ025239.1, read on the forward strand.
TTTAATAATTAATTAATCCTTTTTACGGTGTACGTTGATTGTATTTACGTCGAGTTTAGTTGATTCGTATTTTGTACTCGTGTTTTGTAATACTAATTTAAAAAGTTCACTTTATAAATATTTTAATAATTTTATATTAATATTCTAGATAAAATAAATATTTATATATTTTTTTAAACTAATTTATTTGTATAATATAATATGATACTATAGTATACAATAATATATATATATATATATATATATATATATATATATATATATATATATATATATATATATAGTGTTATGTCTCCCTACGTAATACACTACTCTAACCTAAACACTACATTACTTTAAACAAGTCAAGGTTTAGTTACTTTATTAAATTATCAATATCGTCGGCGTGTACACTGTTGACCAAACAGTAACATTAGCGATTATTTTAGGCTTGACACGCCCACGATATTTTAGGGGCGTGTCTATACAAATAGGTTTCGGTAGTCTCTTGTATTCTTAATTATATTCGATCCTTTATGGGCGCCGTTTATGTGACAAACTGATCGACATTATAATAACTCGCCGAATACTCCGCGCCGCACGATATATAATATTTGCCTATAAACGATTCTTACCCACAATTATACCGCGTATTCATCGCTGACCTAAATATAAGTCATTCGCACACACATACACACTAATATACACTACATAACATATATATATATATATATATATATATATATATATATATATATATATATATATATATATAATTATATTATTACAGAGAAATAAATTACTTATTATTTGTGTTTGAATTTGTAATTTCAATTACTAAATAACTAATAATAAACATGTTTATAGTCGAAAGTATATCGTTAACATATTTTCTAAACTACATTATTGAAATAAAGAACTATAGTCAGGGCCGGCTTAAGGGGGGGGCAATTTTGGGGGGCCCACGAATTATTTGAGAAACATTTTTTTTACTATTTATATACAAAAAAATGTTCTTAACTGTATTTTTCTTATATACTATTAATTCTAATTAAATAAATAATATAATACATTAATTAAATATGAGTCATTTAGACGGATTTGAAAAGTGAATTTTACAAAAATTTCTAAATTTACACGAAGATATGGTGGATGGGTACATGAAGATGTTGGAGCACATGATAACAGTGATAACCATCGATCATATCACATATCTCTGCTTGTCAGATAAAATAGTATGAAACGGATTTATAAATAAGTGTTTGTTAAACTAGTTTTCTAGTTTATAGAAAGTGATAAATGATAAACGTATTAAGGGAATATTAACCATAGTTGAATTTTAACAATTTATAATTCTATAATTAGTTTACGAAAAAAAATTATACTATTTTATATTAAAATTAAATAATATATATATATTAAGATATATTTGAACTATGATTTCTGATATTTATAAAGGATTGTATTGATTATAAATTTAAAAAAAACGATATTCTATATAGATTTATAATTGTTATAGTATGTAAACCTAATTAGATATTTTCAAAATAATTTGTCTCAAAAGAATTAATTTTCTCTATCTACTTCTCGTATTAATAAAAGGTGTATCTTCTCATAGTGTATATATTATTATAATTTTGTTAGTGTAAATAATATATATATAAAATAATTTTAATTTAAATAGGAATATTCTGCTTTATAGTATTTTGAATAATGATTAAACCCATTGATGAAAGGAAATTCTGTACATACATTTTCAACAGACTATTATTAGAGAAAGAAATATATATGTATATATATATATATATATGTATTCAAACAGATATTATTTATAAATATATATATATATATAATCTAAATATAATATTAAAGGCATTTTTGCAATTATCCAACTTGTACTAGTACTTACAACTGAATGTTTAGATTTACATCACCCTCATCTATATATGTATACATAAATACACACAATGGCGATATTATTATTGGAGAACAGGTGATAAATTATCACTGATAACTTAATAATTAAGACATATAAAATTCAAAATATTATATTATATATCAGTGTACTAAATTCTAGATATATCACATGTAGGTACTTTATTAAGTCATCGTCATATATACAAAGTTAGGTATTATTATTATATAGGTATATATTGATGTACGTTAAGATTCATTATCACATTGGTCAATATTTAGCTAATGATTTATTAGATTTTTTTAAAATAATAATAAAATTATTATAGATTATAGAGCTCAAAGTTATGAAAAATCCAGCAATATGTCTAGAATATTCAATAAAATGAAAGATATCATAATATACCATAGTCAATTGTCAATATGAATCCCCATATCTGCGATGTGCATTCCTTAAATTTGGTTGGGAAAAATGCCGTTGAATCTTCGACAATTGTAGTAATAAAATATAATTAAATATCCCAAATAAATATAATTTATTTAGCCAAACTAAATAAAGAATATATTAACATCTATATTAAAGAAGAATAGAATATGTTTTATTAAAAGCATTATCGAATATAATATGGTCATCACAAGCAGATTTTATTAGAGCAGTATGTTGTGGATTTCTCAAAATTACATACTTTAGGTTATCTGATATTTTATATGTTAAAATATTACTAAAATAACATTACTAGATCTAGTAATGTTATTTTTACTGGAGTCAACGTATTTATTCAATAAAATGCAAGATTTTGAGACTTTAATATTATGAAAACCGTGGAGCAAATTTCTTTGTAGACTAAAGTCGATCAGAAAAGTATTTCAATTAGGCTCAATTTAGATCAAAGCGATAATAATAAATATTGATACACTCTATAAATATATATATATATATATTCGCCTATAGGTAAGAAAATAAATGATTATGAGGAGTTGATTAGAGTATACAAATAAATTAAAAAATAATTAGTATAATGATAACATATGATAAAATTAGTGAATTTACATCATATAAGAAGTTAAAAATGACTATTTTCTAATAATATTTGACAAATTAATTAATATACACTTATACATATATAGGAAAAAGATAATCATGTAGTTATTACTAATTATATAAATAATATGTATATATATATTATCTGAGATCAGCAATTAAGATGATTAGTATATAAGATAATTCAGTATTAAACATATATTGATATACACCTCAAAGGAATGGACTATACAAATATTAATATATATATATATATGATGGACTAGACATATCCTATTGTTGACATTTTCATCCTAATATTGTTAATGGTAAATAATTACACGTGAGAGATAAACTTCTCTAAACTTAAACTTATAAATAATGTTCTATGAAATTATCTGACGCAATAAATACTTTTAAGTCTGTAACATTATATTTAGAATCAAAGCTAATTAATTAAATTGATACTGAATAAATAATACTGCATTAGAAGAGGAAATCGAGTAAAATAAATATGTAATCATATCATTTTAACTAATCATTTTACCTATCATAACCTACTTTTATCATTTTTATTAATTAATTTGTAAATTATAAAATATTACATTGCAATGAATTTTAGTGGGTACCGTAATATCTATTTACATCCATAGCATCCCTAAATTTATTATATGCATCTTAAAGTGGGTCTCCTTCACGCGATAGGATACATGTAAATATATATGAAAAAAACAAATTTGTTTAAAGATTATAAATATTTTTACATAATTTGATCACGCATAATAGAATAATAATACATCATACTATATATATATATATATATATATATATATATATATATATATATATATATATATATATATATATATTTATATATAAATAAATTGAAGAGTTATAGATATTAGTTATTTCTAAAATGGCCCAGTTAATATGTTACGAAATTCTTATGGGGCCCATACGTTTTTTTTGCCCGGGGCCCATAGTATGCTTAAGCCGGCCCTGACTATAGTTCTTATATAGTAGTATACTACTATAGTATATATTAACAAAACTAAATACTATAAAATGTTAATCGTTTTCTATTTGGAAACGTAGTTTAACATTTGTTATCCAAAGTTTTATGATATGAAATGTAATATCATTAATTATTTATAAATTAAGTTAAATAAAATTATGTTTTATTTTTTTTAATCTAAATTTATATTAATTTTAAATATTTAATCTATTTTAGATCTTAAATTTAATTAATTTATCGGCTTGTGTAATTCTACAATGGATATATGGGCAATAATAAAGAGATATATGTATACATATTCTGAATTTACCTGTTATTAATATTAACATAATACAGTATATTGTGTATTGCTTAAATTACATTAACAAATATTGTTATATTATTTATCCATTTAAAAATTATAATTCTAAAATAATAATTATCATAACTATTATGTTCTCTCTCACCTATTAATATTTTATTAGAATAGGTTACAAAATGTAGGATACAACACATATGATTCTAGTGAACAAACAAATATGTGTAAGATAATTTATTTAAAAAATCAGATATAAAAATAAAAATATTAAAAGTATAAATATAAGCTTGTCATTAAATAAATTAAATCATTACAATATTCCTATTCAAATTATTTATATATATATATAATTATATTTTTATATATATTTTATTTACTTTAGATCGATCTAAAGTCCATATAACAATAATATACAACTGTTACTTCTCGATTTATCATCAGCTTTTGATACAATTAAGCATGATGTACTAATAGATCGCTTAAAAATGATTTGGTTATATGATACTATTTTAATCTGGTTTATATAATATCTTCAAAACAAATATTTTTCTATAAAAATGAATAATGAATATTCATCTAAATATTACTTAGTCAAGGTTTAGTACTTAGTCCTGTATTATTCTCTATGTATATGTAACTTATATATTCATTATCATCTTTATTCGCATGATTTACAAATATATATCGAACTGCCTTTACATGCTCTTCCTTCTTATAATTAATCTTTGTTGAATTGATTAAATACTTTAAATAATTTGTTTTTACAAAATAATCTAATGTGAAATATGTCTAAAACCTCTCTTATTAATTGTTCTCGTGTTAATTCCATTTTTCCTCAAATAATTGTTGATGGACAAATTATTTCGCCAACAAATTCTATTAAAAATCTTGGTTTTATTTTTGATAGTAAGCTAAGTTTTATCGATCATACCTCAAGTGTATGTCGATCTTCTTTTTTTAATTTACATAAAATAAAAACTATTATACATTTTTTACCTGATAACATTTGTAAGCATAACATTTGTTATATATTACTATCTCGTATTGAGTACTGTACTTCTTTATATAACGGACTTCCTTTATATTCTATAAATGTCATAAATAGAGTTATACCAACGATTTTTCTAAGAAAAGATATAATACTCACCTTAAATCGTGTAATTATATTGTGTATATAAAAAACAATGACGCCACCTATATAGAGAGTACATTTTCGGAACTATGTGTTGTTTATAATGTAAATTCGTATCAAACTATGCAGTTTTAAAATGAAAAATAATATGCTTTAAATTATTTGTGTATTATGAAAACTAAGTGTTCATTACTAATATATAACAAAGTAATAGGATATGTTGGATTTAAATGCTATAAATATCTATGTGGCGAGTAAAAGCTAATTTATATTGCATTTAATGTAATAGAGCAATGAAAACATTGTAGGGGGAAGTAACCTAATACTGACATTTTAAAAATAAATGGTCTTAATATTTTATGACTCATTATTTGTATTCAAAAATTACTATATATTAATATTATATGATTATAGATATTATTGTGATTTTAAAATTGTATTTAATCTTTTAATTGCATAGATTACAGGGGTGTCCGAATATGGACACCCTGTTTTATAATACGGACATACTATATACCACTAGATAAACTTTATATTATTGATGAATCAATCAGACATATTACAATTACATTATTTATAATTAATTTTATGCACAATTTATTCTAATTTAATTAGTTAATAATTTATTTATTTTTATTATTTTTTAATTAATAATACAATTTAAGTATCTAAATATTAAAAATTTAGATTTAGCTTTATTGGTGGTATTAATATTATATCTCACGCGATTTTTATGAATATCAGAATAGTTCATATGCTGCGCGCTGATTGGTTATAGGGTGTCCGTATTAAGATATCTAGAGTGTCCATATTATGTACTTATATGACCTCTAGATATATGCTTATAAATTAATGAATATTTGATAAAAAATATAGAAATTATATATATAATTTTTAGAATGCTTTATTTTTTAATAATATAGTGTTATATTTTATATCGATACATTTGTATATGCTTGAGAAGGTTTTAAGTTGAAATTTGTTTTCATAAATTTAAAAACGTGATAAAAAAATCAGTCTATTGGATATATCAGCGATATTTTGAATAATTAAAAAATAAAAAATACTTTTTTAGACTATTTATATAATTATGAATATTTTATTAATAACAATATTTTTTGTAGCATTTATGGTTTCTGAGATACCGAGAGTGTCCGTATTCGGGTACTGTCCGTATTGTGTTACTTTCCCCTCGTATGCAAATCGCGGCAAACCTAAATCTATTTCGGTACTGCTGCTAGAACCGGGATGTATGAATAATAATCACGTTGCGTAGATAGGGAATGTTATATCATTGCTTCGCAAAATCTTTGGTTATACAGTCTTCAGTACGCTTACTATTTCGCATACAATTATTTGATCACTCTTGCACTTCCGAAAAATTGTATGGCATTCAATGGTTATCTGCTAAACAGCGATCAGTATATAACATTATTATGATTGTTTATAAATGCATATAGGCCTACCTTAAATCAGCTACATATTTAAAAAATGTACTGACATACAGAATTGAATCGAAAACATCTAGATCGTCTAACAGCAAATACTTCGTTACCAACGTTTAGGCTGTTAGATATGGCAAAAGATCTTCTCGGCATTCAGTAGATGCACTATGGAATGGTCTACCTCGAGAGCAAGACTTGTGATATCCATAGAACGTTTCAGAAGTAAAGTTAAAGATTGTATTGGTAATTTTTAATATTCGTATATTTTTATTTTATATTATTTTATTTTATTCATGTTTATTAATCTAATAATCCTATTTTATTCTACTTATATATATTATTTTATCTTTTATTTATTTATGTATTATCATTTTGCTAAAACACAAATGAGAACTCTCTTTGTTATATATATAGAAGAGTTTATAAATGTATAACATGTTATTTCGAGTCAGAACAAATTCAAGTAAGAACACACACACACACATATATATATATATATATATATATATATATATATATATATATATATATATATATATATATATATATAGCTAATATATCGATGGACAAATTATAAGTTAATATATTGGTATCTTAATGTTCAGTTATTCTCATACTTTCCGATAACCCGACAACCCTAATTATATATAAACCCTACATATATCATAATTATTGGAGCAGCAATAAGGGGTTGGATTGTCCACCCCTCTCCCATATTAGTAATATATATAGCCTATAATATGGTAACAATTAAGTATTTATTAATTCTATAAACTATAATAAAATAACACCCCCTCCCGAATAAAGAGGCATTCCTACGTCCTTTGTAATTGTATGGGCATATGATAGAAACAAATTACAAAGAGCACTATATATAATGTATCTCTATATAAGTATGCTATTATAAATGTAGATAATACCATCATTATAAACACATTTTACCATGAACCAGAGATACTTCTTTAGATATAATAAATATTATGTAAAAATAATAATTCAAATAGTTAATATGTCTACGTTTATATCAAATATAATTCATAAATGAAAAAGTGTTCTTTGGGATCCTTTAGGATCAATATTAAAACATCTGATAAACATTATATACGCTAATATACCTCTCCTTTATAGAGAACAATGAATATGTAAAATGAACAGTATACTACAGTATAGAATATATGTATATTCTGATGAAATTTTATTTACATTAATATTTACCAGTACTAACAAAAATCAGTTAAATACATTTATTGAAATACCCGAAAATAACTAACTTTATAATTGGTATACAAAATATAAATTAAAACTTAATAAAAATAAAAACTGACTCGTAAATTTAATTTAAGTTTAATGTAACGATATTAAGGAAAATGTATTCATTATTTATTTATAGATTAATTGCTAATGGTGTTGTGGATATAATCGTATACGAGATTACAATAGTGTATACACCACCTACAGGGTAGGTCATACACCGATGTATATACTATATACACTATAGTGCATACATACACATAGTATATAGATAGTATATACATAGTATATACACTATATACACTATCCAGACGTACCTAGTATGTAGAAACTGCAATGCAATCACCGGGATATGGTAGAGCTATGCTTATTATGAACTTGTTTGTTACTGATGTATGTGTAATGTAATGCAGTACAACACTATGTTGTTAAAGTGTGCTGATCCTAATTAGTCTTCTAGTTTAGTTAAATACCGCAGTTATTTTCGTCACAGCAAATTTGTCAATATAATTAAGTATACATATGTGAATTCACTTTTTAAATATATATTCATATATCCGGATTGTTGGATTACATTTACTCAGTCATCTTTAACCTTGAATGTTACACCTTAACCCTACATGTATTATTCTACTACTATTCTCAGTTGTGCGACGCATAACTGAGAATAGCAGTAGAATAGACGCACAGTGTGCTACTAACTCGCACACACAAGTAACCTATAGTATATTCGCGCGAATCCTGAAATCGCACCCGCTCCAGTAGCACAACTATGAGATTGAGAAATAATCGCACCATTTATGGTTCGATATTCAATTAGGTATACCTAATCAAATAATGTCGTAATCATATGTAGTAGTGATGTAAAAACGGGTTCAAATACCGGGTACCCGACCCGGAATCTAGTATTTGATGAGACAGGGTTGCAATTTTCCATAAAATATACTTTTAAAAAGCAATAAATCTTGATAATTTACTTAATAACAAAGATTTTCCGAAGGAATTCTTCGCAAAATCATTGACATAGTTACCAAAGATTTTCCGAAGTCATTGTAGTTACCAAATTCTGCTACAATAACATTAACTTTTCTGGATTTTTAATAATTATTGGTGTTTATTTACAATTTATTTAAAAATTAAACTTTCAAATTAATCTTGGAATCACCGGTAAGTTCATATTTATTATCACACACAGTTAATTATTTCAGATATTTTATAAGCTATTGTTATAAATTATATTTATTAGATATTATTAATTAAAGAAAACTTAACTCTTTAATATGAACATTAATTTAAATACATTCAAAATAAAATAATACCACATTTTTGTGGAGTACAGTCTGAAACGGCGCCAATATTTAAAATAATACGAATTTGATTGACGTGTGGGGGGCGTCGCGCGTGCGAAACGAATTGAATATAGGTCATGACTAATTAGTGATAGCCGCTATGTGGCAAATATTCCTTTCATGTAAATCATTTACTAAATGTATTATATACACAACTTGTTTACATTTATATACACTGTAGTTTATACAAGTTGCTTATATACTCTATGCTATATATATATATATATATATATATATATATATAATATATATATATAATATATATAATGTGACAACATACTTATTATTTTAAACTTATTTTATAACTAGTTTATATATATTATATATATATATATTATTATATGCGGTATTATAATATGTAATAATAAAATATAGTTAACTTACGGTAACATTATTATATAGTAAAATATTTTATAATAAAATATAATTAAATCACGGTATATTTATTATACAGAACAATATCAGAAAAATATTATAATAATTGCGTATATATATAATTTAATTTAACTTATACTATTATAATTAGTACTTGATTAAAGCAACTTAATACGTTAACTTAAATTATAAATACATATCATATAAATATTTTATAATTATCTTGTCATCAAATTATCTATCTCGTCATCATAATTACTTATCTCGTCATCAAATTATCTATCTCAACCTCATAATTACTTATCTCGTCATCATAATTACTTATCTCGTCATCATAATTACGTGTATCGGCATCAAATTATCTATCTCGGTCTCATAATTACCTATCTCGTCATCAAATTATCTATCTCGGCCTCATAATTACTTATCTCGTCATCATAATTACTTATCTTGTCATCAAATTATCTATCTCGTCATCATAATTACTTATCTCGTCATCATAATTACTCATCTCGTCATCAAATTATCAATCTCGGCCTCATAATTACTTATCTCGGCCTCATAATTATCTATCACAGCCTCATAATTACTTATTTCATCATCATAATTACTTGTCTCGTCATCAAATTATCTATCTCGGCCTCATAATTACTTGTCTCGTCATCAAATTATCTATCTCGTCATCATAATTACTTATCTCAGCTTCATAATTACTTATCTCGTCATAAAATGATCTATCTCGTCATCATAATTACTTATCTCAGCCTCATAATTACTTATCTCGTCATCAAATTATCTATCTCGTCATCATAATTACTTATCTCAGCCTCATAATTACTTATCTCGTCATCAAATTATCTATCTCGTCATCATAATTACTTATCTCAGCCTCATAATTACTTATCTCGTCATCACATTATCTATCTCGTCATCATAATTACTTATCTCGTCATCAAATTATCTATCTCGTCATCATAATTACTCATCTCGTCATCATAATTACTTATCTCAGACTCATAATTACATATCTCGTCATCAAATTATCTATCTCGTCATCATAATTACTTATCTTGGCCTCATAATTACTTATCTCATCATCACATTATCTATCTCGTCATCATAATTACTTATCTCGTCATCAAATTATCTATCTCGTCATCATAATTACTTATCTCAGCCTCATAATTACTTATCTCGTCATCATAATTACTCCTCTCGTCATCAAATTATCTATCTCGTCATCATAATTACTTGTATCGGCATCAAATTATCTATTTTATATAGTTTATATAATTTATATAGTTAGCTAAGATATATAAGATGTATACTCTATCATAGGAGGAGGATGAGTTTGACAAATATATGAAAATGCCAGTGACTTGACCCAATACTAATCCATTGAGTTGGTATAGAGAAAATGATGCCCGTATCCCTTCTTTGGCTAACTTAGCAAAACGATACCTATGTATCCGAGGAATTCAGTTGCATCCGAGCGAGTATTCAGTTCTGCAAGCTGCATATTGACGAATCGGTTAAACCGTATATTGCCACAATTAGTTGACAAATTAATATTTTTACATATTAATAAATCTTTATATTAATAAATAGTATTATAATTTAATCATTTGTTTCTTATTTTTTTAATACTTTGTGATTGCTATCGGTATAAATTTTCATCGAGGTATTTGATTATCTCGAGACAGTATATTTTAGTATTTGATTATCTCGAGACAGTATATTTTAGTATTTGATTGTCTCGAGACAGTAAAAAATCTCCTAAATTTACATCACTAATATGTAGTATTAATAAGTATACGCATTCTTTATATTTCAATGAATAATAAAAATAACATTTATTAACAGATGATTCATGCAATACATATGCTTATGACCAATATATAATTATAATTATTATTTCCTATTATTAATAATTACAAGCATTCTTTATGAATCAATAAACAATAAAAAATAACATATAATAATAGGTATCACGTGCAGTATGATTAATACTTAAATAAAATCTTATAATTATATTTGTATGGGATATGTTTTCTAAATTATAAGTAACATCACGTTTATGATGTGTCAAGACTAGTGTTTGTAACGCTAGTTGTGTACGAAACACAAGCAGAGCCGCGGGTAAGGAACACACCTATCGAGTAGTTGCTAATAAAGGTGCATACGATACCGTCCACAACTAGTTCATCGTAATACAATATCGTAGTCGACAATCGTATCGTATAGATATATCTTAGTATATCTATATCGTTAACCGATTTACTTTAACTTTGAGTGTTACAGTCGAGATATGGTATACGTTAATGACAACTTGTTCGCCATCATAATCCAGTGTTAGCCTCTAGTAAGAGTTAACACGATACTTATTTATATACATCGATAGTTTTATTTGTTAGATAATACTATCTGCATTAGAAGTTTGAATCTATTTTTGATGAAGTCGTAGAGTTCGTATTCGTAGCGGAGAAGTTTCATCATCGTTTTTTTGGTGGACTCTTTCAGCGGTTTTTTATTTTTAGTCGTATTTATATATCTTCCACTTCCTACATAATATTAGTATAAGTATATTGAATGCCAATCATATTTATTTATAATTAATGTGTATGTATTGTAAAGTAATGTGATAAAATATTTTAATTATAATTAAAATGTTTTAATTATAAAATTATATATTTTGAATATTTTTCAAATATAATTTATACAATGATTTATTATTTATATATATTTTTTTTAATTCCATGCATAAATTAATGCTAATAAGCTTCAAACATGTTCTCAAAATGGTGTGATTAATTTAATATAAGAAAATAGATTAAATTAATTCTTGCATATGAAATATCCAGGTTGGATATTTCCAAGAATAATGTTTTAAATAATGTTTAATTAATATTATTATTGTATTTACATTGTAACTACATTAATGTGTGTATATATATTATAAGTGTACCATTCTAATTTGATAACATTCTATATTCTATAGTATAAGTATTATATACTATAATATAATAGTCTATATCCAAGTATACTTGGAAAAAACAAAACTGTTAATTTAGAGAGCACATTTTTTATCATAACGTCAACATGTTGGTTAGAATAATGTGTATTTAACTGTTCAATAATATATCTAATAATAATATTAGTTGCAAATTATCTAATTTTTGTAAGTTATTTAATAAATAGCGAGAGGAAGGTTATTAATAAAATTATATTAATTAATAGAATTTTAAACATATATGTTTATATATATATTAATTAATATACATATGTATTGGAATATTCCAATACAAGAATATCTAGAGACATTTAGTACAGACAATTAAAGTCTGATGGAAACTTGACAATCCAATACATATATGTATAATTATATATATATATTATATATCATTAATTATTTATTTAATTTTTATTATTTATAGGATTTATTTTATCATGATGATATCATGTTAAATAATAATGAATATATGGCCGCACTATATATCTGGTTACGTTGCAAATAAGGCGTATGAAACTAGTAGGGGAAATATGGGTAGTTTGGCCACTTTTAGATAATGTTGTATAACTTTATAAATAGCAGTTATAATTAGATAATTTTTTCAAAATAGATACATCTTATGAAATAGGACTGCCGAATCATTTTTATATTTTAGCGTATCTAATTGAAATTTTTAAGGTGGCCATATTACCATTTATGGAGTGTAATGTGGCCACATATTTCGGGTAATGTGGTCACCTTAAAATGTGGCATTAATCCATTAGATGGCGTTACTTTATATCAAGTTTAGTCCAATAGTATCACTTCAAGTATAATCTTAAATAACACACGCATTTGCGATAAATTCATGCTTTTTATTTTAACTTTATAAATTACTATATTCATTAATAGGCTATATCATATACCATTAAACTTATCATTTTATTAATATTGAAAAAGCAATTTCATCAGTATGCCGTAACAATATGGCGATACCATACCTAGATAAAATAGTAATTTAGAAAGATAACTAATTTATATTATCTGATTTCTATATATATGGAACTATATATATATATATATAGAACCATTTGTATATTTATATATATATACTTATACGTACTACAACATTTATTTTTAAATACAAATAAATAGGTGATGAATAACAATTATTATATGACAAACTATATATATATATATATGTATATATATTCGTTATATATAACGAATATCAATAGTTTTATTATAATATATTATATATACAGGTTTTCATATCATATCATATCAATCATATCATATTCATCACCTATTTATGTGTATTTGATATAGTATGTGTATATTAAACATATATTTTGTAGTTCGCATAAGTATATATACTATAATACATATACATATATACACATATATACATATATCTAAATAAATTTGTATAAAACATATATGTATAAACTTATGCATAAACATTATTTATTACATATATATGATATAATTATATATATATATATATATATATATATATATATATAAAATTAATATATATTTTGTTCTTTGTATTTGTGTTAATAGATAATTAAATATATATTTAATTAGTATATACCTAATTAAATTTAAAAGTTTATACCACGATTATAATATTCATACATGTATGGAAATATATTTGTATGGTTAGGATATAGTATATGTTGATACAATCAACGTTTTCATATAATAACTCACGACATTTTATTAATATATAACAATATTTATTTTAGATCATATCTTTAATATGATTGGCTTAAATCATCGTGAAGTGGCCACATTACCCGCTAAAGGGATGCCATATTACCCGTATCTGGGTATCAACCTATATACAGTATATCATAATTAAAATAACTCACTAAAATAAATGGCCAACACAAAGTGTTTGTTGTAATTAAATAGTTCTTTAACATCCAACTTTAATTTTCAATTTATATTATATATTAGTTATTTAATATATGTTTTACTAAACTTTTATTTCAATTATTTAAAAAGTAAATAGATTTTTTTTGTATTTTTTACATCATTTTTTTTATTAATAGATTTACTGCATTATTTTTACTTATTTGAACAATGGTTACCAATGCGCATATTTCGTGTATATATTTTGTTTAATTGGATTTATAGTTTATGAGATACGACAAGTGGTCACATTACCCTCCTGGCCACATTACCATCTTTCCCATACGTCTGCAGAATTTTAAAAGTTAATGAGTGGGGATAAGATTGAGTTGAAAATATATGAAGAATATTTCAAATACATTGATGATCTTAATCGCAAAGGATTATTATATCCATCAAATAATAAATTTAAAAGTATACGATTGTTTATTATTCGAGAGACGATTATTATTTTATACAAATATAAATAAAACGAAAAGTAAATAAATAAATAAT
This sequence comes from Osedax fenrisi, assembly GCA_964019155.1. NCBI lineage: Eukaryota > Metazoa > Annelida > Polychaeta > Sabellida > Siboglinidae > Osedax > Osedax fenrisi. The sequence goes on from OZ025239.1 coordinate 79,095,727, forward strand.
AATATGAATAAACGTAAAATATGTTGTTAAAGTTCAAGATAATAATTGAAAAGGAGGCGTTTTATAAGTAATAAAGTTATTAGTATATATATATTATCAAAGGGTATACCCTATGCATATGTTTATAAACATATCTATTAGGTAAACCTAATATAATATTAAGAATGTCAGCCACGTATGATGTCGAATGGTATGATATAATTGATCTATGTAAAATATGTAGTAAAATTTACTAAATGTGCCTACCAAAATAATGTTATTCCAGTAAATAGTTTAGAATATATTAATAAAAGTAATGAGGAATTATTGAAAATGTATGAAACGTATAAGTATTCTCAATAATAATCTTTATGTTATGATAAAAAATGATTATCAGTATTATTATTAATATATATATATATATATATATATTGTACAAAATTAGGGTAAAATAACTCATTTTTATAGGGTACAGATAGTTAAAATATCACCAAAATTAGTCATGTACCCTACACAGAGTACATGACTTTTAAACTCACTAGGGTACAATATATATATTTATTATAGTACATTTATTTCATATATGTTAAGGTACACAGTGTTTAAATGCACTAGGGTACACTCTATATATTTATAATGGTATATATATTTTAAATATTATGGCAACTGACTGTTAAATGCATGCATACCCTAGGGTACACTCTATATTACTTTATTATATCTTTTCCACGTAATATATTTTTAGATATTGCATAAGTATATGTTATTAAAAAAGTATGTTATTAATATGTTTTTTGATCTAATAATAGGTTTAGCACAGCATTGGAGAATACGGAAGATAATGATTGGTATATTAATGATTTGTATTACGATAGGTGAAATGTAAGTACATATATATATATATATATATATATATATATATATATACTATATTGAACCTATACAACTATGTATATACTATAATAATATATATTTAATTGAATATTATTTTGATAAATCTAATGTTTATAGTTAATTTATAATTAATATAATAAAATAAAAATGTTGACTATAGACTACCCACATGTACTACTTCAAATGAAAAATATGTCAAATGATTATAAAGCGGCAAGTAAAAATCTCAGACAAGTTATTGGTTCTTTAATCAATGATCTAACGTCAAAGAATATGTTGTTAGTATTGAATATATCATACCTATAAATATTTATTTTAATTAAATAATTTACATCATAGATATATTTCTCAAATTCATACAAATATATTCTAAATTCATTATTTTACAAATATAATTTTCTTTGAGAATCCGTTAGTTTAATTATTATGTAGCTATGAAATTATAGAAATAGTATATTATTTGATATATATAAAATAACATTCAAATTCAATTTATTATAGCCATTTTTATTATTTTTTAAATAATATTTAATCAATATAATCTAATATATATATATATATATATATATATATATATATATATATATTCATATATACTTATATATTATATTTTACAGAATTTCAATAAAGAATCTCTTGTGATTGTTTCGAAAAATGGAGTTTATTTGATAGTGATAGAAGGAGATGTAATACACCACTATTCATTATTTTCGTGTTTTTATGCATATATATATTTTTTGTTTTATTTTTTATTTAAAATGTCCTTTATATATAAATAAAACGATGAATTTTACTTGTAAATATATATTAAATTTTGATATACAGGTAAAAGGTAAAAATAAAAAATGTAAATAGTATCAAAAAAGATATTTAAATAATATATTACACTTTTATTATTTTCAAATGTAACATTTATAATTTATATTTATTTTATTTTATTAATACTTTCTTTTGATTACTTTGTTATTATAATTAGTATTTAAATAAAACAATTCTAATTATAATTTACCTATATATTTGTGTTATTCTATATACAGTATTAATAATAAAGTAGGGTACATCATTAATAATAAATTAGGATAAAACAGAAATAGTAAATTAGGGTCCAGCATCAAAAGTAAAGTAGGGTTCATCAACAAGAATAATGTAAGGTACATCATCGTTAATAAAGTAGGATACAGCAACAAGAATAATTTAGGGTACACAATCGTTAATAACTTAGGGTACGTCAACAATAATAAGTTAGGGTGCACCATCAATATATAATTAAGGTACAACATCAATAATAAATTAGGATACAGAAGACTTAAATTTTCTAGGGTACATATAATTCTTTTTAGAATACAAGTATTCATATTTAGCATGATAGACCCTAATTAGGGTACGGCTATGCGGAAATAGCTTGTACACTAATTTTTACAACTCTTGTACCCTACATTTTTACAGTATACCTATCAAAAAACCTATTTTAGATAATTAAAATCAGATTATAATAAAAAATGTATATAAACTTGCTAACTTTATTATTATCAATATATTTAGTATTCAATATCATTTAAATAACATGATTATTAATACCATGGTATTGTACCATGGTAATACATATATAGTATGACTTTATATTTAATACGGAAATTTAAATAAAGTTATTATAAATACCAAAGTCCTAGCTTCGTTAATAGTCCTACCTGTGTAGTTATTACCTTACTAACATTATTTAAAATTAAATAAGATATAAAATGTGGATATAAGAATAGCATTAAGTATAATAAGTATACTATCTATATAGTATCATATATTATGCACAAATGTGAAAGTACTTTTATTATAATTATAGAAATTATTTTTATTAAAATATGTATAATAAAAATGAAATTTTAAAATTATCTTAAAAACGATGAATTAAATATATAATATGATTTATTTATTATACATATTATAAAAAAATGAATTACCAATGAATTTAATATATATAATATATAAATATATTAAAGTAATTTTTAAATTTATTAAAACATTAAAAATTATATATTTTTTTATTATTTATTACAAATTTATAATTTCAAATTATCTTAAAAACATCGAATTAAATATTAAATATGATTAATTAATTAACTACGGCCCTTTAATAACAATAACTCATATTTATGCAGCGCTTAAATGGTTAAGTATGTATACTATAATAAATTAATAAATATTAATCATTACATTTATATACTATATATATATATATATATATATATATATATATATGTATATATATATATATATATATATATATATATATATATATATATATATAGGGTAAAGATGGGTAATGTGGCCAGGAGGGTAATGTGGCCACTTGGCGTATCTCATAAACTATACATCCAATCAAACAAATATATATATACATGAAATTTGCGCATTGGTAAGCATTGTTCAAATAAGTAAAAATAATGTGTAAATCTATTGATAAAAAAAATGATGTAAAAAATACAAAAAAAATCGATTTACTTTTTAAATAATTGAAATAAAAATGTAGTAAAACATATATTAAATCACTAATATATAATATAAATTGAAAATTAAAGTTGGATGTAAAAGAACTATTTAATTACAACAAAGTTTGTTGGCCATTTCTTTTAGTGAGTAATATTATTATATACTGTATATAGCGTGATACCTCGATGGGCGTAATATGGCCACCTTTTGTGCGGTTAATATGGCCACTTCACGATGATTTAAGCCAATCATATTAGAGATATGATCTGAAATAAATATTGTTATATATTGATAAAATGTCGTGCGTCACTATATGAAAACGTTGATTGAATCAACATATATTATATCCTAACCATACAAATATATGTCATACATGTATACATATATGCATATTATAATCGTGATATAAACTTTTAAATTTAATTTATTATATACTAATTAAATATATATTTAAATATCTATTAACATAAATATAATTATAATATATATTATTATTGTTATTGTTATTTTTATTTGGTAGATCCTTTCATCCCATCCAGTAACTTAGATGAAGTTTACACTTATAACCATTTATGGCTCTAATATCCCTTCGAAGCCACTCTCATGTTAAGGCATCCATGGTTTTAACGAGAGCCGATCATTTATTTAAACACAATTATATAAGATAACTTCTAAATAATATTTTAAGACCCATTTTATAAAATTAATTAATGGTCCAGATGAGGTTCGAACCCGTGTCCTACTGCTTGTGTGTCTGACGCCTTAGCCACTGAGCCACACAGGCAGTTCTTATATATATATAATATATATAGTTTTATTTATATAATTTTAAAATGCCATAATATAAAATATAACAGAAAACCATAATAAATTATAATATAGAAATTTATTTAATTTTTAATTAATATTACTATTTTGTTATGATTTTATGAAATTATTAATTATATTTGTAATAAACTATAAAAACTTAAGTTTTAATCACATTATTATTAGTATTATTATAATCATTTTATACTGTGAAATAAATTAAATTCTAAGGTATCGCAAATATAATTCAATATTGGAATAACTAAATATTATAAAATATGAGTACATATATAGCGACACATGAGAATAATAATAATACGATATTAATAATATAAATATGAATATTTTTAAGAAACTTACTTTTATAAAATGATCCGAAATTTCTAAAGTAAACCGGATATATTATTTCTAGGACATCTAGAAAATCTTGAAATCTTTCTTGAAGGCCTACTATCGAGTAAAACTTCACGATGTTGTACTTTGCCCTATTTAGAGAACGCTGCGAAGGTATCCTATCAATGAAAGTAGGATTTAATTTGTATAGATGAATATATAATATTATAATTATGGTTCCTAAAATAAAATGTTACAGTAATGATTTATTAATAATCTATAAACATTGAGTTATAATTCAGGATTATTACATAATTATTAAACAATATAGAATATTCTAACAGATTTTCAGAGGTATTTACTAAATAGTTAAGAATCTAAAACGTATAGCATATTATTGTAAGAAACCTGTTTTATAATGAGAGGATAAGTTTATATTAAGTTGAGTTTGTTTATATGAGTTTATATTATTGTCTACTGGGAGAATTGTTGAAAACGATTAGCTTTATTAATATGATATATCCTATCCTTACATTATGTATTATCTCATAGTTCACACACATATCTTCAGATAAAAAGTAATCATAATTATCATAATAAATAATAAAATAAACGAATATACAAAATTAAACATTTATTTAGATATTTTTTCATTTCCCATGTGTCATATAATAGGTACATTTAAATTTCCCTAGTATTAGTTGAAATAAGTTTTAATATTTATAGTTTAATGTTAACTAATAAAAACATAAAACATATTGTAAAATAGAATACAAATTTTTTTTTTAAATACTTAATAGTTTTAATAATGTTAGTACCTACTCTAATAATAAGATATTTCAAATTTATAATAATGTTTTTTAATAATAAATATTATTATTACTAGTATAAAAGCTATTAATGTGTATTAATGCTATTAATATTATGTGATGTTATACATATATAAATATATAAAATATCTATATATGGAAAAATAATTAAATAAGAATTTATTTATAAATTCTATTTGAATAGAAAGGTGTTTTATATAATACTGATATCAATATTTGAATAAGTTGTAGACTATAATGTATGCATTATATGGGATAATAATGTAACAGTATTAAAATAATTTAGAAGGAATTTCAAAAATAGTATGTAGGAAAATTGAATATATAATATAATATAAATATATAAATAATAGATACGGAAGATCATGCAAGTGTTAAATAAAAATGTCCAAACATATGCGTAAACATATATAGGGGAAGGTAACCGATTACGGACAGTGCTCGAATACGGACACTCTCGGTATCTCAGAAACCATAAATCCAACAAAAAAAATTGTAATAAATAAAATATTCATAATTATATAAATAGTCAAAAAGTATTTTTTATTTTTTAATTAATTAAAATATAGCTGATAAATCCAATAAACTGATATTTTTATTACGTTTTTAAATTTATGAAAAAAATTGTCAACTTAAAACCTTCTCAAGAATATATAAATGTATCGATATAAAATAACACTATATTATTAAAAAATAAAGCATTCTAAAAATTATGTATATAATTTATATATTTGTTATCAAATATTCATTAAGTTATACGCATATATATAGAGGTCATATAAGTCCCTAATACGGACACTCTAAATATATTAATAAGGACACCCTAGAACCAATCAGCGCGCAGCGTACGAACTATTCTAATTTTTATAAAAAATCGCGTGCCTTATAATATTAATACCACCAATAAAGCTAAATCTAAAATGTTTATTATTTAGATACTTAAATTGTATTATTAATTAATAAAATAATAAAAATAAATAAATTATTAATTATAATTAAATTAGAATAAATTATTCATAAAATTAATTATAAATAATGTAATTGTAATTTGTCTGATTGATTCATCAATAATATATAGTTTATCTAGTGGTATATAGAGTGGCCCTATTCGGACATGGGTACCGAATACGGACACCACCGTTATCTATGAAATTAAAAGATTAAATAAAATTTAAAATCACAATAATATTTATAATCATATAATATTAATATATTGTAATTTTTGAATAAATATAATGAGTCATAAAATGTTAAGATAATTTATTGTTAAAATGTCAGTATTAGGTTACTTTCCCCTACTAAGAATAAAATGTATATACAAATATAATGTGTATATAATGTAAACTAATGTATATATGATGTATACTAATATCTATATATTGTATACTAATCATATTAGTATACATTATAATATAAATATTATATAAGTATATTTCTATATATAGTACATTAGTATATAATATAGTAATGTATATTGTTACTGAATTACAACGATTTTAATTTATAAATTTAATACAACTATTTATTTATTGAACTTGTTCATTATTTTGTGACTATAGTAGTATGGTAAATAATTATTGTTTAGAAATATAAGACATACTGGTAAATTAATATACCTATTTGGCATTTAGATTTGCACATAATGTAATTCGATAGGTATTGTGATTAGATTTTATAATAAGTTGATAATATTTTTTGATAATATTTAGTGTGAACTGATATTATTTTAATACGAACATATTTACTAAGATTTATTTAATAATTATCTTTTGGGGGGCCTCATTCATAATTTCCATTTATTAAAAAATATAATTTTTTTTATTTAATAAATAATTTATATAATCAATTCTTTTAAAAATTGTACATAATGTTCTATTGCGTTGTATAATACCACTTCTTAAAAAGAAACATCCATTGTATTATAATAAGAATATCTCGCTTAATTTTGACAGCTATTTTCTCAGTGTTTAAATTTGATAAATGTTACTCTACTAAAAAGTCCGGAACATTTATTCTATAATATGAATTGTAAGTGTATTTGGATAAAATATATTCATAGATGTGCCGTTTTTTTAGTGATAAAATTGAATTATTAAAATATTTTGCCATGTTACTAACAATATATTCACTTCTAAAAAAAATCATACAGTTCATTTACTCTTATTTTTAAAATATCATATAATTTATATATAAAATGGTGGTTGTAGGGGAGAGTGCTCTAATATCGACATGCACGTAATATCGATACCCTAGAGATCTCCTAAAATATAATTCCAATCAAAAAATAATTAATGTATGAAATCGTAATCAATATAATTCTAATGTATATAAGTATTCTTTTTTTAAATATTTATATGTGTTTAATTATAAACAAAAAACTAAATTTATGAAATTTGTGAAGTATAATATCGATTCTCAATCATTTAAAAATGTAGGTATTTTAAATATTTAAAATAAATCTTATAGATCTAATTATAGTTTATAATGTGATGAAAATGTTGTATTTTTCATAATTTATTACAAAGTTATTAACTTTTAACTAAGCAACATATATTTTCATAATACCAACACACTAATTTCATTTAATATCGACACCCCTGTTATCTCAGAGTTAAAAAAACTAAATTAAATTTTAAAATAGCTATTATATGTATATATCTACTTAATACTTATAAATAAAATTTGGAAATATTTAATTGACAAATAATAAAGTTATGATAATTTATTGTTAGGGTGTCGTTATTCGAGTACTCTCTCCTATAGAATAATTTATTATTATAAATATGAAAGAATTATGTAACACATATTATAATATTTAAGGTTAAAGAGTTGTACTAAATGGTAGTTTTCATATATATATATATATATATATATATATATATATATATATATATATATATATATATAGATACATATATTTACATGTAATCGCTCGAAGGAGGTTATCTTCTCCACTGAATTTAATTTGTAATCTAGATATTTTTAATATCGAGATATTTTTACTTAAATATTAATAATATATATTTATATATTATAATATTATATGCTAATATTAGTTATGTGTTATGCTGATTTCATATTAATAGATTTTTAGATTATAAGTATACTAAATATCTCTAGACTAAAATATTAATATTATAATTTATATTATTTTCAGTTATTCGAGTTGGGAGGATTCTATTAGGAACCGTATACATAACCCTAGTTGTTATAGTCTATTTTGAAAACTTTGAGAGATATTTTTGTTATATTTTTAATTTCCGCAACATATTTGTTAAATATTTGTAATTCGATATGCATATCGAATTTCATGTTTTGCTTTTGCATTATACCATCGCGTTATACTCCAATGTTAATTCTGTGTTAATTAATGCAAACTCTGTGTTAATCAAAATACAATACGATATATCTACTTATACACACGCATACCTACACACGCATACATTATGCGTACAATCATTAATATAAGGACATAACCTACAAAAAGCAGACTGTCCGCAGAAGAACGGAATCATCTTGTGGTATCCGAAGATCTGGTCTCCACCCTGAGGAGCCGTGCAGTCGGGTATGTCATTAGCCACGCAATCGTCGTAAGTCTGCAGTGGTGGTGTGTGTGTGTGTGTGTGCATGTGTGTGTATGTGTGTGTATGTGTGTGCATGTGTATGTGTGTGAGAGCAACATGTGTATGTGTGTGGATGTGTGTGTGCATGTGTATGTGTGTGAGAGCAACATGTGTATGTATGTGAATGTGTGTGTGAGAGAGCAACGTGCACGTATGGGTGTATGTGTGTGTGATAATCATTTATACATTCTTATTTGATAAGTATTTATGTATATATTCTTATTTGATAAGTATTTATTATACATTATTTTGTTTAATGTATATTTTATATAGAAATATTTATGTTATAATAATAATAATAATTTATAAATATGAAATTTTATATTAAACATAATACTACTATGCAGTATTCGGTTGTATTCGTAGTTTGTATTATTTATATTAATAAAGAATTCGTAGATTTTTCGATACAAAATTACACAACTTTTTGAACATTACATATGTATTTTACTCAAATACCCCACTTTTGATATATTCAAATTATATGTATAGCTACTTATATACTTATCTATAGCTACTTAAATCCCGATCATCTAAAAAACTTGTAGATATAATATATATATATATATATATATATATATACATTGGTTGTGGGGGTTTGACTAAAAAGTGTATTATGATATGAAATATTGTTTTGACCTTTAAAAGCTTAATAACCGGTGAATTTGTCTATAATTAATGTAGTAATTTGATATGGCTATAGCCATATATTTTTTAAATAATGTATTTAGTTATAAGTTGTAATTATTTGATATTGTATGTATCAAGTTCTGGTTTTATATAGTAATTGTATATCTATTTACATAATAACTAAACTCATAACTAAAGAAAACTCATAACCTATATATAGCTATATAACCCATTACTATAACACATATAACCCTGTAATTACCATAGCCGATAACTACATTCATTGTTGACAATCCTTTTCCACCTTTTAATATTTCATTAATAGGTGACAATTAATAAAAAAATATGTATACCTATATATATATATTATTTTATATATATATATATATATATATATATATATATATATATATATGTTATTTTAATGTAGTAATTAATATGTAGTAATGTATGCATACATAATATCAAGCACGATTCATGCCATCACATGTTAGCGAATCCCCTTATATATAAGATGGCGTGTGTAATAGTGTCGTACTTGTAACTACTAGCTTAAGCTAACGTGGACATAACAATGCCACCAATGATGTCCACTACTAGAACAAGTAACGCTGCTATGTATTACATTGTGTATGTTATGAAGTTTTAGTCAAACACGCATTCTAAACTATACTCGCAATTGTACTAGCTCTAAATATAATATATAAATTGCCCTTTAACTTGCGTTTTTGTTATATTTTTATTTGGTGGAGTCCTTTCATCCCATCCAGGAATTTAGATGAAGTTTTCACTTACAACCATATATGGCTCTAATGTCACTTAGAATCCTCTTTCATGTTAAGGCTTCCGTGGTTTTAACGAGAGCCGATCCTTATCTGGATTTAACCCGCACCCTACCACCTATGTATCTGAAGCCTTAGCCAACTAGTCCAATACACATGCAACAATATCACACATTCCAACACGTATAAACCAAGGCGTTTTGTTATTAAATGTAAACCCAATGTTAATTTTTGTACTATGACGATTTGGGTATCAATTCATATCTATTTTTTCTTCCATATTTTTGTTTATTTATTTTGTTATTGACCTAATAAACTATATATTATTATTATTATTGTGGATATTACATATCTGATATATTGCATACACATTAGCTTCAAGCATTAGCTTTAACGTACGCAATACATCATCTTACCATATTTATCTGCAAATTAGTTAACGGATTATTCGGGAATCTGATGCCCCTCAGGTAGTAGTAGTAGCTGACGATTCTGTTCAGTGGATCTCGGACAATGTTTATGTATTCAATAGTTCCGTCACTAATTAGTAATGTTAATGTGAATAGATATATATATATTATAGTAATTTGGTATATTATAAATTAGTAATTATAATATATCATTATATAACCTGTTTAGTAGGTTATAATTATATATATATATGTGTATGTTATATTACAATATAATACTGATATTCAAATTTGATGTTATTATTAAAAATCATTATTACAAATACTAAAAGTAGCTGCACATGTACTTGATGCATTAACTCTCATTGAATAGCTAAAATATATGTCCTTCTTAAATATAATATATTTAATTAAAAATTAAAATATTCTGTTTTATATTAAGATTTTTTCTTGCACTATTTCTAAAAATTGTTACCAACTTTCTCTGTTTCCTTAAATAATTGCACTAACATATATTATATATATCATATATCCTATATGATAATGCATCTATAAAATCATTTAAAAGATCATAGATCATACTTATTATCAAATAATATTATCTTGATTAAACTATTATAACTTTCACCACAATTTCACACTAATTTCACCCTAATTCTCAACTCCAAATAATGAGTAATATTATCTAAACTTTAGATTCTAAAGGGATTCGAAACAAATATAATATTATCTCTCATTTAATAAAGTCATTCTCACCTCACAAATACATTTTTAGAAAACATCACTATATCGAGTTATATGTAACTTGGGTAGTATAACTACCTTGTAATACTTAATTGATATGCATTCAATTAACTTTAATTTAATTATATAATATAATTGTAAACATTATATTGTGGTGATCTTCGAAACCATATATTATGTCTTTTACTATTGTCATTATGAACGTATCATATCTCGAACATAATTTAACCATTCCAATTAAATTTATCTTTATATTATCCACTTATCCCTGATTTTCATAAAATATGAAAGTATCTGATTAAATATATATTATATATATATATATATATATATATATATATATAATTATATATATATATACTATTAATACATAATTATTAAAAAAACTCGATATTGTTGAATCCATTTAAAACAATATTTTCCTCTAAACTTAATCAATAATTCTATCATTCATCTTTATTCTTAAATAATAAATATTAGTATTTATTTTTATTCCCGACTAATTAACGTATCCCAATTTTCTAATTATTGTCAATCATCTAATCCATACCTCGAGAGAATTCGCTGTTCTCGTATATATCATTAGACATCTTGCTCATTCCGAGACAATTATTTTATATTATCTCAACTTGTTTTAGTTTAATATATTTGTACTTTGTTAACTTTCTTTATTCTTATAAATTTACTAAACCAAACTATTCGATCTTTAGATATATATAATCTACCTCCATTGCAGTTATAATCATGTTTATTCTACATATATATCTATTATCCTAGCTATGTTATCCATTATCATCACTGAGTTCCGTATGGTAGGTTAAACGTGCGATGTATGTGATGCTATATCATCCTGTAAAGTCATCCTGTAAAGTCATCCTGCTATCACGAAATACTTCAAATCTTTATTCTACCTAGCTACTAAGTTATTAAAATATAATGTATGTACTAATTATATTGCGCCAATTTATAATAATTATGTAATTGAGAAATTCGGTAAAGTGCATGTTGGCATTGAATATTACACTCGTCTCCTCTTTCTCGTCTCCCTTATAATCACTCAACTATCGTAAAATCAATGGTATCCCCATCAGTTCCTGATACCTCATATTTAAGATATGTCCACCTCTAAGTCATTCACCTATATCTAATATATATATATATATATATATATATATATATATATATATGTGTGTGTGTGTATGTGTGTAAGAATATATCTCAATTCTTATGAATTGAAAGGAATGTTATTAAATAATATAAATAATAGAAAAATGTTAGATATTACACATTAGATTATTTACATAGAGATATAATTAACATAAATGATAAAATTATTGAATATATAAAATTAATAATAATCCTACATTCATATTATAGATTATTAATTCAGAATATTAACATAGGAAATATTTCTAGAATTTTAATAAATTCTACAATATTATAAAAAACCTATATTAAATATTGCACATATTAACAAATATTAAACATTGTATATTTAATTATATTTACTTTATCACCATTAATTTAATTAGTTTTGTAATCAAACTGAGTATATGATGTTGTGTTCATCTGATCAGTCATATTATCTAACCACTACATATAGTCTGCAGATGTACATAGATGAAATTGTGTGAACCTCTCCCAACTTGTGAGCTAGTATGGGAGAGTATATAGCCATCATCTAGATACAGTTTCTACTAAATGAATCTTAATAACTCAAAACAACAAATACAGCAACATAGCAGTTAGGTAGTTGCTCAGAATAACAACGTCCTCGCTGTTTATCATAATATAGATACTAGAAATATATAAATTAAAGACAAGATAATGAAATTAGCATCGAACTTAATTACGATTGGATCATAGAATTGTAGTACTCTTGCAAGATGTGGTAAACTGGAAGAATTCAGCAAAGAACTAGAAAACTACAAATAGGACGTAATATGATTAGCAGAAACATGATTATAATTGTTTGTATATCTGACAAAAGAATCCATAACGTAATAGTATTGGTTTCCTACTCAGAACAAAATATCACTGAATTTATACTAAATTTAAAAAATGTTTCAATCAGATTTATCTCGATACGAGTATCTGCAATTCACAAGAACATAACCAGTATATAGGTATACGCATGCGTACAGTACAGTGCGGTGTATATACCGATGAATAAATAGAATAATTCTAAGAACTAATCTAAGAACGTAAATAAAATTCCTCTATAAAAAGATGAAATGGTAATACTTGGTGACCGGAAAGCTAAAGCAGGTGAGTATGAGTATCCGACATATTCAAATTCTAAAGGACATTTTGATATTGGTAAAACAAATTGTCAAGGAGAAATACTATTCGAGTTAACCGAAAAACATAAAATTGTTATTTCCAACACACTTTATAATCATAAATATTCTAGAAGAACTACCTGGCATGCTCCAAATGGGGATATACGTAATCAGATCGATTATATTCTAACACTACAAAGATTAAACTTGAGTATCATTAAAACTAGTTCAGGAACATACTCGTGATTTGTTATCAATAGTGACAATGATGTAGTTATTTGCAATATCAAAATGAAACAATGTATTAAGGAAAAAGAAAAATTACTAGAATACGATACGATTTAGAAAAACTACGCAACCCATTCATTTCCAAAGAATGTAGAGAAAAACTTGAAACTGAAACATCTCAAATAAAAAAGGATGAAAATGATATAAATAACTTTCTCTCTAAGATCGAAAAATCTAAACATTTATTGGCTAGTAGAAATATTTGTAAATACGGTACCTAATAATAAACCACTATGGATCATCTGCTAGATTCTAGATATTTGTTATAATAAAAGAGCATTATATTCATCAACAACTATTAATTCAGAACTAAAAGATGAATATAGAGAAATAATTATCTTAATTCGCTTAAATTAATGAAAACAGCAAAAGAATATTATACACAATAATAAAGCATTTATATAAACAAAGATATAGCAAATGGTAGAATCAAAAAGAAAGCATACCAATCTCTAAAAATGCTGACAATGTATACAAAGAGAAAAACCATTATATTATTAAATCGAAGCGACAAATATATTACTGATAACGAATACCTATTAATAACATGGACAGAACACTATACAAGTACCCCATTTCACCAAATGATAATTTGATTAATCGACATGATAATTATCTTTGTATTAATACTAATATCGAAGATCTACTGCCAATTCTAGAATCTGAGGTTAAATATTCAAGTAAGATGCTAAAGGGTGGTAAATCATCTTGCATTTACAATAGTCCGTGTGAAATGAAGGAGTATGGAGGAGTAATCATAACCAAAATATACACAATGATATGTCAAAACATATGGAAAACAAAAAATTACCAGATAAATGTAAAAAGTCACTAATAATTCCTATTCCGAAAAAAGGGACTCAAAAAAATGCTCCAATTACCGTACACACAGCCTAATCAATCATTCGATTAGCAGAATAATCTTAACAATTATAATAAACAGATAAATACCGAGCGAGCAGAACACCTACTAGCAAAAGAGCAAGATGGTTGAAGAAAATCAATAAATTCTATTGTACAAATCCTCAAATGTAGAATTATTATTGAAAAATGTATTGACACTCAGAAATATGTTTACTAAAACTACATTTATTTCAAAAAAGGGTTCGAGCGAGTATGTCACGATGATTTATAGAAGTGCATAAACAACGTTGGTGATCACATGAAATTATCGAAATAATATAATCATTATATGCTAACTCAAATAGGACTATACTACTCAACAACATGATCGGGATGTGTTCCATACCTCAGTTGTTATAATATAATACGGATTGTTCTCTTCAAAATTCATGTCTGGAACAAAGCATGCGAGATACCATTCTCAACCACAAGTCGACCATATCTGTTGCCGATAAGGAAATAAGCAATCTTAGATATGCAGACAATATAGGTCTTATTTCAGGCATATATGCTGAATTGCAACAACTTACCAATAGACTTGTCGTAGCCTGCACATAATACGAGATTGTAGTAGAGAAATAAAAATGTGAACAATAGTAAATAACAACAACTAACATGCAACAATGTTTATGGATATCAGTCTACCTGAAGACATAACAACGTTCAAATATATCGGTCCATCAAAATATGAATTCGATTAGCAACCGCAACTAAGGCTATAGTGATATACCGTATAATATATCGTAGTAAAAATATCATGTTTCCTATTTTACAAGTCATTAATCTTATCCATATTATACGAATGCGAAACATCGACTCTGATGGAAAATGAAGACAAACATATTCAAGCATTCGAGAGTAAAGATTAGCGAAGATTTTAGAGATAATTTAGTACCAGTGTAATACGAATAAATATGTTCAAGAAATAATTAAAAACCAGATTGGTAAATCTTATCACTATTAAACGAAGAAAGCTCCAGTACATTGTACTTACACCGATACGACGGTTTACCTAAAATGATATTACAATGTAAAGTAGAAGGCACTAGGTGAAGAGGACGACCACGAAATAAATGAATGACGAATATGATGACAATGTACATCTAAACCAACTATAGTTGGATATAAAGCTTTAGCAAAACTATTGAAGATCGAGAAGAATGGAAACGATTTGTTTTATACGCGAGCAATGTGATTCCCCTTTGATTCACTAGTAATCGGGTGTAAAAATAAAAGTAAGTAAGAAAACATATGTTAAGTATAGATAATATCTATTAGATATGCATTAATTGTACGAGAGTATATGACCTTATTAATTATAAAATATCGTATACGATTATATAATATCATCATTAATGTAATGCAACTAACAGTTTAAAATCCACGAAATGTAAATGCTGCTCATAAAATAATGGTTTTGGTTTATTTACTATAATCTCACGAAGTTCCGTCTTTATAAATAGTATATAATTATTAATATCATACTAATATATCAATGCTATATTGTTTTTTAATTATTAATAATAAAATAAAATAATAATATTAATAATTATTATAATCAATGTAGAATATTATATATATATATATATATATATATATATATATATATATATACATTCAACTCCCGCTTAATTAGAATTTTTTTTAAATACTAGTTTGGATGTTTTAATACACAATATACGTATTTGTAGTCATGTATTTGTGAATAATTCGATATATCAGAAACTCGTTTCGGTAATTTCTCGGACGTCTGTATTAATGTATCGATCCCTTGCAGTCGAGTAGGCAGGAGTTTACTGTATATATATATATATATATATATAGAATTTGAAATATACGATGGATTACTGGTCAGACTTAAGACTGGACATTAACACTGGACATTAACGCTGGACACGATTCCGGACACTATACCACGGTAATATAATACCATATTAAGTAAACTCCTATAGTGGCAGTGTATCATTCAACTACTTTATTGAAAAACAACTAAGTTACCAAGAATAACTTGCTAGTCTACTACATTATGTTATCATTGTCTATCATATACGTGTTATATTCAATTGTGTGTAAAATATTATATATTAATATAATATTTATGATATAACATATATGTAATTAATATGTGTTAATGGTCTATTATATAAATGATGTATATCACTTTATATAAATACTAAGTATAATTGATATTTTATAATTGTCTGTACGTCTTGTTATATAAACATTGCATAGTGTAGCGTCACTATATAGAATACGTAAGAAGCTGCGCAATAGAGAGCTATGTGACTAAGACTAACTGTGTTGGAATCAATCGCCTTGAAATACATCGTAGAGTGATAGATGTTGAAATGATTGGTTCTGGCGAACGTATTCACCAGGGTGTTCATAGTGGTACTGCCGCACTTCGGCACTCTGTTGTACAGGATAACGTCCGGGTTGTGGTTGATTAGCGATGCTGTGGTGGTGGTGGTGGTAGTGGTGGTGGTGGTGGTGGTGATGGTAGTGGTAGTGGTGGTGGTAGTGGTGGTGGTGGTAGTGGTAGTGGTGGTGATGGTGGTGGTGGTGGTAGTTGTAGTGGTGGTGGTGATGGTGATGGTGGTTGTGGTGGTGGTGGTAGTGGTGGTGGTGGTGGTGGTAGTGGTGGTAGTGGTGGTGGAGGTAGTGGTCGTGGTGGTCGTGGTGGTGGTGGTGGAAGTGGTGGTGGTCGTGGTGGTCGTGGTGGTGGTGGTGGTGGTGGTGGTAGTGGTGGTCGTGGTGGTAGTGGTCGTGGTGGTAGTGGTGGTGGTGGTGGTGGTGGTGGTGGTGGTGGTGGTGGTGGTGGTGGTGGTGGTGGTGGTGGTGGTGGTGGTGGTGGTGGTGGTGGTGGAAGTAGTGGTGGTCGTGGTGGTGGTCAACTTACTTACGTCGGTTGGTTGGCTCTTAACTAGCGTTTACTTAATATTAGCTTATTATAAATAGTATTATATATTGTATGTTATAATATATTATATAAAAATATATATATATAAAAGGTATGTATTTATACATTTTTAATTTATATACACATATATAATGTTTATATAATATATATATATATATATATATATATATATATATATATATCAATATAATGTAAATATGTATTTTTTCAAATATCGTATATAATCTGAATTTATAATATGAATTTGAGATAAAATAATTAACAATATGGTTGTATATAATTATTTCAATAATAACATTAATATATTTATATATATAGATATATATAAATTCAATAACTAATTAATTATAATCCATATTACCTACTAACCTCTATCGTGGAGACTGGAATTAAACAGGATTTCGTCTAAGTCTAAGTTATCCGCGACTTTCGTAGCGCTAATATTCATGCTAATATTGTAACAAACCATTACTAAAAATACGCTAATTACGAAGTACATCAGATATCGTTGAATCCTGTACGTAGACGTATACATGTTGACGAGTTGCGTTACTCCGGTTACAAGTCTTCTGGTTATCCGTAACGACGGTTAGTGATGGCTATTCGTAAGGGCTAACTTCCCATTTAGAGCGCCTTATAAGGTAGTAGGCCTTATAAGCTATAGCTGGCGTGAGATTAGCGAAGCCACGGGTCGACTACGATATAATCCGAATAGATGCTCGCGCGCGAGTATTTGATTGACAGCCGTGCGATACACTTGTTGACTAGTACGGGCGTAATAGCGAATAGATACAGGTTACGCCACAGTTCGCTATCGAATAAATATATATCACATGCGTTTTGTGTGCGCTTGAATGCGCAGGCTGTTGAGATTACAGCCATTATCGCGATGCTATTAATCATGTAGACGACACGCCCGTGCACCTACAGTGTAGGGCTTTGCTAATAGTATGTATTATATATTATGTAATACATTTATAATATAACATGTATATATAAGTATTGGTAAAGTAACATATATATATAAATTATATAAAACAAATATTATAAAAAATTAATTATTGGATGTTTAAACTTCATATGATTGGACATCGAAATTGTGCTCCCGCTTACAGATGACATTATCATATGGCAATATCTACAGTAAGGCCTTTTCTGCCTCACATCCTTCCCATTGATACAGGTGTTGTTTATTAGTCCCTGATATTGTTAACTTTTTTATTAATTGATTAATTTACATTTAATTAACAATAAAAACTATTTATAGATAGCAAATTGACAAAATATAAATAATATCTAGAGATTATAGTTTACAATAATAACTCTTCTATTTAAATACTACAAATTTGTTTACACGTAGGATGCGATGTTGTAACATATATGTAACATACTAACGTACCATGTTAGCAAGTGTTTTTTTGTAACGTATCAACGACGTTGGTCTAACGTCCCATATATATATGCATATCATGTAAATACAGATGGTACGTTGTTATGTTATAAAAAGCGCAACTTCCCATCTACACAGTGGAATAATGCAATATTTTGACTGCATTTTTCTTAGACATACCAATGTCCCATGGGTTGTGCATGTGGATGGGAACATGCATGCTATAGATTGTTCACACGTAATGTTCACTCAAATAGTATTATTTGTATTAAATGAGTATACAACATTTTCTAATAGTTAAGTTATTCATTTTGAAGGTATAAAATAGTAAATAAATACACTTCGAAGGTTTAAAATAGTATTCTTTGTATTAAATTAAGTATACAAAGTTTTCTAATAGTTAAGTTATTCATTTCGAAGGTTTAAAATAGTAAATAAATACACTTCGAAGGTTTAAAATAGTATTATTTGTACTAAATTAAGTATACACAGTTTTCTAATATGTATGTAGGGGAAAGTAACCGAATACGGACAGTGCCCGATTACGGACACTCTCTGTATCTCAGAAACTATAAATCCTACAAAAAAATGTTTAATGAATAAAATATTCAAAATTATATCAATAGTTTAAAAAAGTATTTTTTATTTTGTAATTATTCAAAATATTGATGATATGTCCAATAAATTGATTTTTGTATTACGTTTTTAAATTTATTTAAAAAAATGTAAACTTTAAACCTTCTCAAGAATATACAAATGTATCGATATAAAATATAACACTATATTATTAAAAAATGAAGCATTCTAAAAATATATATATAATTTCTTTATTTGTTATCAAATATTCATTAAGTTATTAGCATATATCTAGAGGTCATATAAGTCCCTAATACGGACACTCTAAATGTCTTAATACGGATACCCTATAACCAATCAGCGCGCAGCGTATGAACTATTCTTATTTTCATAAAAAGTTGCGTGCGTTATAATATTAATACCACCAATAAAACTAAATCTAAAAAATATATTATTTAGATACTTAAATTGTATTATTAATTACAAAAATAAATAAATTATTAACTAATTAAATTAGAATACATTATTTATCAAATTAATTATAAATAATGTAATTGTAATTTGTCTGATTGATTCATCAATAATATATAGTTTATCTAGTGGTATATATAGGGTGTCCGTATTATAACACAGGGTGTCCGTATTCGGACATGGGTACCGAATACGGACACCCCCGTTATCTATAGAATTAAAAGATTAAATAAAATTTAAAAATCACAATTATATCTATAATCATATAATATTAATATATTGTAATTTTTGAATAAAAATAATGACTCATAAAATGTTAAGACCTTGTATTGTTAAAGTGTACGTATTATGTTACTTTCCCCTATTTATGTGTGCGACACGCATACCCATACATCACTTTGTTGTTTATATTGATTAACTAACCATCCATAATCGGTATTACAAAATGTCTCCACATAGTACTTCGTTTGTCCGTGACATTCTCAAATTTCTTACTTGCCATACTTGTCTTTACACACATATTTATTAGAATTAATACATTATAATTATGATCTCTCTCTATTAGTATATATATATATATATATATATATATATATATATATACTAATAGAGAGATAAATAATAATAGACTAATATATATATATATATATATATTCATAAATATATATTATATAATATGTTATATGTATACACTCACACTCATATAAAACATGCATGTAATTTAACCTATATAACTGACATCGTATTTTCACCTTCAGGTATATTTTCATATATAGATTAATGATATATTACATATATATTAAAATGCATTTGAAAATTAGTCGACTGTTATATAATCAAGTGTGTGTATGTAATACACTACGCCCGGCGTCACCCGCCTCATATGGAATTATATTTTAATTTTATTTAATTTAATTATATTAAAATTGAGAATTATAGAATTATATTTTAAAATATCGATAATTATTATAATTTAGTGGAAATCAATTATGCTCATAAATTGTTTATATACAATCACTATTTATCTTAAATTAATTAAATAAAGTTATTTAAAATTATATTTAATAGAATGGAAATCAACTATCGTAAATTATTAATATAGGGGAAAGTAACCTAATACGGACACTTTAACAATAAATGGTCTTAGCATTTTATGACTCATTATTTGTATTCAAAAATTACAATATATTAATATTATATGATTATAGATATTATTGTGATTTTTAAATTTTATTTAATCTTTTAATTCCATAAATAATGGGGGTATCCGTATTCGGTACCCATGTCCGAATACGGACACCCTATGTTATAATACGGACACCCTATATACCACTAGATAAACTATATATTATTGATGAATCAATCAGACAAATTACAATTACATTATTTATAATTCATTTTATGAACAATTTATTATAATTTAATTAGTTAATAATTTATTTATTTTTATTATTTTTTAATTAATAATACAATATAAATATAATTTATCTATATAATACAATTTTTATTAATATAATTTTTATCTATATAATACCATTTATCTTTATTGGTGGTATTAATATTATAATGTACGCGATTTTTATGAATATCGGAATAGTTCATACGCTGCGCGCTGATTAATTATAGGGTGTCCGTATTAAGACATCTAGAGTGTCCGTATTAGGAACTTATATGACCTCTAGATATATGCTTATAACTTAATGAATATTTGATAACAAATATAGAAATTATATATATAATTATAGAATGCTTTATTTTTTAATAATATAATGTTATATACCTTATACCTATACATTTGTATATTCTTGAGAAGGTTTTAAGTTGAAATTTGTTTTCATAAATTTAAAAACGTAATAAAAAAATCAGTTTATTGGATATATCAGCAATAATTTGAATAATAAAAAAATAAAAAATACATTTTTAGACTATTTATATAATTATGAATATTTTATTAATTAACATTTTTTTGTAGGATTTATAGTTTCTGAGATACCGAGAGTGTCGGTCACTGTCTGTATTCAGTTACTTTCCCCTACAATTCATCACTATTTAATAAGCAATATTTATCGATTAATTAAATAACATTATTTATGTTTAATATTTTTCTTTTATTTTAGATTATAATACAAATTATATTTAATAATAATAAAGATCAGTTTCTATTATTTTAAATTAAATAATGAATTATCTGATAATTACCTCGTCAGAAATTATTTGATCGATTAAGTAAATACAATTATTTAAAGTTAATTAAAATATATTTTTTAATGATAATAAAGAGGTAAAGATAAAGATAATAAAGATGTTTCTATTATTTTAAATTATAATTAAAATTATATTCTTTAATAATAAGTTTCTATTATTTAAAATAATGAATTAGGATATGATAAGGATATGATAGGATATGATTATTATGAAGACGTAATACCGTGTGTCCACATATGAAAATACAAATGTGTGTGTGTGTTGTAAACCACACTATATTCCAGCACAACCGTGTATATGGGTTCGTCGATATTCGATATTCGATATTTATAATTAAAACAAGTAATGCACTATATAGAATCTATATTATAGATCGAGTGCAAATGATACGAAAACATATAATATAAATATTTAGTGATTCGCGTTCCACTTCAGTGCGCGCGATAGCAGCAGTGTATTTATAGAATAGCGATGGTGACGTAACTGCAATATAGGTACATTCGCGATCTAGGCAATCGCGCGAATTGAATACAATCTATCATGAATAACACTATAACATCCACCCCTACTCCAAAAAAAATGTTTCCCCAAAATGTTCAAACTACCCTACTTAAATTTCACCTTTATCAGATTCCATCGATTCTCTAACCTTTTTACATCCCCTTTCCTTATCATATATGTCGATGTATATATGACATTCCCTTCAACCGTCCAACTGACATCACCCCATATATTCGCCAGTTTCCTCCTACCTAACACTCGATGTGTCACTAGTTTTCACTAGAGGTGTTACTACCTCCTATAGGATATCTCCCATCAGACTTCGAGATCATCACTATATTCCTCGTTACTTCTGTTGAGTAGCTGGTTTCCCCCCAAAGCATTTTTACCGGTCCCACCCCAGTCTGTACTACCCTTCTATATGATAGATTTATCTATACTGATAGATTATTTATTAGGCTTTATCATAGGTACATTTCAGAACTTGCCGAGTAAAAGTATATTTGCTAGTAACGGATGATTATGTGGTACTAATGATTATATTATTAGGTATCAATAGTATAATAATGATATTCATATCATTAATGAATATAAAGATAAGTAATATCCCGAAAATATTGAGATATTCGATAACAATTATTATATATATATCATATCATATTTACTTTTATTATATTATAAGCATTTCTGTGTATCATTAGGTATATATATAATAGCTATAGCTATATCTACATCAATAGAGACGTTTGCCTCTCATTCCATAATACTATAGTTTTGTAATTATAATACAATGGTTCACAGTATATATGTATAATGTGTTAATTTGATATCCACATTTTAAATATAAAATGTAATTTATTTACATAAACAAATATAGTATAATATACTTGTATACTATAATGTCTAGATTATATATATATATATATATATATATACATTATATTGTTTAGATATGTTAATCAGATGTAATTATACGTAAATAAGCTAATAGCCCGTACGTTATAGCCTATAATTAGGTCACGTGCTGTACGACCTATTATCTAACAATCTACCGACCTAAGCCCGTCGTCAATATTACGTGTTATCTTTTATAAGTCAGGCGAGGTGTTAAAATAGATTCTATTTAGGGACATATAATTATGTAGGTGAAACGTTAACAATGCATAACGCACGATTAATAAACGTACAATAGATATATTTAAAAAATGCGTTTTCATAATACGCCACTAAGAATCGTCAGCCTAACAAATTAGCACTTAAATACCTACTGCGAAACCCCTACTTATCGACACTCCTTTTCGGTCGAGTTAACCGAGTAAGAGATATCGGGGCGATACGTAGAGAGGGAGACATATAGATGAGTTATCTATTGATGGCCCATGTCGCCTTTTAGGTGCAATGTTAGTAGTAGTAGTTGAAGTAGTAGTAGTATTGGTGATAAAAGTATTATTATTAATAGTATTAGTAGTAGTAGTAATAATAATAATAATAATAATAATAGTAGTTTATTTAGACACTTAAATAATTAGACAATTAAATATAAGTTATATACATCTCCGACTAATTCGTTTAATGTTTTTTAAATATAAATTGGAGCTCCAATTAAGATAATATTACCATAACCTAATCTCGATAGAACTAAACTAAATCGACTTTATTAATTAATATTTAAAAATTATTTGTATATTATGTAAATGATAATTAGCTGATTTATATATATATATATACATGATCTAACTATGATAAATAAATGAAATAATTAATCAACGGATTTTAGTTTTAGATGAAAGAGTAATTGCATGAGTATCAAATATAATATCAGGATAAACAATATTTAAGAGCAGTGTTGCTACTACTTATAATTACTTTACTTTAGTCGAGTTTACATTCGACAATATCTATCAATTACTTTCCATCATTCTCTGTCCATTATCAGTGTTCTTAATTCGTCTTCTTCTTCACAATCACAGTCGTTCTTTAAGATGATCATCTTTAAAAAAATCATGATTTTTTGGTTTTCTCCCTCTGTTTCGTATGCCAATCTTCGGCTTTCATATAATTAAGTTGTTAGCTAGTTCATCGAGGTTCCTATTGCAGTAATCTGCTAGTCGCCATATTCTTTGTTTTATTACCTCAGAGATATTTGGTATTCCCCTGTGAAGTTATTAATGATCTTATCTTTCCATGGTATATTTGTGGCAATTCTAAGTAATCAATAATGTATATAATATATATGCATATACTATATATGCATACTAAGGTATATCATCAATTTGCTTACGCATTATGGAGTCGATTGTCCAGTATTCACTACCATTTAATAATATAGGTTTGATTATAGCTTTGAAAGTTCTTATTTTTAGACTGTTTTTCATTTTGGAGTTCTAGATTGATTTCATGTTATGTATTTCTGACCATGATACTGCTTTGACAATTTCAAAATCAAAATTTTCAGTTGAATACAAATGTTAGCAACTTCTGTTTCAATGGATGTTAGTAGTTGCTGATATTTTTCGACTTCTCGTGATATATGTTCTATATCATCTGCGGAAATTAGGTCTGTTAGATGTATTGTCGTATCCATTGTAGTTATATTATTTCGAATCCGAATTATGCTTCTAATCCTTAAATAGGAATATTGTAGTTACCGGAAATATTACCACCATCTTAGCTATATGAGTCGTAAAAGTACACAATAGTCTCTACCATATCAAGACGGAACCATTAGAGAACAAACTATTTATAAATAAACTATTATATGACAGCCACTTACGAATATTATTCGCACATAGAATTAATTGGTCACGATGATAAGATTAGGCATAAATTTGAATGTCATCAGCATATATATATATATGACATTATGATATTACACATTTTGTGTCTATTCTATTATATATTTCAAAGGAGAAATATAAATAGTAAACAGTATATGACCTAATATAAATCTCATTGGTATCCCTATGGTATAAATGGTATAATGAAATATACTCACCTGAATTACAATCATGAATCTAACCGATTAAGGTTCTATCTTTGATAAGTATTATTAATATTTTATAAAGTATCTCCAGTAGTGTCTATTAATGATAGTCTATTAATACATATACCAAGATATATACAATCAAACGCAGATGAAAGGTCAAGTTGTAATAATTGAATACGGCTATGTTTATCTAAAGAGAAATAAATACCAGTAATAGTAGCGAGCAAAGTAGTTTCAGTATTATGGCCTTTCTTGTATGCACTTTGGTATACATAACAAATGTTTTTATAATTTATATAATTAATGAGTTGCTTATTGTATTTTTTCAAAAAGTTACCTAAAATAGAAGGCATGGATATATAAATAGGTCTACTATTTCTAAAATAATTAAGACATGGTTTTTATTATTTGATATATAAGAGATGATTTTAAGAATTTCGGAATTTCACAGTTATTTAGCAAACAAATTATAATTGTAGAAAAAAGAGAAGTTATAATATTAGATAGTTTCTTAAGGTAAGAAAAAGGAAGTTTCAATAAAGGGTGATGAATAAGACGTAATTATATTATTATAGATATCAACAATTGAAGGATAGAGAAAGTTATCAAATGAATAAGATAGTGTAGGAACCGATTTTAAGGAGTACTAATATTCTCATTTAAAATATTATTATTTATTTTATTACCAATATTAATACTCTTAGAATCAAAATGCTCAATAAATAAGGAACATAACTTTTCATCATCGGATGATAATTTATATGTGATTTATTACTTAGATGTTTTCTAGTAATAGAGTAACATTTTTCGATCGAAAAATAATTCGAATTATTTCCGTGAGGTATATATTTTCATAATAATTTCTTTTATCTAATGAACGTTTCACTCAGCATGCATTTCTTGCATAGTTAATTTGTTATATAGTGATAGAAGGATTTAAAAAATAAATCTTTAATATTTTCTAGTTTACCTTTTTGCTTGTGATGTAGAACTATTAAACCATAACAGTAGTAGTAGTAGTAGTAGTAGTAGTAGTAGTAGTAGTAGTAGTAGTAGTAGTAGTAGTAGTAGTAGTAGTAGGTGAAAGTAACCTAATACGGACAGTGCCCGAATACGGACACTCTCGGTATCTTAGAAACCATACATCCTACAAAAAAATGTTTAATGAATAAAATATTCATATTATATAAATAGTTTTCAGTTTTATAAATAGTCCTATTTTTTATTTTTTAATTATTAAAAATATTGCTGATATATCCAATAAACTGATTTTTTTTATTACGTTTTTAAATTTATGAAAAACAATTTCAACTTAAAACCTTCTCAAGAATATACAAATGTATCGATATAACACTATATTATTAAAAATAAAGCATTCTAAAATTATATATATAATTTATATATTTGTTATCAAATATTCATTAAGTTATAAGCATATATTTAGAGGTCATATAAGTACCTAATATAGTCCCTAATACGGAAACTCTAGATGTCTTAATACGGACACCCTATAACCAATCAGCGCGCAGAGTATGAACTATTCTGATTTTCATAATAATCGCGTGCGTTATAATATTAATACCACCAATAAAGCTAAATCTAAAATTGTTATTATTCAGATAAGAAAATTGTATTATTAATTAAAAAAATAATAAAAATAAATAAATTATTAACTAATTAAATTAGAATAAATTGTTCATAAAATTAATTATAAATAATTTAATTGTAATTTGTCTGATTGATTCATAATAATATATAGTTCATCTAGTGGTATATAGAGTGTCCGTATTATAATACAGGGTATCCGTATTCGGACATGTGTACTGAATACGGTCACCCCCCTTAATTATGGAATTAAAAGAATAAATAAAATTTTAAAATCCCAATAATATCTATAATTATATAATATTAATTTATTGTAATTTTTGAATAAAATAATGAGTCATAAAATGTGTAGACCATTTATCGTTAAAGTGCCCGTATTAGGTGACTTTCCCCTAATAGTATAATGGATTATTACTTATGATTATATAACCACATGAATACAACATCGACTATGGCATTCCACTATAGATAATATTATCAATGAATGGTATTCCACGAACTATATATAGTTTCATATGGCTTATCTTATATCAACGATCTCGGTGCCTCGCTATAGTACCTAGTTAAGTACATACGTTAAGGGTATCGTACCTACCCGTTTAGGTAGCGAAGTAGGTCAAATGGGCGTTGTACATCCAGGTAGCCGAGACAGTACAGAGATATAACTGTCTATACTATAGACTCTACAAGTAGATAATGATACCAAATATATAATATTAGGACTATTACCTATCAATATGACATATCATAATAACCTTAATAGTATATTCAATGAGCATACATACTATATATAACGAGTCAATGTAATATATAGATATACTTGTGTGCGTTTGTGTGTCTCTCTCACTCTCTCTCTATACACACATAATCGGTATAGAACACATACAACCCTGCAGGGTATCATGTACATGTGCTTCTTAACGTGTACTAGCAATCAAGTGTAGCACCTACACACTACACTGTATACGGTATCGAGATGTGTTGTGATATCATGTTAGCATATTGTATCCTAAATATAAGATTATAGATGTATTTATTAGTGTATATTTATTTATTTAAAGTGTACACATTATAATGATTCTCATAATATATATATATATATATATATATATATATATATATATTAATGAAATTAATAATTATTTATGTTGTATTTAATTATTTTACGAATACTTGGTTATGTATAATTAAGTTATATTATTTATTGTTGAAATATATATTCGAAATCTATTTTCGGAATAATAAGATAAATGATAATTATAAATGTCAATTTGAATTAAAATATTGCACTGAATAATATACATATACTCTAATATAATCGTAAATCATATTATATATATAATACCAAAGAGACCTCCCTGATAATCTTATATTATACCATCTTGATAACGTATATATATATACACTAAAAGTGGGAAACTTATTTGTTATTAATCATCATTATATAATACAATAATACAAATAACTATAACGGATTACAATATATATATATATATATATATATATATATATATATATATATATATATATATATATATATATATATATATATACACACACATATATATATATATATAATAGCATCTAAAATGTATATTTTAGTTAGCATTTTTTATTTATTCTCTAAACGGATGTAACAAATGTATATACAATGGATGAATGTATAGAACATGATATATATATATATATATATATATATATATATATATATATATATATATATATATATATATATATTTGTATATCACATGATCAACACTATATATATTCATTTATAGACAATTATGTATAACCACAACTCATGTATATCTAATACATAATAATTTGTACATGTATATATATACATGTACAATATTATATAGAAATGGGAAGTTATATATATATATAGATATATAATTAATAGAATATATATTTGTAAAAATACAAATATATATTTACAAATAAATATTTGAAATAATCCACTCTCTTAAAACCGTAATGTTAAACCCGCTTAAGGTTGATCACACACTAATATAATTATATAAACACATATATGTATATATATATACATATTATATATATATACATATATATATTATATATATATACTTACAGTATCAGTCACGCATACACAGACATATAATCATATATCGCATATATATATATACTATATATAGTATACTATAGTATATAATAATCAATTAATCAATTAATTACATAATTAATTTGATGCTCTTGTGTATATATTAAACATAATATTGTGTTCAATATTTTAATCGAAAACATGTTTACTTGTGTATGTATTCATATAGGTGTGTATGCGCGTGTATGCATACACATGTGTACATACATATACACACACATATATATATGTTATTTATATTAATAAAACCTAGGGAGTGATGAAGCACACACACACTTAATAATCTAATAAGTAAGTGACCCGTATACAATATATATATAATGTAGAACACCAATTGATTAATTATTAATTGCGCTGAAAAATAGCATTCCCTTACATATTGTTGTTTGTTTACTGAGTCTACAATATGAGCCCATAAATAACGGTATGTACCCATCGCTTAATCGCGTGACTCATGCGTCATGCCGTATGATTCATCGCCTTAATCATCGGCTCTCACGTGACGGCCCGTAAAAAGGCGCCGTGTTATCATAATTCCATCTAATAATGTGCGATAGTGTGCGATAGTAATGCGATAGTGTGCGATTGTTATGCAATCATTATGTAACTCGTGTGATCTCACACTCACATACGTAGTACGGAGCTATTATTAGCAGATTATGCTACTAAACAATGAATCTATTTTAACGCGCTCCATTGTTATTAAATAACTGTATCAGCTGTCGGATATATACACACACAAACACATACACACATATATACATATCGTATCACCTATACTGCATCATCTATTTAACTGACAGTTACATCCTGTATATATTATACCCTATATAATATAGTGTGCCATCTATATATATATAGACGGTCGTGGTATATATATATATACCAAGTGGTAACTGTGAAGTAGCAATGTATTTGATTTATAACCAACTTAAATATGACAACTTACTTGAGCTATCGCTATGTACCTCGTTATATATCATAATATTTGTATATATATATATATGAAATATGATACATATATATGTATAATATTATATATATATATATATATTCCAGATAAAAATAAAAATAAAAATAACAATAACAATATATATTCCAGATCTATGTATATCTTTAACTATATAGCTATCTCTATCTTATGGCTATCTCTAAATATTTCTCTAACTCAATCACACCGCTATTATAAAGGATACCGTATACGTGCCATTAGACTATGTTGTAGAATACGTACATATACATTAGCTGTTGACACCCACTTCTAATATCTATGGTATATACTGCGGTATACTGTACGGTACATTCGACCTGACCAGGACACCCGTGAATAATATTGTTAACAATGCAAGTGCATTCACTATCGCTACTAGTATTTGCATGTTAACAATGAATACTACTTAAATATTCAGATAATTAGGCTTGCGTTTAGATAATACACTTTTCAACGAGTTTCTGATATGATACAGACTTCGTATTGATGTGAGGCTGTGTATTACACACACACACACATAGCATCATATGTGTATGTGTGGTATTATATCTAAGTAACCTATAACCTCTAATACAGGACATGTGAGAATAATAATCCTATATATATATATATATATATATATATATATATATATATATAATTGACATAGTAATATAATACTTTCAATTAAATAGATCATGAGTAGTAAATATATATATATACTATAGTATACTTAAAGTATGTATACGCATTACTATATAATTGAAAGTATTATACTACTAAGTCAACTATACTAGTAACTATGTTTAAAATAAGAATATCACTATATGTTGACATGGACTATGTAAACTAAGCGAAACAATGAATGTGTAATCTATAGATTACCTATTGTGTCATCACGTGACATGTGGCATGTGACATGACGTAATCCAACCGTCACGCATGGACGCGTGCATCATGTGCTACATGTACATCTTTATAGAATATTCTGTAGACTTCTAAACATCTTACACATCTATCTATACGATAATTCAATATCGGATTTGTTTGTAAACGTGGCTCATTAGTAGCGTATTATAGACTAATTAGCAGCTAATTAGCAGCTATTTAGCAGGCGTATGAACATAATTTATACATACTTAATAGGTACCTGTTAATTATTGTCTTGAATATAATATATATATATAATATATATATATATATATATAGCGTGGAAATACATCACAACATTAGGTGTAGTAATGTATACCTAACTTCAGATAAGTAACTCTTCATGCCCAGCACACATATGCAATGTTCGGAAGCTTCTGCTGTTATCTTTAATAGGTTGTATACAACGGTGGCCATGTTCATCATGGTTCAGAGCTTTCAGTGTTA
This sequence comes from Osedax fenrisi, assembly GCA_964019155.1. Classification (NCBI taxonomy): domain Eukaryota; kingdom Metazoa; phylum Annelida; class Polychaeta; order Sabellida; family Siboglinidae; genus Osedax; species Osedax fenrisi. Next base: position 79,127,839 of record OZ025239.1, read on the forward strand.
TCCTTACATTATACCTAACTATCTTAGATATATCCTATTATTAAATTCATTTAATTACATGCACTGTTAAAAATAAGGGTATAACATTATGAAATATATGGTATAACATATGGAAATACGAGTTATACCATACAATTACGTTAAATGGTATAAGATCACATATTATATGGTATACCAATATGTATATACAAAATCAAATGTTATATATAACATTTGATTTTGTTAGTTATACCATATAGATTAATTGAAATGGTATAAGATCACAAATTATATAGTATAACATTTGTTTTTTTTAGTTATACCATATAGCTTAATTTAAATGGTATAAGATTACGAATTATATGGTATAACATTTGTAATTTGTAGTTATACCATTAGCTATTAAATATAATGGTATAACTTTATGAATTATATGGTATACAATATGGAAATACCAGTTATACCATAACATTTTAAAATTAAATTTTATATTTGATTGAAAATAAAATGTATAAGAATATAATTCATAATAGTATCCTTCATAATATCCTTAATATAACAGTTTACTTATTGTTGTGTTAAATTATTATAGACATAGCATGTATTGCTTCTAATTGCAATTAAACTGGTTTTCAGAAACTATATAGATTCCCCATAGGGAAATATGTATACATATATTTCCTATATTTCATATACAAATACTTATAATTATTCGAGTATATGTATATATATATATAAATAATTCCATTTTATTTATTAACATATTCTATTTCCACTCTACACTCAACATGAGAAGCATCTATTTTTCAACACATTACAATATACATAAGGTATTTATACTACATTATATATATATATATATATACAAATTATATCATATTATATATAATAATATAAAAGTTTATATAATATATAATTTTATAATATATTTATATATTATTTATAATATATAATTAAATTGTTAGAATATAATTATATATATATATATGTTATAAAGTCAAAGTTGTAGATAGGTATATCGATTAATGTAATATACATTTAAATGCATTTAGCATTACGTAACAGAAATCGATATATCTACATAAACTTTAAACTAGATTTCGGTGTCTCGCTCTGTGTTAAATGCATATATGTCTATAGCCATGTAAATGTTTATTTTTCTGGTATTTTATATTGTTATCGTCTGTAAAGTTTATTTCGTTATTTGTCTATAGATTAAATTCCACTCGGTGAGATTGCCTCATTCTTCGGTTTGCATCTCATTGGGTAGGTACTATTATTATTATTATAATTATTATTATGTTATATTATTATTATGTTCAACAGGTCTTTGCTTTGATTAATAAACTGTATTAGAACATTCACATTATTACATACATATATATTATAAAATTATGATAACTATATGCCAATCATTAATATGCAGGAAACTGTAGAATTATTTGCAGAATTTCAAATTTCATTTAAAATATTAGAAAAACTGCCGGAGAGGAATAGTGAGTTGATGGAGATGATAAAGCATATAACGTATATACACAAATATATAGACGAATATATTGATGTACTAGGTATCGCTACTACGCAAACTGATCAAACAGGTAATTTAGTTATCTAATTAATAACATTAGTTAAATAGATATTTCTATATAAAATAAATATGCAATTATATTTTATTAGTCCATGGATAGTATACTATATATCCATATATGGTCAATTATTTATTTTATTTTTAGTTCACAATGTAATTAAATTTAAATAATATTACTAATAGGTATATATAAATAATGTTAACTGTTGTACAAATATTATCAATATCCTTCTTTCCTTAATCAAATATAGATTATAAAGTGTATAATTAAATATATAATATAATATTTCCTAAAATAGATGCGGGAATCATATATTTTATGATGGGAGTTTGCGAATTATTGAAAAATGAATTTACAATGAAAATAAAGACAAGGTTACTTAATAATTACTTAATAACTATAGATTTAATATTATAGTTATTTTATGATTTTTCGTATGCTAATTCAAAAGTATAGTATACTCTATTATATATATAACTGCAGTAATTAATATAATATATTGGATTTTTCTAATTACAATTCTAACGTATATAAAGTATACAATTATAAAGTATACTTTATATAGTATTATCATATATGATATTAACTGTATAAAGTTTCTTATAAGATACATATTTATACTATTATATAATATACAATATTATTATTCATACTCTAGTATACTATATATATATATATATATATATATATATATATATATATATATATATATATATATATATAACTTATATAAATATTTGAATTTTAATTGCAGGAAATAATGACTCCATGGATACATGGATATATGCATATATCAGAAAAGAGGATGCTTATTATGTGTGTCGATAATTGTTTGGTTTTCGTTCAAAATAATTTATTTCGTATTTTATTAAGTGGTATTGTTAATTTTATTTGTTTCACGTAACATGTCCTACAAACATTAATTGTTTATGTAATTTTGTATCACGTTATTTATTTAAAAATGTATCTGTTAATAAACAATATTGTTACACCAAAATATGTGGTTTTTAGAAAATAAATTATCATTATAAATGTCGATTCCATATATAAATTAATAATATAGAATAGTAAGTTATTATAAACATTGATATAAATTTGAATAAAATATAGTATAACTTTTAATAAATTATGATATAACTTTATATAATATACATTTTAATAAATTATGGTATAACTTTAAATAAAATATAGTATAACTTTTAATAAATTATGGTATAACTTTATATAATATATGGTATACATTTTAATAAATTATGGTATAACTTTATATCAAATATGGTATAACTTTTTATAAATTTTGGTATAACTTTATATAATATATGGTATCAATTTTAATAAATGATGGTATAACTTTATATCAAATATGGTATAACTTTTTATAAAATATGGTATAACTTTATATAATATATGGTATAAATTATGGTATAACTTTATATCAAATATGGTATAACTTTTTATAAAATATGGTATAACTTTATATAATATATGGTATAAACCATGGTATAACTTTATATCAAATATGGTATAACTTTTTATAAAATATGGTATAACTTTTTTAATTAGTTATACCGTAAATGGTATACCAGGGCGCCACGGGGTTATACCATTTTTTAATCAATGTTATACCATTTATTTCTAACAGTGTGGGGACTACTAAAGTATTACTCGTTGTATTATAATATACTATAGTATATATACTATACTATAATATACTATATATGCGTATATATATATATAGATATGAATATTAAGAGATACGATCATCAACTTTCGTATACGTTATATATAATGAGTATACATATAATGTATATAATTAAGAATAATATAAATACCGATACCTCTATCTGGCATATTAATCAGACCGAGGCATATAGTAATACGAATGTTCACAGTAATTTAATAACTGCAAAAAATAGATATTTATTTCATACACAAAATGAATTATATGATTATCCTATGCATTATAGTTGTTATTATGAAGTTCTTTGAAACCGCATTACAATGTATGTAAATGTGAAACCTTTTGTTATTAGTAAGAACAATGCTATCGATGTTACCTCATCATTTTAATTTTGTATTAACCCTTAACATACATAATATACACCCTCTTACTCTACATCAACATATTCCCTTCCGTCAATGTCGAGTTATCATATGTTTACTTTATATATATATATAGTTAATTTATTATTTATATATATATTTATTGTTCATCCATACGTTCCTTTCTTATATTTATTATATATTAAATAATATTCATCATTATACAATATTATTGTTTTATCCATTACTTCCGATTGTTAATTTTTCTTCCCCCCTATCATCGAAAATTAATTTCTTTTGTGTTTATCTTCTTTGAAATATGCCTAGAGGCGTGCCTCCACATTCCAGGAGAAATATCATTTTACTTCTCCTCGTTTATAAAAACGGAAGACATCATTAATCATGGAATAGTCTAGCTTCATTGTGTATACAATGACCTCTGTTATATATCCGGTCTCGCTTGTTGATTGCTACTTTTACTCTAATCAACATTCCTGAACATATAGTTTATTATAATCTATAATAGTTACCCCCCAATTAATAGTGTATACTTATTTAATCTTACGATTTTAATTATCATTACTTATTTATTTTCGTTTTTATGATATTCATATTTTTATCAGAAGATTAACTATTCACATTTATATTTAGATTATTATGATTATATACGTGTATGTGTGCATGTTTGTGTGTTTATGTATGTTTAAGCGTATCTTTGCATGTGTGTACGACGTATGCTAACATGATCAATATTATGTTAGATTATATAATAGTATAGTATATACGTATTAAGCAACACAAAAAATACTTTTAATTTGATTATAAATTATAAATTAGATTTTTTATTAAAGTGATATATTTACATTATAAATAAAAGTAAACATATACATATATATATATATATATATATATATATATATATATATATATATATATATATATATATATATATATATATATATATATACAATATTATGATGACGAAGTATGGTTTCCTATAGGCACCAGTATATATCAAGCTTTTACGATATACAAAATGTATACATTGCAATACTGGGATACCTTTACATAGGGTATCGAAACAAAACATTGCATACGTGAACGCGCGTGTGTGCGTGCGTGTGTGCGTGTGTGCGCGTACTGTTATTACGCAATACATGACATAACGGTTAATACTCGGGGTGGGGGGTGGGGGGGGGGTGACAACGATACCGTTGTTACTATTACGCGTGTGGCTGTCTTACGTAATACCACGGTGACGTAACAGCTACGACTATGACGTAATCACGGCTAAGATGATCGGGTGCGGGGACATCGGAAGCCACGAGAAGGACGTATCGCACACACACTCTGAACGCCTAACAATACGGGCATTGTTATCAGTGAAGGTCAGCGGCGACGTAGGCGAACAATGCCGAACCGATGACTAACAGGATGTAACCGGACGTAGCTTTTGCGTCTGTTATGTAACACGTGAATGTGGGCGTATTAGAGTTAGCGTTACGTTTATAGTGCGGGGGTTTTATATAATGGTTAATTGCGACGCATTACTTGCCGGGTGAATCACTACGTCTATTGCATGCCGCTGTATCAACTATACATTTTAATTTTATTTTAAGTAAGCCTATGGCTCTTATAAGAGTTATTTGTTATCCTTTTTTTATCAACGATATATATATATAAGATATGTATTAATATAATTATTAGTGTTATCATATTAATATTATTATTACTATTAAAAAATGTGCAATCTAATCTGTTTATAATAATATGAATATATACACAGTCGTTAATAAATATAAATAATAGAGATGGATATGCTATTAAATTAATAAACAAATATATATATATATATATTCGGGTATATATTTATTATGTCTATGTAATAGCCTACGTAACATATAATATTAATAATGCTTATTACTAATAACTATTCGTATGGAACATATTGAAGGGTCGAGGGAGTAAGGGGGGTATTCGTAATACAGAGCGGGTGCATATATGCACCCGCTCTGTATTACGAATACCCCCCTTACTCCCTCGACCTATAGGTTAATATAGAGAGGTGGAGCACTCCCTGGTGGTAGGTTATATCGGTCACGTATACCATGGTAGGTATGTGTGACCCTAAGGGTCGACAGTGTAAGACACGCATGATATGCTACAGATGTTGGGGTAACGAGTTGCAACCCCATGGGGTAAATATGTGTATGCGTGTGTGTACGAATCAAAAGGGTTGATCGCTTTCACTGATCCTCCTTAGACTTTATCTATACACTGAATGCATTCATTCACATGTATCGTACGTACGTGTGTACGCGTATAAGTTTATCATTATCATTAGATTATTATGTCAGGCATTACATTACATTATTGTTGTTTATCTTTTTATGGTTCTCTCGTTGACGCCGAAAAGCGATTTATTTCTTTTGCGAAGTTCTTAACCCGATATTAAATAGTAACGATAAACCCCGCATGCGTGCGTATGTGTGCGCGTGTGTGTGCGTGTGTGTACGTGTGTGCGAATGTAGACTAACCGTTACAGAGATCCGTTTTGCAACATTTCATTGTGACCGAGCAGCTGCCCACCTCGTTGACCGTGTGGCAGTACTTCGCCATCAGAGCAGCCGTCGTAGCTTTGTTTAGTTCACACGTGTTGGCCGGGGCGCAGATCATCATGGAGCTTAGCTTGTCTCCGTATCGGAACTCCATAGTCTGAGGGGCGGGGGTGGGGGGGTGCGATGTGTAAGGGTGTGAGGGAGACTGGGGGGGGGGGTGTTATAGCATGGACAACATACGTTATATATGTATAGGTGTCGTGTGATACTAAGGTACTTAGCTGTATGTATGTTATGAACAGTTTACATGTAGACAGATGGACAGATATGGACAGATACCGTTGTATTTACGCGTGTTATCAACTGCATGTCCACCTGTCCACCTGTCCAGTGGACAGTGTCCACCTGTCTACCTGTCCACCTGTCCACCTGTCTACCTGTCCACCTGTCCACCTGTACACCTATCCACTTGTCTACCTGTCCACCTGTACACCTGTCTACCTGTACACCTATCCACTTGTCTACCTGTCCACCTGTACACCTGTCCACCTGTCCAGTGGACAGTGGACAGTGTCCACCTGTACACCTGTCCACCTGTCCACACGGAGTGTATGCTAACCCCACAGCTGCTGCCGACAATGTTGCACTCGACGTTAGACAGGCCATCAGTGCCTTCAGAGTCTGTAACTGTTCCCATGTGACATATCAGCGCATCGGTCACACCTATCCGAGGGGGTGGGGGTAGATGGGGTGTAGGGGGTTGTAAGATGGGGTGTAGGGGGGTGTACATCGTGCATCGTACGTAGGTCATACGCGCGATGACGTAATCGTATAAAGTATACGTGTATAATGTGTGTGTGTATATAATAAATAATAATAATATCACAATTTAGGCATGACCATGGTAAACGAAGAAACGCGATGCTTATCTAGTCGTTTACCAGTTTCACTTTCATAAATAACATATATGAGGAGAAAAGTATAGTAAAAGTAAAATTAAAATAAATATAATAAAATAAAATTTTAAGATGTAAAGTTAGTAAAAGTTATATACAAAAGAACAAAATTATCAATACAAATTTAATTATTTAGTTTTCTATTAGAATAATACACTTATAAAAATCAGAGATATTAAATTATTAAATTTGCATCCAGAACAGCCAACAATAATTGAAAATAATGATGATAGATGGTGTATAAATATTGATAAGTTAACTTAGGGGATATGGGTGCGTCGACGATCAGGTCCAATGCCGTAGGGATCATATGTATTCCAAGAATAAGTACACTGGCAATACTTGCCTCTTACTACACGTATATCCTTTTCCACGTACCATACACACATTAGCACAAAAACAACAACCATCAAAAGTTCTAATAATCATAATTTTATATTTTGTCAAAAGAATGTAAATTTGTGTTGTTGTTATTAATTTTATATTAAGTCATGAATGTGAAATGAGTAAAATATGTTTGGTAATTTATATTATGTCAAAAAAAAATTAAACTAAAAAGTAATTAATTTGTTATATTAATATTTTTTATAATAAGTAAAAAGTGTAATTTTATATTATGTCAAAATAACATGAAAATGTTTTTGTAATTTTATCTATTTATATATATATATATATATATATATATATGTATACAAATATTATTAATTATTATCAGATTTAGGCAATGCCAGGTTAATTATAGAAGCAATACTGCTTATCGAGATAATTACCCCTGACACATATACGTACGATTTAAAGTAGTATATTTACATCGTCTATAAATACATTTATTTTTGAATTCCAGTCCCCTCGACAAAACATTCTGTAGCGTTACCTCGTATACGCACCCACGCACACGTATGTGTACACGTATGTCTATGTATATGTGTGTGCGTATGTGTAGGCGTATGGGTAGGCGCATGCGATATCTATTGATGATGACGTATCGATCTGCTCCCCGTGTCGCGTTAAGCATTGCAATCACCGTATAGGTGCACGTTTCTCTATCGAAGAGATACGACGATTGACAAAGGTGGGCGGAGTTATCTCTCATGACGTAACTAAACTATTACGCAATCGAAATCGGGGCGTTACGTAAGGGATATGCTGCTATTACATCCGGGTTAAGAGCCTATACGCTTTGCACATATATCGTAATAGTAATAGGTAACTATTAATAACTGTTGATATATTGATATTGAAAACCATCAGAAACTAATGATAATTAACAGTATAATAAATTATTGCATGTAATTTAGTTTAATTAGTGTATAAACAAAAATATATATATATACATATATATATATATTTTTTTATATATATATATATATATATATATATATATATTTATAAATAAATATATATATATATATATTTTGTATAATAATATATATATATATATATATGTGTGTAGGTGAATGTGCATATATGTTAGTTTATTTATACATAACTTACCTAATATAAAAATGATACAAATAGAAATATTAAACAACATTATACGTCAGAGTTTATTTAGCATGTAATTTATGCAGCAAGCACATTTATTATGTAAAGTTAAAAATTATAGAGAAGCAGTGTATATATATGATAAAATAACCTTTGAACTCTATATCCACAAAGAACATAGTTCAGTGGAATTTATCACACACATATATACTTATTTATGTGAATACATATGAATATATGCATATATTATGTATGCATTTTTATACATATTTTAATTATACTGTATAAACAATGTATAAATCATAGTTTTAGGGTGTTTCTCTATAGAATGGGCGTTTTGAATGTATTCGCTGTCAATCAATATTTATATAAATAGATTAATATGTTGGTGTATACGGATTATTTCATATATATATATATATATATATGTGTGTGTGTGTGTGTGTGTGTGTGTGTGTGTGTATATAGATCTTTATGGATATTTATGAATCAATCTGTAAACATTACTTTTGCAATAACCCTATAACTACCACAACATTCTTAACTGCTTAACCATACATGATTAACTATAGTTATTCTGTAGTAACATGTTTAACTTATCCCGCACGACTATGACTGTCCGATGCTCGTATACACGATTGTCATTAGGTCGGGTAGGTTAGGGTAGGTTAGGGTAGGTTAGGGTAGGTTAGGGTAGGTTCCTATACCTAGATGTAATGCTATAGGTCGGGCTAGACATTCGTGTTCAACTAATATCTAATACTATAATGTTAAATATAACCACGAGGGTTAACTCTAACCATTCACTACTTCGATGTAGGTGTATATACAACCTAATGTGCTGAATGAATTATAATTAAATATTATTAATAGTAATAATAATAATAATAACACTGTACTAAAGCAGTCAATTAACTCTCTATAAATAGTTGAATGTCCAACATCCCCCCAAAATGAAATAAGTACTCAGTTATTAATAAGAGTCATATGACGGTTTAATTATTAAGATGATTTATTTTTTAAATGAGTCACTAGACTTATAAAAACGTAGCATTCGAATCATTAAAACAGGTTATTTTACTCGCACAAATGAGCCATTTATATCTTGGTAAATAGTTGATTTATATTAAGGTTATTAAGTTAGTTGGGTATCTATTAGATACTAACAAAGATCATAACGCATACAATAAATAAGACCAAAGTTGGTGATGTACTTCTTGTACAATGTACAATCTACGATGTACAATGTACATTGTACATTGTATATAGTGTATCACAACATCATTAGATGCTATTAAATTATAAATACTTTTTGTGCCATAACATCACAAAGTTATTATAAACAAAACCCTTTACTAATTTGTATATTAAAAACTAATATGTTTATATTGTATATATTTGTAACATATATATATATATATATATATATATAGGATACAACATGTAACAATAGCTAAGTTGCACTTAATTATAATGAGTAAGCTTTCATTCGTATCCTATAATTATACCAGCATCACATGTTCAATGAACATTAATATGAATTAATGCACGATAAGTATTATATTATTATTATACTTTAGCAATTATATAAATAAACAATTAATCATTTATATAATACTAGAATATAATATAACCATCATATATATATATATATATGACTGCCTAGTTTAGAAATCTTAGATATCTGACACACAAGCAGTAGTATACTACTGCTATAGGTTCTACGCGAGTTCAAGCCCGGACAAATACAATTGGTCTAAATAATATTTATAAGTGATCTTATATTATTGTGTTTAAGTGTATGGTTGTTAATAGGAGCGGATTTGAAGTTACATTAGATACATTAGATACATTAGATACATTAAGTAAACACAATTATGTTTTAAAACATCTAACTGACAGCATGAAAGGATTTCACGACATACCAATGATAATACAAACTTACCTAAATCATTTCATATGTTAAATTTATATTGGTGTGACCCATATTGTTGTTTTATATATATATATATATTATATATATATATATATATATATATATATATATATATATATACAGAATATAAATAAAGAAACTATATAAAAACGTGATACAGATAAGTGGATAAGTGATTTATACTTACTCAATATTGCTATTAGATTGATTCGAGAGCATTTTAATCGATTAGAAGTTACATTTTCAATAAGAATTAGTAGGAATGTAGTAGGATCTATCTGGATTAATATATTTTCACTAATTTATAGAATGCTTTCTAGATGAATATTAACAAACATTGTATACTTTATGCGGACGTGAATTCGTAGATAATATATTTTGAAAGGTGTTGACATAAATGAGTATGTGAATACATATGCATATACGTATATTTAGCATTGACATAGTACATCTAAATATAGGTATAAGATAACTTAAAATATTTCATTATACAATTAACTTTACAGGAAATGAATTCTTCTAAATCTAAATAGCTAACTGAAGATATTATAAATCATATATCCCAAATAATATAAGTTTCTAATATATGTCGTTTTAAGTGTTTTAAGCGATATACGAGTTGATGATTCATCGCCATGACATCACACGTATACCGAGATCAACAATGACTCACCGCGTTAATCATAGGCCAGTGGGCGGTATACACCGTAACACACGTGATTCGGCATAGATGTATTCAGGTGTATTGTTATCACGTGAACAAGTGCTGTCACGTGATAGTATATCGTCGAGTTCGAACTAGACATTATCCAATAGGTGACATAATATATCGGTCATAATATCTATGCATTGTTTACCGATACATAAATACAGCCGCACGTAAACAAACCTGCGCTCTAAATCCGTATTTACGCAGATAGTGTCATACACTACGCGCGTACATTTTTATCAGATTAATTAATAATAATTAAATGTATTATATACTATAACTTATTTTACTAAATATACATTGTCAATAATTCTTAGATTTATATTTGAGCTATATATCGTGATATACCACTAGGATAAATAATATAATACATACTATATAATAATAATATAAAGGTTTATTGACTCAGTGAAAACGATAGACGTTTATAGGCGTCATGTTGATATAATAAAACAAACAAATACATAAATAAATACATGAATAATAATACATTTTAAAATAATACATTATAATGATAACATATGGGAATATATAATGATATTATCATGTATATATATATATATATATATATATATATATATATATATATATATGTATGTATGTACATATATATTCTATATGAGTTAATTTAATATAATAATATATAATGTATAATAATTTAACCATATCATAATATCTATTATAAGATTAGTAGTATACTACTATAGTATCTATAGATACTCGTGAACATCGTATCTAACGATAAGATAACGTCCCCTACAAGGTCATACAAGGTCATGAGATAACTCAGTTAATACGTTAATGCGACTTAGTTAATTACTTTGAAGTTAACTTCTAATGGCAATATTACAATGACATTATTGTAGCGATTACGATACATTAGATTACTGATGAGTCATAGGCTATGCGTCATACTATATACGACTCATAGGCGATATGTCACGTGATCTTTAACGATGACGATACGAGTGAATGTTTATTTGTTTACATTGTATTTGTAATATGTATTATACAGAAATAAACACTTGATAATATACGTATACGTATATGTATATATATATATATATATATATATATATATATATATATATATATATATATATATGTATGTGTGTATATATAGAAGTAAATAGGAAACAATATCTGCGAGCTATATTAAGATTGAATACTTTGTGTTATATATAATGAATGGTTACCTAACGCACAATGTGCGTCGCACACATACGCAACTATTAGTGCGCATGGGAGTCTAACATTGGAGTTAACATTATTCACAATAATTAATATTTATTTATAATAGTAGGTGTTATAAAACATCATCTATACTCATAAATATAGCGGGATAATTATTACATGACATGACACATACATTATTATAGAACTTAGTTTCTATATAATATTTATTTATTTTTTTAATTACAATTTTGAACGTAGTGTACCCTTAATGTAACCCACTGTTTTCGTAAATATAAATGGGATAATTTAACGGTTTAATTACACATTAATGATACATTGTTGATACATTAATGATATATACAACATTTATTCTACGCTTGATTTAAACTGTTCCTTATCTATTTACTAAAATAGTTATTTACTAGATGAAAAACTTGTTTACATAATATGTATAAACATACACCTATACTCCGGGAGTATTACTCCCATGGGGGTTGTTGCACATACCCCCATGGGAGAATAAGTCGCCGTGTGTTTATAAACATCGGGTAAACAAGTATAGTACGTACTGCGAACTATAATGCATACTGTATACGTATACTATATGATATACTATTAGCTTTATGACAAACTGTTTAGTAATAGTTATAGTGTAAACAACGTATACAATAGTGTACATTGTGAGGTATACATTGTGACAGGTTAGGTAATGTGATATATTGATTGAGCGGGTTTTTATTCAAGCGAATATATAATAGAAAATAATACGTATATTTATATATTTATATATATATATATATACAATATATATATTTAAGATTTAACCACTAGCTGATTTATTCTAGAATCTAGAAAACAGGTCGTATTGTTCATTCATACGAATGCATACATACGCAAACAAACGCATATAAACGCAAATATAGTGCATCAATAATATAGCATATGATTATAATGATAAAAAACATCATGATAGTAATTGCAAATTTATTATCTATAATATATATATATATATATATATAATATATAATATATATAATATATATATATATATATATTATAGATAATAAATAAGTGTCTCTCGAGTAAAATCAATAGATTATATATGTATAAGCCAGCGTTAGGTTATTCAGTATAGACTATATATAAAATGTATATGAAATTACTATTATTACTCATGTGTATTGTTACTATACTGTATAGTAACATTACACATGAATACTAATAGTAATTGCATATACATTTTATAAATAGCATAATAAAACTAAGAATTTTAGACTTAAGTCAACGGTTCGAATCTAGCTGACGACTATTTTATTGAAATAATAATTTTTATTTTTATTCATTTTAATACTATTTCTTGTATTACTTATCATATTTTATTAGGTCAATTATAAATCATTGATATACTATTCATATAAACTATTGAGTTAATAGTAATATAACTTTATTAATTTAATTAAGTCTATACTATGCCCTATGCAAGAATAATTACAGTTTATTATGAATACACTCTATGAATACATTATTGAGGGTATAGTAGGGCATACCCTCAATAATGTTCGTTCAGTGCATTTAAGTAGAGTAATCAAGTACATTAGCCGATGAATAATAACAACCGTGTAATACAAACTGTATAAGAACAACCGTACAATATACATACTTTATAAGACAAACCTTACAAGAACAATCGTAAAATATATAAACATGAAATACTAACCGTATGAGAACAACCATAACATATATAAACCATACAAGAACAAAAGTGTACATAAGTGTTTATAATATTAAATTATGCTATATAATATTATTATAATAATTATAGTAAATACCTAATAAAACCTAATATACCTCTCGCTGCCGCCGTGGGTTCGAATCCTCTGTCAGGCATTATTTATTTTATTTAAATTAACTCTTTTATTATTTATAAATATTTATAAAGAACTACATAGTTCTTCAAATGAGTTCTTCATCGATAATTCAATGAGAAGTTCTTAGAGGAACTCATATAATAAGTTCTTCATTAGGTGGCCCCAATGAACTCGTTTTATACGAAGAACCCTGAATTTCAAAATAAAGAACTATATAGTTCTTCAAATGAGTTCTTCATCGATAATTCAATGATAAGTTCTTAGAGGAACTCATATAATAAGTTCTTCATTAGGTGGCCCCAATGAACTCGTTTTATACGAAGAACCCTGAATTTAAAAATAATTTTAAGAGTGTATAGTTTATAGATTCCACACAAAATAAAGATAGTTTTTCCTAAGTATTATTATATACTTAGGTATAAATTAAAACAATTATTTGTATTTGTTAAAATAAATATAAGAACATACATATTTGTTTTAAAACTAAAGTTGTACGCTGTATGTTGCATATTACTATACGTATTCAGGTTACGTCTATTAACGCATAGTCCGTAAGGTAATTAGTAATTAGTAATTACACTTATGTATTATGCTGACTAATAAATATAGACTTCACTCATACACACTTAAGTATTGATGTGTAATTGATATGCTATTACATAACATCACATAATTGTGTTAAACGTACTTTTTATGCTGCGCCATTCATTATTTACAGTACATATTAGTGATGTAAATGATGCCGAGCTTTTGATGCCGAGCCGAGACTTTTGGTTTTTAATGCCGAGCCGAGACTTTCATTTTCGGAAAAAAAACGAGCCCGAGCCGAGCCGAGACTTTAGGTAACTGAGAATGAGACTGCATCATGCTTTTAATTTAAGCATAATTTACATCACTAGTACATATATCCGTATACGGATGCTGTATATTATATGTATAAATTATGTATACACTAATTATACGATAAATCTCATACCTTACATATCACGTGACATATCTTATATCACGTGATATATTCTATATGCGTATCCTTCCTTTAGAGCGATATTATAATACAAATCATCATTATTAATAAGTTATAAATACCTTATATCTTACACATTTAAATATATATATATAATCTTATCTAATATATATATATGGTATATATATATATTTTATTTATATATTTAACTACTATATTTCTAAAAAAATTATGATTTATCGAATATAATATGTATTTATATATATAGCTTATTTGAAATAAATATAAATTCCCAGAATTCACATGTAATTATATTCAGTTACGAAACATTAAACTCTATACACTATATGCTTATATGATAGCAACTATTTATTACAGTACATATATATATATATATATATATATATATATATATATATATATATGTATATATGTATATATGTGTATAAGATGTCCAAGACACCCAGGTGTGTGTTTATATATATATATATATATATATACACAGTAAAACCTCTCTATAAGAAACTATTTTTTTTCAGTACTTTTTTCTTATAGAGAGGTTTTCTTATAAAGAGGTTTTTACTTTTCCAATGATTTTAAGAATTAATTTATAATTGAAAATGCATTATATAATCTATAGGTTATACAGTCAACTCTCGGTAAGTCGGACTACGGATAAGTCGGCATTTTCGATAAGTCGGACACATATAGTTGGTTTGGTTGGATTTGTATCTAGTTCCATGTTAAATTAATCGGATAAGTCGGATAAGTTGGTTGGATAAGTCGGACTTTTCTATAAGTCGGACACATATTATAGTCATTTTTATGATTTTTATACTGGATAAGTCGGACTTTTTATAAATTGTCAGAAATGTTTACTTTAAATAATGTATATTATAATTTTAGTAAGTAATATTAATGAATACAACATTTTATGTTGTTGATTGTTGCACAATTCCACATTTCGGTAACCATTTAACTCGCGCTGCGCATTTCATGTATTATTTGCATGATATTCTGAATCTCGGATAAGTCGGACATCTCGCTAAGTCTGACACTTTTCCCGGTCCCTTGCGAGTCCGACTTATTGGGAGTTGACTGTATATATATAGTATATTTATTTTGTATACTGTTTTAAATGTATACTGTATTGTTTGGGCTTAGACATGTTAATACATAATTAAATTGTATTATATTTACATTAGAAATTATAAATTATGAATCATCATTGATGAATATAATATAATGAATATTATAATAATCTATTATTTAACAATTAATTGTATAATATAATAAATTGTATCATCAATACATTTTAAGGATATAATAATGTTTATTAATTAATTTTAATAAATTTATGGATATAAAATATCATTTATTAATTAATTTTAATAAATTCAAGGATAAAAATAACATTTATTAATTAATTTTAATAAATTTATGGATATACAATAACAATTATTAATTAATTTTAATTCATTTCGAGCTATTTATGTAATATAATATTTGTAAGAAAAAAAAATATCTTATATAATAATTAATTTCTATAATTGTTATCAATACTTCTATTTATATATAATTATTTTGTATATAATAAGTTTCTTATAAAGAAGTTTGTCTTATATTTTTCTTATAAGATTTTCTTATAAAGAGGTTTTTTAATGTGGAAAAGGTTGAATTCCAACCAAATGTGTGAAAAATGTTCTTATAAAGAGGTTTTTCTTATAAAGAGGTTTCTTATAGAGAGGTTTTACTGTATATATATATATATATATATATATATATATATATATATATATATATATATGAATATATGATGTAAGTAATCATAACCTTGCACCATCTTTTATTAAATTTGCGCAATAAAAACTTGATTTTACAATCCAACCATAGAAAATAATAGCGATACATGAACTTAAGAATAAGAAACAAGAAACGAATAATAAAATATTTATAAAACTAAACCACCACAATACACAATTTGAAATATTAAAAAATAGCAAGAAGCTAAAAGGGTTTATAGTATAAACCCTTTTATATAAACCCTTTTATAAACTTTATACCCACATTAACGAACACCTCACCAAAATCAATTCTGATATATTTTTAAAGCACGAAAACTTAGAAAAGAAAACAAGATTTGTAACTGCTGGACAAGAAATGGAATCACTCTAATAATAAAGACCGAAGACTCTTCTCCAATAAAGATAACAGAATTGACTCAATTTTCTGATATATGAATTACAATAATATTTTGTTTTTTATTTTATATTTCACTTACCTTTTACATTTTATATACACTCAGCCCATTTTATTCTTGTATTTATTATATTTTGATATTCACCTATATTTTTGATTCCCTTAAGGATAAAGTTAATTAACTAAACTTATTTTAATTTATTTATTTATATTTTTATTCTTTAAGTTTTGAATAATTTATTTTGTAATTTTTTCTATTTTTGTATACACTTAACTTATATCCACCAACCACATCATAGACTAACAAATGCATTAGAATATGAGTATAATGATATAATACTACTAGTAATCCTAAAAATATTAGTTATAAATTGAATATAGACTCACAGTATTATACTCATAAAGAATTTATAAACAATATAATAAACAAAAATAAATGTTTCTCTATAATTCATATTAATTTTCGTAGTATTTCTAAGAATTTTACAATCTTATACTATTCCTAAATTCTATGAATTATATAGTCCTATTTGATATTATAGCTATTAGTGGAGCTTGGGTCAATGCTAATAACATGTTTCTTTATAATATACCTAATTATGATACATATATGTCTCTAATAGAAAACATAAGCATGGAGGTGGTGTATATTTATATAAGAAAATAATTTAGCGTTAAAATAATAGATATATATATACTAATAATTATTTTCAAAGTATAATTGTCTAAATATATGGTAAACATAATAAAATGTATAATTGTTTGATTTATATTAGCACCATATTTAGATATTAATTACTTTTGATCTCTTAATAATTATATTACAACACATTTTAATAATACAATTAAAACAATTTGTATATGTGGCGATTTTAATAGAGATATTTTAAATTACACAAAATGCAATAAAACTAAAGAATTTATAAATTCAATGAATGAATTTGGATGTTATAATATAATTAATAGGCCAACTAGAATTACGAAAGAGATAGTAAGTGTCAATTATCGACAACATCTTCTACAACAATGAACTAACAAAAGTAAATTAACGGATAATAATATCATACCTATCAGATCATTTTCCTATATTCACTATAATATCAAATAATGTTAAGAATCATGAAAGTAAACATATAAACTAATTAATAATACAAGTGAATAACATTTGAATACACTTTGAAATTATATATCTAAAGTAAATTAGAATTTTATTGAATGTGAGGATATTGAAATATCGTGGAATATATTTTAAAAATTGTTAGTAGATAAATTTAATAAATACTGTCCGAAAAAGAAAATTAAAACAAATATTAAATCACTGAACCTATTGATTACAATAGAAATAAAAAATCAATGCAGAAAAAAATAAAAATTATATTACAAATATCTAAAATTAAATACAATTGAATCATTAACTATTTATAAAGCATATAAAAACAATTTAACATCACAAATTAAGATTCTAAAAAAAAATATTATTCTGAACTATTAGATAATGCAAAAGTTTAAAAGATACATGGAAAACAATAAATGGATTTATATCAAATACATCTATTCTAAATACATCCATTCCCATTTGCAACTCTTTCAATTTAGATAATAATATAATCACGAATCCTAAATCCATTGCAAGCGAATTCAATCATTCTTTAGTAATATTGGAACACAATTAGATTCATAAATGGCAAAAATAGAAACCAACAATTTTATTAAATATCTTAGTATTCCAAATAATTTTAGTTTTTGTTATCTCCCATCACTTCTAACTATTTAATAAATGCTTTTAACAATTTTAAACCAACAAAATCACTTGGTAATTTTAATTTTATTATGGATTTTATTAAAATTATATCTCCATATATACTACACCCATTATTGTATCTTTTTAATACATCTTTTTCATCCTGTATACCATTATCACTAAAATCAGCAAAGTTGTACCTTTTTATAAAAAAAAAATAAGCATGATATTAATAATTATAGACACATATAGCCAGCTAATCAATTTTATGAAGTTATTGAAACAGTTTTTTACACTAAATTATTAATCTTTTTAGAAAAACAAAATATTATAAATAACTAACAATTTGTATTTCGTAAACAATTATACAACGATGCAATATATTCTTCAGTCGCAAATTACCAAAAGTATTAATTCTAATGAAATATATATTTGTGTAAAATATATACATATGTGCATCTATCTTTATTACTTTCAGAAAAGCATTTGATACAGTAAACAATTCAATATTAATTAAAAAGTTGGAAATATTGGAACCGTGGTAGGACTATAACACTAAAATGGTTAACAAATAATTTATATGATCGACCACAGAGTGTATTATATAATGATGTATTCTCAGACATAGCTATGATATATTGTGTAGTACTCCAAGTAACTATTCTTAGATCCATTTTATTTTTATATTTAATATATATACCTATACCTATATAAATGATTTAGTAAATGTATCTAATTTATTTAAATTTACAATGTTTGATGACGAACTAAATTATTTATTGCTAACAATTCAATTGTTTCATTATCAAGAAATACAAATGTAGAACTATCTAAATTAAATAACTGGTTTACTGATAACAGGTTATTACTGAACACTGATAAAACCAATTATATTCTATTAAATTGTAAAGAAAACATGAATAAACAAAAATAATATAAAATGAGTAACAAAAAGATAACATTTATTGGTGTAATTGATAACAAACTAAGTAGGACATATCATATTTCATATCTAAGAACTAAACTCTATAACATAATGTGGATAGGTAACTAGTAAAGTCGCAAGATTATTAAATTTCAAAGCTTTAACAATGATATATAAATCTTTATTCCTTCCTCACATTAATTATGCTAAAATAATATGGGCAATACATATATATCTAATACAACTTGTATCCTCTTACAATAACAACAAATGTTGAGAATAATTTGTAACATGCATATTCATGACCATACTAATATTTTATTTAAAATATGAAGACTCTTAAATGTAGTGATCTTGTTGAACACTAGTATAGGAACACTAGATAATACATTCCACTAGTCTTCGTCATTATTTAAAAAAAGAAAGATATAAACTATAATATTCGTGAATCCCTAATATTTGGAATATATTTATGTATGAAGAATTTCTTATAATTTTCTTTAGTTTTTTTATGGACCAAAAACATGGAATAGTATAAATTCAGATATAAAAAAATCAAAATCAATTTTCGCAAAAAAAATGCATGCTAAATGTATTGCTAATTACAATTTTAGGAAAATTAAGGACAAAGGTATTGGCATAGGTGGAAGGAAAGTATCAAACCTGAGATATGTGGATGACACCACATTGATAGCCGGTAATAGAGAGGACCTTATAGAACTTATAGAAAAAGTCAAATCGTCGAGTGAGAAAGTTGGGTTATATCTAAATGTCAAAAAAACTAAGGTGATGGCAACAGGAGAACTAGATTCTATAATAGTTGATGGCGAAAATATAGAAGTAGTTGAAATATTTGTGTTCCTGGGAGCCTTGATAACAAGTGACGGACAAATAGATATGGAATTACGCAGAAGAATTGCAATGGGAAACAGTGCAATGGGGAGTCTGAGGAAAATTTTAAAGATAGAGATTTAAGACTCGCCACTAAAGTAAAACTTGTACAGACACTTATTTTCTCGATTATTCTATACGGTGCAGAAACCTTGACTCTAAAGAAGAAGGAAAGAGCAAAAATCGATGCTTTCGAAATGTGGTGTTGGAGAAACTTGCTTGGAGCGACCTATATAGATAGGAAGACAAATATAGAAATCATTGCCAGCATAAACCCCAAAAGAACGCTAGAGGCAGAAATTGTCAAACTTGCCTTATCATACTTCGGACACGTGGTGAGAGCGGACTCGATGGAGCTACAGCTGATGCTAGGAAAGATGGATGGTCAACGGCGAAGGGGTAGGCCACACATAACGTGGCTGAACAATGTGCAGAATTATATAGCCAACGACAACATCATGAAGATACTAGCAGAAGCCAGAAATAGAGTGATATGGAGAGGAACTGTCATGGACGTCGCCAGGGGTCGGTTACGACTCGACTGCACAAGGTAACAAGGTAATTACAATTAAAATCAAACATTGACATTTATAAAAACTTATTTTCTCTTTTCTTTTATGTTATAATTGTTAACCTGACCTTTGTATAAACATTTTAGTTGATGATACATAGTAAAATAACTATTTTTACCTTTAAATAAAAATAACAAACTTTAAAAAAATAATAATTTTATTCGTAATGACTTTTATTGACTTTATTAACTTTTATAATAACATATTTTGTTGTTAATCATTTTAGACTAATATATAAAAATTAAAATCATACTGTGAACCTTAATAAATATTTATTTTATTTATATTCTAATGACAATTATTGAAAATTAATTTGTATCACTCTTAACTTCTAATTTTTTATTTATTTATTTATTTTTTAAACTTAGTTTTTCTGTTCAGTATAGTTTCCTTATTTGTTTATTTTTTATGTTCGTCTTATCATTTAGTATCATAATTTAAATTATTTTAATAATGCTTCTGTATTTTTAACTCATTTATTTATTTTTATCTTGTATTTTATGGTTTATTAATTATTAAATGGTGATTTAACCAATAACGAGTTGACAGGTATAACTATTTTATAATATTATATGTATCTTAGTGTAAACAGGAAGTCAACCTTATTATTAGGTTACCTTATTAACAACCCTATATATATTTTTGTTCAAAAATATTCTTATTTTATTATATTTATATAGATTTTATTAAATTATTTGATTTCTGTCAACAAGTTAAATTAAGAGTAATTGTCTCGACAAGCAGAAATGCTTCTGCAATTACCTAGGTATTTATACCTAAATCTGATAATAATATTAATAATAATATATGCATACAGTGGGTGCAACTAATAATACGTTATCTAGAAAATATATTTTAATTATAATTCTAAATGAATGTACTTTGTAATTTTTATACATACAATATAATAGAATATTTATATTTACATTAAATACATAATAGTTTTTATTTGGCTTTATAATTTTCATAATTTTTATAACTCAAATGTCTTCAAATTAACACGGTGTTCTTTCTTCGTTGTAACCGGTTTCTGGTATACGGGTTCTGACACGGGGTATATTCCGTTATAACGTATATCCTTTTTTCCTTTTTTACGCTCCCTTCCTATTTCCGAATCAGTGACTACACTAGGTATTACCTTTGATAACAAGTTCAATGTATCGTTGCAAATAACAAATGTAATTCGTATAGCTAACTATTATCTTTACAATATTAGAAAGACACGTAATAAACTTACTTATAACTTAACGAAGTGTTTACTCGACTCCCTTGTATTCAGTAGACTTCGTTATTGTTGCTCATTATATACTACTCTCCCACTTTATTTAATGCACAGATTTGAAAATATTCAACGTGCGGTTAGAATACTCTACAAGCTCAAACGTCGTATGGATGTTTCGATTACATCTCTGATGATTTCTCTTGGTTGGCTTCCGTTTCATTCTCAATGCAAGTTTCGTCTCCTGTGCATAACGCAAAGAGCCATTTACCGATCTATTCCCGAATATCTCGCTACGTTAATATCAATTCGTTCCGACTCCCGACCTCGCCGCTCTGGATCCACAATGGTTCTACACCAACCAATTACTTCTACGAGATTTGCTGAAGCAGCATTTGCTGTTGCAGCACCGACATATTGGAACTTATTACCAACTGATATACGTATAACTAAATCTGAGTCATTATTTAAACGTAAATTATATAAATATTTTCTTTATTTGTAATTCCATTTAATATCATTGTTCTCGTTATTATGTATTGTTCTAGTTTTCGTTCTTTACTATTATTTTGTGTTTATTTTAATTTTATTATATATGACGCCGATAAACATATAATGTTTTGTTAGTCAATAAACTATTTAATAATAATAATAATATCTGTTATACCGTATATCAGTTAGAACGTATATCAGTTAGAACGTATATCAATTAGAACGTGTATCCGATATAAGAGAAGTATACTTCAAATATCACGGTTCATCTTAAAATATCTTCGTGTTCACACACAATATAATAAGGTTTTAGATAAAGTTGTTTAGATATTTAATTATCGATTATATATTTTATTGAAATATCGAAATATTATATAACTTTGAAAGTCAATGTGCATGTATACTAATACAATTATAAATGTATAAAGGGTGGCAAACTATCCGCACTACGCGGGTGTTATATCTTAATATCTATTGATCCCCCAGAAAACTTTACATATGAAAATATAGAGAATTAATAAATATTAAGATAACTTTAATTTAAATACATCAATAATCTATAATTGTTGCAATAATAATTGAATTATAGGATGGTATAATGTATTACGTTATCTCTCCCATGGAGAACTGATTAACAAATAATAAAATTATATTAATTTATCTTAATGTTGAATACACTCTTTTTATATGCTAACTAATTATATAGTGAATTTTAGAATAATAGTTTAACAAAATAAGGTATCGTCTCATATCAGAAAAGAACGATGTTTTGAAATTCATCGAAAAATAGACTTGTTACCCTTTTTATAAACAAATATTTGATATAAAATTTAATTTTATAACCGATGTAAGCGAACTAATAAATGTAAATGTTGATTTATAAATATTACAAAACATTCAAGATTGTCGTATGTAGGGGAGAGAAGGGTATTGTGGCCGATGCGGGTATTGTGGCCGATAACGATATTTCAATAACTATTATAGTTATCAAAAAATGATATATACGAAAAATGTAGATAATTGAATTCTAAGAATGATAGTGTACATCAATTTTTTATTTATGTCAATATTAATTATTGATTTTCGATTAGAGAAAAAAACAAATAATCGTAATTTTTATCAAAAAAAAACGTTTGTAGCTGAATATAAGTAAAACTAAATGGGATAATGATTACTTATTTTTATATTTAATATAAAAGTGCGTGTGTATCTTGATATCTGATACAATGTATTTTATTTTCTAATTATAAAAATAGTACGTATTTGAATACATGACGCGATCCTAGTGGCTATTTCGGAACTATCGACCATAATACCCGCACTAGTGTATTTTATCTCTATTTATACGGAAAATTTGCTTTTTAATAAAAATCAAATGACTTGAATACAAATAATTAAATGAGTAAATGTTGATAGCCATTATTCAGAACAACATATTGTAATTGTATATACAACTTATTGGATCATAATATCCAATATTAGTATGATATATTTTGTTTCTTGTAATGTAATAAAAACATCGGCCATAATATCCTTCCCTCCCCTATGTGACCTGTGACACTATAGTGTAGGTAGTCTACCTATTATGATACATCCACGAAGTTCGGATAGATTCCCCGCAAATATAAATATAAACACATTAACAAATATAATAATACATTAAGCTAAATTAATATAAATATATATTAATATATATTATCATACGATTATCTAATATAAATATATACTAATATATATATATATATATATTAAAGATATTATCAAATCAATTATGCTACCCTATTTTAATTATATATTCTAATATTCTTAAAATAGGAATATACCCGGAAATTGTCTCATATGACATGAGTCATATCATCCCAATTAAAAAAAAAGGTGATTCAACGTAGGTAATTAATTATCGTCAAATAAGAATGTTACCAAGTACATTAATACTAGTTGAACATATCTTCTCGCATTAGCTTACTTATCTCGTACATTATCTCAGAATATTACGTTATTGGTCTATGGCTATTTCTGATCTCTATAAATGATCTCCCTAATAAAATAAATAATTTGATTAATAACTCTATATTTGCAGATGATACTAAATGGTCATTTTCGTTCAAATCCAATGATAGTAGTCTTCTTCTGCAAAATACCCTCGATGATATCTGTAATTGGATGAACATATGGGAACTCAAATTGGCTCCGACGAAAATCGTACTGATGTGGGTAGGAAATACATTTCCAGCTGATGTATGTAATTTAAATGGACACACTTTACAAATTCAATCTAGTTAAATATTCGGTTATTACATTTAGTGATAATATGAGTGTCAATATTCATATTAATAATATTTATAATAAATCCTATCTAATCATTAATATATTATTCAGATGCTTCAGTACCAATAATTATATATATATATATCTACTTTTACCTTTTACCTTTTACCTATCCCATATAATTTGGATGCCGTAGGGGCGCAGTAGATTTCGTCACAATTTTTTTCCATTCCTCTCTATTTTCTGCAGCTCTCATCGCTTTATTTATATCAAGACCAGTCCATTTCACGATATTGTCTTTCCATTGCATTTTTGGCCTACCTCATCTTCTTTTACCTTCAATAGAACCCTGAAGAATTATTTTTGACATGGAATTTGATCTTATCAATGACCAAACCATCTCAGTTTTTTCGTGATGACCATTGCTAGTAGTTCCGAATGTGGACCGATTTCTTTGGTAACTCTATTGCGTACTTCAATGTTAGTAATTCTATCTCTGTATGATATGTTCAATAATCGTCTTAAGCACCGTATTTCTAATGTTGTTATTTTTCTTTGTAGTTCCTTCGTTATTGTCCATGTCTCACACGCATATAAGAAAATTGAGTTAACTAGTGACTGCAGTAGTCGGATTTTCAGTTTCAGTTTTAGTGTTTTATCATACCATATAACATTTAGTCTAGATAGAGCTGCAATCTTCTGTCCGGTTCTAGCTAATATTTCAGCCTTTGAACCTTTATCGTCGATGATTGTTCCAAAGTATTTAAAACTGTCAACTACTTTTAGTGGCTCGTTATTTATTTTTATTTCTGATGTGAAACTACCTTCAGAATTTGCCAATATTTGTGTTTTCGTAGAATTTATTTCCATTCCATATGCACGTGCTTATTGTCGATTATTTTAATAAGATTGGCTAATTCAGATTCACTACCTGCTAATCCATCGATGTCATCTGCGAATCTCAGATTTGTGATTATTTTACCAGCAATATTTACTGAACCTACATGATTATCTAAAGCATCGTTGATTATTTGTTCAAGCAAAATATTGAATTGCGTGGGTGAAAGTAGACAGCCTTGCCTAACTCCAGTTGTTGTTCTGAACCATTCTCCGATTTTACCATCAAAGTAAACTGCACTTTCTGCTTTATTGTATAGATGTTGTATATATTATATTAGTTTTGAATTGATGTTAAATCTTTTCATTGCCGACCATAGCGCGTTGTGCCATATTCTATCAAACGCTTTTTTGAAATCGATGAAAACTTGATATAATGGTTTACTATGCTGAGAATATTTCTCTGAGATTACTCTTAAGTTGAATATCTGTTCGCTAGTACTTCTACCTATTCGAAATCCAGCTTGCTCTTCAGAAATTAACTCTTCCGTGTAATGTTTCAATCTGTTTAGGATTATCTTTAGCATTATTTTACTAGAGTGTGATATAAGGCTTATTGTCCTATAATTTTCACCTTTCTGTTTTCTTCCTTTCTTATGTAAACTTATTATCATTGATTTTGTCCAGTCTGATGGCCAGATTCCAGTTTCCCATATTTTGTAACATATATCTAGCAGTATTTGAATCACTATATGTCCTCCAGCTTTAATTAATTCGGCTGGTATATTGTCAATCCCAGCTGATTTTCACATCTTTAATGCCTGGATAGCAGCCTCAACTTCACTTTCCAATATAGGAAAATTATCCTGGTTTGATGGTTCATTAACTGTTAGTACTGATATATCTCCTTCTGCGTTATGTGTATACAGTTCAGAACAATATTCTATCCAACATTTCAGAACTTCTATATCTACTTAAAGAATATATATCATATGTACGTCCTTTGGTTGAATCTGATTCTTCTGTTTGAAATCCAGATCCATTGTATATCACTAATTCTAACCACATTTGAATTATTCAAAAATATTTCACTAAACGATTATTTACTAGATGTAATATTCAAAATGTTCTTACATCGATAGACTTATTTTTCTCAATATTAAATCATTATCACTTCCGCAGATTGGTAATAAATATGGTTTTAACGTACAAGATAGGATATGTGGATATCAATCCTGACAATATATTCGACGTATACAACAATAGATGTAGAGGGTATGCACAAAAGATTAGAAAGATCCTATGCAGAACGAATGCACACCTGAATTACTTCGGAAATAGAGTATCTACTGATTGGAATTTTCACCCTATAAATGTTATATCCCTTAAATCAATAGTCGGTTACCGTGACGCATTAAAACTTACTTCGATGATTACATATCTTTTTTAAAATACACCCATATTATTATTATTCATATATCTTTATTTTTATTTCTGATTTTCTCATAAATGGGGTGATAATCCCCTATTATAATTGTTGATTTAGCTATGTATTTGTGGCTTACTTGTGATAAGTGATTTCGCTTTTTACGAAATGTGTTATGACTCGGGGAGTAGGGGAAAGTAACCGAATACGGACACTCTCGGTATCTTAGAAACCATAAATCCTACAAAAAATGTTTAATGAATAAAATATTCATAATTATATAAATAGTCTATATAAGTATTTTTATTTTAATTATTAAAAATAGTGCTGATATATCTAATAAACTAATTTTTTATTACGTTTTTAAATTTATCAAAAACAATGTCAACATTAAACCTTCTCAAGAATATACAAATATATCTATATTATTAAAAAATAAAGCATTGTAAACATTATATACATAATAGCTATATTTATTATCAAATATTAATTAAGTTATAAGCTTATATCTAGAGGTCATATAAGTCCCAAATACGGAAACTCTAGATGTCTTAATACGGACACCCTATAACCAATCAGCGCGCAGAGTATGAACTATTCTGATTTTCATAAAAATCGCGTGCGTTATAATATTAATACCACCAATGAAGCTGAATCTAACTTTTTTATTATTTAGATATTTAACTGGTATTATTAATTAAAAAAATAATAAAAATAAATTAATTAATTACTAATTAAATTATATTAAATTATTCATAAAATTAATTATAAATAATGTAATTGTAATTTATCTGATTGGTTCATCAATAATATATAGTTTATCTAGAGGTATATAGGGTGTCCGTATTCGGATATGGATGCCAAATATAGACACCCACGTTATCTATTGAATAAAAAGATTAAATAAAAATATTACAGATAAAGTGGGAAGTATTATTTTATTTTTGTTTGTTCGGTATTATATGTTTGTTTTATATATATTTTGTAAATATGTTTCAAATGTATTATATTACTAAACTACAATATTAATAATTTTCTATTATTTCAGATTATAGTGATAAGTATTATATTGATTGTTTCGTAATATTATTGGTATGTTTTGTTATTAACTGTTTTTGTATAGGTATATTGGTTTCATTTTTTTGTAACTTGTTCTGTTTGTATATATATATGTTTCAAATTTATTATACAATTACAATATAAAATTAATAAAGTACTACCTACTATTATTACAGATTTTGGGTGCAAAGATAAGAAGAATTCTATAAAGTTGAAGTAGAAATTGAATATTTCGATGCCACTTACAAAAAAATGTATTTTATTTTATTTTCGATTATTTTTACGCTATTTTTTATTTCTATTTTGATCATTTTTCGTTTATTACTATATGATTTATTTCTACTTTCGATTTTTTTTCGTTTATTTTTACGGTAACTGTAAAATGTTTTAATTTCTTTAATTTTTTAATTTCGTATTATTCTTTGTTTATTTCTATAACGTATGTTATCGTTAGAAAATATTTATACTTTATACTTTCGATTATATTTTCGGCTATGTATTTGCTTAAATAAATTATCAATCAATCAATACAATTTTAAAATCACAATAATATCTATAATCATATAATATTAATATATTGTAATTTTTGAATACAAATGTTGAGTTATAAAATGTTAAGACCATTTATTGTTAAAGTGTACGTATTATAACCTATAGGTTTCCCCCATGGGTGTCAGTATATTCTACTGGCTCTAGAATATTCCCATGATATAGGAATTGGTCGCCCCTTACCAGAAAGTTGAGTCATCGCAGATCAAAATCGGCTAAATTACATCATCTATTATGCATACTAATGCATAACTAATCCTGTACTTTTTATGTTAATATTATGTATATTGTTATCTTATTTTACGTATGGCATGTATAAACATCATTCTTTTTTTCATTTATTATTTATGATTACATTATTGTTTCATGTAATTTTGTATGTTTAACATTTAACATATATATATATATATATATATATATATATATATATAAAAATCATACTAATATGACGCTATAGCTTCATAGATTAGTATACATACTAACATAAATATATAGCAAACTTATACAAAACATAAAACGATATACTTGACAAAATATGTATTATTTATTGTATACATTTCATATATAAAGGAATAACTTTAAGTGTATGATATATTTAAAAATAATAATATTTTAATTTGTGTAGTATTCTAATAAGGTCATCCAATATTATATTCTGAAAACTTCTAAATGGCAATAAAATATTCGTGTAACATTTAAATTCGTAAATAAGAATTAGCTACGTAGCTAGGCATAGGTTAATGAAAATACATTCTGAAATTATGTACATTAGATACATTTGGTACATTAGGTACATTATGTATATTAGGATCGTTAGGTACATTAGTTACATCAAAAGAGATGCTCATGCTTATAAAGCGAAAAGTCGATAAATAACTGCATACTATATTTGTAAGTAACTATTATATAATCAAGTTGCTACGCGATTATCTGCACGACGTATATTAATATTGATAGAATGCGAATTATTGATTAAGTTTAGTGTTTTATATAGTTGTAAAGATAAGTTTAGAAGTTTACATCTATATCTGTATACAGTGTAGTGTAATGACGAGGGCCGGCTTAAGCATACCAATGCCTTGGCAAAAACAACTTATATGCCCCATAATAATTGTATAACATATTATAGGGTTCTTATAGCAATAACTAACAAATCTATAACTATTACATTTATATATATATATAAATGATGTTTTATTATTATATGTGTGATCAAATTATGTAAACATATTTAAAATCTTTAAATTTGGAGTTTTAGTAATGTTGGTTTATCATCTATTTAATGATATCGTGTGAAGGAGGACCACTGTATGTATAATATATAAAGGGGTATCTCCTGAACGCTGTGGATATAAATAGATATTAATGTGCCCCCTTAACATTATTGAAATATAATATTTTATAATTTATAAATTAATTAAAAAAATTAATATAATTAAAAATGATATAATTATAATTTAATATTTATTGTACTCGATTTCCTCTCTAAAAAATGAGTTTTATGTATTCAGTATAAATTTCATTAAGTAGCTTTGATCCTAAAGATAATATTTCCAGACTTGAAATTATGTATTGTGTCAGATAATTTCATAGACAATTATTTATAAATATAAGTTTCAAGAAGCTTCTTTCTCAAATATTGTATATGTTAATATTTGGATAGACCATTCCTTTTAGATTTATATCAATAATTTGAATTGCTGATGTCAGATGATATATATATATATTATCTGACATATCATATATATATACATATTAATTATTTATATAATATAATTAGCTATAACTACATGATTATATTTTTTATATACTTGTTAATTAAATTGTCTAATATTGGTATACATAGTTATTAATTAATTGACTCTATTAATGTAATTTACGTAATATTTTTAACATATATAATATCTGATATAACTTGTGTAATTATAGGAAATACACAATATAGTGAAATCCACTATTATAATAGCATATTATTATGATGGCCATATTATATTCGAAAATGCTTTTAATAAAACATATTATATACTTACTTTAATCTAGCTGTTAATATATTATATATTTAGGTTGACTAAATAAATTATATTTATTTGGTATGAAAGAAAGGTTATTGCTATAATTGTCCATGATTAAACAGAATTATGCCCTACATAGATTTAAGGATTAAGCAACGCAGGGGAGCCATATTGCCAATGGTTTATAGTTTATTATAATATGTGGCATTTCATTGAATCTTCCAGAATTGTTGCCAACATTGTCATACATTTGAGCTCTATAATCTTTTATATTTATATTATTATTTAACAAAATTCTAATAAATCATTAGCTAAATATTCACCAATGTGATAATGAATTTACATACATCAAGAAATATGCAATAATCAACCTTATAAGGAAACTATATATACCAAGTATATTTGGCATATATGACGATGATTGTTAACTACATGTGATATATCTGGAATTGAATCCACTTATATAATATAATTATTTGATTTTTTATTTCTTCAATTATGTAGTTCTCACCTGTACTCCAATACTAATACCGCCATTATGGGTGTTTATATTTAAATAGATAGATGAGGGTGATATCAATAAAACTTCATTCGTAAGTACTATATTAATATAGTTTGCTAATTGAAAAAGCCTTTATTATTGTATTTAGATTATATATATTTATAAATAATATCCGTTTTAATACATATAAATATAATTTATATCAGTAATAAGTCTGTTGAAAAAGATAATATTTTTGTGTACAGAATTTCATCAATAGTCATTAATAAAAAACTATAAAGCATAATACTACTATTTAATTAACATTATTTATATTGTTATTGTTTTTTTTTGTTATTTTTTATTTGGAGTCCTTTCATCACATCAAGGAAATTAGATGAAGTTTTCACTTATAATAATATGGATATAATATCCCTTCGAAGTCACTCTCATATTAATGCATCCATGGTTTTAATAGGAGCCTATCATGTATTTATACAAAATGATATAAGATCACTTCTAAATATTATGTTAATATTATGTTAATAAACCTACTTTTTTTAATAGTCCGAACGGGGCTTGACCCAGAGTCCTATTGCTTGTATTTCTGATGCCTTAAGGTTTAATTAGACAACTGAGCCACACAGGCAGAAATACATATATATTATAGTTTATACACTAAACAAATTATAATAATATATACATTATGAGAATATAAACATTTTTTTAATACGAGCGTGTATTTAGAGACAATTAATTATTTTCAGAAAAAGATTTTGAAAATATCTAATTATTTTTAATTACTATTACTATTATAAATATATATATATATATAGAATATAATTTTTTCGTAATTTATAATCAATATAATCCTTTAAAAATATCAGAAAGCATAGTTAAAATATATCTGAATCATATTTAATTTTAAAAAAAACTTAAATTTGTTCCCGTAAACTATAGTTAATTAACTTAAAATGCAACTTTGATTAAGATTCCCTTACTACGATTATCTAGTATAATTTATCACTTTATGGTTTATCAAACAATTTGTTATCAATTCGTTAAACAAATTTCTTAAGACGGCCCTGTTAATGACATGTAGTACATTAGTTAATATTGATGAATGATTAATTAATAATTAATAATTAAATGTTTATATAACTAAGATACTCGTTAAGGACATCGAAATAATAGAATACTTCGTTATAAGTTACCATTGATAACAAATACAATGATATTTTAACGAATTCATAATATATCAATAAATTTAAAATCACATAAAAGTTTCAAAGTTTAACGCAAGTTAGATAATATTCAATGTAATCGACCTTCTATGAATTAGAGTATAAGTACATACGTAAGAGAATATATATCTATCTTACTAGGGGAAAGTAACCTAATACCAGGGACACTTTAACAATAACTGGTCTTAACATTTTATGATTCATTATTTTTAATCAACAATTATAATATATTAATATTATATGATTATAGATATTATTGTGATTTTAAAATTTTATTTAATCTTTTAATTCCATAGATAACGGGGGTGTCCGTATTCGGTACCCATGTCCGACTGCGGACACCCTGTGTTATAATACGGAAACCCTATATTTAACTAGATAAACTATATATTATTGATGAATCAATCAGACAAATTACTATTACATTATATATAATTAATTTTATGAACAATTTATTCTAATTTAATTAGTTAATAATTTATTTATTTTTTATTATTTTTAAATTAATAATACAATTTAAGTATATAAATAATACAATTTTTAGATTTAGCTTTATTGGTGGTATTAATATTATAACGCACGCGATTTTTATGAATATCAGAATACTTCATATGCTGCGCGATGATTGGTTATAGAGTATCCGTATTAAGACATCTAGAGTGTCCGTATTAGGAAATTATATGACCTATAGATATATGCTTATAGCTTAATGAATATTTTATAACAAATATAGAAATTATATATATAATTTTAGAATGCTTTATATTTTAATAATATAGTGTTATATTTTATATTTATACATTTGTATATTCTTGAGAAGGTTTTAAGTTGAATTTATTTTTTCATAAATTTAAAAACGTAATAAAAAAATCGGTTTTTTTATATATCAGTAATATTTTGAATAATTAAAAATGAAAAATACTTTTTTGGACTATTTATATAATTATGAATATTTTATTAATACATTTTTTTTTGTAGGATTTATGGTTTCTGAGATACCGAGAGTGTCCGTATTCGGGCACTGTTCGTATTCGGTTACTTTCCCCATATATATCAACTATAGTTAATAATACACATTTAGATTACATCATTTTCGAATAAGGAGTTCCATATAAACATCTCTATATTTTTACCGGAAATTTGATTCCGGAAGTTTAATAAAAAATGCAATACAATATATCGACTTGCGCGTACATACATACACATACACATATTTATATACATATATTTCATTATGTCGACGTGCAAGTGTGTAATTATATGTACCGTGTAGGATTACAACACCTTTAATGCGAACACGCGCCGGGTATCAATCAGACATACGGTGGTCCCTACGATTGGAACGTGCGCACGTGTACAGTATACACTGTACGGTGTACGCTGAACGAGTGTACGAGTATGTGTGTACGCGCGCACGTTAATAACTCTTTCGAGGACGGGACGTAGAAGTCCGAAAACCATTATATTATTCATTTCACGTCGACCGTGTCGAGCTAACCGCGGTGGTTACCTCAACAAACTGAACCGCACCTCTTTAGGCCTCGTGGTGTAGACGTCGGAGATCTACGTATACGTCGATCGTTGCCGTCGAATAGTCTCGTTTTCCGAGTAAAACCGAGAATTCGGCAACGGATGGATAAGAAGTCGGCTCCCGATGATGGGGGTGGGGTAGCTAGCTAGCTAGCTACCCCCTCACTATCGGGTATAGCGAGGTGGCTGTCGATCTAAGTAGTCGTCACTTCGGATTATATCGGGGCTAACCAATTACTTTCTATCTCGAGTGAGTGAAAGTTATGACCGCCGGCTAATCTATAATATACAGATTATATATATATATTTATATATATATATAGTATATATATATAAATATAGTATTTATATATATATAGTATACTATAGTTAACTATATGCGTATTATATAAATGTAATAACAAATAGGATACTATCATGCGTATACCAATATACAAGTATGTACAAGCACGAATATATTATGCATACCATAGAACGAGCGACGCTATACCCTTGTAACTATAACGTATCTATAGGTCGGAATATCTGACACGTACGATGTACTTTAGCTTCGTAAACTACGGGTAGCCTGAGACGTATCTATTCATAGTTGTTGAATACTAATCGATAGGTAGAACCCGAGTATTCAGCGATCCTTTTTTACGCTATAATTTAAACCTGCACGCCGTAGGGCTTACAGGGCTTTACTATTAGTATTCTATTAATATCTCACTAATACCGAAAATATTTGTTGTATCATCATTTAAATTAATAGTAAATCAAACCACTCATATTAAGGAGATGCCGCAACCAAAAATAAATGATTTAAAGGTTTAAATTCATATTATCTATTAATCCTTGTTTTTTAAATTATTGAGTTATGCATATTTAATTATATAATTATCATTACAATTATATATTATAT
The DNA here is from genome assembly GCA_964019155.1 of Osedax fenrisi. NCBI lineage: Eukaryota > Metazoa > Annelida > Polychaeta > Sabellida > Siboglinidae > Osedax > Osedax fenrisi. The sequence continues at coordinate 79,163,451 of OZ025239.1, forward strand.
AATTGTTAATAATGATATTAATTTTAATTTATATTGGTTGTAGTTCATTTCTGATTCTGAGAGCTGTATGTCGGTAATAGTACCATTAAAATATAGTGTTATCAATATTTTGAGATGTAAACCTTATAACCTTAAATTTATAATTGAGATTAAAAAAGCAATATCTTCTAATCTTTTTAAAAAGGTAAGTAACTAAATAATATTATAAATAAATTTTAATATTGTAATTTCCAGATATACAAGTCATAAAGAAAATTACCATTTAAAGATTACCACAATATTAGATCCAAGATTTTAATGTGGTAAATGTTTGGATACTCCTGTAGATGAAAATAATCAAATAAAAATTGAATTAATGGAAGTTAGTTTATATATGTAAATAGTTATATATATATAAAATATAAATTAATTATGCATTTTTTAATTATATTAACTTATAGATTCAATACAAAAATCAAAATTATTATCATACTTTTTCAATTCTTTTTTTAATAATTATTATCTACAAAAGTATGTTCACTAGCTTTCAGAACCCAATCATCTATCATTAACTCCTGTAAAAAGAAACAGGAGACAGCTATGTATGTAGGATTATTAATGGATTCGGATGATACGATTTTTGTGAATTGGTATGTATAGTATTTTAAATTATTATATGAAATAGAACATGCTTGCATGTTTTCAATCAAATATTTTTTTAGAATGAAATAAATTAATTGAAATTATATCTGGATAAACCGAGAATTGACAGGAATGATTGTCCATTAATGTAGTGGTCTGACCACGATAAGAAATTTTCTATTCTTTCCAATATTGCAAACAATATTTAACTGGGCAGTCATTTTCTGTTCATGCAGAAAGAATATTTTCTATGGTTTCAAATATGTTAACAAAAAAACGTTCTAAATTATGTCCAGAGAAATTAGACTTATTGATATGTATTTATCAAAATTCATAACCCTTTAATTATATTACATACAATTATTATATATATTTGTCAAAATAAATAATCATTATTCTTTTTTATTATTAAATATATTTACTAATTGAAACTTCGAAATGTATTAATTTACTATTTGAAACCTTCGAAGTGCACTTCTCACTAATTCGAAGGTTTCGAATAGTAAATAAATACATGTATTTATTTACTATTCGAAACCTTCGAATTAGTGAGAAATCTGAAAATTTCCAACACTAACATATACACATTTATTTTCTATCAGTACTACTGATTCAGTAGTATTTTAAATTTTAAATTTTTATTAATTGTATATTTCTATATTTTATTTATATTTTTTAAATTGTTAATTTATTTTTGTTTTTAAATATATATAAAAAACAACATTATAAAATATATTTTATAAACCTTTAACTGATTTTAGACTTTATAGACTTTAAATTATGTTGTATTTTTAAATTTTTATTTTGTAATTCAAATATTTCTTGAGGTCTATATAAATAATCTGAAACTTAGTTATTATTAAAAAAAACTAGTCTAGCTTCTTAGTTGTTAATTTTAGTTTTGATTTTTTTTTAAATAATATATAATTGCCAAAAATAATTTTAATTATTATTGCATTAGGTGTATTTGTAATTGTATAGCTTTGTACTTTTTACATTTTGTTTAATTAGGGGAAAGTAACCGAATACGGACACTATCGGTATCTCATAAAACCATAAATCCAACAAAAAAATGTTTAATGAATAAAATATTATATAAAATATTCTAAAAAAGTATTTTTTATTTTTTAATTATTCAAAATAGTACTGATATATACAATAAACTGATTTTTTTATTACGTTTTTAAATATATGAAAAAAAAATTCAACTTAAAACCTTCTCAAGAATATACAAAAGTATCGATATAAAATATAACAATATATTATTAAAAAATAAAGCATTCTAAAATGATATATAATTTCTATATTTTTTATCAAATATTCATTAAGTTATAAGCATATATCTAGAGGTCATATAAGGGGACGCGATGCCATTGATTTTTTCGAGAAAAAAATTGAATTTCAAATTTTTTTTTAATGTAAAATTATAATATTTCAAATATTATCTTTAAAATGGTGTTTAAATTATGTTCATAACATTATTCATTTTGTTTATATTATATTATGTGTACCTGTATAATCATATTGTTTATATTCATATATTATATTTGAAACTTGATTTACTCAGAATAATTATTTGTGACCAATCATGCTGACATAACTAGTATTAACTTTTGTACAATTGAATATTTGTTCTTCATTTTTTCAATATAACTAGATAAAACCTGTAAGATTAAAGTTAATCGTCAAAATTAAAAAATATTTATTTAAAAAATTTTAATTAGCAATTTAGTTGGAAAATTAACATTTTTTATCAGATATTTCAATTCTTTTTTTTTAGAAATGTATAATATAAAGATGTGTAAACATCTATAAATTTCAACATATAATATAAAAATATGGAATATTATTAATGGATAAAAAAAAAGTGAATATTTTTTGAGTTAATAGATTTCTAAAAATAGTAATTTTTCGTATCTTTTACATGTAAACCAAACGGTGGTATCGCGTCCCCTAATAAGTCCATAATACAGACACTCTAGATGTATTAATATGGACACCCTATAACCAATCAGCGTGCAGCGTATGAACTATTCTGATTTTCATAAAAACTCGCGTGCTTTATAATACTAATACCGCCAATAAAGCTAAATCTAAATTTATTATTATTTAGATACTTAAATTGTATTATTAATTAAAAACATTAAAAATAAATAAATTATTAACTAATTAAATTAGAATAAATTGTTCATAAAATTAATTATAAATAGTGTAATTGTAATTTGTCTGATTGATTCATCAATATATTGTAATATATATTATAATATATAGTTTATATAGTGGTATATAGGGTGTCCGTATTATAACATAGGGTGTCCGTATTCGGAAATGGGTACCGAATACGGACACCCTATGTTATAATACGGACACCCTATATACCACTATATAAACTATATATTATAAAATATATTACAATATATTGATGAATCAATCAGACAAATTACAATTACACTATTTATAATTAATTTTATGAACAATTTATTCTAATTTAATTAGTTAATAATTCATGTTATCTATGGAATTAAAAGATTAAATAAAATTTTAAAATCACAATAATATTTATAATTATATAATATTAATATATTGTAATTTTTGAATAAAAATAATGAGTCATAAAATTTTAAGACCATTTATTGTTAAAGTGTCGATATTAGGTTACTTTCCCCTATATAATATTTTTTTTTTAATTATTTTATTTTATTTTAGTTATTTTATTTATTTATTCTAAAATTTTATTTATTATATGATGAATGGCATTACAAGGAGTTTTTTAAATAAATGTTCTTATTTAGATAGTATTTTTATAAATAATTACCATTATAAAAGTAATCTATTTGAATATACATTTATATTAACATTTGAACTATTTTATATTGTATTTTTGTTTGTGACGGAGTGGCTGATGTTTTTGTGTTAGTGTGGTGTGGTACTTGTCGGGGGAAGGGATATACTTTTAGTGAGAGGCAAGTATTGCCAGTGTTCTTATTATTGTTACAAATAGGATCCCTAAGGCATTGGACCTGACGAACCCATACCCCTGAAGTTGATACACCATATATCCTCATTAGTTTCAATTACTGTTGGCTACTCTGGATATAATTTAAATAAGTTAATATCTCTGCTTTTTATAAGTGTATTATTCTAATAGATTACTAAATAATTAAATTGTATTTATAATTTTGTCATTTGTACGTATATTTTTGTATACATTTTGTGTATTAATTTTATATACTTATATATTTCTTTTACGAACTTTAAAGCTTAACATTTTATTTTATTTTATTTATTTTTATTTTTATTTTACTATAATGTTCTCCTCATAATTGTCCTTAGGAAAGTGTAACACGTAAACGACTAGACAAGCATAGCGCTTCTTTGTTTACCATGATCATGCCTACAATCTGATATTATATTATATATATATATATATATATATATTAATATGTAAACATTATGTCATAATATTATAACTTTACTATTTATATATTATTTTTATTTATAATAATAATTATAATAATAATAATAAAAACATAAATAGCAATAATATATATATATCAATAATATATATATATATATATATATATATATATATATATATATATATATATATTTATATTAATATTAATATAAATATAAATAAATATATTACCTATAGATATACGTATAATTAAACCTCTTATATATTTGTTAACATATTATTATACGTATAATAGGTTATAATGTGTAGTATGCAACCTATAGGTATGGCATAAACACATCTATGATATCTAAATTAAATTAAAATGTATTTAAATTATGTATAAACAAATATCATATGATTTATTTATATAGGTTATTGTATGTCTTATTATATGTTATTGATTGATTGATAATTGATTTAAGTAAATACATAGTCGAATTATATAATCAAAAGTATAAAGTATAAATATTTGTTAACATTAAATACGTTAAAGAAATAAACAAAGAATACGAAATTAAAAAAGTAAAGAAAACTTTTAAATGTTACCGTAAATATGAATGAAAAATAATCGAAAATAGAAATAAATTATATAGTAAAAGAAAATTATCGATAATTGATATAATAGATAGCGTAAAAATAATCTAAAATAGAAATAAAATACATTATTTTGTAAGTGGCATCGAAATTTTCAATTTCTACTTTAACTTATTTGAATTCTTATCTATGCCCTGTAATAGTAATCAATTATTAGTTATATAGTTTAATATTTAATGTTACATTTCAAAATAGCCAATACTAGAATGAAACAAACAAATAATGTAATACTTCAATACACCAATATATCATTGTTATTAACTAGCATTTTTATTTTCCGTTCGTTTATTTTAATGTGTTAGTTCGTTACGTTATACACAGCTGGGTGCATATGTACCTATGTTCTGTGTTAAACTACATTCATTCGTTCATATATATATATATATATATATATATATATATATATGTATATGTATATACAAATAGATAATTTGCATACTTAATCTTTTTTAAATATGTTTCAAAACAATAAAACAGCTACTTCCTAAGAATATATTTAAATTGAATAATAAAGTAAAACATTTATTTCGAAATTCTAGAACTAATTTGCAATATAAATATAATTATATTGAAACAAATAATATGTAGGCAAAGAATTATAATCTTTAAATTCAAGAGAAATATTAATGCAATAGATTCAAAAAAATTGAAAGTTTTATAAATTTGTAAAAAAAAAAAAGTTAAATTTAAAATCTGGAAGATTTACTCAAATTGGTATATCTAATACTATTTTATTTTCAGATCTCGATAAAGCAAATATATTAAATTCATATTTTAGTCAATTCAACAAAATGACAATACAAATTTACGTTGATTGTGTAATATAACTAAAAAAAAATTTGATAATATTAATATTATCAAATTGATTTAAATCCTGAAATAATTAAAATATGTTTAATAGACTAAACATTACACATATTTTCGGAACTGATAGAATACCACCTTCTATGTTTAAATTATTATCAAATGAATTATATAACCATTTATATTTTATTTTTAATTAATTGTATACAGTGTATACACTGAATATTTTGAAGAAAAAAACATAGGATAAGGTTTTTTAATCACACTAAATTTAAAAAAAAGGTTACTTATAATATTAAGATAACTATATATAGTTATATACCTATAGGCCTATTTCAATAACATGTGAAATATGTAGAATATTATACCATATTATTTAGACCATTAATTTATTATTTAAAATCTATTAATTTATTAACAAAAAAATTAATTTGGTTTTATTTAATTAACATAATTACAATTAGGAAAATCTTTAAAATGTTATTGGTAAAGGAAGGAATAATTAATTGAACAACATAAAATGTATCGATATAATATATATTGATTTTGTATAAAACATTTGATGTTATTTCTAATAAAAAAACCATCATAAAAATTAGATTCATATATGAATCGTATACGGTATATGTAATTAAATAATAAATTGTTTAATAATTTTGTATTAATGGATCTCAAATTTAAATAAGTTGAGAATTATTTTTTAAATAGTTCTATTGTAAAATCTGGAGTACCCTAATGATCGGTTTTAGGTCGAATTTAATTGAATTATATAGTTATTATTAATGATATTCCAAATAAATTATCTTGAAAAATTCATATTGATTTATTTGCAAAAGATAATAAAATATATTTTTCTTACACATCTTAGAGTGAAAGATCTTTTGATAATGTAAATTTATTATCACGTAAATAAATAAATGGAAATTAAATATTTCAATATTAAAATGTACAGTTATGATTTTAGGGAAGGTTACATCATCTACAAAAATTTATAAATAATATTCAATTAGAAAACGTTAATTTTTATAAAGATCTAAAAAGAGTATTCGGTAATTTAAATTAAAATAGAATAAACTATAGTTAAATTATAAGTAATTATATAGTTAATTATAATTAAAAAACTAATAAAATATAAACTTTAAATTAAATTAGAATTTAATAAAAAATATGAATTAAATTTGTCAAAAGCATATTTTTCTTTGAATTCGATTTTTAGATTCATTACTATAAAATCCCCTATAGCATTATTAAATGCAATTTATAATCCTATACAATTTACTGTATGCCAATTTTAGAATATTCATCTATAATTTGATCACCATTTTCAAAAGTTCGTAAATTTCGTAGTCACTAGTCCTACACCAAATTGAAATATTATACAGATTATTTACTAGAATATTAATTATAAGTTGTGTAAGATATAGAAATTCATCAAATATTAATTATAAATCATATAAAGATAGATTGTATTATTTTAAATTAGAATAACTGAACGAGAAGATTGAAAATAGATCTTACCACGATTTTAAAAATTTTAAATAATTATATATTTATAATTCTATATTATTAAATATAATACATAATTATTCTGATTAATTAAAATATAATTAATAAATAATTCAGTTAATATATGGAATTCATCAGATAATTATATAATAATATATTCATCTGTTTCATATTTTAGAAATAAATAAAATAAAATATGTTTAATCAAAAACTTTTTTTAATAGGAATTTATAACTTTATATTAATTTATGTTTCATTTTGTATCTGTATTATTGAATTATCTCTTCAGTTTTTTTCTTTATAGAATATTTATATTTTTATATTTATTTTTCTAATTTATTATAATATAAAATTAATAATGTACTATTGTTAGGGGAAAGTAACCGAATACGGACAGTGCCCGAATACTGATACTCTATGTATCTCAGAAACCATAAATCCTACAAAAAAATGTTTACTGAATAAAATATTTATAATTATATAAATAGTCTAAAAAAGTATTTTTTATTATTTTTAATTATTCAAAATATTACTGATATATTCAATAAACTGATTTTTTTATTAAGTTTTTAAATTTATCAAAAAAAATATCAACTAAAAACCTTCTCAAGAATATACAAATGTATCGATATAAAATATAACACTATATTATTAAAATATAGAGAATTCTAAAAATGATATATATAATTTCTATATTTGTTATTAAATATTCATTAAGTTATAAGCATATATCTAGAGGTCATATAAGTACCTAATACGGACACTCTAAATGTCTTAATACGGACACCCTATAACCAATCAGCGCGCATCGTATGAACTATTCTGATTTTCATAAAAATCGCGTGCGTTATAATATTAATACCACCAATAAAGCTAAATCTAAAAATTGTATTATTTAGATACTTAAATTGTATTATTAATTGAAAAATAATACAAATAAATAAATTATTAACTAATTAAATAAGAATAAATTATTCATAAAACTAATTATAAATAATGTAATTGTAATTTGTCTGATTGATTCATCAATAATATATAGTCTATCTAGTTGTATATAAGGTGTCCGTATTATAACACAGGGTGTCCGTATTCGGACATGGGTACCGAATACGGACACCCCCGTTATCTATGGAATTAAAAGATCAAATACAATTTTAAAATCACAATAATATCTATAATCATATAATATTATTATATAGTAATTTTTGAATACAAATAATGAGTCATAAAATGTTGAGACCATTTATTGTTAAAGTGTCCGTATTAGGTTACTTTCCCCAACATATTTTAAATTTATAAGTATTTCATTATTATTTGTTTGTTCTTTATTATCCGTTTTATATATAGTTTTAGTTTACTATATATGTTTCAAATATATTATTTTACTAAAATATACAATTATAATTTAATATTATAATATATAATATAATATAATATTATATTATATATATTACAGATGTTAAAGCGATAAGTAATATATTATTATTTATTTGTTTTATATTATAATTTTGTATATATATATATATATATGTTTCAAATGTATTATACTATTAAAATATAAAATTAATAATGTACTATTATTACAGATTTGAATAATCTACTAAAATAGAAATTCATAGAGGATGACTAATTAGAAAACATAAGAAAACTTTCAATTAGGAAATCTATCTGGATAATTAATGTAAATAATATATGAGAAAATATATTATTAAAATAATTAATAAAATAATATATGAGCAAAGAGAATTTAAAGAAATTCCTATAACGAAAGTAGAGATAATGACATCGCATATGTTCCTATATTATAAACATTTGTTCGAGATTACATATTTGTTATCATGTATTGTATAGTTAAAATTTAATATATAGATCACTGATATATTATTCTATGTAATAATATTTAATTGTAAATATGTTTCGTATAAAAAATATTGTAAACAAATTCTTTGTGGTTCACATGGAATAGTTGGGATATTTTCAAATATAAAATTAAAAATATGATACTCTAAGGTAGGTAACAGAATGTTCTAATTATGTAATATTATGTAATATGCGAATAATCTTGAAAGTGAAGAGTTCAACAGTTTGTAGAAGATAATCATTGTTTTTAAAAAGAAAATGACATACTTTTCCGATCCACAATATCATTCTTCATAATATATTGTATAATTAAATATATTCTTTCTTCAATAATGATAATATTATTTCATGAATTACCGCAAATTAATACATAGGTGATAAGTGTTTTCATTGTAATAGCCTAATAAATAATACGTAATAATAGTATTTATAATAGTATTTATAATAATATAGGATAATAATTATTCATAAATGTGTTCACTTGTTGACAAATTGGGACATGTGTGTGTCTTTTGTCTCTTTTGTCTCTTTTTGTATCTATAACCTTTATTAATTTCTCGCCTGATAACGACGTCACCATAATCCTATTCACTGATGACTAAACTGTGCGTGTGGTATCAGATATCATACTTTCAATGATACGTGCTTACAGTTTAATACTTATATACTGTTACTTAATACTTTATATTAGTTAGTAGACTAGTAGGCTAGTAGACCTGTAGCCAACGAAACGACGTTTATCATATTTATACAGTATGACTATATCCAATATAGTATATCTTACAAGTGCATTCATGTGATGTATTATAAATATTGATAATATAGTATACTATAGGTATATTATTTACATATATATATATATATATATATATATATATATGTTAATTATGGTTGCAAATAATGGACTATAAGTGCCCTTTCCACAAAAAAACTACAAGGTTTCGAAAACAAATCTCATAGAAAACTTCTTGGAATAACATGAACAGAAATAAAGACAAACGAGTATATTAAAGATGTGATGATAAGGTTAATTGATACATATGAATCAATATTACAGTCCATCCACCGAAGAAAACTAAATTTGTACGGTAATAAAATTAGACATGAGAACCTCAGCAAAATAATCCTCCAGGGTATGGTTGAGGGTAATCGAAAATGTGGCAGACCCAAAAAAAAATGGATTGATGATATCAAAGAATGAAACAAGATGACTCAGTATAACTTAATGGTGACACCACACGACCCCAACGAATGGCAACGGCATTGTATAACAGCCAGCTCATTGATTTCCCTTATTATTCGAGAGTCAAGGGAATAAAGTAAAGTAAGTATATATATATATATATATATATATATATATATATACTAATAATTATATATTGTTATATGGAGCAATAGTATGTAATACTAATAAGCGAATACGATTAACAATGTAGATAATCAATAATTGTAATTAAAAATACATGTATAGGTATCATATATATTTATAAATGATAAATGGTAAATATAGTTAATTCTATCATTATTAGTACATTCGCAAAAAGTTTCGTACCATTTTTACTACACCATATTAATTCTACTACCTACATATTCTTTTATCAACATTTACATCCGCATATAATTTCTAATAGGTATGCATCACTTCGGGTGGAGGTCTAGCTCTATTATTCGTATCGCAACTTACGATTATTTCATTCTCTATCACATATTTCTATTCATGAAATGCTGATATACAATTTTCAGTTTTCTTCTTTATCTAACATTGTAATTATACTTATCATATACTTTCAACAGGCCTATGGAGTTTCTTAACTGACGTCTCCTCTATTTTAGAGTATATCATATCGATTACAACAGTTATTCTTGTTGATAATGAAAATTAACAATGATAAATGTGATTACTTATCTGTTATTGAACTTATATTTAGGTATTCCCTGATATAATATGTTTATTTTCCCACTAATTATAATGGTAATACTATTTACTAAGTTATATTTTTATCAGATACTAATTTAATTTCCTCTCATAATCAAATGTCTCCAATATCTGACCACTTTGCCATTTTATTTGATTTGAACTTGCCTGTGATACAAATTAATGGATCTTCTAGATAGTTTCGACATATATTTTCTATCGATAAACCAATGTTTTTTTAACTCTGTATTCTATCAACTTAACAATATTATGTCTTCACTTTTTTATACTTTCAATTTAGCAATTCAAATCACCCCTCCATTACTCTTATAACCCGAACTTATTCTAAGTCTCACTGGTTTAATATTGAGCGTGTTACCCTGAGGCAACTACTTCGTAGACTACAGCGTACATATGCATCCTATAAACTTGAATCTGATAGTATTGCCTTTAAAGTTTGTCGATCAATTTATAAGAAAAAACTTCTATATACTAAATCTTCATACTTCACTGATATGCTCGGTAGTTTTGGCATATCTTCTAAGCAAGCTTACACATTATCCTTCGCCATAGTAGGTAAAACCCAGACCTAACAGCATCCTGCCTATCCTGACTCATTCCTTTGTTCCTCGTTTACAAATGTCTTCCAATACAAATATTATAGTATTATCAATGTAGGACATTACATGTACGACCTACATCCTTACAATACCTCGTCACTTCTCAATTTCAATTTAACATACACTCTGAATGACGGCTAATGTTTATACTCCCTATACATGACAGTATCCTATATCTAATGATATCCTTGAACATTAATGGCATGCTTGATCCTATTCCACCTAAACTACTCCGTATAGTATTGAACTTATCACTTAAAGCATTCATAGATATCACCCATATATCATATACTGTGCCATACTCGATTACACTCGATAACATATATGTTATATATATATATATATATATAATATATATATATATATATTATTCACCTTTAAAATAAACATTCTAGATCACTCTATTGTATCCAATTATCGACAAATTATAGTTATCATCCATATATAAGACCAATAAAGCCCCATTCTATATCGCGATATATGATTTATTCAGTTATATACTCTCAATCATAATAGTATTTCCCTTAAATTAATGAAATTGGTATTCACGATCAAGTCCACATTGGTTTATGTCTCTTGTTTATATCTAGAATATATTCAATGAAGATTAACTCACCTTTGTATCCTCCTTGTATCAACATACATGGTATTCAACAATGATCTGTTCTTAAAACTATCTTGTCATTAGTATTGCTATAAAATCGTTTCTTCTTAAATAGCATAATATTCACTGCCATATTTATACCGATTATCTACAGATATATACGTAAATTCCTAGTTCTATTGACTCTGATCAGATTAAATAATATTTATTTAAATTATTTAATTGTATTATGATCTCATTGAATGGGTCTCTCATAACTATATGTCCTTAAATATGACTAAAACTGGTAATATAATACTCATTAGACACATTTCTCCTTTATCGACCACCCATCCTTTTCTAATCTCTCTTTCTAATTCTCAATCTATAACTATCTTTGATTTCATTATAATTTCTCTCTTAGACTAATCTCAGCACATTAATAACATGATTTTCCCTACCAATTATTATCTATATATTCCTTATAATATATTTATGAACTTACCTATGCTATGACTAAATTGTTATGTCGTTAATAGTATTCTGTACTTACCTTACCAGGTCGAGCTTGCTCGGTAATTCATTACATGATTTTTCCACCCTTCTCTATCCTACATCACTGTGTTCATCTCGTCTATCGTTGTAAGATTCGTATCGTCTCTTAGTTGATCGATGTACATCTTTGCTGGTCGTCCGCGTTTTCGTTTACCATAATTGGTTGCCAGAGTATTAAATCGCTTGCCAGTTTATCTTGGCTTCTCCAACAGTGTCCGGCAAACCTTAATCTTTGCATTCGTATTGATTTGCTGATTTTTGGTATACCACCATATAGTTGTTCATTTGTTAGATGATCTCTCCAGGTTGTATTCGTTACAGCACGAAGAATACGAGTGTAGGCTCCTTCAATCTTCTTTTCTATCGATTGTGTTAGAGTCCATGTAACGGATCCGTAAACAAGTACGAATTCAACTGCTGCTCTGAAAAAGTTTCTTTTGAGACCTTCACTTAACTTTGATTTCCATATTGATTGCATGCTATTTAAAGCGGCCCAGGCTTTAACGATTCTTATATTTACATCTCTATCAGTTTACTTAATATAACTTCCTGGATATTTGAAATCTTCTACTCGTTTTATCATATTTCCGTCTATACTTTCCATATGTAGGTTATTGTTCTGGTTGAAATTGATGTATTCTGTTTTATCAGTATTTATGTTAAGTCCAATTTATTTTGCGGCTAGTTCAATTTTCAGTAATAGAGTATTGGCATCATTTAATGTATTACTTGTTACGGTAATATCATCTGCATAGTCTATGTCGTTGATTTGTTCTGCAGGATATCGTCTGCTTCTTCTTTCAGTTAAAGTAAATCCGAGTTCTCTGTCATTGTCCAAAGATGTTTTTAGAATATAGTCGAGGCAGATTATAAAAAGAAATGGTGCTAATGTGTTTCCTTGTAACACTCCGGTGGTAATCTCCAAGAAAGGTGTATCTCCGTCTGGTGAACGTACCATTAATCTAGTGTTATAATATAGCATCATGATTGCGAGATGCCATATATTATAATTATTTCTTTCATCTTTTTGCGGTTTATTATGTCAAGTGCTTTTGAAAAATCAATGAAGAAGATTATTAGTCATAGGTTTTTATCTTTTACTCCTTCTAATATTCGTCTTATGGTCAGAATTTGTCCTGTCGTAGATCTATTTTTACGGATTCCATTTTGGTTTCGCCTTAGAATTGGGTCTATTTCTGGTATAATTCTGTTTAATAACATTAAGTTATATATTTTGGCGGATATTGCTGTTAGTGTTATTCCTCTTTGGTTTTTAGTGATGGATAGGTTTCCTTTCTTTGGAAAAGGAAGAATACATCCATCTGTCCATCTTGCTATATGTTCTTGGAAATATACACGGTTACAGGATTCTCGTAAGAATTCTTTGAAAACTGCTAATTTCCATATTTCTGCTAGTATTTCGTCCAATCTAACTGCTTTTCCGTATGATATATGTTTTGTGGCTTTTATCACTTCTTCTTTTGTGAAGGGACCAGTTTTTATCTCAAGTTTATTCAGGATTTGAGTTGAATTTTCACTATGTATTGTTGATTGAATATTCTTGCCTAGTCTCTTTAAAATGAGTATACCAAAGTTTGATTCGTTCTTTATCACTAGTTGCTTTCAGTTTTGCTTTATTGGATTTCTTCCTACCGCTGACTCAGTTTATTGTTTTCCAAGCTAGTGCAGATTTCTTATTTGTAGCAGCTGTTTGAATTTTATTTATCTTTATATTTATATAGTTCTTTTGTTCTAGATCGTAAGAATTTTCTAGAGATGTTTGTGCTTTAATAAAATTGTCGATATTTACTTGTGTAGGTGCGCTATCTTTCAGTTTTGCTACTTTGTACAGTAAATCACGTTTTTGACATATTTCTGTTGTTTCCCATGATATTCCTTTCTTTAATTTGGGTTGCAATGGTATTACTTTAATCGCTGCTTCTTTTCATGCTTTTTCAAATTGAGTATATATCGTGTTGTTTAGTGACGTTGATGAGGCATCAGAATTTTGAAGAGTTGAGAAACTGTTTTTTACTGTTATAATGAACTATTTCTTTATTTTAGTATCATGTTGCAATGTTGCCCATTCGTATGGTTTGTATTTCTATCTTTCATTTTGTTCGCTCTGCGACTCAGCTTTATATCTGCAGTTATGATTCGATGATCAATACTATTAAACGAATTGTAAGCTTTGTAGTTTTTTTACACTGTTCTTCCATTTTCTGTTTATAATTATGAAGGCAATCTGTGATTTAAATTCATTTGGTGAGTTATGTGTCCATAATTGACCATTTCTTTTCTGAAAGTGAGTTTTTAGACATATCATATTATTTTCTTGAAGATAGTCCTTGAGCATTTGGCCATTCCGGTTTATAGTTTAATGATATTGGTATTTATATCCGCTTTCTTGTCCGAGGTGTGCATTTAAGTCTCCTCCTAAAATCAGAACATTATGCTTTGGTATCTGCCTTGTCAAAGAGGTAAGTCTTGTATAGAATAATTCAATTTCTTGATCGTCACTAACATTTGTAGGACTATAGAATGATATCACTGAGGTGTGTGGGTTTCCTTTAAAGTTTGCTATCATAATTCTAGGTGATATAATTTCGACACTGGCGATTGCGTTGTAAGCTTTATTGCTGACCAGGATTCCGATTCCACCAGTTGCAGCATTTATACTATTTTTCCAAGCTGAGACGGTTAGAAGTTTCTATTTATCATAAGCTTGTTTCTTGATGACTATATCTTCGTGTACGAATATTTGCTCTTGGATGCAAATTATTTCTCGTCCTGTTCTTTCGGCTAAGGATATCAATTCTGGTATTGTATATACGTTATTAAGTGTTTGGGTATTCAGCGATCCAATTTTAAAATCTTTAGATGCACTTAATAGTTTTGAAGTAGAAGTCTCATTTTTCTCTTTTTTCTTTTTTTTCATTTTTATTTTTATTTTCTTTTTCTTTCTCTCTCTCTCAGTCAATAATTTTTCGACTGCAATCTGAGGTGTTATTACAGGTCGCACTCCTTTATTAACCGCGCGACGAGCGATGCGGTATGGATTATTGTTGGGTTTTGTTGTCCTGTCATGTTTTACTTTCGGTAGCTAAATAAAATGTGCGGTCGCCATCATATATATATGTGTATACACATTTGTATACAAATGTGTATACACATTTGCGTAACCCTGCCCGGGTGGCTAAATAGGTAATGTGCCTTGCCAAGGGGCACCCTGGATTTTGTCCTGCATTATTTATTTGTTATTCGCAGTTAACCATTATATCTAATGGCCGTTCCCTTATCCGCAACCTGGGGAGCCGGTGGATTGGAGTTATAATCACCACATCATCATATAAATTATGGATATAGATGAACAAATGTGGGCCGAGGATCCTACGTAAACTGAGCTCTCCACAAATGTCAACCAGTTTTATGTAGACCTATCTATTTATATTATGTATTATATAGTTTACCATTACATCTTATATATATATAAACTCAAGCGTATTCAACGTCGTTCTACACGTGTATATACGTATACAATATATTTTATAAAATTAACCTCAAACGTTTCTATTCAGCTGAAATACGATCACTAGGCTGATATGCACTTGCACTTGCTTACTTTTAGATAAGTCTACGGGCGTAAGTTATTATGCGTTACCCATACATAGGCTATACATCTTGCATTTCCTGAATACCTAGCCGATACTATCATTACACAGATCTAGTCGGAAGTGTCACGTGATAAAAAGAATGCAAAGTTCAACATTGTCAACCTACTCTGAATCAGCTTTTTCGGTTGTTACAGCGAACGGTTGGAATTATCTACCGTATGAGATTATATGTATTACATCACTTTCATTATTCAAACGTGAATTATATATCTATTTAAAATCGTTGTAATTCATTATATTCTGTTATTCGTTCCTTCGTTTTCTATTTATTTGTATTATCCATAGAGCTATAGCTCTAGCTCTATAGAGAGACATTTTCTCTCTAGCTCTATGGTA
This sequence comes from Osedax fenrisi, assembly GCA_964019155.1. Classification (NCBI taxonomy): domain Eukaryota; kingdom Metazoa; phylum Annelida; class Polychaeta; order Sabellida; family Siboglinidae; genus Osedax; species Osedax fenrisi. The sequence goes on from OZ025239.1 coordinate 79,179,979, forward strand.
TTATCCAACGACGTCTATAATCGCCATTTGTTTTTATAGTCAATAACATATTTAATATTAATAATAATAATAATATACATTATGGCACATAATAGAATACAATTAATAGTACAGAACGTATCTCATAAAACTAACATTTACTCATCTGGGTAGGGTATTTTACACTATATACCAGGGCAGTGTATATTAATGTAGTGTAAAGTTATCGGGTATGGATAAGGTATACACAACTATAATGTCAGGATAGGGTCCCCTTAGTGTAATATACCCTACCGACGGTAGGCTACCGTAGGGTATATTAAACTAAGGGTCGGGTTATTATTAATAAGGTGCGGTTAATGTGTGTGACTAGACGTACTGGTCACTTGTGTGTGCGACGCACACCGTGTTGTTGAATTGCAATTACGAATTCGTTTTAAAGCGTAAAAAATATTTTTAATTGTTTGGGGTTTAAACCTCTTACCTATTATAAACCCTTTTGAAAAAGGTAAGATCATACTGACTACTTTTTTAGAAAAACTTTTGTTCAACCCATATTTATAATTAGGTATTATACCTAACTACCATTTTATTGAATTTATTTTTATAAAATTTGTTATAATTATTAATACATAACTTACTAAATTTAGGTTACCTATATAGGTTATATAATATAAGTATAAAGAAGAAGCTAAAGCATATAAATTAATAATTTGTATTCATAAATAGAACGTCATTACATTTTCTTCAGATTCTTTAGATTTCTTTCTATACATTCTTTTGCATTTCTTTTAATAATCTTATATGTATACAACTTCTAAATAATGAGATTCGTTAATTCCCGAATGCCAACTTGTCATTGAAAATACTTTATAAAAAAAACTATCATTAATATATATATATATTGATTAGAATAAGATTAATTATATTTATACTAGGGGAAATTAACAGAATACGGACAGTGTCCGAATACGGACACTCTCGTTATCTCAAAAACCATAAATCCTATAAAAAAAATTAATGAATATTCATAATTATATAATTAGCCTAAACAAATATTTTTTATTTTTTAATTACGTTTTTAAATTTATGAAAACAAATTTCAACTTAAAACATTCTCAATAATATACAAATGTATCGATAATATAAAATAAAAATATAACAATATATTATTAAAAACTAAAGTATTATAAAATGATATACATAATTGCTATATTTGTTATAAAATATTAATTAAGTTATAAGCATATATATAGAGGTCATGTAAGTTCCTAATACGGACACCCTATAGGGTTATATATAACCAATCAGCTCGCAGCGTGTGAACTATTCTGATTTTCATAAAAAGTCTCGGGCATTATAATATTAATAACACCAATGAAGCTATATCTAAAAATATTATTATGTATATACTTAATTTGTATTATTAATAAATAAAATAATAAAAATTAATAAATAAATTACTAATTAAATTATATTAAATTATTCATAAAATTAATTATAAATAATGTAATTGTAATTTAGTTTATCTAGTGGTATGTCCGTATTATAATACAGGTTGTCCTTATTCAGACATGAGTACCGAATACGGACACATTAGTTATCTATTGGATAAAATGATTAAATAAAATTTTAAAATCATAATAATATCTATAAACATAAAATATTAATAAATTGTTATGTTTGAATAAAAATAATGAGTCATAAAATGTTAAGACCATTTATTGTTAAAGTGTCCGTATTAGGTTAATTTCCCATATAGATATTATTGTGAAATTAAAATTGTATTTAATATGTTTATCCATTAGATAACGGGGTGTCCGTATTCGGTACCCATGACCGAATATATTCGTGTCCGTATACGGACACCCGGTGTTATATTATAAGTTAATACAAGTTAATACAAGTTAAGTATCTTAGTAATAACATTTTTAGATTTAGCTTCATTGGTGGTATTAATATTATAATGCATGCGATTTTTATGAACATCAGAATAGTTCACACGCTGCGCGCTGATTGGTTATATATAATACTATATATGGTGTCCGTATTAAGATATCTGGAGTGTCCGTATTAGGGACTTATTTTACCTCTATATATATGCTTATAACTTAATAAATATTTGATAACAAATATAACAATTATGTATATAATGTTTATAATACTTTAGTTTTATATATTGTTATGTTTTATATCGATACATTTGTATTCTTGAAAAGGTAAATTTAGTTAAGTTGAATTTTTTTTTCATAAATTTAAAAACGTAATAAAAAATCAGTTTATTGGATATATCAGAATTATTTTAAATAATTAAAAATCAAAATTACTTATTTAGACTATTTATATAATTATGAATATTTTAGGTTACTTTCCCCTATAGGGGATTATATATTACTATATATAGTAATTTAAAAATACATAAGTATTTATATATATATATGAATATTCATCACAATATAACTATATAAATATAATGATACTAATGACTTATTAAGTATACTTAATAAGCCTATAGGCCTACCTATATGTTTGCAAAGTTACATTATTTAGAACGATATTTACCGCATTTTATTAATGACTATGAATAAATATTTAATATAAAAAAATTAATTTAGCACTATCACCGTAAAGTCATATATCTTGTATTATTTTAAATCTAAGTGAAATTCTTAAGGGCGTTGATATAACGTGTTTGTACAATTACAATTAATGAGGTTGTAAAATGTGTTGTGTATATACAAACACATATATATATATATATATATATATATATATATATATATATATATGTATGTATACGTATAAAGGTATGCATATACATATACCGTATACGGTATATGTATCATATATATATATATGGTGTTGAACCGACACTCTACAAAGCAGTCATGGCAATGAATATTTTAAAATAAAAATTTTATATTCTTGATATTAATACTACTTTGTTAATATTAGTTATATGTAAAACCCTATGCGCAAGTGCACATTTCTCCGATAATACATATATTATCTGAATATTATTATGATATATGAACCTATTACTATATGTATAAAATCAATATATATATATATATATATATATATATATATATAACATATAATATTATATAATATATAATATATAATAAAAACACAAATCGACTTCATAATGGTACGCACAAAATGGAGAAATAGCATCAGAAAATGTGAAGCTTATAATAGCTTCTGTAGTATTGGTTCTGACCATAGAATTATAAGTGCAAAATAAAATTAAGTCTTAAACCACAAAGGAAATAGTTACAACACCTGCATATAATTGGTCAATACTTAAAATGAGAAGACTTGAATACAGTAATGTGGTCACGCAGAGATATAATGAACTTAACAATTTTAAGAAATGCAACTCAGAACCTTCTAAATATTACGAAAATGTTATCATAGCAAACAAAGAGGCTTCCAAAACTCTCTTATCAAAGAAACGGAAATTTGAATTCCCAGCTCGATATGCAGATATTGCCGAACCTCGCAAAATGGTGAATGAAGCTTATAAACTGTATGTGATTTCAAATTCAGAAGAGGATTATTATAACCTTCAGTAGGCAAACAGGAAATTAAAGGAAACATACGTTAAAATAGAAAATGAAAAAATTGAAAAAACAGTAAAAGAAATAGAAAATGCAAATCAAATGGCAAAACATTCAAACTGCTGAAAACTAATAAATGATATGACAGAGAGGAAATCAGTCAAGAAAGTAATAATTAAAGGAGAAAATAACGAAGTAAGAATTAATAAATGATTCAATCATTTTATAAATCTTCTCGGTGGAACAAATATCGATGAAACTAATACATTTGAACCTGAAACTATATTTGAAGAAACATTATACATTGATACTGAATTTTTTACAAAAGAAGAGTATCTAGCTGTAAAGAATAACTTAATAAATGGTAAATCTGTTGGACCGGATGGTATTGCACCCGAAGTAATTAAATACTGCAACGTCGATGATATTATAGGTATATATATATTATATATATATATATATTATACCTACTTGAACATGCAAATAGATTACTAATTAGTATTAATTAGTATCAATTAATTGACGGCAAAAAACCAACCCAATTGTCCTCTTATAATATAATACCTATTCCCAAAAATGGCAATTTAAATGAAGTTGATAATTATAGAGGTATCGCTCTATCTATTATCGCACTTAAAGTTACTAACAAAATGAATCTTAATAGAATTCAGCCATTCATCAACCCTCTTCTTCGAAATAATCAAAACAGATATATGCCTGGATGATCGACAACAACTCATATTCTTGCTCTATGAAGATTGATAGAAGGAATACAATATCACAATATGAAGGCAATAATCACTTTTGTTGACTTTAGGAAATCATTTGATAGCATTAACAGAAGTCGTATGTTCAATATTATCTCTTCTTGAAGCACACCTAGAGCAATAATAGATATGATATCGGTTTCACATCCAGATACATGTGAAAAAGTAATTTCCCCTGATGGCGAAACCAAAGAGTTTCAAATATCCAAAGGATTATTACAGGGCGACACATTATCACCTTTCTTATTCGTCATAGTGCTTGACTACGCAATTATAATGTCTATTAAGGATAATGAAGTGGAACTAGGTTTCCAACTAATTAGAAATCTGCAGTAGCTATATCTGACTTAAGTAATGCCGAAGATATAGCTCTAATATCAGAAGAAATTGAGCAAGCACAAGAATTGCTTTCCAGAGTAGAAATTAATGCTTCAGAAATTAGACTTCAGCTAAACTCGAAAAAGACTAAGATCATGGCTTTCGCGCAAACAAATCCAGTAAATATCTGCGATACGTTAAATGCATAAATTACAATAGTTGATAACTTCAAATATCTTGGATCATGAATGAACAGCTCACTTAAGGATTTTGAATTCCGTAAAGCACTTGCCTGGAGAGCGTGCCACAAAATGAAAAAGCTCTGGAAATCAAATCTAGCCAAAACACTGAAGATAAGAATGGAAAGATAAATGGTCCAATAAGAAACTATATTATGACATGCCAACAATTACTAACATAATAGCTACCCATCGTCTAAGTATTGCTGGACACTGCAAGGACCTATCCGTCATAATGAAGAGGCTGCCCATAACCTCATATTCTGGGCACCAAAAGGAAAGCGAAAATAAAGACGGCGTGAAGTGACCTTTGTAGACATTTAAAGGTAGATACTGACTCGGAGGAAATTTATGAAATCAGGAATGCGATGATGATGATAGATGTTTGAAGAAAATTTCATAATTAGGTCGAACGAGAGTTCGACTAAAGTAAATAAGTAATATATATATATATATATATATATATATATATATATATATATATATATATATATATATATGTGTGTGTGAACTTGTCAAATATATAATATGCTTTATGTGTAAAGTCAACGAAATTTAATACATTTATATAATTTATTAAAGCCTAAGTTAAAGCGTAGCCTTTCATAATATATTGGAAAATAAATATGGGGGAAGGTAACCGAATACGGACACTCTGTCTTAGAAACCATTAATCCTACAAAAAAATGTTTAATGAATAAAATATTCATAATTATATAAATAGTCTAAATAAGTATTTTTGATTTTTAATTATTTAAAATAATTCTGATATATCCAATAAACTGATTTTTTATTACGTTTTTAAATTTATGAAAACAAAATTCAACTTAACTAAATTTACCTTTTCAAGAATACAAATGTATCGATATAAAACATAACAATATATAAAACTAAAGCATTATAAACATTATATACATAATTGTTATATTTGTTATCAAATATTTATTAAGTTATAAGCATATATATAGAGGTCAAATAAGTCCCTAATACGGACACTCTAGATAGCTTAATACGGACACCATATATAGTGTTATATATAACCAATCAGCGCGCAGCGTGTGAACTATTCTGATGTTCATAAAAATCGCATGCATTATAATATTAATACCACCAATGAAGCTATATCTAAAAATTGTATTACTAAGATACTTAACTTGTATTAACTTGTATTATAACACCGGGTGTCCGTATACGGACACGAATATATTCGGTCATGGGTACCGAATACGGACACCCCGTTATCTAATGAATAAACATATTAAATACAATTTTAATTTCACAATAATATCTATATGGGAAAGTAACCTAATACGGACACTTTAACAATAAATGGTCTTAACATTTTATGACTCATTATTTTTATTAAAAAATTACAATATATTAATATTATATGATTATAGATATTATTGTGATTTTAAAATGTTATTTAATATTTTAATTCCATAGATAACGGGGGTGTACGTATTCGGTACCCATGTCCGAATAGGGCCACTCTATATACCACTAGATAAACTATATATTATTGATGAATCAATCAGACAAATTACAATTACATTTTTATAATAACTTTTATGAACAATTTATTCTAATTTAATTAGTTAATAATTTATTTATATGTATTATTTGTTTAATTAATAATTCAATTTAAAGTATCTAAATAATAACAATTTTAGATTTAGCTTCATTGGTTGTATTAATATTATAACGCATGCGATTTTTATGAAAATCAGAATAGTTCATACGCTGCGCGCTGATTGGTTATAGTGTGTCCGTATTAAGACATCTAGAGTGTCCGACGGACACTGTCCGTATCAGGGACTTATATGACCTCTAGATATATGCTTATAAATTAATGAATATTTGATAACTAATATAGAAATTATATATATTATTTTAGAATGATTTATTTTTTAATAATATAGTGTTATATCGATACATTTATATATTCTTGAGAAGGTTTTAAGTTGACATTTTTTTCCTTAAATTTAAAAAAGTAATAAAAAAAATCAGTTTATTGGATATATCAGCAATATTTTGAATAATTAAAAAATAAAAAATATTTTGTAGACTATTTATATAATTATGAATATTTTATTCACTAAACATTTTTTTGTAGGATTTATGGTTTCTGAGATATCGAGAGTGTCCGTATTCGGGTACTGTCCGTATTCGGTTACTTTCCCCTAATTATATAATATTAATATTTTAATTTTTGAATAAAAACATTTAGTCATAAAATAGTAAGACCATTTATTGTTAAAGTGTCAGTATTAGGTTACTTTCCCATAACTACTTATATAAAATGTATTTCAATATTTCGATTCAATTAATGATTATATTAAGCGAAACATTCTATTTTTTAAGATTTAAATCTTATAAATCTTATAATTATAATTTGAATGATATATAAAATCTTATTTAAAAGTAAATATAAGTATACAAAATTTTAAATTTAAAAAATCAGCATGTGAAAAAAATGTACTTATTATTTTTATTCAAAATATACAACTAAAACTCTAGGAAGCTATATCTCAGAATATTTTATTCCATTTTTTTAACTTTATTCAAACACGCCTCAATTTTGAACCCTTTGATAGATCTTTATGACATTTTATGAGGATATATATATATATAATATTTCCCATAATAAATTAGATAATTAAAATATATGCATAAATTCTATGGAATCAAATATATTACATAATATCACAAAAACATGAATAATTTTGAATTTTAAAATATTCTTAATAGGAAAATCTAGTACAGTCAACTCCCGATGAGTTGGACTCGCAAGGGACCAGGAAAATTGTTCGACTTAGTGAGATGTCCGACTTATCCGAGATTCAGAATATCATGCAAATAAGACATGATATGCGCAGTTAAATGGTTACCGAAAAAGTGAGTTAAATGGTTACCGAAATGTGGAATTATGCAACAATCAACAACATAAAATGTTGTATTCAATAATATTAATTACTAAAATTATAATATGCATTATTTAAAGTAAACATTTCTGACAATTTATAAAAAGTCCGACTTATCCAGTATAAAAATCATAAATATGATAATAATATGTGTCCGACTTATCCGATTAATTTAACATGGAACTAGATACAAATCCAACCAAACCAACTAAATGTGTCCGACTTATCGAGAAGTCCGACTTATCCGTAGTCCGACTTACCGAGAGTTGACTGTATATATATATGAATATATATATATATATGAATACTATCTACATAATAAAAAACAAATAAATTAAATATATTAATACTGGTCTAATTAGACCCATTTTCCCTATCTTTTACATGTATTTTCCCTATATTTTACCTAAAGTGACCAATGTTTCGCTTCCCCTTAAGGCATGATATATAGCTATTAATAGATGTAATAAATGTAATTTATAGGAAAATGGTATTTTACTAAAAGCTTACTAAATTATTTATAATTTATTTATTCAGTACAATTATTCAGTACTTAACATTATGAAATAAAGTATGATGAATTATATATAATTAAAATTATAATTTGTTTTAATATAAAAGAAAAATTAAATATTAGTTTTAATTATAAATTATTATTATTTTGAAAATAAATGATAAATGGATATATGAAAATATAATGCAGTCATGAATATTGAATACAAAAATATAGTATAATTATGTAATTATATATTCTCTATATATTTACTTAAAAGTTAAATGAATTTAAATATTATAATAATTATTGAATAAAATATGATTTTAAATATAGATTTTTGAATGTATAAAATTGTTCAAAATAATAATATTTAATATTTATTATAAACAATTTTCATAAAATCTGCAAATTACAGATACTATTTCTTTTGTATTATTAATTATCTCATTGGTTTAATGTAAATAAATTAAAATTGAATATTAAAAAAACTAAAATAGGTAAAGAATACAAAAATTATAAATAATATAAATTTTAATAATACGAATATAGAAATAGTAGATAGATGTATGTTTTTAGGTATTATATTTGATAGTAATTGAACGTATTCGTTTCATATTATAAATGTATGTAATAAATTATATAAAATTGTATATCTTTTTCGAAAGTTAACATTTCTTAACATTCGCAATTTAATTCTATTATATATTCACTATTTTTATCAAATATTTCAAATGGAATAGAAATATAGGGTAATGTTTATGAAGATAGATTAATAAATTGGTATTAATATAAAAAAAACTATTCGAATTATCAATCAAAATATGATAGACCAGACTCAATTACCTTTGATTCGTATCTTATCACACACTAATAATATGTTTAAATATAATTCTATTTTCCTATTTTTCTATATTTAAATATAATTCTATTTTAAAATTGAATGAACTTATAACTTTTAGAATAATATTATTTTAAATAACCTCTTACATAATAACTATAACATTAATCTAGAAACATTTTTTATTTTTAATAATGACAAAAAAAATGTATTTTACCATTAATAAAGACTACGCAATTCCAAAACACAAATGTTTTTAAATGTCCTAAATACTATAATAATGTAATGATTAATAATTTATTAAAATTTGAAAATGTATATAATATGTACAAATTAAAAAAAATATTAAAGAAATACTTTTTAAATAAACATTAGAAGTAAATAATATACATGTATAAAAGTAGACTTTTGTTTAGCTAATATACATTATTATATTATTACCAAAGATTTTCGAAGCAAAGATATAACATTCCCTATGCATGCAACGTAATTTAGTAATACCCAATGCCGCTGCTAGCAGAAGTATCAAATCACTGAAATAGATTTAGGTTCGGCTCTGTTTTCATACAATAATGTTTTCATTGCTCTATTAAATTACATGCAATATAAATTAGCTTTTACTCACCAAATATATACTTATAGCATTTAAAACATACATATCATATTGTTTGAACTGAACTGATTTCATTCATTCATTGCATGGCACTATTTTTAGATACTTATTTTATACAATGCTAATTTTTAGACCAGCTTTTTTTTTAGCTATTATCAATTTTATATTATAGGATTTTATTGCATACTCTATATTATTATTAACTATTTTAGGTATATTTTAAGCTATAACTATCTCCCATCTATAGTGTATTCTCTTTAATTTCTACTATCACTATAAATCAATTGTATCATTTAAAATGCTGCCAATTGTCAACATGTATCTTAAGATACAATTTAGAATCTATATAGTAATTAAATAAATATACTTATATATCTCAATATGTATGGATAATATATGGAAAAATAGATATAATTTGTATTGTCATAATTTTTTTTTATTTTACATCATAATGATTACAATTAATTATATCGATTATACAATTCTACCATTTATTTAATACCTATATATTCTTTTTATATTAAACATGTTAAGGTATATCACAGCTCACTATTTCATAGTTTACCATGTAAATATATAGGCATATGGTCTATTAATAGTCTGGCACACAAAATTATATGCATTGAATCAATCTGTTTTTGTGTATTGTATTTAAAATATATATACATATATACTATAATAGACATATATTTATAATATTTATTATACATAGTCTATTGTGTATATATATAAATTACTTTTTTAAATTGTTATTTATTGTCATTTATTTTATAGAAATTGTATGAAACATTAATGTTTACTATTAACAATTGTTCAATATTATTAGAAAATAATATGTATGAAAGATATCTAGATTGTAATATATAAAAAGATGTTCTTTGTATAATAAATAACAAAATAATATATAATATAGCTAAAATATTTTGTATATGAATAGCCTTTATACATGCAATGTTAGTGTGAATTCATTATTTTAAGAAAACAGAATTTGAAGTTTGGCAACAATAAAAATACAATATTATCTTTTATATTATATTATATATAGCTGTTATCTGTAACTGCTATATCATTGATCAGTATGATACATGATATAGGATTACAAACACTATAATGTATAAGTTATAAAATACTGTAAAATAAATATATTAGTTAGCCATCTAAATTAAATAATAAATATATATTTTTTATTTTATTATGTATTCAAAAAACCACTTTTTATGTCATTCCTGTTTTCATGAATAATTTGTATACAGATATTAAATAACATATCGTAGTTGAATTATGAAATAAAAATAGATGTTGAATAAAAAATGGTTTTCACCAAAACAATTTGTGTGATAAAATATGTAATAATAATAATTTTAATTTTGAAACCAATAGATATTAAGAAATAATTATACTTTGTAGAATATATTTGAATATTACTATAATGTTTGACATGATTAATACTGAATAATATCTGTATATAGTATATGTACACATATATGTTATACTTGTATAGTTTTAGCAAGTTAAATTGTATACAAATATACTTATAATTTTGATATAATTAGTTAAAATGTATTAAATAAGAGAAAAAGTTAAAAGCCCAAAATAAAACAAAAGACCCAATATAAGTTATTTTGGGCTTTGACAGATATTAACTGGGCCTAATTATGAATCTTAATTTAAGATCCAACAACTATAGGTTACTACTATTTATTATTTAATAGTATATTTTATCTACAATTTCAAATAATTATTGAGATTATTTTAATTTATTTAATTAATGTTTAATATAAGTGTACACTGCACACTGTACAGTGTACAGTGTGCTTGATAAACATGGCGCAAACGAGAAGTATTTAGGACATAGTATTAAATGTCATCACATTAAGAATTACAATTAATAATAATGACGTTAACAAAGAAAGTTTAAATAAGATGATGGGTACGTTAATAAATTATGATTAATTAATTATATTTCGATCAATTATAATTTTTTTATTATTTATAAAAATATTATTTTTTCTTTAATTAAAGATATTTTTATACCGACTAAGAAATTAACGTTTGGTAATATTAATATTACAAATCTATGAAATACATGCTTTTGATGTGTGAGAATGTTTTTTCTTGTATATTTAAATTTACTTAAATTTATTACTATATGACATTTTAATAATATTCTGTATATCTTGAATATTATGATAACAAATAATATATAGAGATTAAATTATTATCTAATATAGTAGTGAATTTATTAAATTTCTAGTCTTAAGAGAAATTTTTGAATGTCATTACACTCAAAAATAAAAAATAAGTATAATAAATATTTATTTAAAATATTTATTTAAATAAATCATCATAAATGGTAAATAAAGAAAATAATTGCGTATACATCGTCGGAAGCACCCACACAAAGAGTAGCCGGATAACGCCTGAGATTCATAGCGAGTCATACAAATATATCGTTATTATAACTTTACGTTACTTCCTCTTCTTCAACATTAGTAACCGCGGCGACGACTTTAGGTATCGCAGCTATAGCACTAGAAACCACGTATCTCGTTGAATCCGCGCTTGTACTACAGGTCGTAGTGCCCGTAAATCTATTAAAAACTGAGCTCACACAGGTAACGGAAACAATCGAAGACACCGCGATCGTAGGACTACTAGCGACGGTACCGAAGCCCTGTGTTGCGATACCGGTACCGCCGAGAGCACATCTAGGTTTAGTTATACAGTTACAAGCGACGGTTCGCGCCGGAGTCGCGCCGGTCGTACCGGCGACGGCGAACCTAGGCGGGGTTACCACGGCGTTAGTGGTTACGTATCCGGGTGGAGCCGGTCCTCGTATCGGCGTAGGGTTACCGAACACCGCCCCTCCGTCGGACGAGGTGGAGGTGACCGAACTAGCGCGGTCGTAGAGGTGGGAGTATCGGCGGTCGAGTAGCGTCAGAGCGAAGAAGTCCGCGAGAGGCGTAACGTCGCAGGCGGATAGGTCGACGGCGGGGTTTAGCGGCCGGTTTAGCGCTCGGGCGCGTAGTTTGCGACGTCGTTCTCTGGAGAGCTCGAGGGGCGTCGGCTTACCGCGGTGGTGCACGCCCCTATAGGTCGGGAATCTCTTGGGGCTCGTGTTGCGGCCGGAGTAATCGGTGTTGGGGCACGGTCCGCAACTGTGTGGTGGGGCGGGGGCGGGGTTAATATTACGGTGACGGTGTTAATATTACTGTAAGCAAGCGAGTGAGGGTCCCACTCTACGGCTCGCCTGTAAGGATGGTAGTTTAATGTTATAGAAATATATATATATATATATATATATGATAGTTAAATACGACTATTCATAATATATGTTTATTATATTGAGTTACTGATGTGAGGAATAGTAACTTATGGTTGATAAAAGATAAGTTACAAACACATGTTATAAAACAATGTTAGAATAATAAAATATTAAAAATAACTCTAGATTTCCTTTTTTCGCCAAAAAATTTAATAATTAATTTTATGTTATACTCTTACTAAAAGTTAAAAAAAAACAAATAGATTAATTTTCACACGCGAAATTCAAAAAAGACTTCAATATTTAATTTTCATTAAAAATACTATTATTTATTTTATTAGGGGTCGATATTTTAATATTTTTATCCGAAAATAAGTATTACTTTTTTATATTTTGGTAATACATTTAAAATTTATAAATAAAATCCTATAAATATTTAATATATCATAGAATTATTATATTATTTTTAGTTTTATAATTTATAATATTACATAATGTAAATATGTAATACTAAAACCTTTTCATTATATTGTATTCGAATATAATTATACATAAATTAAAATGTGTATTCATTATTTGTTGTCGGCTTATCCCAAACTGTTGGGATATATGACATAAGTATAATTGCTACTGTGTATGTGTGGGGGTGTATATGTATACTATGGTGTGGATGGGTATGAGTGCATATGCACTTATGAATGAATCATATATGAGTTTGAGTATGTGAGTGAGATTATGTTAGTGTGTGTATTTGTAATATAGGTGTGTGCTTATGATGTTATGTAATAGTTAAATCTTATACAATTAAATGTTTCGAAAACAATATATCTAGAAGTATAATTATATGTTAAAGAGGAACAAGAAAACATAACCCAAAGCAATGCTAATATCATATTATGAACAATATTAATATTAATATACAATATATATATATATATATATATATATATATATATATATATATATATATATATATATATATTGAAAATAAGCTATCACGGAAGAGGCAAAGTTGATAAAAACCCAAAAATTTAAATTTATTTTTTGTTTTTATGTGTGTTTCATTTGTTTTTTGGGCTTTATGTGAGTTTTTTAAGGTTTATAATATATTTTTGAATTTCATTTATTCCAATTTTTAATTTAATATCATATTATGATTTATTATAGAAACATCTAACATTAATATAGTACTATATTAATGTAAATAGTATAAATATAACATTTTATACAAATTATTTATTAAAATTAATAATAAAAATTGTTAACTATAATCTAATATATTAAATAATTACTAATATAACCTAACTAATTATTAAAAACAATAAATATTAGCAAAAACCCAAAAAAAACCTAGTTATTTTATTATTTTGTTTAAACCTCGAAAAACTCGAAAACCAAATATAGCCAACCCTGGTTATCTGTATCTGTATCTGTATCTATAGGGTAGAACACGTTAGGAAATATGTAATTGTATTGTAGATAGGAGATATAGAGAGCTAGAATATAATACTTAATATTGAAGATCCTGGTGGATATCCACTCTGGTATGTATTCAATGAAAATAAACGGTTTTTATGGTTTTAATAGTCGATAGCAAATACATATGATTTAAACCAAATAATTGGTGTTATAACTTCATAGAGACTAGTTAATAAATATATTGTGATCAATGTGTGCATATGAGTGTGTTTGTGTGAATGTATGTGTGTAATACACACACACTGTGTATGTGTGTGATGTTTGTGTGTGTTTGTTTGTTTATATATACAAACATATATATACACACACACACAAACACACACACATATGTGGAGTATTAGGTATGTATTTATTATGGTAGGCTCATAGGTTATTACTTAGATGATAATTTCTAATATATAACTTTTTTAATAAAATTTATATTTGAAATACAATAAAAAAAGGTGTTACTGATTGAATTGTTCTAAATAAAAGGAATTATTATTATTATGTCATTTCAATATAATCAGTATTGTTATTCCATAATTTATCTTTGTATGATATTTATGAATATAAATGAATATTTATTTCCTGAATATTGAATTAATATACAGAAGATATTCAAGTTATAAATATATTACTATTATATAATACCTACTTATATTAAGAATACAATTCTAATTTATTAATTAATAATTATTTATAAATAAATTATTATTATTATTTATTAACAATGATTATGTATTAATTTATTTATTATTAATAATAATTAATTAATTAATATCTCATTATTTCTTCGTTAAATTATTTTAAAATATTCATAAAAGATTTAAAGTTCTCGAGAACATATATAAATATATGAGATTTGAAGTTCTCGAAAGCTTGATATTTTTTTTTTAATTTTGAAGTTCTTGAGAACAACACATTTAGGATTTGAAGTTCTCAAGAACAAGCAAGTATTTGAAATTGTACAGCACTAATACAGACTGTATTATACAGTATAATATAATACATTGAGTATAAGCTTAAATATAAAATAAACATCATTTCATCAATTATAATTATATACAAATGTAATATTATATTATATTATATTAATATTAAATAGTCATATCCTACAATAAATTATTGAATAATTAAAATGTATGTATTATAATAATAATTATTAATTATTAATTATTAATATATAAATTTTAATAAAACACTGATTTAATTTATAATATCATTAATTTAATTACGTAATTACGGTTCTATTATAAACACTTATTCAATTACTAAATTTATATATGTAAATATTACTATAGTATCCATAACCACTACATTTAATATAATATTTATAAATTTATATTTGTTAAATATTTAAATGATATTAAAAATTATTAATTCAATGATATAATTTTTAAATTCGTAGTTTTTAGTAAAAACTGTTTACACATTGATATTAGTAAAAAGTAAAATAAATTAAATAAATATAATATATACATTATTTTATATTAAAAGTATATTCCTGTGCCACTTTTTATTAGCGTAATATTCAAAAATAATTATCATTTATATAATATATTAATTTAATATTATTAAATATTTATTAAAAAATTATGAATAATTTACAAAAATAATAGCCAATCAAATTGTTTACAAATGTAATGTAACCAAGGTTCCTTGATGTAACTTTTAAAATTGAAAATTAATAGCCGGATAATAATAGGAGTAATAGAATCGCTCGATGAGCGGCGATCGAATATAAATATAAATTTATATTTAAATATAAATAATTATATTTAATTAATTAATTAATTATTATATTAATTATAAATCATAATATTAATAAGTTAATTGTAGGTGATGTATTGGCTGCCAAATTATCATTGACCCGAATATTTTAGGTGTACATAATGTTGATGTTCTAGGCATGTATACATTGTGTATACTAAATTATATATAATTTATAATGTAGGCTACTATATATATACTATTTATATATATATATACCTACTATATATATATATATATATATATATATATCTGTACATTTCTAGAAATACTACTCAAATATTAAATCTACTGTATAATATATATTAGATTTAAATGGGTTTAATAAATTTAAATAATTGTAAATTAAATTAAAAATATGTATACACTTTTATGTTTTATTAGTAAATTACACGTTAACCACGCTAGAATACATATGAGAAGTGTTCAATGTACATTGTCCATTATCTAGTGCATTAGCTCATAAAATCATATTCTGTAATATATTATAATTGAATAATTGGAAATGTATATGAATCTGTAGAAACTATAGTTTCTTTATAGTATACTTAGAAAATACCATTTATTCAGTATTGTATTATATACTTACATATATATATATATATATATATATATATATATATATATATATATATATATATACCATATACGTATATACCATTACACATATATGTATGTATTGTGTACACACGTGTGTATATATATTGTATGTATAACATAGTGGATAGAATATATATATATATATTATCCACTATGTTATACATACAATATATATACATATATATATATATATATATATACATATATATATATATATATATATATATATATATATATATATATATATATACGATATATATATATAAATATATATAAACGATTTGAAACAATCATTTCAAACGCATCAAAGCATATAGATTATAAGGAGTCAACTTAACATTGTCCGACGGACAACAGTGTAGGTGTAAGTGTAGCCTATAATGTCTACATTAATGTCTACATTAATGAATACTGTCATCACTACCTCGCTAATAATAGCTATACAAAGTTAGATGATAGTGGGAATCCGGTAATGGAGCGCATACTCGTGTAGACAGTGTACACATGTGTGTAGACATTGTGGCTGATGTGTGCGAGAGGTTACTATATCGCGTCAGTATAAGACAATAACCACAACCCGCTACAACGACGACATAGATTAGGGGTTAGGACATATTACAGAACAAGAATAGCCTAGTATTGTCGTGATAGTATGTAACTATTTATAATATGTAACCATTAATCTATTTCGTCGTTGTAGCTATATTAATATATACAATAGGATATACCTATATGATATGTTGTCGTTGTATGTATTGTTGTTGTAGTTGTTGTTATTGTTTTTTCTCTGGTACACTTGTGCCGGGAAATTCTAATCGAAATTAATCTTCACACTAATATATATATATTAATTAATGTATATATTAGTGTGAAGATTAAGTTCGATTAGAATTTCCCGGCACAAGTGTACCAGAGAGAAAACAACAATAACAACAACTACAACAATAATACATACAACGACAACATATCATATAACCAAACGTATTAGCTAATGATGAATATCAGACGATTAGGATAGCTATATTAGGATAGGCTAGCCTTTAAAAACAAGTGTGTGACCTAGATCAGTGAGGCATATATTATATATGATATATACCTATTCTATAGAAGTGTAGCGGTGCTATTGGGGTATACCATATTCGACTAACCTCTTCATATCGGTAGAACAGTGAAGGCTTGTATAGTAGGGTTGACTAGGGTGGAATGTCTCTCGGTGAAGTGTGGGTTGAACTTCTCGGGTGGAATCGATGCGTTCAACTGATGACGCCTTGACCTGAATTGATGCGGTGGTCTGTACGCGCGATATCGTCGACCAATCAGAATTCATTTAATTCGAACGAATTCGCGGGAGTTCGACGACACGTTAAAGGTGCGGCATCGATATAAAGAAAGGATTATATATAAAGAACTTTCTTTATATCAATGGGGTGCGAGTGGTTTATTGGTAACTAACTCTAAATAAATAATAGTATTTGTTATATATACACCCACATCTATATTAGATATTAATAATATATTTGATATAATTTATAAAATTGATAGGTTACTATGGCTACCATGCCCTTGTTACCAAGTCGTTGCTGCTACTAATATTTAATTTTCATTTATTATAAATAATTATGCATATACCTACATGTATTTAGAGTAGAAGATGTAGTTAAGAGCTGGTATCTATAATATGTATCTACTGATACATTGTTATCAAATAATTTACACATATTTTAATTATAACAATTTAAATTAATATTTATTTTTAATAGAATTAGCCTAGATTTATAGTTTACCAAAATACAAATCTATGAGATTTAGGAACAATATATACAGAAACTATTAAAATGTCCTAGCAAAATGTAGAACCTATGTATTATAAGTTATATAACTTAAATTATATAATTTATAATTATATAATTAATATTTATAACAAATCAATTATCAAAATACATCAAATACTATTTTATATAATTACTTATAATTATTACCTAATAGTTTATTTTTTCTTCAAATCAAATCATCAATGAATATATTATTACTCATTATTAATTCGCTATATTCAATAATTATTATTATCATTATTGTTTATTATTAATTATAATTTATAATAATATTAAATATTTAACTTATATAACTTATTAATAACAAATAAATACATATTTATAGAATATATATTTAATATGGGAATATTATATATAATTTAATATTTATATAAAAATTAAATCCAACATTATGTATCATTGTGTTTATATTAATTGTATAATAGATAGTACTTAGTAAGTACTACTTACTATATATATGATATACTTATATTAGATAACATTTTATCTATAACATATACAGATATCTTACCATAATAATGTCTAGTATAGATAGTGATATTATATAAACAGGTAGCAGCCATCCTTCCCTGTGGCAGTGCCAACTCTTACTACCTAAAGGGGGTATCCCACTACAAGTATTTCCGGCAACTTGTCGGAAATATTGTAACTTTAAAACCATTTTCTATCAAGTTGTAATGAGATACCCACTATAAAGTTACTATATTCCAGACAAGTTGCCGGAAAGTAAGGGAGTATCCCACTACAATTGTAGTTGACTTGATAGAAAATAGTTTTAAAGTTACAATATTTCCGGCAAGTTGTCGTAAAATCTTGTAGTGGATAGCAGTGCCACCTCTTACTACCTGAGGTATCATATCCTACCTAGGGTATCTTATATAAGCTATAGCATTATCTCTATAGAGCTTATAAGCAAGAGAACACAGGTGAGTTGACATAGAGATTTGCAGCTGACATATAATATGTATATATACCATTTATCTGAGCTAGGATGAATGAGAAATGTGAGGGAATACAATAGTCAATATGAACAATAAACGATAGATAATATGATACTATATCTATATATAATATAACAATTGATAATATAGCAATTTACAATATAATAATAGACAATATGATTACCAGTAAATTGAGTATTTGCATTAATGTAATACATATGTATTGTGATTTCTCTTTTGAACTGTGTCATATAACCTTGCTAACTTAAAAGTTGCTCGTAAGCTAGTAAACAGCAATTAGATAAAGTTACACAGTCGATGTTTATTATTATTATATATAAGTTTAAATATATTAGTTTAAGAACTTCGTATACATGAACAAAATCGATTGTGGACCTTAACGCTAAACAACAAGAAACGAAAAAAATATAAACAAACATATTAGAATAAATTGTATATATTGTTATTAGTGATCCCAATTTAAAAAACTTAGGATCCCTTCGAGTAGTTAATATATATTTAACTACTATTTTCAATTAATTAATATATATTGAATTAATGCTTTCGACTGGTTAATATATTGAATTACCATTTTCTATTAGTTAATATATATATTTAATTACTATTTTCTATTAGTTAATTTATATTGAATTACTACTTTAGATTAGTTATTATATAATGAATTACTGTTTTCCATTAGTTCAATTTTATTATTGTTTACATTTATATTCTAATTCATTATAATTAAATCACTCTACCTAGCTCACCACAATGATATCAATATTATATATATAGAATGTAACATTGAGTTAACAACCAATATTATTGTTCTTGTTATAAAATGTATATATATATATAATATTAATGATACATTCGATCCATCCACTCTTACATTATTAATTAATTTGAGGATATTGATGGGGCATTAATCTTTGAGAGCTACAGGAATAATTGCAGAAGCCCTGGGATCAAATGTTGATATTCCAAGTACAGATCCACCTCCTACCTGAACTAATTTGGAAATAGAGTGGCGTCTTCATGGAATTCACTTCCTAGATGTTTATCAGAAATTTATGAAAAGATATTGATTTATCTACATGGATTAAAATCTAAAAAATTCCTCTAATAATCTCATTTATTTTTATCTCTATTTCTTTATTTTTAGTTTGGTTTAAATAATAATAATTTTTATTTTATCGGCTCTTGAAAATCAATCATTTTTATCATGATTTTTAATATACATTTTTTTAGTTTCATTACAATAAACTTTATATCTATCTATCATCGATATAAAGAAAGTGGATAAGCAATTGACGCACGCAATGCATGTAAAAGATAGACACGTGAATGACACTTTTATCGATAAATTTACAAAATGGTATCAGTGATTTTGATTGGATATTAGTCATATTATATATGTCAAATATCAAAACAGTAGTCTTTTCGTCGAAATAGATTTAAGTGACTTCTATCTATATCAATGGATTTAAATTATAAATATCAATAAAATCAATAAAATAGTATTATATCTTCAATTTAAATACACAAAATTACGAGGAATGTTGATATTATGTATTTTAAATATATAATTTTATTTTTAGTATAGATAGTACATTAAAATTGGTAGTGATTATCAATATATATATGATAAATACATATTATTATAAATAAAAAGTAGTGGGCCAGATAGTGGGTTTCGACTGCAGCGCTCGTAGCGGATAGTGCCATACACTACATTCAATTGCTTATCCACTTTCTTTATATCGATGCTATCTATATATTAATTTATCTATTATTAATATTCTTGATTATATTATTATGATTATTAAAATAATTACATTATTATTACATTCAAATCATAGTCATTCATATCCTAGAATACTAAGTTTACAAGTATATCTCTGTCATTTAGTCTCCTGTATAATATATGCTTATGTATCAAATATATTTATATATTAATTAATTTAATAATAACAAAAATAATAAAAATGTATATATACACGTATATAAATTAATACAGCGTATTAGAATATAATACAAAAATACAGATTAGTATAAATACAATATAATTATAACTCGTGTTCGGGAATTATATTTTAACGATTAGAAATAATTATTTACATTCTCGATATTTGCGAAGTTAACAGAAGATAGGGGGACGTAGGTAAGGGTCACCTCGCTGCGTAGGGCTCCGTTAGCCACGGTACCGTAGGGTGGTCCACGGGGATACTGCAGGTGATACGTTCCTCATCAGTGAACTCGGCTGCGACGCTGAAACTAGGCAGAGTGGTGACACCTGGCTGCCGGGTTGTGCTCATTCCAGGTAACTCCTGACGGTGGCGGGTGGTTGATATCATTATTGGTGAATATTATTGGTGGATATCGTTAGATGGAGTGTAGGTGATGATGATTGTTTAGCAATAATACAGGGTAATCTATAATGTAGTTAATTTATAATCTGTAATAGTTATTATTGATGATAATTCACAAGCGTATACGATTGTTATTATAATATATCATAATTATTAATGATAATTACAAATAATTTAATATTATAATTTAAGATATATATTAATTTATATTATTTGATAATTTATCATAATGATAGATTTATAATGTATAATAATCTATAATAGTCGTAATTTATTATAATTTTAAATAATCAAGATAATTAAAAGACATGTATAAGTGAGAACGATGCATGATAACATGTGTACATTAAGCCGGCTCGTGATAATGCAATTCATGAACACCCCATATGTAACATATATTTTTTACGAGGTGTTTATTTAATTTAATAAATCTAATTTATTTTTAAATTTAATAAATTATTAGGCTACAGATAGCAAATTTAATTTTAACATAGAATCGATAGGATAATTGTATAATGTGATATAAAATATATTAAATGTAATTTTTTTAATATTTATAAGATAGCAACTATACATTATTTAATAGAGGAGTTGAAAAAGTTTATTATGCTAGTAAATAATTATAAATTCTGGAAAATATATATATTTCTAGGAATGTACTTTACAAAAAAATATATTTTTATAGTAGGTATTTTTACCCAATTATTATTACTACAATAATTGTTACCCATACAATCTTTATTTTCCAAAGTTAACATATACATGTATGTATAATGTATATCTATTATAGAGAGTTACCATTATTTAACAAAAAATAGATCATATACATTTTTTCAAAACTTTTAAACCTTACCTTGGTTTTGGTTAAAAATATTATGGTTTTTATTAAAAGTGTATTAAAGCAATATATTTATATGTTCGAAAATACCTATGTAATATCAACTATATATAATTTATAAACTTAGAAAAATTTATAAAGATTTAAACTGTGGAACCTTCCTTTGGAAGAAAGATTTTAAATTGTGCAAACAAAAATTCCGAGATATAAGCTATTTTAAATGTTAACGACATATATATTGTTTTAAAGATAATGAATTATTTTTTATTATTTTACAGTAAAAATATTTTTTTTTTTAAATGTAAAGAACTACACTTTAAGGGGATGTGATAGTGCATACACCATTTCACAGTTTACATTATAAATAGATAGGCAGTATATGGTCTATTAACACATTAATCTATTTTTTTTGTATTGTATTTATAATATATGCATGTATACTATAATAGACATATATTTATAATATATAGTATATTGTATATATATATATAAATTACCATTTTAAATTGGTATTTATCATTTATTTTATATAAATTATATTTTTACTATTATTAGAAAATACTCTTTATGCAAGATATCTCAATGGGAATATATAAAAATATATAAAAATATGTTATTTGTATAATACAAACAAAATTAATAATATAGCTATAATAGTTTTTTTTATAATAATAGCCTTTATACATGAACTGTTAGTGTGAATTCATTATCTAAAGAAAACAGCATTTGAATATATATATGAACACATTATAATATATAATTTATATATTATATATAATGAATATACATAAACTACTTTTTATATCAATTCTAGAATGTTTTCATGAATAATTTGTTTACAGATATTAAAAAACATATCATAGAGTAGTATAATGAAATAAATAAAATGTTAAATAACAAATTATATTCACTAAAACAAGGTGTGCGACACCCCCTTAATAATTATAATCATAGTTACATTTATAATTATAAAATGAGCTATAATTATATTTAGTTATTGATACAAGTTTACATAGTAGTTATAATAGCAGTTAGGTAAACTTTTCCTTTTCTTGTACGAGTAGAGTTTGCAGTGTTCCTTATCGTTGCCAAGGGAATGGGTGACTTTCGAAGAGTCATCGCATTCGCACAGCATCTCATTAGAGGTCGAGTCTACAGCGATGTGGGAGGCTGAGTCACTAGTAGGCACACCGTGTATTATGTAAGACAAGTCGACTACCTGAATGTGATGTAACTATAGTGGTAGTAGTGGTCGTATGATGTGTATTAGAATAACCCTTGATATTATAATAACTTTATGAATCAAATAAATAAAGCCTATACATGATATGACAGTGGAGGTTACCCCATGAGTCATGTGATACACATCGCCACCTATGAGTCATGTAGAGATAGTAGTGGTAGGATTGTTAATATCTCATTTCTTGAATAATAATTAAGATCTTTATATAATTCTATCTATTTTACTAGACAGGTAAATAATGTTGACACGATATTAATATGTGTAATAAAAACATACGCCCCCAGGTGGATTCGAACCACCAACCTTTCGGTTAACAGCCGAACGCGCTAGCCAATTGCGCCATGGAGGCTTTATGATTAAATTTAAATATTATATATTATATATTTAAATATTAATATCACATTTCATTCATTATATAATAATTTAATAAGGATCATTTATATAGAGTTTTATCCTACACTTATATTAGAAATAAAGGTTCATGTATTTAAAAGGTCTTATAAAATTTGTTAACGACTTAGCCTGCTGAGTAACCCGGGCAGTTATGTAAGTGTTATTTTTATGAATTATACACTTAATAGGGGCTACGAATAGTAATTAATCAAAGTCTGATGATTCATGATAATAGCTGGCAATTTATCTATTTTTTATAAATGTAGATAATAAATTATTTAGAATTACGTAAATTCTACATTAGCTAATATAAAAAATATGGTAGAGAAAAGAGAAATATATAATATATATATGTGTGGTGTAGACCGATTCTACGTTGCGCGAAGCTCACGGCGATTCAGTTTATACAATAAGACTGTTTGTGTTCACAGTTTAGCGAAGGAATTCTCCTAGCTGATAGGCAATAATAATACAATGGTCTGAACGGCTTAGATCGATTAATTCAATTGATCATTATAATAATATCGCGCGCACATCTCTACACATATATATATATGTAAATTAGAGATTTAAATTTCAATAATTATATTATGATATCATAAAGGAAAGCAAGATAAGAGGGGAGAGAAATAGAAGATAATGATACAAGAGAGGAAGAGAGAAGATGAGAACAAGCAATCACCGACCTATAACGTGATTCTTATCGGCTGCGGCTGGTTTCAGGCGTATGTCGACGTAGTAGAGTTCTGACAGCACTGATCAGTGTTCCGGTGGGCAGACGCACCTCATAGCCGGACTTAATGGTGGTCACTTCCGTTCCGGCCGTTAGGTCACCGTTACGTAACTTAGCGGGGTGTAGGGGAGAAGCGAAGTTAATCGTGAGTTACAAAGAGGCACGAGTATGATGCATAGCGAATAAACAAGAATAATATTTATTATATTTATCAGGGAGAATGATAATGTTTGTATGAATTATTTGTTTGTGATTTCCATTTGTGTACTTTTAAACTGAATACATTTGTATTATTATTATTATATTTATGTAATCTATATACTTTAATATGCTACCTATAATTACAAATAATCGAATTCAATAGATTAAAATAACTACGAATGATAAATTAGTTATCATTATATAAATGTTATATGTTATATAGACTTATATATTATGAGATGTTTTAATTTTGACTACCATAAATTAAACTAAAAAACTATAAAAAAAACCACATATTAACCAATCAATATATACATTTTATATACATTAAATAAAAAATAACTACAATTACCTTAAATTCCTGAACTATTAAATAGATCTTCTTCATTAATTCGGCTCTCTCTCTCTTCTTGCGTGGCTAGCTTTTTAACAGCATAGGTGAGGCTCTCAAAGAAGAGCTGAACGTCACACTTCTCCAACTTGCAAGCTAAATAATAACCAGGTGAACTATTTGTTGAGATATCGTCATCGTGATACTGTCTTTTCTTTCGCGGTAGTGTAGAGTTAGCTGAAGAAGTCTGGTTAAGTGAGAGTGGGTGGTGCAGGTGGCTGCGGTGGCTGTCAACTGAAGGAGGTGAAGGATATGAAGACTATATGATTAACTGCACTATTTATAATAGCATCCAATTCATCGATTTCAATCGTAGAAAAGTCTTCTATGTCTTCCATTTCTGTCACTTCTAATTTATTGATTCTGTAAAATCAATCAGTAAATATACATACATATTTATTTATATATATATATATATATTATCAATATAAATTAAATAGCTGAATAAATTTAATAGTAGTGTGAATTATAAATTGTTAATCAAATTGTATCTATTTAAATTCAAGTTTGTTTAATATTTAGAATAGAAATAAACTACAATTACATATGTACGATAAATAATATAACCTGTCACGATGTCATTAGAAATAGGACTGATATCTGGAGTTCCAGTACCAGATGTAAGAATATTATCTGTCTCAAAGATATTTCATTGTCTTCATGTAAGTATCTCGCAAATACCCCCGTAAATGTCTTATTACATCACCTAAATATAATAAATAAATATTTAGCATATTATTATATAATAATATATATATATATATATATATTATTGAGAACTTTGAACTATTGAGCCTTTAGGATATATTTGTTGGAATAGAAAGCCGTCTACAAAAATATATCAACCTATAGATTTAATAAAGTTAAATGTTCATGAACTGTATTATTTAATTTTTCAACTAAATTCAAATTATCACTTTCCAATTGTTAAATTTTAGTATTCAACAATTTTAATACCTTCTGTAAATTTGTAACATGAATTGAAATGAACTGTTCATTATACCGTAGAGGTATTTTAGTGAATCTTTCTGTCACTCTTACAGAATTATTTATATATTTTTAATAACAATTGAAATATATAACTCCTGCATTATTCCTGTGAATGTTTCTGTTCCTGTGTATATGTCCTGCATAATCCTATACTAATCCATAATAGTCTACATGATAATCCTATTACAGTTACACGGAAACTAGGATTTAATGTTAGTTTTTGTAAACAGTCAGCAACACACATACCATTCTTAATAAGGTATAACAAATCACCAACTTTAATGTTTGCGAGATTAGGGCAGCGGTACTTTTCTAGAAACTTCGTTGTCATTTTAAGTATACTGTAAGGAATTTAAACAGTAATATTATATTAAATATTAACGTAGATATCATTATGATAATCATATAAAATATTAAGATAATAAAATAAATAATATCAATATTAAGTCAATATTATATAAATATATATATATATATTTATATTAATTAGTATATAAAATATCTTTATACCATAGTTATATTAGGTAATGATATATATTTAGTATATTTTATATTGAATATATATAGAAATACTTATTAAAATGTTAAATAAGTAACATTGATTTAGTATATTTGATAATCTAAATTTATTAAAAAATATGAGACATTCCGAGTTAAATCGTCATTATTTGTATTACTTATCTAAATGTTTGATACATAGACTAATATTAATCTAAATTAAATACGATTTGTTTCAACAATAATTAATTTGATAAATCATAAATTAATAAGTCTATTTTACATTTTTAAATGATATTTTTTGTAATTTATTACCAAATATCTAAATTATTTATAAATATTATTTTCTAATAATTATTTAAATGTATATATTTATATTTAATTAGTGTATGAATCATACACTGTATGATATAAATTAATACAATGGTTATATTATTTATTGATATATATTTAGTATATTTTATATTGAATATTTATAGAAATAATTATTAAAATTTATTAAATCGAGGTAACTAAGTAAAATTAATTCAGTATTTTTGATAATTTAAATTTATTAAAAAATATGAGACATTCAGTGTGTTACCTTTATTATTATTATTCTTATCTACATTTTTGATACATAGACTAATATTAATCTAAATTAATTAATATTTGTGTTTCTACAACAATTAATTTGATAAATCATAAATGAATAAGTTTATTTTACATTTTTAAATAATATTTTTTGTAAATTATTACTAATAAAATCAACATTTATTTACACAGATTATTTTGTAAAGCTTATTATAAATTATTAATTTTATAATTAAATAGCGTATAAAATAAATTAATATAATACATATATTTTTTAATAATATTTATTTATTACATATTAAATTAAATATTTAAACAAATAATTATTAAAACTTGTTAAATCGATTTAATCCGTTGTTAAAGGGATGTACAAAATTAAAATTATTTAAAAAATATATTAAAATTATTGATATTATTTTTACAATTTTAACGATTTTGAAAAGTCGATTAAACACTCAATATTAAATATTAATGTATATTTATATACCATATGACATATAATTTAATAATCTATATAGATATATAAATAATAATAATAAATATATATTTATTTAAAAAATAAATAATTTATAAAAAAAAGCACATGTACTTACCGCGGATTCTGAAATTTAAATGAAAACCCTTCGAATTTTGGATTTACTTTTATACTATTCGTAGAGGATGTTGCATTGTTAATAACAATTTGTTATAAATCATTTTAATTGGGTTAAAAATATTTATTATTTACTATTTTACAGGAGTTTAAAAATGACAGATATTTTGGAAATATCATATATTTACAAGTAGAACTCAAATTCTGACTTTTTAAAAATGCCATTGCTAAACGGTTTAGTAAACCTTTTTAAAATGTAATTAACTTTACATATATAACCGGGGATTTAACAACATCTTAATTTTATTTATAAATATTGAATATAGAATATACTAAATATATATCATTAACAATATACATATGTATATATTATAATTATTATATATATTATATATAAATTATATATATATATAATTTATATTATTATATATATATATGTAATATATTGCATTAAGAGAGATATAAAAGCATTACTTATATAAAATGTCAGGATGGCCGAGTGGTCTAAGGCGCTGCGTTCAGGTCGCAGTCTGGTTTTCCAGGCGTGGGTTCGAATCCCACTTCTGACATATTTTTATATTTCTTATACGAAATAAATGCCTAATTAATTACCATATATTTGTAACTATAATATATTATATATTTCTATAAAGTATACTTGAATTATCACAGATATATAATTATGCCCTACAACTGAATTTGTTTTAACACCATAATATATATCTCTAATATATCCCTCCTATATAGCATCTATGTAAATAAAACTTTGATTTACATTGATGATATATAATACTGCAGAATATAATCAGGGAGATTAGTTAGAAGTAGTATTCAAACAAATTCAATATAATGTACAATGTACATTATACATACATAGTACACTGTGTAAACAAATACAATTTATTATTAAAAGATATTGTGTCAAATAGGGAATTCACATGAAAAATATATTTATAAATAAATGTCAATTAGCATCTTATTTTAATTGTTAATTACAATTAGTAAATAAAAAGTTATATTAATATATATGTGAACAATTGATTGATACAAATATGCGCACAGACACACAAAATAAAAAAATACGACCATACTTCTGACTCAGACTCTTATACTATGCAGACTACAATACTGTAATCTGATTTAATAGTTGCCCAACAGAGAACAAGAATACCTTCGCAATTAATCAGAATACATCTTAATTATAGGTATAATATCCGGCAAGGTGAAGGTAATGAAATGAACACCAGTAGGTAGTTACAGTAATATAATCTACTAAAATCTAGAGTAAATAATTTATTTAGTAAAAATAACTTAATCCGCAAAAATAACTTAATTATAGAGGAGACTGCACTACTAAGTATAGATAAAAGAGACTGCAATACTATAGATGGAATTAGATACTATAGATGTGTTTACTATTATCAAGTATTCTATTGTCTATATTTTGGATATTGCATATTTTTAAGATTATCAAAAAAATTACATTATTATTACATTCAAAACATAGTGGAATATTCTAGTATACTGTTCATATTAGATAACCTAAGTCTCTTATATAATATATTCTTATGTCTAATATATATATATATATATTTAACATTTTATTGAGTATATATTTATTAATGACAAATATAAATATAAAAATTGATATATAAATGTTATATTATCATACAGCATATTAGAATATAATATAAAATACAGATTATTATAGATACAATATAATTACAACTCATATTCAGGAATTATTAGTTAATGTGAAATATTGATTCATATTCTCAAGATTTGTAAAGTTAATGGAAGACACAGTTTTCGAGCCAACTTGTGGTATCTTTTGGGTTGTCGCTCCGATTTTATTCGGGACTCTCATTCTGTGTATGTAATATCTAGGTTATTTGTGATTTAGCTTAACTTCTACGATCAATTAAATATATATATATATATACGATATTATAATTTAAAAAATTAAATTATAATAAAATTTATGATATATTAATTTAAATATATATATATATATATAATATATAATGTATATATAAATTGAAATATAAACCTGATAATAACAGCAACAGCTGCAGTAAATATAATGAGAGCAAAAGCGCAAGCCACTATAATGAGAATTATCGACATATTCGATAGAATAGATCCAAGACTTTCACAATCCACTCCTATTTGTAATATAGAATCATGTTAAAACACATGTTAAATCTACGTTTAACATATTTAAAATCATAACATTTTTATTTATAATAATTTGATATAATTGAATATATGAAAATTTATAATTATGAAAGATCCACATTTACGATATTAAAAATAGGTCAAGGTCAAATAAAATCAAATGATTCACTAAGATCATTATACAAATATAATGACCTTGAACAGTGGACCATCTTGATAAATCTTTATCGGCATTGCAAAATAGACAATCAGTTTTATTGTAGCCATCGGAGTAACAGGTGTTATCGATGTAGCATCCTTTGATCTGTTAATTAGAGGTATTACATTATGACTCATCTACATTGAAATAAGATTTTAGAAAGTTAATAAATTTTCTAATCATGAAATTAAAAAAAAATTTTAATTATAAAAAAGATATATAATGTAAAGTGAGATAAAAATTGGGGTCTATGACAATGGGGTCTATGACAATGGGGGAATAAAACAATGGGTCATATAACAATGGGGGACTATAACAATGGGGGAATATAACAATGGGGGACTATAACAATGGGGGACTATGACAATGGGTTAGTTATATATAGATAGATATTGTGTATTTATATATAAAATAAATCCGTTACATATATTCTGGGAAGTGCTATTAACACAGTGTGTTAGTATCACAACGGTTCAACGATGCAATCAGTACGGTAACGGTTCAAACCTGTCTCGCGCAGGTGATATCACCGCTAGTGTCGTTAATAGAGCAGCGGTGGCAGTCAGTGGTGACGGGGGCGTAGGTTAGGGCCGCCTCGCTGCGTAGGGCTCCGTTAGCCACGCCCACTCTGTACGGTATCGTGGGGCGGTCAGCGGGGATAGTGCACGTGATACGTTCCGCGTCGGTGAACTCGGCTGCGACGCTGAAACTAGGCACGGTGGTGACGCCTGACTGCCGGGTCGTGCTCATTCCGGGTGACTCCTGACGGCGGGGGGGGTTGGACGGTATTTATTTATTTTATATTATCGGATTTAGGTTTTTACGGCAGGGTAATTATAGAAGTAGAGCTTATCGACGTAATTACCCTTTATCGAGATAATTTACAATGTGTATAGTTATATGATATATCTGTGATAGTTATTGTTATGATAATTTACAAACATTTTAAATACTACTTCATAATTATTTATGAAAATTAAAAATAAATTTAATAATTATTATTAATTTTTTTTGTTAATTTATTATAATTTACAATAATAAATGGTAATTTATTATAATTTATTTTGGGGTGTTGGGGTGTTGTGTATGGGCTCATGGTTACGGGCTGATAGCTGTGCTTGAATATAAATTATCGAGTATCCGGCAAGTAACTACCTATAGACAACACTCAACTCTAACAGCAGGCTCCAAGTGCCACACCCTGGAAACTACTCAGCTAGTAGGCAAATGCTGTGGGGGAGTTCGGAGAGAGATGGGCTCCGCTGAACTACTTGCCCAAGATACGCAAATGAATTCAGAACAATATAACAACTCCATACCGGCTCGGACGTCGACCGGGTTAACAAGGTCCGCGTCATTTATCGCTCATCAGGATAAATATGTAAAATTAGCTACTGATGAAAAAACAATAAAGAAAATTAAGACACGACACAACACGTATATTGGTACTTGGAATGTACGTACTTTACGAGTAGATGGGAAGCTTGAGGAATTAATTCATGAATTAGATCGATATAGATGGAACATATTAGGTCTCAGTGAAATCCGTAAAAAAGGTATAAATGAAATACAAACGCTGGAGGGACACAAACTCTATTATGTCGGAAATGAATCAAAACATATAAATGGTGTAGGCTTCATTGTCAATAAACAGATAACAAGTACGGTTATGTGTTTTAATGCGATCAGTGACAGAATAGCTATCATTAGACTACAAGCAACACCATTCAATATTTCAATAATCCAGGTATATGCGCCAACAACTGACCATTCTGACGAAGAAATAGAAGTATTTTATAATAATTTACAAAATGTCATTAAAACAGTATCGAAGAAAGATATACTAGTAATTCAAGGAGATTGGTAAAGATACAATTCAGATATGGGGACAAATTTCTGGAAAATCATGCAATAATACAACTAACGAAAGAGGTCATCGTCTTCTGGAATTTGCTAAAACAAATGATTTAATAGCAGTAAACACATTTGGTTCACACAAAAACTCTAGAATTCAAACATGGCATAGTCCTGGAGGTTTA
Source organism: Osedax fenrisi (assembly GCA_964019155.1). Classification (NCBI taxonomy): domain Eukaryota; kingdom Metazoa; phylum Annelida; class Polychaeta; order Sabellida; family Siboglinidae; genus Osedax; species Osedax fenrisi. Next base: position 79,212,825 of record OZ025239.1, read on the forward strand.
TATCACAACCAAATTGATTACATATTTGTGAGTAAACGTTTCTCCACGAGTGTAAATGTAAACAAAACAAGATCATTCCCAGGAGCAGATATCGGTAGCGATCATGACATGGTATTAATGAAGTTCACTCTTCGACTAAAAAGTCCAAAGAAAAATAAATTTGCTAGAAATAAATTCAATCTTGACAAACTAAAAGATGCAGGAATAAAAGAAATATTTAAGCAGCAGATTGAAAATAAAGTAACTGAACAAAAATTAAATGTTAACGATAATATTGAAGAGAGTATACAGAAACTAAACAAACTTATTATTAATACAGCAGATGAAGTTCTAGGAAAGTACAGAGAGAAAAAGAAAAGTTGGATAACAAATGAATTGCTAGACATGTGTGATCTGAGAAGACAATTAAAAAAGACGAAACATGAACCAGGAAGTAAATACAAGACTATCAATACTCAAATAAAAAGAGACATGAAAAAGGCAAAAGAAAACTGGATAAAACAAAAATGCGCAGACTTAGGAAACTGTCTAAACAGGAACAATTCAAAGAAAGCATACCAAATCGTTAAAGACCTAACAAAAAGGAAGAATAAAATCGCTGTAAACATACAAGACAAAGACGGAAAATGTATCACTGATAAGGAAGATGTTTTGAAAAGATGGACAGAGTATTGTTCAGAATTATATAAACATCAAGCCAATGGAGACAAGTCACTACTTAATGTAAAAGAGCCAACAAATCAAGAAAACTTTTCAATTCTGGAATCTGAAGTTGAAGCGGCTATACAATCCTTAAAAATTGGAAAATCACCGGGTGTTGATAACATCCCAGCTGAACTATTGAAAGCTGGAGGACATATACTAACAAAAATATTTACAAATATATGTAATTACATATGGGAAACAGGAATATGGCCTTCTTGCTGGACAAAATCTTTGATAATAAGTCTGCATAAGAAAGGAAGTTTCCAGAAATGCGAAAACTATAGAACAATTAGTCTTATTTCACACTCAAGTAAAATTATGTTGAAAATAATCCTACGCAGACTACAGCACTTCACAGAAGAATTTTTATCAGAAGAGCAGGCTGGTTTTCGCAAAGGAAGAAGCACAAGTGAACAGATTTTTAATCTCAGAGTAATTTCAGAGAAGTACTCGCAACATAATAAGCCACTATACCACGTTTTTATCGACTTTAAAAAAGCTTTCGATCGTGTTTGGCATAGTGCATTATGGTCTACAATGAAAAGATTCAATATCAACTTAAAATTAATTGAAACTATAGAAAACCTATATAGTAAGGCAGAAAGTGCTGTATATATTGATGGAAAAGTTGGAGAATGGTTCCGGACAACAACAGGAGTGAGACAAGGATGTTTACTTTCGCCGACGCTATTCAATATAATGCTTGAACAAATTATGAATGACGCTCTAGATAAACATGATGGAACAGTAAATATTGGTGGAAATATTATAACTAACCTAAGATTCGCGGATGATATTGATGCCTTAGCCGGATCGGAAAAAGAATTACATAATTTGATAACATTAATCGATAATACTTCACGTTCTTATGGTATGGAAATAAATGGTACAAAAACGCAATTAATGACGAATTCTGAAGGTAGATTTACATCTAATATTAGTATAAATAACACACCATTAAAAGTAGTTGATTCATTTAAATATCTAGGAGCGATTATTGATGACAAAGGTTCTAAAGCTGAAATTCTATCTAGAATTGGTCAAACAATCGCAGCCTTATCAAATTTAAATGTAATAATTGTATGACACTTCGCTACATCTTAAAGCCAAAATTCAATTAATGCAATCTCTTGTGAATTCAATATTCTTATATGCATGCGAAACTTGGACACTAAGTAAAGATCTGCAAAAACGAATACGTGCTCTAGAGATGAGATGCCTTCGGAGATTACTAAATATTAACTATAAAGATAGAGTCACGAACGTGGAAGTTAGAAGACGGGTAACATGTCAAATCGGCCCACACTCAGAACTATTAGCAAAGGTTATTGAAAAGAAACTCAAATGGTTCGGTCACGTTATTAGGTCTGACACAATATCAAAAACAATTCTGCAAGGAACTGTTGACGGTATAAGAAGAAGAGGACGACCGAAGTTACAATGGCAAGACAATGTTGTCGAATGGACTGGCATGGATATTGTAAAAGCAATGAGAGCGACGATGAGCAGAGAAGGATGGAGAAAAGTTATATGGAATTCAACGGCGCCCCTACGGCATCCAAATGCTATGGGATAGGTTAAAGGTTAAAAAAATTATAAAGATAATGTAAGAAATTGAAGATAAGTTGACTGCAGCGCACACACAAGCTCACACACACACGCGCACACACTAATAACCTTGATCGCTTCGAATAAGCAGAGTAACGCGTCTCCCTCAACAAAGTTATCTCCGTAGACATCGAATGTCTTACACTCAGTGCCATCGGATGATGTGGAGGAGGCGGAGGTGGTGGAGGCAAGCGTACAATGGCCTAGATTACTGAGTTCACTGATGATTGGTCGAGATATGGCGCTGATTTCGCAATCTGCACCCGTCCAGTGTTCGACGCAAACGCACGATCCTAAGAAATGATAGTATGGATGAAATATAAATATATATACATATATATATATATATATGTGTGATGCCTTTTGAGAAGAAATTATTATTATGAAATGAAGAAATAAATGAATAAAAGAAAGGATTAATTAAAATTTTGTAATGTCGATATACAATTGAATAACATACATTTAGAAAATCATAAATAAGGAAAAATGGTAATATTTTCTAAACCTTAATTGGATCATCATTTTAATATAAAAATAATTTATATTTTGTCAATCATCAATAAATTAGAAAATACTTTCTATTTTATATATATATATATATTAATTCATATTTCATACATATTTGACAAATATTATTTTCTTATGATATCATAATTTAAAATCTAAATTGAAATATTATATTTAAACAATAGTTATATATACATAATCTTTACTCTTTGAAGTACACCGATATACCGCATAGTCATTAGACATCGGTGCGTTGTATACATATATGTACACTTCTCACGGATGTGTCAAACAAATTGTGATACATCATATTAAGAACGCATACATTACATCATATTACAGCTCAACAAATCAACATTTTACCCTGGATACCGATACGCTATCAGTTGATATAGCACGCACACACGCACACACACACAGTAATGCCGGGGGTGAGATAACGACCTTGAATGCAGGCTCCGTGCAGCGAGCACCGGGAGGAACACAACGCCTCACTTCTGCTGCGGAACGGGTCGGAGGGGGCATCAAAAGGTTCCGCTGCAGGCTCTGCGTCGTTAGACTCGTCCTGGCATTCGGCTTTCAGTACGTGTTCATAGTTAGCAGCCATCGCAAGCGTGTTCTGGTACTTTAGGCGATAGGGGTGGATGGATAGGGGTGGATAGGGGTGGATGGATAGTGACAGGGTTATTGAATTTAAATAAATGAATATTGGAAATAAATAAATTTTGGAAATAAATAAATTTTGAAATAAATAAATATTGAGATAAATAAAAAGGTGAAATGATAATAATAAGTAGTACGGTACAAGACACTAGAAACAATTATGCTGGTAACGAGGTGGAGTAACAGTTAATATATCAGTAAGGTGCGCTGCTATCTCTACTTGAATATCGCTATATTAACAATAAGTCTATATCTTTACGTTGATATCACAGTATTGATGAACACACGCATGACTGAGGATACCCGTTACCTTACACTATCATAACACCTCACCTTACACTATTGCTAATACCTGTGATACTACATGCTAGCAGATACTAACCGACTAACTCGACAGTGGCACACTATCCCGCACTAATCCATATATTAAGATGACTCTACGCACTATCCTCTATGCTAAATCAAAACACATGTGAGACTAGCAGACATTAACCCCAATATCTGACACTAACCCCAATGTATGACACTAACCCCGATATCTGAGACGCAAGCCATGACCTTATCCTGCAGCGCTAGTGCACTGAAGTTGCAGACTTTGGTGATCACCGACTGAAGGATGACTTCGCTACAGGCTTGGGTAGCAGTCACTTCTGTAATGCCACCTTCTGTGGGCCATGAGACTCCCTACATGGGCGTGGTTTAGTATTATACATGAGAATATACACATGGGTATAGGTAATCTACGGGTAGTATATTTATAGAAATGATAACGTAGTCTAATTCATTTGAAATAAATAGTCGATTAATAAATACATGAATATAATTTTATATAATAATTTAATAGTTTATAGTTATGTAATCTTAAGCTTAAACTAACTTCTATGTATGCTGATATATAGTAGCATATGCTACCGACAATATATATTTATTAATACTATTTAATAATATTATTTGTCATTATTATAATGTTATAATATAAGATTTATATTTTTTTAAATGTGAAAATTATCCATATTAAATATTCGAAATTATAGAATTTATAGTGAATAGTGTACACTAATCATAAAAGTATGTTTCATAATAATTTAGAATGATAAATAAATATATGAACATAGTACGGCTAGAAATGAATCATCTATGACTAGTAATGATGTATAGTGAACGATTCACTGACACATCACGATTGCGGGCGAACCGAGGGAATATCTGCATCAACGTTCATCAAGTCTTCGTCGAGGCTGTCGTAGGCATCCTCCTCATCCTCCTCATCAGCCTCCTCAGCCTCTCGTCTGTGTCTCCTACCCCTCCTCTTTCTACGCTTGTATTTCCTAGGCTTGTACTTCCTGATTCTCTTGGTTAGCTCTGGGTAGCGGGTACAGTTAGAGCCGGTGTTATTATCATCATTCTAGTCTTAGTGTTTGTTATATTTACAGTTATAAACATAATTAAAAGATTACTTAAACTCTAATAAATTGTTTCGCTATTATTGATTATTATTTTTATATATTGTGATATTATGTTAACTCTTCTTTGATTTTTTGTTTATATTATTTATTTTATTGTTCTGTTTTATATCAATCAGTATATTATTTTACTGTATTGGTGTAAATAAACAATCCTACCCTGTCCTATCCTATATAGTCACAGGGAATAAATATTTAAGGGAACACAGGGCATTTATTTACATGCAATTATATAGAAAATATATATAATTATATATATTTAAAATATTCTCTACAGTTATAGTTGTGAACATAAATGTGTTGTAAATAAAAGACACCCTAGGGTATATCTATTCTATAATATTATGTATGTATATTTTTAATTAAATATTGAAGTTAAATCTATTTTATAAATGCTTTTAAAAATAATTGTATTATAAATAATTTAATATATATCAAAAATGTAGTAATCTGTAACTAACTAATTTTATAATTATCATTTAGTAATATTATGAAATATATATTTTCTATTTAAATCAAAATAAATTATACTTTCAAAATATTTTATGTTTAAATTAATGTTTAAATATTTATATTTGAATACAGCTAGGTGATCGAAATTTGCAATTCTGAGAAAACTAGATTCAAATATTGGCAATAATTTCAAAATACATAAAGTTAAAACATCATTTTAATGCATATTTATAATGAATTATGTTTTTAATTCTACACATCAATAATAGACGTATGCTATAAATTTGATATTAAAATGAATTACAAAAAATAATAATATGTCCCCTGTATAGTTATAATTATAGTTATAGTTTATAATATACCATAGTTATATTCATAGTTATATTTATAGTTTTTATCATAGTTATATTTACATTATAACAGAATTTATAATAATATTCATAGTTTTTCGTACAACTATTCGCAATACTATAATCGCGGTTAGGCGAACTTTTCTTTTTCTTGTACGAGTAGAGTTTGCAGTGTTCCTTATCGTTGCCGAGGGAACAGGTGACCTTCGAAGAGTCGTCGCATTCGCACCACATCTCATTAGAGGTCGAGTCTACGGCGATGTGGGAGGAGCTACTAGCGGACACACCGTGAATGATGTAATCCGCCTCGGCCACCTAGTGGGTAGTGTTGGCAACTATTAAATTGTATTATATATAGGGTTAATATTATTATTATTACCTATGTTCAGTATTGGCAACTATTAAATCTAGGCTATATTTGCACTCGTGCAAAGCTCTCTATGTGTACTATGTGTGAATAGCACTTGCACTTTATATAATATTTAATTGTATTTACACAATTTCAGCGGTATATATTTCAGAGCTGGTACTTTACAATGAAATAGTACTGGCAATCTCAGCACTATATAGTCCACAGTAGTGGTAATGTCATTATTATCAAATGTCTTACATACATATCTTTATATAATTCTATTTATAGATGTTACATAATGTTGACATGATATGACTATGTGTAATAAAAACATACGCCCCCAGGTGGATTCGAACCACCGAAAGGTTGCAACCTTTCGGTTAACAGCCGAACGCGCTAGCCAATTGCGCCATGGAGGCTTTATGTCAACATATCACCTTTCATCCAATGCATCATTATTTAATAAGGATCATTTAGGCAGAGTTTTATCTTACAATTGCATAGGTAAAAACGGATCAACGGAACTTTACGATCAGCGGACAAATTCGTAGGACATCGATGTGCGTCGATCATTAACTTTACTTGATTGTATTGTATTATATGTATAGATGTCCGCCAAATTTGTACATTATCGTAAAGTTCCTTTGATCCGAAAAAAGTCTTGGTGTAATTAAAAAGGTGTCGTATAATGTGATTGATGGCTTACTAAGCTAAGTAACCCGGGAAGTTGGGTAAGGCTTATTTATACTAATTATACACTTAGTAGGGGATATGAATAGTAATTAATCATAGTCTAATGATTCATGATAATAGCTGGCAATTTATCTATTTTTTATAAATGTAGATATTAAATAAATTATTAGCTAATATAACAAAGATATGTAGAGCAAAGAGAAATATATAATATAAATATATATATACAGTGAAAGCCGCTTACTTCGACAGCCACGTACATCGATAATTCGGCTACATCGATATTTCGAGATATTTTTGTTGGATATACACCTATTTACATGTACATTAATCCGCGTACATCGACAATCCACTTATATCGATAATTCGGCATTATCGACATATTAATAAGGTAATATTTGGAATTGAATCCACTTATATCGACAAATTTGATTATAAAACAAATTATTTACAAATATTTAATTTATATGAAAAGTATTCCCATATTATAGTATTCATTGCTATTCCCCTATTACTAAATATCGTCAGTATATCTATAAATAACTTGATCTTTAATATCTTACATAATTGGTCAATATTTAGATACGCCTAAAAATATGTAATGTGGTATAATTACGTATGTCTTATTTCATTTATGAAATTATTATAACGATGCCAAAATGTAAATTCATTTCTATCGTTGATAAAGCTACTGCTATCAATAATATTAAAATGTAAAGGAGAGAAAGATTGTGGCAGAGGAACTGGGTGTTGGATTGTCTACTATTGTAGGATGGATGAAAGTTTTTATCATATACAAATATCAAAACATTAACATAAGTAAAAAGTAGGAAAGTAACAATGAAATATATAATCCGTAGTCATATATTATTATGTTAGTAGTTTATAGTACCCTTAATTACTGGCGTCATTATTACGTACTAACACCTCATTGTGTAGGTATATATTTATATTCAATTTATATCTCAATATCATGTTATCCATTATAAGTAATACTATATATAGTTAAATATATTGTATTATAGTACCATATGGCACGGTAATACTATAAACTATTATATGGTATATAAATACATTGCATGGATCAACTCTCTTTATCGAGTACAAGTCGGTGGTGCATTGCATCACCAGATGCAGGTATATGAGCTAAATTGTAATTAACAATTATTAAAATACATTTTGGTCATAAGATCAATTGTATCAAAGGTATGGGCGTAACTTGCTAACATGTCGCATCACAAATTATTACGTCATTAGTTTCCATTAAGTTTTTTTTATTTTTTATATATCCTATAGGATATAGAATATATATATGTTATATTTAATAAAGTAAATGTAAATGTTTACAAAACAACGATCCATACGATTGTACAAGTATTTATGATACTAGTGATATTGCAAATTGTGATGATTTCGATGTACCTAAATGAATATCTATTTATAACAATTATAACAATTCAAATGAATCTTATAACGATTATGTATCAATTGATAGAAATATGTTACCATATGATAATGGTATATTATCTATACCGTCGATTATACAATCACTTACACTTACAGAACATAAAGAAGATGTTAATGAGTGTACACATGATCCAATTATTGTAAAAACAAACGTCTGTAGTTTTAAATATGTTACAAGAAATCCAATTGTATATAAATAGTCATATCAATCACAATAACAGTAATATAAATACATGTATATGCACAATACACTCACATATTGATAATATACACATAAATAAAATACAATCCGCTAAACAATCATAGATTACAAAATATTTTTAGTTTATATATAAACTTTTTATTAAATACATATTTATTATTTTAATAAACATGTAATTAAACCTTTTTTGTTATTATATTATATGCATATATTATATTATTACATACAATTAATTATATATAAACTAATGCGTTATCATCATTAGGGCTACACCCCTATCGCTCATATCGACAATCCACCTATATCGACATTTTTGGAGCTTACACAACCATGTCGATGTAAGCGGCTTTCACTGTATATATATATATATATACCATATATAATACGATATTACACATGTTTAACCTGATAAGATTTAATAAGTTCCTTAAGATCTGCCCTGACTTTCACGTCGTAGTTAATACCGTCGTAACCTACAACATGCGCTGGTTTCTCATCCGTCAGTGTTCCGCATAGACCTGGTAGAGTGATTAATGTTCAGTGATGCGTAACTATGCATATACGGACGCTAACTGTCATCTCTCAAAGATTTATACGAATATCTATAGGGGTATATAATCATTATGCATCCATTACGATTATTAGATTATTCATAACTAAGTATTTATGAATGGGGATTAGAAATGAGAAGAGGAAAGGGAGATAAGAGAGTAAAAGAAGAGATAAGTATAAAGGAAGAGAGTAAAGAAAGAGACGTGAAGAATATACGATGGGTACTAGGGAAGGAAAAGTTGAGAGGAAGATACAAGAGGAACGGAAGAGAACAAGCAATCACCGACCTATAACGTGATTCTTATCGGCTGCGGCTGGTTTCAGGCGTATGTCGACGTAGTAGAGTTTGCCCCACCTCATTATGACCGCACTGACCAGTGTGCCGGTGGGCAGACGCACCTCGTAGCCGGACATAATGGTGGTCACTTCCGTTCCGGCCGTTAGGTCACCGTTTACGTAACTAGGCGGGGTGTAGGGGATAGGCGACGTTAATCGTGAGTTTGTTATGAAGAGGGATATTCATCGCGACGAGACGCGTTTAAAGGTGATCTATTGTGCGGTTACTATCACAAACGTTGGTAAAATAGGTTCATTAAAATACTTCTAAATCGTGAGAAATCACACTTTTTTTAAGTCGCCGACCATATAACAGTACCAAGGTAGTGTCAACTCAGCTAAAGACGCGAGGTCGTACATCGTCTAAGTTCTGGTAGTTCCGACTAGTTTCCCGAGTTTTCAGCGAAACACAACTCGCGAATAAATGAAATAATATATCTTATATTTATGTTAGGTATCAGGGTCTGATTTATGAGACAAAGATATCGTTAAAAATCAAATATTATGTTTTGTGAGGTACATCGAGTTTTTACAGTTAACTTTTAAACTAAATTATATTTATTATTACTATATTTATGAATTCTTTAAAATTAAACTTTTTTACTTTAATTAATCAAACATTCTACTTATAATTACATATTTACTTATAACTATTATAATATTAACGTTAAATAGATGTATACGTAAATACGTACGGATCACCTCTACACAAACACTCGGGACACTGTACGAACTTGTAGAGTTTCAGATGTTTCGGCTTGGACTTCCTACGTCTGCGCGAGGCTCGTGGACACGCGTCTATCCTGATCACGTCGTCGCCTACCTTCACCAACACTCCGCAGTTACAGGCGGCTCCGTACTTGGAACACTTGTAGGTCAGCATGTGAACCTATGTAGGCAGGCGTAGCTATAGTTGTGTGTAGGCGTGTGCTTATAAGCACGTCTACATAGTTATATAGCGAGAATCTTTTTATAGGAGATTGCGCAGTGACAACAATTCTAGGACTGATTTAATATTTACGAATATATGTGAATGATGTTTTAATTATCGATCATAATTATGGATTATTGATTTATTTACGAGAATGTTTATAAAAATACATCTCTTAGTATTTAGATATGTAGTGATCGGCAGGCATTGAATAGACAGTGGTTTCATATGTTAGCTTACCTAATACAATACGGTTACTAAGAGTGGACTACAAACCTCGTAAGGCAATGTGGTATGCTTGTACATGATAGATTCTCCGTAAACGTGGTTGTCGTACGCTCTGATAGACGATAGGGATGTGAGTGTAGTGAGTGGTGATATAGTGGTGATATAGTGAAGATATGCGTGCGTACTGGGTACATTGCAGAGGCGATGAGGCAGAGACGATTGTCTTAATATGAATTAATTACGAGAGGGAAGCAAATAATGCAAATGTGGCGAAACCTAAATGTATGAATACAATAACTAAAAACTTATTAATATCAACCGTATTCTATTCTATAAGTGAGAGAGGTGATAGCAATACGATTAGAGAATAGTAAGAGAGGAAAATGTGACTGAGCGACAGGAAATGACGGGATATAGGGATGGAACAGCGCGGGGAGATAGGTAAGCACTTACGTTCCGCTGAAGGTGATGATGTGAGGATCACCGTAAGAACGACACTCGGGCATCAAGTAGTCCTTGCCGATGTTCACCTGATCGTCACGAGTTAGTGTGTGATGTTGAGCATGGTTAGTGTGTAATATATTGCGAATATATACGTGTGAATATATACATATAATGTATGTATATATTTACATATACATTCACATATGTCATATATATATATATATATATATATATACAAATTTATACATATAAACATTCTATTTGTAATGTTTAAAAAATTAGTTTATTGAACTCTTGACTATTCTAGCCGATACAAATAACAGGACAGTATACCTTTAATTTCGGAAGAGCCTTTTTACACACAACTCTCCCATCTTTGCTTTTTATCAACGTAAGTAGAATGTTGCGATGGTAATCTTCCTTCTCGTATCTCGAATCATCCTTGGATCGATAAATTATCGTGTTATATCACGTTACAATCAATATATTTTATTTATATTATTTTACGGAATTATTAAATGCACCCGTTCAGATAGTTCAAAGATTAATCTCTCAAGTGAAATTATGATCAATCTACTACCAAAACAAACTCAATTAACCATAGACAATTAATTAAGAATATTATATGCTATAGAACGTTATATTATAAATCACTATCTAGTTGAAGTAATAAGCACAGATGACATCTGTTTTTTAAATAAATTAATGTAAATAATTCGTCACACTAAAATCTCTATTTTAATTTAACAAAATATATTACTTATTAGTATTATTAAAATTTAAATAAAATTTAATAAATACTATTATGGAAATATTATATAAATTAGTAAAATAATATTCATATTTTGTATATATTAATAGTATAAAATAATAATATATAATTATGATTTGCAAATAGAAATTTGTTAATATCAATAAAAGGTATGTTTTATAGATATATATGTATTGATCATAAAACATCATCATTAAAAAATGAATATATATATATATATTACCATTTATGATTAAGAATTTTTATATTTATCATAGCATGATATCATAACATTTGATTATATAATACAAAATAAAATACCGTTTGATAACTAATTATAACTAACTAATGATATACAATAATTTGATAACTAATTATATCTAATGTTAATGTTATATCTCACTATTAGTAATAGCAAAGCCCTTTGGCTTTGGTAATAACGATGACATGACGTCTGCTAACACACATTTTATGATATTTTTACATTATGCTTAAGGGGATGGCACACGACGCCCGCCTCTCTATGTATAGAGATAGCAAATAATGGGTCTACACAAAACTAGGCGCGAAGATTTCTGTTCATTGAATTGAGCTAAATTTTGTTATATTCTATTCATTAAATGTATACACATACTATTACAGGAATAATTTTCTAAATTTGTATGTGTATAATTGCAAAAAATAACAATTTCTATAGAAATTCCATAAATTAAAAAATTAAAATGTGTGCATATACATATATATATAATATATATTATAAAAAATACGTCCTGTAATAGTATGTGTATACATTTAATGAATAGAATATAAACAAAATTAGCTCAATTCAATGAATCGAATTCTGCGCGCCTAGTTTTGTGTAGACCCATTATTTGCTATCTCTATACATAGGAGGCGGGCGTCGTGTGCAAATCCCCTTAAGAGATTTGATCATATTGCATCAAGATGGTCAAGGAATAGAAATTTTAATTTGATAAAAAAAAATCAACTCAAAAACATATTTTAAATCTATGATCTCATTACGATTATACTAAAATCGTTATAAAATACGCATTCTATTATTTTAAACGTCGACATAAATAATGTAAAAAAACATCGTTCAATTCAAACAGAATTTATAAATAAATCCGTAATATTAATAATATATTTATATATAAATATAATTTAGAAATATAAATGTATTTTTAAAAAATAAATAAATATCCTTGATATCTTTGATTCAAACATTTAAATCATTGAAATATAATTAAATATACCACTGAAGAGGGTATATAGTTTGGAGTATAATAAGTAACCATTGCGGAGATAGTGAGCTGGTGTTCTGAACTTAGTTATATATATATATATATATATATATGTATCTTAGTAGTTATATATCATCCGATATAGAATTTACAAAATATTTTGTTAAAATATTAAAAAAAAGAGTGGAATTTAATGAAATTAATAATCGAAAAATGCAACCACTATTTATTCCATTATTCACATATTATTTTTTAATAATTTTAATTATTAATCATAAATGGCATACATATATATTAATGATGCTTATTTTTGAAGCATAGACTAAATGTCAGTCTCCTATCCAGAAGCATTGACTCAATCTCAGTCTCATTTTCAAAAGCTACAATTCATTCTCATTATAAAAAACATAAATTCAATGTGATATCTAAAATAAGCAATTCAGTTGATCAGTAAGGTGAAGAAGTTAATCTATAATCAATACATTCATGTAGTTTCAGTATCAAAATGCAAGAATTAGGCTTGGAAGCAAAAGTACTTATCTATTATCAGGACTATAATTTCAGCAATGATCAACTTTATTGCATAAATAAATGAAATCAATCGGACAAAGATTTATATTAGATATAATTATACAATAATAAATGTTTTATTTTTAATTTATGATTTAATTTTAAATATATGATACAATGTTGTCCATTTATTTCTATTTATTTGGATTTGAGTAAATGAAATAAAAAATATGCATGCCCCACATTGTATCATATTTAGCAACATATATATATATATATATATATATATATATATATATATATATATATTATTAGTTTCCTACAATAAACATAATACGTTACAGATACCAAATTATGTTTACTTACTATAAAGATTTACGAAGCAATCCTTATGAAAATCTTTGTTTGCCATGTAAAAATGAGTTTTAAAAAAATATATGGATTTTAAATAAATATATATATAGGGATCTTTGTATATAATAGAATATAATATGAAATGAATATCTAAAATATAGAAGTAATCTCGGGTTTGTAGATGTAATAGTCTCGGCTCGATATCGGTGAGAAAATAGTATCAGCTCTGCTTGGGATCAGTGGGTAATAGACTATTACTAATAGTCTCAGCTCGGCTTGGGATCAGTGGGTAATAGACTATTACTAATAGTCTCAGCTCGGCTTGGGATCAGTGGGTAATAGACTATTACTAATAGTCTCAGCTCGGCTTGGGATCAGTGGGTAATAGACTATTACTAATAGTCTCAGCTCGGCTTGGGATCAGTGGGTAATAGACTATTACTAATAGTTTCAGCTCGGCTTGGGATCAGTGGGTAATAGACTATTACTAATAGTCTCAGCTCGGCTTGGGATCAGTGGGTAATAGATTATTACTAATAGTCTCAGCTCGGCTTGGGATCAGTGGGTAATAGACTATTACTAATAGTCTCAGTTCGGCTTGGGATCAGTGGGTAATAGACTATTACTAATAGTAACAGTTCGAGATTATTTGTTACCACAAATATAAGCCTGGGCTCCGCATCAAAATTACAAGTCTTCGCTCGTTTAAAAAAAGCTTGGCACAATATAAATCTCTAATATTTATATATGTATATATGTAGTATCTAGTAGATACTATCTACAAGACTGTAGATATATAAACAGAGTAGTAGAATGGTTATATTTAATATTATATTGAAGAGTCCTCCATATTTTTAGAATGAATCTATATTTAGGTAGGATATAATTGAAAAGCTTGTTTAATTCTAACTCGTAAATATTATTATGTAATTAATATTAATTTATTCAAACTACACAATATCAAATAATAGTAATATTGTATATATTAGTAATTTTATTAAATAAAACTAAAGTGTAATTGCATTAATTATATAATGTATAAGTACATCGATAAATTTGTGACTATATATAAAAAATTAAGGGGATTCCGTACATTTTAAAGAGATGATAATTTATTTATTTTCATATTTTTTTGTATTCTATAATAATAATTATTGTATTGTTTTTTAGTATCTGTAAACAAAAATTAGACATGAATTCAGTCTAGAAATGGCATAAAAATGTGTTTTTTGACGATACTATTCAAAAAAAAATTAGCTAATTATTTTATTTATAATGAAATCAATATCCCTAACTAGTATATTTTATTTTATAAAAAATAAAAAGTAGATTGTTTACTGTCCAATTAGAAGGCAGAAAACAGACGCTTGAATTATTACTTTGTTGAAATCGGCCATTAGTAGAATAATTATATCGCGCTAGGTATGTGTATTCAAACATATATAACATAAAAACTATTATAGTTATAGTATTGATTTTTTGTTTTATATAGATTTTAATTATGTGAATAGTAAAATTTAGACATAATTGATAACATTTATAGTAGTCTTTTTTAGTATAAAAATGTATTGTATAAAATATTAATTTCTATAGAAATACCATAATTATATTATTGCTAATTTTTAATTTAGATATATATAATATCATAAATAATAATATTAAAAATAAATGTGTACTATCTTATGTATATGTTATGAATACAATAAAAAAAAAGTAGGTCAAATGAATGAATATGGATGAGTTCTATTTTTTTAGTGGACCTATGCCATGGGGGACCTATGTTTTGTCTATATCTATTTATACACGAAATTAGCAAATAGCGTGTTATGTGTTGGATCCATCGATATAAAGAAAGTGGATAAGCAATTTAATGTAGTGTATGGCACTATCCGCTACGGGCGCTGCAGTCGAAACCCACTATCTGGCCCACTACTTTTTATTTATAATAATATTTATTTATACATATATATATATATATATATAATTACTACCAATTTACTGTACTATCTATACTAAAAATAAAATTATATATTTAAAATACATAATATCAACATTCCTCGTAATTTTGTGTATTTAAATTGAAGATATAATACTATTTTATTGATTTTATTGATATTTAAATCCATTGATATAGATAGAAGTCACTTTAATCTATTTCGACGAAAAGCCTACTGTTTTAATATTTGACATATATAATATGACTAATATCCAATAAAAATCACTGATACCATTTTGTTAATTTATCGATAAAACTGTCATTTACGTATCTATCTTTTACATGCATTGCGTGAGTCAATTGCTTATCCACTTTCTTTATATCGATGGTTGGATCCCCTTAATATAAATAATATCTATATATATGTGTTATTATTTATATGTATATTATACAAAAACATACGCCCCCAGGTGGATTCGAACCACCAATTGGTGGTTAACGTTAACCAAGGTTAACCTTTCGGTTAACAGCCGAACGCGCTAGCCAATTGCGCCATGGAGGCGGACTTGTCCACATAATTACCACAGTATTATATAATACTATTATACATTATAATGATAATATCTAATTAATTTATTTAGAAGAATTTAAAAAAAACATAAACACATAAATTTTACGCTTGTATTAAAGGTATAAAATTTATAAGGTATATCTTATATATGAGAATGAAATATTTATCACATTCGAGATTAAAATATGATCAGCTAAACAGAAACCATATATATATATAATATATAATAATATTATATTATAATATATATATGAATATAATTACATATGTTAATGCCTTGTTGGTTAATTCCATGTTAAATTTAAAATTATTTGTGTGATATTTATAGTTCAATTTATCCTAGAATTATTATAATTTACCCATATAATTATTATATGGGTAAAATTCATATATATATATATATATCAGTGTTCCATAGGTTATTACCGCCTATGGTAATAACCGCGGTAATAACCGGTAATAACCTGTCCGGTAAAAACACGTTTTTACCATGGTAAAAACCTACTAGTGTCTATATAATTTACAATTATATATTATTTATAGATTTTATATTAAAAAAAAAACTTTATTAATTTTGACTCTATGTAAAGAAAACATTTTAAAAATAAATAATATGATATTGAAATAAATGAGTAAATAAGTCAATATATATATATATATATAAAATATTGAATATAATAATATATTTATTTTTGCATTAGTAAAAGGAAAGCCCATTCACACCAAATAAAGCGAGCGACTTTTCACCGATATGCGCAGTAACGAAATCGTCGAGAAATAGTTAAATATTTAGAGATATCTCGAAATGATGAATAGTGATATTGTCACGATATCGATGATATATTGGTGATATATCGGTAGGGGTGTAGCACAGAGAGAGAGAGAAAAATCCGTACATTATTGGTGAAAAATCGGCCAACTTTTTCGGTGTGACAGGGACTTAATATTGTAAAAAATAATATATATATTAAACAATAGAACTAATAATATTTTCATTGAGAAATTATTTGAATATATTCATTATTTGATTTTATACCATGATATTTAATTAAATATATCAAATATATCTATATATATTGTTAATTATATATATATATATATATATATATATATATAAATACTGAATAGAATATTTATTTTTATATATATGAAATTAAATATAGTTTTTACAAATATTTTTTACAATACTGTATAACTATTTAGTAATATTTTCATTGTGTAATTTTATGAATATATAACACAGTATGATTTTATTTCATTTATAAAATATATCCAATTACATCAACTTGTTAATTTTACAATATAAGGGTGGCACCTCAAAATCCAGTTGGATTTAAAATAATAAATGTACTATAAATGGCATAATAAAGCAGACAAATGTTGACAAATTTTCAAATAAATCTGCTAGATTAATTAGCCATAACATTTATATATAAATGAATCAATATTACTTTAAATTTCAATATAAATTTTTTTTTAAAGGTATTATATTTTATGAGTACTAGGTTTTTACCGGTAATTACCGGTTATTACCGGTTTTTACCGTAAATTAACATGGTAGAGATAGGTTTTTACCGGTTATTACCAGTTTTGCCCGGTAAAAACAGGTTTTTACCGAAAATAATGGAACCCTGATATATATATATATATATATATGATTATTATATATTATATAATACATTATATAATATATATATTACATATATATATATGATTATTTTTATTTCTTTCACATTACTCAATATTATTATAATATATATTATATATTATATTATATAATATAATAATATATAATAATTATATAAAATATCTATTTTTATTATTTTAATAACATAATCATAACATTGAACATAACATATTATTAAATATAAAAAGATAAATATATATTACATTGTAATCTAACAATCTAATAATGTATTAAACTTTAGTTAGTTGTCTTAGATTATGATTATAATAAAAAAAATACGCCCCCAGGTGGATTCGAACCACCAACCTTTCGCGTCTAACCGCGGTTAACAGCCGAACGCGCTAGCCAATTGCGCCATGGAGGCTTATGTAAATATGAAGAATATAATTGTATCCTACTTAAACTATTATATGTAGCATCATTTATGATATTTAATATTATTTGTCAATTAAAAAAATATATTTTTAATATTGAATATTAAAATAAGACTTTAATTAATATACAATATTTTGATATCCTAAGGTAATGCATGCAAAACAGATCAGAATTTCAAAAAATAATATAAAATATAAATTCAATAATATTTTTACAATTTATTGGAAATATTATCTTTAAATTATATATAAATTATGTATATAAATGAAATATAGTTTATAAAAATATACATTATTAATACTATAAAATTAAAATATATTTAAGACCTTAATAAATAAATGAAATTTACATTTTTTTAAATAAATTAAAGATCAATAAATATTGATTTAAAAAAAATTTAAAAGAAAATCAAAGATTATTATTTATATATATACATTTTATTTTAATCTATAGGTGGTGTATATAGTATAACAACAATAGGGTGATTTGATTAGTTTTTTTTTAATTTATAACTCCTAATTTATGAATTTGTTTTTTTACTTATTTAATTGATGACTGTTCATATTTATTTAAAAAATACAATTTATCTATATATTATGGGAATTTTCAATACATAAATTAAAAATTAATAAAACAGACAAAAATTATTAAACAGTGTTTAATAAACACAAGACATGATACATTATTTTAGCAGCTAAATTGGTGTTATAAATATAGTTATTATTAAATTAAATTATATTCATTATCTAAATATATTATGTATGTTAAATATACATTTTATTTTCTAAAAATAAATAATAATTATGTCTGCATTCATATTTATATATAAAACATAATTATTAATTAATAATAATGTTTATTTTCAAAATAATTTTGTTTTAAAATTATCAGTATATCATCATAACTTTCAGTATATCATGTATCATTATATTTTACTAAGTTTTATATGAAATATAACATTAAATTATATGTATATACATGAACATTTACCACATTATAAAGATTAAATTGTAAACTCAATTTCATAAAATAATGTTGTTTCCAACTTCATTCATATAACAAACATTCGTTTAGTAATTTTAGTGAATGTTGTTACTTCTCATTTTCATTATATAACCATAACATGTGTATCAATATAATTATATATTTTTTAATTACACATTTACTTAACAATGTACTAGTTTTTTTTTAATTATTAATAATTTCAATTTCAATAAATTAAAACATACAAAATTTGATCAAACTATCTTTTATATATAAAATAAATATTTGTTGATGAATATTTGTTGAAAAATATAAAAATCTAGTTTTTGATGCCTTTAAAAATATAGACAATTCTCTTATTTTATACATCAATGAAAGTAAATAGGTACTGATCATGCATTTAAGTGAAAAGTGAATCCATAATCATTTTTTAATTGTAAAGTTTTTAAAATTATTTTTTAATATAATATAACAATTATTATTATAAAATTATAATTTCTAACCTTTGGCTTAATGATAAGCTTATATTTGTGACCTTTCTTCCATTTATTTACATCAAGAGCAGTTCCGCATGTCTTTTCAGTCGTCAACTGTTTGAATACTAATTGGGCAATTCGTCGTTTTTCCTTTCGACAACTAAAATCGGATCAAAGGATGTATAATATTAATTATATTAGAAATAATTATCACTCGTATATATTATATACACACGCATTTAATACATGATATAAGATATATTTAAATTAAAAGATCTCACTTTTAGTACTATTATATAAAAAGAACATGACCATACTTCTATTAATTAGAATTTACGCACAAAGTTTTGCTACAAGATAAGCAAATATTTATGTCTGATATGTCTGAACTTATATAAGTAAATAAATATGTTTTCATTTAAACTTGACAAAATAATTGATCATAATTTTGTATTATTTGTATACTTTGTATTGTACATTTTAAGAATAGGAATTAAATAAATTTAAATTTAAATTTAAATTAATTAAAGAAATTTGAAATTAAATATCTTATTTACTTGCATATAATAATAATAATAATAATAATAATAATAATTATAATATTTATTATAAGAATTTTTGTTTTTTTTCTATTGTATTTCTTGTATATAATAATGGTATGCTTGTTCCTCCTAGAGGGCTATGTTCTATTGTTATCACTCGTTATATAGGTAAATACAGTGAAACCTCTCTATAAGAAACAAATTATTGAAAAAAACCAGTTTCTTATAGAGAGGTTTTACTGTATATATATTAAAAATAAATTTAATTTAAAGATAATTTTGATTATTGTTAAATGATTATCATTGAATTTCTATATTGTTACTATTATTAACAATTAGATTTGAACCTGTAATCTTTGTGCCTACTCTTTTCTTGTTTAACTTCAATGGATATTTCTCCTTCCAGTGTAGAATCGCACAGATATTTAGGATTCAAACCGGGAATGATATCAACATATCCGGTGGTACCTTCATAGAACGTAGTTGTTGATTCGACCTGAGCGTGTGTTTGTCACCACTTTATGTTGATACTTTTAAATCTTAATATCTACTTATCACAATTCCCTATTCAATGTAATACATTATATACAAATATCACAGTGATTAGTCATCTATACGTAGGCACAACACTGTAGAACATTACAGTACCGTTATTTAGTGTCCCTTAGAAGAAATAAGATCTAGAATATTTATTTTATTATTAACAACAACAATTTCTAATTAATAATAAGTAATAGTATTATTATTATTATTATAACATATGCGACTACACACACACACACCCACACCCACACACACACCCACACACCTACACCCACGCACACACACACACCCACACACACACTCACCCCCACACCCACAGTGTTCCACACATAACCCCACACCCTCACACACACACACATAAACCCACACACACACATATACACCCACACACCCACACACCCACCCACACCCACACACACACACCCACACCCACAGTGTCCCACACCCACCCACACACACACACACACACACCCACACCCACAGTGTCCCACACCACCCACACACACACACACACACATCCACACCCACGCACACGCACACCCACCCACACCCACACGCACATCCACACCCACACCCACACACACCCACATCCACACCCACACACACCCACATCCACACCCACACACTATTACCGTAATGCCGTACGTTATCTCCTCAGAACAGGTGACCGCTGATGTTACCGTGAGGCACGAGTCTAGGTTCCGTCTGAATATACAACAGTGCATCTAGGGTATGTCGTAATACGTACAGTTTTGATTTGATGATGAATATGATTGTAATATACGCTATGATATAGACGTGCTATTAGATAGACGCGACTAGTGGCAGGATAAGAGGGTAACGTCGTATCGCAAACCTTCTTCGTGTAAATATTCGTTGTTATAGCGTCAATGGATAACGACGACGTTTGTTCTCCTTGAATTAGCTGATCTTCCCTATTAAAGTTACACTTATAGAGATCAGCATAACACGTCGACTTGGCATTAGAAGCATTTGAACGCGGCATTGAAAATAGTAGTATTCATTATAAAAAAAGAATGGCGCGCATGACTCTTATTAGCTTTTCAATAATAATATATAGTTTATTAGGTAGACAAAAAAATAAATAAACAAAAATATAGAAGAAAAAATAGATATGAATTGATACCCAAATCGACATGGTACAAAAATGAACATTGGGTTTACATTTAATAACAAAACGCCTCAGTTTATGCCTGCCGAAATGGAACGCTATTCGCGTTACCAATAACTGTGGGCCGTCACTAACTGATACAGCTTATCGTCCAGGAACCATCTGACTGTGAAGGCTTGACCGGTCGAGGTGGTCAGACTGGCCGAACATGTGAATGTATCTTCGCCGTTGTACTGGAACTCCACTCGGCCGGCTTTCTTGGGTTCTGCAACGTAGTGAGCGTGTTAGAATAACAATAAGAATAAGAATAGGAATAAGAATAGGAATAAGAAGAAGAATAAGATTAAGAATAGGAATAAGAATAAGAATAGGAATAATAATAAGAATAAGAATAGGAATAAGAATAAGAATAGGAATAATAATAAGAATAAGAATAGGAATAAGAATAGGAATAAGAAGAAGAATAAGAATAAGAATAGGAATAAGAATAAGAATAGGAATAATAATAAGAATAAGAATAGGAATAAGAATAAGAATAGGAATAATAATAAGAATAAGAATAGGAATAAGAATAGGAATAGGAATAATAATATGAATAAGAATAAGAATCAATCCTGAGTGAGTTTATCACTTAAAGTTAATATAGAGGCTTGGTAGCTTTTCGGGATATCAAAACTTCATATTAATAACGTGATAATTATGAAATATACATGTTTAGATTCATAATATGCATGTAATATGTGTGGAATTAGTCTAAATAAGTTCATCAGCTAACTAATTAGATATTAATTAACAAAATAAATATTTATTTTAATATTTTAACTATTATTTTAGAATTTATTAAGAGAAAATGACGAAATTTAAACAATCTTGATATTATAAAATATCCGATAAATATGGTTTTGATAAATGTATAAATAAGGTTCATATGAGAAATGGGGCTAAATTAGATCTTCTAAATCAGTGGTTCCCAACATTTGTTCATTATACCCTTTTTTAATTATTCTTAATTTAAAAATATACCATGACCCAATACAACATTTATTTTTTCATTTTTTTATTATTAAACTAGTCAAACGAATAATATAAACTATAATATATATACATATATATATATATATAAATCAATGAGATAGTTGATATTGTATTTGTTTAACAAGCTTCTCAATCCGTGGTTCGGTTTTAGATAAAGCGCAATGCATGTCATTTTCGGCGTCCAATTTCTAGATTTTGATCTGAATACTAGCATAGTAGAAAATCCACTTTCACATAAATATGTTGATGAAAATGGAACTAAAATCTTTTTAATGTAATATTTTTTAATTTTTTTAGAAATTGACTCATGACACAAAAAATAAACCCATTGACAGCAATACATTGCCCTAAGTTTGGGTCCATGAAATATAGGCTGGGAACCACTGCTCTAAAGCATGGTTTCATTTAATCACATTTGTCAATATTTCATTGTGAAATTGTTGATAAATCACTGCTAAATGTGTTAAGTTAATCACCTAATCATCAAATATATTCGATTATTACGAATATCTCGATGAAATCACACGAATGTAGATTATCTGTATGATATCAGTAGTCATGCCACTAGTCATGTGTAATAATAAATACGGCAATATTTTCTTCAGTTCATCCGAAATTCGTAGTTAAATTCAGTCTATATCGAGTATGTACTGAATGCGGAACATTTCTAAAGTTCACCGATCACAATAGTAATGGTCCTAGGGTATAAAAGAGTGTGCGTGCGTAGTCTGTGCATAGCTAAGCTGTTATATAAAGTGGTCGATTTAAATGTACTTACGTGACTATACTGTGGAGGAATAATGTTAGTCATGTAACAATTACAATAGTAACGAGAGAGTGCACCCTAGTGGCAGTACTAACTAGCTCCATGTTAATGCTATATTAATGTTATGCTAATGCTATATTAATGCTATTTTAATGCTATATTGGCTAACACAATGTTAATACCATATCCGATATATATCATTATATATATACAAAATTCACAGCCTAGTAAACGACCGCACAATAATCTCAATAGAAGATCGGTGCAGCAGCCGACGCCTGTGATTGGCTAGCGCGCCTGGACACTAACTAGGACAAGAGATTATCGTCTGGCAGAGGTCGCCCGTGAAGTCGTCAGAGCAGTGACACCTGTAGGCGTAGGCCTCGAAACTCTCGCAGACGCCGTCGTTCTGACAGGGGCTACTGACGCACGGGTGGGGTTCTATCAAGGAGGGGGGCCGGGCGGCCGGGCGGGTGGGGTTAATTAAATGTATCCGCTACGAAGTGTAGTTAGTAGTGATGACAGCGCATTAGTATATATATATATTTATATATATATATATATATAAATTTTTTTTTTGTTTGACTAATGTTGGACCACAATTATGGAATAACCTAAACATAAATCTGAAATACAATAATAATCCAGATAAATTTAATAAAAATTATAAAAAATATTTAATAAGTTTATATAAAGACTAATGATATACTTTTATTAACAATTTTATTTTATTGACTAATGTTAAATTTTACAAATTAAAAAATTATTATATTATATTTTGTATATACACTTACTTTTATTCTACTTTATTATCATTTTCATCTAATTGACTAATGATATATATTTTATATAATTACACATACATTTTTACATCATTTTCGTCTAATTGACTAATGATATATATTTTATATAATTACACATACATTTTTACATTACATATTATGAACTTTTACTTTTACTTTTATTTGTATACAACTATAACTAAAGATATCATTTTATTTATAACATTTTAATATTTCTTTTAATTACATTTTTTATAATTAAATAATATTCGCTTTTTTTAGGTGGCATGCATTATAATATTTTTACTGATAAATATATAATCTTTTTTTTTATTTTTTGATTTAAAAAAAATGTTTCTTTTATTATTTTTTTATTATGGTAATATTTTTCTTGATTTATTCTATATATTATATGTTTTCTATATATCTATGATTTATTTTTATTCCATGTATATTATATATTAATTTATATAATATTATATATATGTAGGATATATTACAGTTATGCATTATGTTACTTACTATTTGTTATTATAAGTTATCTAGTATTTTACAATTTATATTTTGTTTTATACATGATGAGAGAGATTACGAGAAATATTATTTAATATTATTTTAAAATTATTGTAGTGTACTATTAATTATTTTCTTTTTTTTAATTTCTAATTTAATTTATATAATTTTTATATTTATCATTATAATTTTTGTTTTTTTGTTTTATCATATATTAGTATATATTAGTGTATGTGGGTGTGTTTGGGTACATGATTGGATATGCTTGAGTCATTGGGTGTATTAGGGATGTATAGTATGCATCGGGGAATAAGGATATCAGCGTTTACACCTCTGGCAATGGTGTAATCCCTAATGATATAGGATTTGGAGCACCCTTACCTGAAAGTTGATGTTCTACGCATCCTGGGTATACTCGGTGGTAATGGTATTATCCTTTGTTGTACTTAATAGCAGCCTTATATCTAGTATTGTTTTACATTTTTTTAAATTTGTGTTTATTTTAAAAAAAATTATGTTTATTTCATTTATATTTAATTTAATAGTATTATAGATTGATTGTTTGTAATATTTTATATTATATACACTTTATGTAATACATTTTTAATAAAATCTTATTTTTATATATTTTTATATATATATTTTATTTATATATTATCGTTTACTAATATACTTCTCGTAATTTCGTAAATAGGTGAATGACCAGACAAGCTTTTGCTTTTTCATTCATCTAGGCTTTTAAGCCAACTCTGAGTATTATTATATATATATATATATATATATATATATATATATATATATATATATATATATATATATATACAGCTTCGAAGATACATTAGAGCCATATGGTTATAAGTGAGAACTTCATCTAAGTTCCTGGATGGGATTAAAGGACTCCACCAAATAAAAATAATAATAACAATATATATATATATATATATATATATATTAGTATTTATATTAATATATATTATATTTATATTATATATACTGTCAGTATGTGGTTCAAATTTAAAGCGATTCGTATGCATATTTAATGAAATATCGTCGTTTCGTCGTATTTCACGTATCGGTCGTTTAATTATGACACGCGCTCGTACTGACCTCTAGTGGTGACCTCTGGGACGGTTGTCAAGGTCGCGAATACTCGCGCTTCCTTCTCGACGATGCGCCAACACACGTTGTAGTAGTAGAAGTAGGTGACGGAGAAGTGGCCGGAGTACCTGCCACCAGAGGTAGCGCCCCCTATCATCAGTAGGTTAGTGGTCGCGGAACACTCGTCTTGGTCGTCGCTATCGTAGGACTCGTGACTCTCCGCTACGATAGTCACTCCCGCTGTGCCGTCGTTAATGTACATAGTCGCCCCGTACGTAGGGTGCCACGACAGGTAAAAGCTGGCTCCTTCGCGGATGATGAACGCGGAATTGTCGTGGGTTACGGTAGCCTGCCAGACGCGCTTGTTTACCATCACTCGGTAGTGGAACTGATTGTATCTGAATACGTGTGCGCGCGCGGGTTGTAGTAAGTCAATCCGTGTGGGTCGAGATATGTGTTTAATATAAATGTAAATAATATATATATATATTTATATTTATATATATATAAATGTATTGTTTATTAATCTAGAGGAATTATGAAATTAGAGTGAATTTTAACGTAAAACTTAACTTATAAAATCGATAAAGATAAATACAAAGCGTGAAGTTAAATCGTTATGGGAATACGTTTAATGAAACGCTCGTAGGATTGAGAACTAAAAATGAGAATACGCGAGATCGCGCGAAAGTGTGAAATATGATTACACGTCGGAATGCGGTAAGTTTTCGGGCTAGAAATCATCGCGAGCATAAGTTAGCTACCTCGCTCTCTGTACCTGTAATAGAACGTGATACCGCACGTAGAGAACAGAACGGCTCCGTCGGCGGGGTTCTTGGCGAACGTCACACCTATGACGTAGGTGAAACCGTGACCGGAGCAGTCGCTGATGTTTCCTGTGTAGTGAGACATGAGGTAGTATCGCAGTCAGGGATGGCATCGTAGCTATTGTTAGGGAGAGGAACGGAGAGCATCATGCTCATAGAAAGCGACAAAGATCATCGGTCGGTTACTTCACAGTCGCTTGTGTCGCTACTATGCTAAAGCTGGGTTCATAATGAACATGTGGCGGTGTATGTATACTAACGAAAAAGATTTAATTTTTCTGATATATGCCCGAATATATATGCATATATATATATATATATGTATATATATATATATATAGAATTTAACAATTCTATAATCTGAACTGTTTACACAAATACTCTATATTGAGAACATACACTGTGAGCGCGTGTGTGATCGCAGCTGAACGCTAACCGAAGCACGACAGTTGTTTAGGTTTGATGAGACACCCGCGAGCTTCAGACGCGAAGTGGATTCTCTTTACGGGCGACGTTTTGAAAGTTACGCCGCTCATAAATTCAAAAGTGGAAAAGTTTGTCTGCGGTATTAGGTAATATTCGAGATGTAAAAATTTGTAATGACATCACGAATTTAAAAATTATATAGTAAATATATATATATATATGCATATATGATAAAAAATGTATATTAATTTAATATGAATAATTAGCATACAATAAATTTAATTTTCGTAGAGTTTATTACAGATTAGAATTAAATATTGAAAGTAAGTTATTATTACAATGTATAATTAATGATATCATTATATAATACATGATGAATTTTGCATATTGAATAAGTAAATTCATGTTTAATAAAAAAAATATAGAATAATAATCATAAAAAAATTAGTTAGAAAATTATAAAGTTGTAATTAATCATAAATATTGAAATTAATATCGAAATTCTGTCACCGTCTTATTATATTATCACATTATTTACATCAATAACACTTATAGGATGAGAGGAACCTGAATACTGATATCTATGTTATCGTAATGTTGGCAGATGAATCTGTAGATCACATGATCAGTTCTAGGTATGTAAGGGATTGTGTAGGCGGGCTCGTCTGTACCTAGTATAGGCGTATAAAATCCTTTTTCTGATGAGTGATATATCTTGTATTAATAGATGTTATCACATTAATACTATAATAGTATGTATACTATTCTTTTAATAAATAATTGACATACTTTAAAATAATCGATATACTCTTTTAGTTAAATATTATATTTATATTTTAGAATTAATAAATTAATGAATTAAAAAATAGTAAAATTTGATTATATATTAAAAAGTAAGCAAACATGATTTTATTTGGTTCTATTATTTTGAATATAATCGATATAAAAATAATATAATTATATAAATGAAAACTAACCGAAATAGTAAATTCCATGCTGAAATAGAACATATCTACTGACACTATATAATATTAAATCTTCTATAGTAAATACAGCAAGACTTTGGTATCCAATTGAAATAATATTTGTCACAGATTCTGATACCATCTACATAGGTTATTAATTTGTTAATAGTAATACTTACGTATTACAATACTATATCATCTTAATTTAAATAGTAAAATTAAATAATTACATAAAAAATTATATAACAATAACAAATATAATCATTGTGAATACCAACCTACCATGTATTATTAATTATTTAATTTAATTTAAAAGTAATAGAAAAAGAAAATTAAATATTCCATTAAAATAAGTACAAATAAAAAACAAATTTTAAATATTAACATTCTATAGAATATAATTTTAATATAAAACGAATATATATCTGTTAAGTTGTATAAGAAATCTGCATAGTATTTAAACAATAGATAACACAGTAGGCTACCCCTACCACTACCACTACCACTACCACTACCACTACCACTACCACTACCACTACCACTACCACTACCACTACCACTACCACTACCACTACCACTACCACTACCACTACTACTACTACTACTACTACTACTACTACTACTACTACTACTACTACTACTACTACTACTACTACTACTACTACTACTACTACTACTACTACTACGTAAGTTAACCTTCCTGGTCTGGTATTGCACAGTCTCAATGATTTGGTGGTCGTTCAGGTACACGCTGAATACGAGTGACTCATCCATCGAGAACTCAAATTTCCAGGAGGTGCTACCAGCGGTGATACGGAACTCGGTGGTGAGGAAGGAGGCGTACCAAACCCTGGTGAGTGTAGCGAACCTCACTACGAAGCGATTAGACTTCAGGTAGAATGTGAATCCCTGTAGTAAGTGTGCACTAGTAGAGTTGTGAAGGGGTGGGGACCCCACCGTGGGTACTAGTAGAGTTGTGAAGGGGGGCACTAGTAGAGTTGTGAAGGGGGGTAATAGTAGAGTTGTGAAGGGAAGGGGGGCACTAGTAGAGTTGTGAAGGGGGGCACTAGTAGAGTTGTGAAGGGAAGGGGGGTACTAGTAGAGTTGTGAAGGGAAGGGGGGTACTAGTAGAGTTGTGAAGGGAACGGGGGTACTAGTAGAGTTGTGAAGGGGGGCACTAGTAGAGTTGTGAAGGGAAGGGGGGTACTAGTAGAGTTGTGAAGGGAAGGGGGGCACTAGTAGAGTTGTGAAGGGAAGGGGGGTACTAGTAGAGTTGTGAAGGGGGGCACTAGTAGAGTTGTGAAGAGGGGCACTAGTAGAGTTGTGAAGGGGGTACTAGTAGAGTTGTGAAGGGAAGGGGGGTACTAGTAGAGTTGTGAAGGGGGGCACTAGTAGAGTTGTGAAGGGGGGCACTAGTAGAGGTGTGAAGGGAAGGGGGGCACTAGTAGAGTTGTGAAGGGAAGGGGGGTACTAGTAGAGTTGTGAAGGGGGGCACTAGTAGAGTTGTGAAGGGGGGCACTAGTAGAGTTGTGAAGGGAAGGGGGGCACTAGTAGAGTTGTGAAGGGGGGTACTAGTAGAGTTGTGAAGGGGGGCACTAGTAGAGTTGTGAAGGGGGTACTAGTAGAGTTGTGAAGGGGGGTACTAGTAGAGTTGTGAAGGGGGTACTAGTAGAATTGTGAAGGGGGGCACTAGTAGAGTTGTGAAGGGAAGGGGGGCACTAGTAGAGTTGTGAAGGGGGGTACTAGTAGAGTTGTGAAGGGAAGGGGGGTACTAGTAGAGTTGTGAAGGGGGGCACTAGTAGAGTTGTGAAGGGGGGCACTAGTAGAGTTGTGAAGGGGGGCACTAGTAGAGTTGTGAAGGGAAGGGGGGCACTAGTAGAGTTGTGAAGGGGGGCACTAGTAGAGTTGTGAAGGGGGGCACTAGTAGAGTTGTGAAGGGAAGGGGGGTACTAGTAGAGTTGTGAAGGGAAGGGGGGTACTAGTAGAGTTGTGAAGGGGGTACTAGTAGAGTTGTGAAGGGGGGCACTAGTAGAGTTGTGAAGGGAAGGGGGGCACTAGTAGAGTTGTGAAGGGGGGCACTAGTAGAGTTGTGAAGGGGGGCACTAGTAGAGTTGTGAAGGGAAGGGGGGTACTAGTAGAGTTGTGAAGGGAAGGGGGGTACTAGTAGAGTTGTGAAGGGAAGGGGGGCACTAGTAGGGTTGTGAAGGGAAGGGGGGTACTAGTAGAGTTGTGAAGGGGGTACTAGTAGAGTTGTGAAGGGAAGGGGGGTACTAGTAGAGTTGTGAAGAGGGGTACTAGTAGAGTTGTGAAGGGAAGGGGGGTACTAGTAGAGTTGTGAAGGGGGGTACTAGTAGAGTTGTGAAGGGGGGTACTAGTAGAGTTGTGAAGGGGGGTACTAGTAGAGTTGTGAAGGGGGGCACTAGTAGAGTTATGAAGGGGGGCACTAGTAGAGTTGTGAAGGGAAGGGGGGCACTAGTAGAGTTGTGAAGGGAAGGAGGGCACTAGTAGAGTTGTGAAGGGAAGGGGGGGGGTACTATTAGAGTTGTGAAGGGAAGGGGGGTACTAGTAGAGTTGTGAAGGGAACGGGGG
Organism: Osedax fenrisi; assembly: GCA_964019155.1. Lineage (NCBI taxonomy): Eukaryota > Metazoa > Annelida > Polychaeta > Sabellida > Siboglinidae > Osedax > Osedax fenrisi. The sequence continues at coordinate 79,243,885 of OZ025239.1, forward strand.
CACTAGTAGAGTTGTGAAGAGAAGGGGGGTACTAGTAGAGTTGTGAAGGGAAGGGGGGTACTAGTAGAGTTGTGAAGGGAACGGGGGTACTAGTAGAGTTGTGAAGGGGGGTACTAGTAGAGTTGTGAAGGGGGGTACTAGTAGAGTTGTGAAGGGAAGGGGGTACTAGTAGAGTTGTGAAGGGAAGGGGGTAGTAGTAGAGTTGTGAACGGGGGTACTAGTAGAGTTGTGAAGGGAAGGGGGGCACTAGTAGAGTTGTGAAGGGAAGGGGGGCACTAGTAGAGTTGTGAAGGGGGGTACTAGTAGAGTTGTGAAGGGGGGCACTAGTAGAGTTGTGAAGGGAAGGGGGGTACTAGTAGAGTTGTGAAGGGAAGGGGGCACTAGTAGAGTTGTGAAGGGAAGGGGGGCACTAGTAGAGTTGTGAAGGGGGGTACTAGTAGAGTTGTGAAGGGGGGCACTAGTAGAGTTGTGAAGGGAAGGGGGGCACTAGTAGAGTTGTGAAGGGGGCACAAGTAGGGTTGTGAAGGGAAGGGGGGTACTAGTAGAGTTGTGAAGGGAAGGGGGGTACTAGTAGAGTTGTGAAGGGAAGGGGGGCACTAGTAGAGTTGTGAACGGGGGCACTAGTAGAGTTGTGAAGGGGGGGGGGCACTAGTAGAGTTGTGAAGGGGGGTACTAGTAGAGTTGTGAAGGGAATGGGGGCACTAGTAGAGTTGTGAAGGGAAGGGGGGTACTAGTAGAGTTGTGAAGGGGGGCACTAGTAGAGTTGTGAAGGGGGGCACTAGTAGAGTTGTGAAGGGAAGGGGGGCACTAGTAGAGTTGTGAAGGGGGGTACTAGTAGAGTTGTGAAGGGGGGCACTAGTAGAGTTGTGAAGGGGGTACTAGTAGAGTTGTGAAGGGGGGTACTAGTAGAGTTGTGAAGGGGGTACTAGTAGAATTGTGAAGGGGGGCACTAGTAGAGTTGTGAAGGGAAGGGGGGCACTAGTAGAGTTGTGAAGGGGGGTACTAGTAGAGTTGTGAAGGGAAGGGGGGTACTAGTAGAGTTGTGAAGGGGGGCACTAGTAGAGTTGTGAAGGGGGGCACTAGTAGAGTTGTGAAGGGGGGCACTAGTAGAGTTGTGAAGGGAAGGGGGGCACTAGTAGAGTTGTGAAGGGGGGCACTAGTAGAGTTGTGAAGGGGGGCACTAGTAGAGTTGTGAAGGGAAGGGGGGTAGTAGTAGAGTTGTGAAGGGAAGGGGGGTACTAGTAGAGTTGTGAAGGGGGTACTAGTAGAGTTGTGAAGGGGGGCACTAGTAGAGTTGTGAAGGGAAGGGGGGCACTAGTAGAGTTGTGAAGGGGGGCACTAGTAGAGTTGTGAAGGGGGGCACTAGTAGAGTTGTGAAGGGAAGGGGGGTACTAGTAGAGTTGTGAAGGGAAGGGGGGTACTAGTAGAGTTGTGAAGGGAAGGGGGGCACTAGTAGGGTTGTGAAGGGAAGGGGGGTACTAGTAGAGTTGTGAAGGGAAGGGGGGTACTAGTAGAGTTGTGAAGGGAAGGGGGGCACTAGTAGAGTTGTGAACGGGGGCACTAGTAGAGTTGTGAAGGGGGGGGGGGGCACTAGTAGAGTTGTGAAGGGGGGTACTAGTAGAGTTGTGAAGGGAATGGGGGCACTAGTAGAGTTGTGAAGGGAAGGGGGGTACTAGTAGAGTTGTGAAGGGGGGCACTAGTAGAGTTGTGAAGGGGGGCACTAGTAGAGTTGTGAAGGGAAGGGGGGCACTAGTAGAGTTGTGAAGGGGGGTACTAGTAGAGTTGTGAAGGGGGTACTAGTAGAGTTGAGAAGGGGGGTACTAGTAGAGTTGTGAAGGGGGTACTAGTAGAATTGTGAAGGGGGGCACTAGTAGAGTTGTGAAGGGAAGGGGGGCACTAGTAGAGTTGTGAAGGGGGGTACTAGTAGAGTTGTGAAGGGAAGGGGGGTACTAGTAGAGTTGTGAAGGGGGGCACTAGTAGAGTTGTGAAGGGGGGCACTAGTAGAGTTGTGAAGGGGGGCACTAGTAGAGTTGTGAAGGGAAGGGGGGCACTAGTAGAGTTGTGAAGGGGGGCACTAGTAGAGTTGTGAAGGGGGGCACTAGTAGAGTTGTGAAGGGAAGGGGGGTACTAGTAGAGTTGTGAAGGGAAGGGGGGTACTAGTAGAGTTGTGAAGGGGGTACTAGTAGAGTTGTGAAGGGGGGCACTAGTAGAGTTGTGAAGGGAAGGGGGGCACTAGTAGAGTTGTGAAGGGGGGCACTAGTAGAGTTGTGAAGGGGGGCACTAGTAGAGTTGTGAAGGGAAGGGGGGTACTAGTAGAGTTGTGAAGGGAAGGGGGGTACTAGTAGAGTTGTGAAGGGAAGGGGGGCACTAGTAGGGTTGTGAAGGGAAGGGGGGTACTAGTAGAGTTGTGAAGGGGGTACTAGTAGAGTTGTGAAGGGAAGGGGGGTACTAGTAGAGTTGTGAAGGGGGGTACTAGTAGAGTTGTGAAGGGAAGGGGGGTACTAGTAGAGTTGTGAAGGGGGGTACTAGTAGAGTTGTGAAGGGGGGCACTAGTAGAGTTATGAAGGGGGGCACTAGTAGAGTTGTGAAGGGAAGGGGGGCACTAGTAGAGTTGTGAAGGGAAGGAGGGCACTAGTAGAGTTGTGAAGGGAAGGGGGGGGTACTAGTAGAGTTGTGAAGGGAAGGGGGGTACTAGTAGAGTTGTGAAGGGAACGGGGGCACTAGTAGAGTTGTGAAGAGAAGGGGGGTACTAGTAGAGTTGTGAAGGGAAGGGGGGTACTAGTAGAGTTGTGAAGGGAACGGGGGTACTAGTAGAGTTGTGAAGGGGGGTACTAGTAGAGTTGTGAAGGGGGGTACTAGTAGAGTTGTGAAGGGGGGTACTAGTAGAGTTGTGAAGGGAAGGGGGTACTAGTAGAGTTGTGAAGGGAAGGGGGTAGTAGTAGAGTTGTGAACGGGGGTACTAGTAGAGTTGTGAAGGGAAGGGGGGCACTAGTAGAGTTGTGAAGGGAAGGGGGGCACTAGTAGAGTTGTGAAGGGGGGTACTAGTAGAGTTGTGAAGGGGGGCACTAGTAGAGTTGTGAAGGGAAGGGGGGTACTAGTAGAGTTGTGAAGGGAAGGGGGCACTAGTAGAGTTGTGAAGGGAAGGGGGGCACTAGTAGAGTTGTGAAGGGGGGTACTAGTAGAGTTGTGAAGGGGGGCACTAGTAGAGTTGTGAAGGGAAGGGGGGCACTAGTAGAGTTGTGAAGGGGGCACTAGTAGGGTTGTGAAGGGAAGGGGGGTACTAGTAGAGTTGTGAAGGGAAGGGGGGTACTAGTAGAGTTGTGAAGGGAAGGGGGGCACTAGTAGAGTTGTGAACGGGGGCACTAGTAGAGTTGTGAAGGGGGGGGGGCACTAGTAGAGTTGTGAAGGGGGGTACTAGTAGAGTTGTGAAGGGAATGGGGGCACTAGTAGAGTTGTGAAGGGAAGGGGGGTAATAGTAGAGTTGTGAAGGGAACGGGGGCACTAGTAGAGTTGTGAAGGGGGGCACTAGTAGAGTTGTGAAGGGAGGCACTAGTAGAGTTGTGAAGGGAAGGGGGGTACTAGTAGAGTTGTGAAGGGAAGGGGGCACTAGTAGAGTTGTGAAGGGAAGGGGGGCACTAGTAGGGTTGTGAAGGAAAGGGGGTACTAGTAGAGTTGTGAAGGGAAGGGGGGTACTAGTAGAGTTGTGAAGGGAACGGGGGCACTAGTAGAGTTGTGAAGGGAATGGGGGCACTAGTAGAGTTGTGAAGGGAAGGGGGGTAATAGTAGAGTTGTGAAGGGAACGGGGGCACTAGTAGAGTTGTGAAGGGGGGCACTAGTAGAGTTGTGAAGGGGGGCACTAGTAGAGTTGTGAAGGGAAGGGGGGTACTAGTAGAGTTGTGAAGGGAAGGGGGCACTAGTAGAGTTGTGAAGGGAAGGGGGGCACTAGTAGGGTTGTGAAGGGAAGGGGGGTACTAGTAGAGTTGTGAAGGGAAGGGGGGCACTAGTAGAGTTGTGAAGGGAAGGAGGGCACTAGTAGAGTTGAGAAGGGAAGGGGGGGTACTAGTAGAGTTGTGAAGGGAAGGGGGGTACTAGTAGAGTTGTGAAGGGAACGGGGGCACTAGTAGAGTTGTGAAGGGAAGGGGGGTACTAGTAGAGTTGTGAAGGGAAGGGGGGTACTAGTAGAGTTGTGAAGGGAACGGGGGTACTAGTAGAGTTGTGAAGGGGGGTACTAGTAGAGTTGTGAAGGGGGGTACTAGTAGAGTTGTGCAGGGAAGGGGGGTACTAGTAGAGTTGTGAAGGGAAGGGGGTAGTAGTAGAGTTGTGAACGGGGGTACTAGTAGAGTTGTGAAGGGAAGTGGGGCACTAGTAGAGTTGTGAAGGGAAGGGGGGCACTAGTAGAGTTGTGAAGGGGGGTACTAGTAGAGTTGTGAAGGGAAGGGGGGTACTAGTAGAGTTGTGAAGGGGGGTACTAGTAGAGTTGTGAAGGGAAGGGGGGTACTAGTAGAGTTGTGGAGGGGGGTACTAGTAGAGTTGTGAAGGGGGGCACTAGTAGAGTTGTGAAGGGGGGCACTAGTAGAGTTGTGAAGGGAAGGGGGGCACTAGTAGAGTTGTGAAGGGAAGGAGGGCACTAGTAGAGTTGTGAAGGGAAGGGGGGGGGGTACTAGTAGAGTTGTGAAGGGAAGGGGGGTACTAGTAGAGTTGTGAAGGGAACGGGGGCACTAGTAGAGTTGTGAAGAGAAGGGGGGTACTAGTAGAGTTGTGAAGGGAAGGGGGGTACTAGTAGAGTTGTGAAGGGAACGGGGGTACTAGTAGAGTTGTGAAGGGGGGTACTAGTAGAGTTGTGAAGGGGGGTACTAGTAGAGTTGTGAAGGGGGGTACTAGTAGAGTTGTGAAGGGAAGGGGGGTACTAGTAGAGTTGTGAAGGGAAGGGGGTAGTAGTAGAGTTGTGAACGGGGGTACTAGTAGAGTTGTGAAGGGAAGGGGGGCACTAGTAGAGTTGTGAAGGGAAGGGGGGCACTAGTAGAGTTGTGAAGGGGGGTACTAGTAGAGTTGTGAAGGGGGGCACTAGTAGAGTTGTGAAGGGAAGGGGGGTACTAGTAGAGTTGTGAAGGGGGGCACTAGTAGAGTTGTGAAGGGAAGGGGGGCACTAGTAGAGTTGTGAAGGGGGGTACTAGTAGAGTTGTGAAGGGGGGCACTAGTAGAGTTGTGAAGGGAAGGGGGGCACTAGTAGAGTTGTGAAGGGGGCACTAGTAGGGTTGTGAAGGGAAGGGGGGTACTAGTAGAGTTGTGAAGGGAAGGGGGGTACTAGTAGAGTTGTGAAGGGAAGGGGGGTACTAGTGGAGTTGTGAAGGGAAGGGGGGTACTAGTAGAGTTGTGAAGGGAAGGGGGGTACTAGTAGAGTTGTGAAGAGAAGGGGGCACTAGTAGAGTTGTGAAGGGGGCACTAGTAGGGTTGTGAAGGGAAGGGGGGTACTAGTAGAGTTGTGAAGGGAAGGGGGGTACTAGTAGAGTTGTGAAGGGAAGGGGGGTACTAGTAGAGTTGTGAAGAGAAGGGGGTACTAGTAGAGTTGTGAAGGGGGTACTAGTAGAGTTGTGAAGGGGGGCACTAGTAGAGTTGTGAAGGGGGGCACTAGTAGAGTTGTGAAGGGAAGGGGGGTACTAGTAGAGTTGTGAAGGGGGGCACTAGTAGAGTTGTGAAGGGGGGCACTAGTAGAGTTGTGAAGGGAAGGGGGGTACTAGTAGAGTTGTGAAGGGGGTACTAGTAGAGTTGTGAAGGGGGGCACTAGTAGAGTTGTGAAGGGAAGGGGGGCACTAGTAGAGTTGTGAAGGGGGTACTAGTAGAGTTGTGAAGGGGGGCACTAGTAGAGTTGTGAAGGGAAGGGGGGTACTAGTAGAGTTGTGAAGGGGGGCACTAGTAGAGTTGTGAAGGGAAGGGGGGCACTAGTAGAGTTGTGAAGGGGGGCACTAGTAGAGTTGTGAAGGGGGGCACTAGTAGAGTTGTGAAGGGAAGGGGGGTACTAGTAGAGTTGTGAAGGGGGTACTAGTAGAGTTGTGAAGGGGGGCACTAGTAGAGTTGTGAAGGGAAGGGGGGTACTAGTAGAGTTGTGAAGGGGGGTACTAGTAGAGTTGTGAAGGGAATGGGGGCACTAGTAGAGTTGTGAAGGGAAGGGGGGTAATAGTAGAGTTGTGAAGGGAACGGGGCACTAGTAGAGTTGTGAAGGGGGGCACTAGTAGAGTTGTGAAGGGAGGCACTAGTAGAGTTGTGAAGGGAAGGGGGGCACTAGTAGAGTTGTGAAGGGGGTACTAGTAGAGTTGTGAAGGGGGGCACTAGTAGAGTTGTGAAGGGGGGCACTAGTAGAGTTGTGAAGGGGGGCACTAGTAGAGTTGTGAAGGGGGGCACTAGTAGAGTTGTGAAGGGAAGGGGGGCACTAGTAGAGTTGTGAAGGGGGTACTAGTAGAGTTGTGAAGGTGGGCACTAGTAGAGTTGTGAAGGGAAGGGGGGCACTAGTAGAGTTGTGAAGGGGGTACTAGTAGAGTTGTGAAGGGGGGCACTAGTAGAGTTGTGAAGGGGGGCACTAGTAGAGTTGTGAAGGGAAGGGGGGTACTAGTAGAGTTGTGAAGGGAAGGGGGGTACTAGTAGAGTTGTGAAGGGAAGGGGGGTACTAGTAGAGTTGTGAAGGGGGTACTAGTAGAGTTGTGAAGGGGGGCACTAGTAGAGTTGTGAAGGGGGGCACTAGTAGAGTTGTGAAGGGGGGCACTAGTAGAGTTGTGAAGGGGGGCACTAGTAGAGTTGTGAAGGGAAGGGGGGCACTAGTAGAGTTGTGAAGGGAAGGGGGGCACTAGTAGGGTTGTGAAGGGAAGGGGGGTACTAGTAGAGTTGTGAAGGGAACGGGGGCACTAGTAGAGTTGTGAAGGGGGGCACTAGTAGAGTTGTGAAGGGAAGGGGGGTACTAGTAGAGTTGTGAAGGGAACGGGGGCACTAGTAGAGTTGTGAAGGGGGGTACTAGTAGAGTTGTGAAGGGAAAGGGGGTACTAGTAGAGTTGTGAAGGGAAGGGGGCACTAGTAGAGTTGTGAAGGGAAGGGGGGTACTAGTAGAGTTGTGAAGGGAAGGGGGCACTAGTAGAGTTGTGAAGGGAACGGGGGCACTAGTAGAGTTGTGAAGGGGGGCACCAGTAGAGTTGTGAAGGGGGGCACTAGTAGAGTTGTGAAGGGAAGGGGGGTACTAGTAGAGTTGTGAAGGGAAGGGGGCACTAGTAGAGTTGTGAAGGGAAGGGGGCACTAGTAGAGTTGTGAAGGGAAGGGGGGTACTAGTAGAGTTGTGAAGGGAAGGGGGGTACTAGTAGAGTTGTGAAGGGAACGGGGGCACTAGTAGAGTTGTGAAGGGGGGCACCAGTAGAGTTGTGAAGGGGGGCACTAGTAGAGTTGTGAAGGGAAGGGGGGTACTAGTAGAGTTGTGAAGGGAAGGGGGCACTAGTGGAGTTGTGAAGGGAAGGGGGGCACTAGTAGGGTTGTGAAGGGGGGCACTAGTAGAGTTGTGAAGGGAAGGGGGGTACTAGTAGAGTTGTGAAGGGAACGGGGGCACTAGTAGAGTTGTGAAGGGGGGTATTAGTAGAGTTGTGAAGGGAAGGGGGTACTAGTAGAGTTGTGAAGGGAAGGGGGGTACTAGTAGAGTTGTGAAGGGAACGGGGGCACTAGTAGAGTTGTGAAGGGGGGTACTAGTAGAGTTGTGAAGGGAAGGGGGGTACTAGTAGAGTTGTGAAGGGAAGGGGGGTACTAGTAGAGTTGTGAAGGGAAGGGGGGCACTAGTAGAGTTGTGAAGGGAAGGGGGGTAATAGTAGAGTTGTGAAGGGGGGTACTAGTAGAGTTGTGAAGGGGGCACTAGTATAGTTGTGAAGGGGGGCACTAGTAGAGTTGTGAAGGGGAGCACTAGTAGAGTTGTGAAGGGAAGGGGGGCACTAGTAGAGTTGTGAAGGGAAGGGGGGCACTAGTAGGGTTGTGAAGGGAAGGGGGTACTAGTAGAGTTGTGAAGGGAACGGGGGCACTAGTAGAGTTGTGAAGGGGGGCACTAGTAGAGTTGTGAAGGGAAGGGGGGTACTAGTAGAGTTGTGAAGGGAAGGGGGGCACTAGTAGGGTTGTGAAGGGAAGGGGTTACTAGTAGAGTTGTGAAGGGGAGTACTAGTAGAGTTGTGAAGGGGGGCACTAGTAGAGTTGTGAAGGGGGGCACTAGTAGAGTTGTGAAGGGGAGCACTAGTAGAGTTGTGAAGGGAAGGGGGCACTAGTAGAGTTGTGAAGGGAAGGGGGGCACTAGTAGGGTTGTGAAGGGAAGGGGGGTACTAGTAGAGTTGTGAAGGGAACGGGGGCACTAGTAGAGTTGTGAAGGGGGGCACTAGTAGAGTTGTGAAGGGAAGGGGGGTACTAGTAGAGTTGTGAAGGGAACGGGGGCACTAGTAGAGTTGTGAAGGGGGGTACTAGTAGAGTTGTGAAGGGAAAGGGGGTACTAGTAGAGTTGTGAAGGGAAGGGGGCACTAGTAGAGTTGTGAAGGGAAGGGGGGTACTAGTAGAGTTGTGAAGGGAACGGGGGCACTAGTAGAGTTGTGAAGGGGGGCACTAGTAGAGTTGTGAAGGGGGGCACTAGTAGAGTTGTGAAAGGAAGGGGGGTACTAGTAGAGTTGTGAAGGGAAGGGGGCACTAGTAGAGTTGTGAAGGGGGGTACTAGTAGAGTTGTGAAGGGAAGGGGGGTACTAGTAGAGTTGTGAATGGAAGGGGGGTACTAGTAGAGTTGTGAAGGGAACGGGGGCAGTAGTAGAGTTGTGAAGGGAAGGGGGGCACTAGTAGAGTTGTGAAGGGAAGGGGGGTACTAGTAGAGTTGTGAAGGGAACGGGGGCAGTAGTAGAGTTGTGAAGGGGGCACTAGTAGAGTTGTGAAGGGAAGGGGGGTAATAGTAGAGTTGTGAAGGGGGGGGGTACTAGTAGAGTTGTGAAGGGAAGGGGGGGTACTAGTAGAGTTGTGAAGGGAATGGGGGCAGTAGTAGAGTTGTGAAGGGAAGGGGGGCACTAGTAGAGTTGTGAAGGGAAGGGGGGTACTAGTAGAGTTGTGAAGGGAACGGGGGCAGTAGTAGAGTTGTGAAGGGGCACTAGTAGAGTTGTGAAGGGAAGGGGGGCACTAGTAGAGTTGTGAAGGGAAGGGGGGTACTAGTAGAGTTGTGAAGGGAACGGGGGCAGTAGTAGAGTTGTGAAGGGGGCACTAGTAGAGTTGTGAAGGGAAGGGGGGCACTAGTAGAGTTTTGAAGGGAAGGGGGGTACTAGTAGAGTTGTGAAGGGAAGGGGGGTACTAGTAGAGTTGTGAAGGGAAGGGGGGTACTAGTAGAGTTGTGAAGGGAACGGGGGCAGTAGTAGAGTTGTGAAGGGGGGCACTAGTAGAGTTGTGAAGGGAAGGGGGCACTAGTAGAGTTGTGAAGGGAAGGGGGCACTAGTAGAGTTGTGAAGGGAAGGGGGGTACTAGTAGAGTTGTGAAGGGAAGGGGGGTACTAGTAGAGTTGTGAAGGGAACGGGGGCACTAGTAGAGTTGTGAAGGGGGGCACCAGTAGAGTTGTGAAGGGGGGCACTAGTAGAGTTGTGAAGGGAAGGGGGGTACTAGTAGAGTTGTGAAGGGAAGGGGGCACTAGTGGAGTTGTGAAGGGAAGGGGGGCACTAGTAGGGTTGTGAAGGGGGGCACTAGTAGAGTTGTGAAGGGAAGGGGGGTACTAGTAGAGTTGTGAAGGGAACGGGGGCACTAGTAGAGTTGTGAAGGGGGGTATTAGTAGAGTTGTGAAGGGAAGGGGGTACTAGTAGAGTTGTGAAGGGAAGGGGGGTACTAGTAGAGTTGTGAAGGGAACGGGGGCACTAGTAGAGTTGTGAAGGGGGGTACTAGTAGAGTTGTGAAGGGAAGGGGGGTACTAGTAGAGTTGTGAAGGGAAGGGGGGTACTAGTAGAGTTGTGAAGGGAAGGGGGGCACTAGTAGAGTTGTGAAGGGAAGGGGGGTAATAGTAGAGTTGTGAAGGGGGGTACTAGTAGAGTTGTGAAGGGGGCACTAGTAGAGTTGTGAAGGGGGGCACTAGTAGAGTTGTGAAGGGGAGCACTAGTAGAGTTGTGAAGGGAAGGGGGGCACTAGTAGAGTTGTGAAGGGAAGGGGGGCACTAGTAGGGTTGTGAAGGGAAGGGGGTACTAGTAGAGTTGTGAAGGGAACGGGGGCACTAGTAGAGTTGTGAAGGGGGGCACTAGTAGAGTTGTGAAGGGAAGGGGGGTACTAGTAGAGTTGTGAAGGGAAGGGGGGCACTAGTAGGGTTGTGAAGGGAAGGGGGTACTAGTAGAGTTGTGAAGGGGAGTACTAGTAGAGTTGTGAAGGGGGGCACTAGTAGAGTTGTGAAGGGGGGCACTAGTAGAGTTGTGAAGGGGAGCACTAGTAGAGTTGTGAAGGGAAGGGGGCACTAGTAGAGTTATGAAGGGAAGGGGGGCACTAGTAGGGTTGTGAAGGGAAGGGGGGTACTAGTAGAGTTGTGAAGGGAACGGGGGCACTAGTAGAGTTGTGAAGGGGGGCACTAGTAGAGTTGTGAAGGGAAGGGGGGTACTAGTAGAGTTGTGAAGGGAACGGGGGCACTAGTAGAGTTGTGAAGGGGGGTACTAGTAGAGTTGTGAAGGGAAAGGGGGTACTAGTAGAGTTGTGAAGGGAAGGGGGCACTAGTAGAGTTGTGAAGGGAAGGGGGGTACTAGTAGAGTTGTGAAGGGAACGGGGGCACTAGTAGAGTTGTGAAGGGGGGCACTAGTAGAGTTGTGAAGGGGGGCACTAGTAGAGTTGTGAAAGGAAGGGGGGTACTAGTAGAGTTGTGAAGGGAAGGGGGCACTAGTAGAGTTGTGAAGGGGGGTACTAGTAGAGTTGTGAAGGGAAGGGGGGTACTAGTAGAGTTGTGAATGGAAGGGGGGTACTAGTAGAGTTGTGAAGGGAACGGGGGCAGTAGTAGAGTTGTGAAGGGAAGGGGGGCACTAGTAGAGTTGTGAAGGGAAGGGGGGTACTAGTAGAGTTGTGAAGGGAACGGGGGCAGTAGTAGAGTTGTGAAGGGAAGGGGGGGTAATAGTAGAGTTGTGAAGGGGGGGGGGGTACTAGTAGAGTTGTGAAGGGAAGGGGGGTACTAGTAGAGTTGTGAAGGGAATGGGGGCAGTAGTAGAGTTGTGAAGGGAAGGGGGGCACTAGTAGAGTTGTGAAGGGAAGGGGGGTACTAGTAGAGTTGTGAAGGGAACGGGGGCAGTAGTAGAGTTGTGAAGGGGGCACTAGTAGAGTTGTGAAGGGAAGGGGGGCACTAGTAGAGTTGTGAAGGGAAGGGGGGTACTAGTAGAGTTGTGAAGGGAACGGGGGCAGTAGTAGAGTTGTGAAGGGGGCACTAGTAGAGTTGTGAAGGGAAGGGGGGCACTAGTAGAGTTGTGAAGGGAAGGGGGGTACTAGTAGAGTTGTGAAGGGAAGGGGGGTACTAGTAGAGTTGTGAAGGGAAGGGGGGTACTAGTAGAGTTGTGAAGGGAACGGGGGCAGTAGTAGAGTTGTGAAGGGGGGCACTAGTAGAGTTGTGAAGGGAAGGGGGGCACTAGTAGAGTTGTGAAGGGAAGGGGGGTACTAGTAGAGTTGTGAAGGGAAGGGGGGTACTAGTAGAGTTGTGAAGGGAACGGGGGCAGTAGTAGAGTTGTGAAGGGGGCACTAGTAGAGTTGTGAAGGGAAGGGGGGGTACTAGTAGAGTTGTGAAGGGGGATACTAGTAGAGTTGTGAAGGGTAGGGGGGCACTAGTAGAGTTGTGAAGTGAACGGGGGCACTAGTAGAGTTGTGAAGGGAAGGGGGGGGTACTAGTAGAGTTGTGAAGGGAAGGGGGGTACTAGTAGAGTTGTGAAGGGAAGGGGGGTACTAGTAGAGTTGTGAAGGGAAGGGGGGCACTAGTAGGGTTGTGAAGGGAAGGGGGTACTAGTAGAGTTGTGAAGGGGGGTACTAGTAGAGTTGTGAAGGGAAGGGGGGCACTAGTAGAGTTGTGAAGTGAAGGGGGGTACTAGTAGAGTTGTGAAGGGAAGGGGGGCACTAGTAGGGTTGTGAAGGGAAGGGGGTACTAGTAGAGTTGTGAAGGGGGGCACTAGTAGAGTTGTGAAGGGAAGGGGGGTACTAGTAGAGTTGTGAAGGGAACGGGGGTACTAGTAGAGTTGTGAAGGGAACGGGGGCAGTAGTAGAGTTGTGAAGGGAAGGGGGGCACTAGTAGAGTTGTGAAGGGAAGGGGGGTACTAGTAGAGTTGTGAAGGGAAGGGGGGTACTAGTAGAGTTGTGAAGGGAAGGGGGGTACTAGTAGAGTTGTGAAGGGAACGGGGGCAGTAGTAGAGTTGTGAAGGGAAGGGGGGCACTAGTAGGGTTGTGAAGGGAAGGGGGTACTAGTAGAGTTGTGAAGGGGGGCACTAGTAGAGTTGTGAAGGGAAGGGGGGGGGGTACTAGTAGAGTTGTGAAGGGAAGGGGGGCACTAGTAGGGTTGTGAAGGGAAGGGGGTACTAGTAGAGTTGTGAAGGGGGGCACTAGTAGAGTTGTGAAGGGAAGGGGGATAATAGTAGAGTTGTGAAGGGGGGCACTAGTAGAGTTGTGAAGGGAAGGGGGGTACTAGTAGAGTTGTGAAGGGAACGGGGGCAGTAGTAGAGTTGTGAAGGGAAGGGGGGCACTAGTAGAGTTGTGAAGGGAAGGGGGGTAATAGTAGAGTTGTGAAGGGGGGGGGGTACTAGTAGAGTTGTGAAGGGAAGGGGGGTACTAGTAGAGTCGTGAAGGGAAGGGGGGCATTAGTAGGGTTGTGAAGGGAAGGGGGTACTAGTAGAGTTGTGAAGGGGGGTACTAGTAGAGTTGTGAAGTGAACGGGGGCACTAGTAGAGTTGTGAAGGGAAGGGGGGCAGTAGTAGAGTTGTGAAGGGAACGAGGGGCAGTAGTAGAGTTGTGAAGGGGGCACTAGTAGAGTTGTGAAGGGAAGGGGGGTAATAGTAGAGTTGTGAAGGGGGGGGGGTACTAGTAGAGTTGTGAAGGGAAGGGGGGTACTAGTAGAGTTGTGAAGGGGGGGGGTACTAGTAGAGTTGTGAAGGGAAGGGGGGCACTAGTAGGGTTGTGAAGGGGGGCACTAGTAGAGTTGTGAAGGGAAGGGGGGTACTAGTAGAGTTGTGAAGGGAACGGGGGCACTAGTAGAGTTGTGAAGGGGGGTATTAGTAGAGTTGTGAAGGGAAGGGGGTACTAGTAGAGTTGTGAAGGGAAGGGGGGTACTAGTAGAGTTGTGAAGGGAACGGGGGCACTAGTAGAGTTGTGAAGGGGGGTACTAGTAGAGTTGTGAAGGGAAGGGGGGTACTAGTAGAGTTGTGAAGGGAAGGGGGGTACTAGTAGAGTTGTGAAGGGAAGGGGGGCACTAGTAGAGTTGTGAAGGGAAGGGGGGTAATAGTAGAGTTGTGAAGGGGGGTACTAGTAGAGTTGTGAAGGGGGGCACTAGTAGAGTTGTGAAGGGGGGCACTAGTAGAGTTGTGAAGGGGGGCACTAGTAGAGTTGTGAACGGGGGCACTAGTAGAGTTGTGAAGGGAAGGGGGGCAGTAGTAGAGTTGTGAAGGGAACGAGGGGCAGTAGTAGAGTTGTGAAGGGGGCACTAGTAGAGTTGTGAAGGGAAGGGGGGTAATAGTAGAGTTGTGAAGGGGGGGGGGGGTACTAGTAGAGTTGTGAAGGGAAGGGGGGTACTAGTAGAGTTGTGAAGGGGGGGGTACTAGTAGAGTTGTGAAGGGAAGGGGGGCACTAGTGGGGTTGTGAAGGGGGGCACTAGTAGAGTTGTGAAGGGAAGGGGGGTACTAGTAGAGTTGTGAAGGGAACGGGGGCACTAGTAGAGTTGTGAAGGGGGTATTAGTAGAGTTGTGAAGGGAAGGGGGTACTAGTAGAGTTGTGAAGGGAAGGGGGGTACTAGTAGAGTTGTGAAGGGAACGGGGGCACTAGTAGAGTTGTGAAGGGGGGTACTAGTAGAGTTGTGAAGGGAAGGGGGTACTAGTAGAGTTGTGAAGGGAAGGGGGGCACTAGTAGGGTTGTGAAGGGAAGGGGGTACTAGTAGAGTTGTGAAGGGAACGGGGGCACTAGTAGAGTTGTGAAGGGGGGCACTAGTAGAGTTGTGAAGGGAAGGGGGGTACTAGTAGAGTTGTGAAGGGAAGGGGGGCACTAGTAGGGTTGTGAAGGGAAGGGGGTACTAGTAGAGTTGTGAAGGGGAGTACTAGTAGAGTTGTGAAGGGGGGCACTAGTAGAGTTGTGAAGGGGGGCACTAGTAGAGTTGTGAAGGGGAGCACTAGTAGAGTTGTGAAGGGAAGGGGGCACTAGTAGAGTTGTGAAGGGAAGGGGGGCACTAGTAGGGTTGTGAAGGGAAGGGGGGTACTAGTAGAGTTGTGAAGGGAACGGGGGCACTAGTAGAGTTGTGAAGGGGGGCACTAGTAGAGTTGTGAAGGGAAGGGGGGTACTAGTAGAGTTGTGAAGGGAACGGGGGCACTAGTAGAGTTGTGAAGGGGGGTACTAGTAGAGTTGTGAAGGGAAAGGGGGTACTAGTAGAGTTGTGAAGGGAAGGGGGCACTAGTAGAGTTGTGAAGGGGGTACTAGTAGAGTTGTGAAGGGGGGCACTAGTAGAGTTGTGAAGGGGGGCACTAGTAGAGTTGTGAAGGGAAGGGGGGCACTAGTAGAGTTGTGAAGGGGGGCACTAGTAGAGTTGTGATGGGGGGCACTAGTCGAGTTGTGAAGGGAAGGGGGGCACTAGTAGAGTTGTGAAGGGGGGCACTAGTAGAGTTGTGAAGGGAAGGGGGGTACTAGTAGAGTTGTGAAGGGAAGGGGGGTACTAGTAGAGTTGTGAAGGGAAGGGGGGTACTAGTAGAGTTGTGAAGGGGGTACTAGTAGAGTTGTGAAGGGGGGCACTAGTAGAGTTGTGAAGGGGGGCACTAGTAGAGTTGTGAAGGGGGGCACTAGTAGAGTTGTGAAGGGAAGGGGGGCACTAGTAGAGTTGTGAAGGGGGTACTAGTAGAGTTGTGAAGGTGGGCACTAGTAGAGTTGTGAAGGGAAGGGGGGCACTAGTAGAGTTGTGAAGGGGGTACTAGTAGAGTTGTGAAGGGGGGCACTAGTAGAGTTGTGAAGGGGGGCACTAGTAGAGTTGTGAAGGGAAGGGGGGTACTAGTAGAGTTGTGAAGGGAAGGGGGGTAATAGTAGAGTTGTGAAGGGAAGGGGGGTACTAGTAGAGTTGTGAAGGGGGTACTAGTAGAGTTGTGAAGGGGGGCACTAGTAGAGTTGTGAAGGGGGGCACTAGTAGAGTTGTGAAGGGGGGCACTAGTAGAGTTGTGAAGGGGGGCACTAGTAGAGTTGTGAAGGTGGGCACTAGTAGAGTTGTGAAGGGAAGGGGGGCACTAGTAGAGTTGTGAAGGGGGTACTAGTAGAGTTGTGAAGGGGGGCACTAGTAGAGTTGTGAAGGGGGGCACTAGTAGAGTTGTGAAGGGAAGGGGGGTACTAGTAGAGTTGTGAAGGGAAGGGGGGTAATAGTAGAGTTGTGAAGGGAAGGGGGGTACTAGTAGAGTTGTGAAGGGGGTACTAGTAGAGTTGTGAAGGGGGGCACTAGTAGAGTTGTGAAGGGGGGCACTAGTAGAGTTGTGAAGGGGGGCACTAGTAGAGTTGTGAAGGGGGGCACTAGTAGAGTTGTGAAGGGAAGGGGGGCACTAGTAGAGTTGTGAAGGGAAGGGGGGCACTAGTAGGGTTGTGAAGGGAAGGGGGGTACTAGTAGAGTTGTGAAGGGAACGGGGGCACTAGTAGAGTTGTGAAGGGGGGCACTAGTAGAGTTGTGAAGGGAAGGGGGGTACTAGTAGAGTTGTGATGGGAACGGGGGCACTAGTAGAGTTGTGAAGGGGGGTACTAGTAGAGTTGTGAAGGGAAAGGGGGTACTAGTAGAGTTGTGAAGGGAAGGGGGCACTAGTAGAGTTGTGAAGGGAAGGGGGGTACTAGTAGAGTTGTGAAGGGAAGGGGGCACTAGTAGAGTTATGAAGGGAACGGGGGCACTAGTAGAGTTGTGAAGGGGGGCACCAGTAGAGTTGTGAAGGGGGGCACTAGTAGAGTTGTGAAGGGAAGGGGGGTACTAGTAGAGTTGTGAAGGGAAGGGGGCACTAGTAGAGTTGTGAAGGGAAGGGGGCACTAGTAGAGTTGTGAAGGGAAGGGGGGTACTAGTAGAGTTGTGAAGGGAAGGGGGTACTAGTAGAGTTGTGAAGGGAACGGGGCACTAGTAGAGTTGTGAAGGGGGGCACCAGTAGAGTTGTGAAGGGGGGCACTAGTAGAGTTGTGAAGGGAAGGGGGGTACTAGTAGAGTTGTGAAGGGAAGGGGGCACTAGTGGAGTTGTGAAGGGAAGGGGGGCACTAGTAGGGTTGTGAAGGGGGGCACTAGTAGAGTTGTGAAGGGAAGGGGGGTACTAGTAGAGTTGTGAAGGGAACGGGGGCACTAGTAGAGTTGTGAAGGGGGGTATTAGTAGAGTTGTGAAGGGAAGGGGGTACTAGTAGAGTTGTGAAGGGAAGGGGGGTACTAGTAGAGTTGTGAAGGGAACGGGGGCACTAGTAGAGTTGTGAAGGGGGGTACTAGTAGAGTTGTGAAGGGAAGGGGGGTACTAGTAGAGTTGTGAAGGGAAGGGGGGTACTAGTAGAGTTGTGAAGGGAAGGGGGGCACTAGTAGAGTTGTGAAGGGAAGGGGGGTAATAGTAGAGTTGTGAAGGGGGGTACTAGTAGAGTTGTGAAGGGGGGCACTAGTAGAGTTGTGAAGGGGGGCACTAGTAGAGTTGTGAAGGGGAGCACTAGTAGAGTTGTGAAGGGAAGGGGGGCACTAGTAGAGTTGTGAAGGGAAGGGGGGCACTAGTAGGGTTGTGAAGGGAAGGGGGTACTAGTAGAGTTGTGAAGGGAACGGGGGCACTAGTAGAGTTGTGAAGGGGGGCACTAGTAGAGTTGTGAAGGGAAGGGGGGTACTAGTAGAGTTGTGAAGGGAAGGGGGGCACTAGTAGGGTTGTGAAGGGAAGGGGGTACTAGTAGAGTTGTGAAGGGGAGTACTAGTAGAGTTGTGAAGGGGGGCACTAGTAGAGTTGTGAAGGGGGGCACTAGTAGAGTTGTGAAGGGGAGCACTAGTAGAGTTGTGAAGGGAAGGGGGCACTAGTAGAGTTGTGAAGGGAAGGGGGGCACTAGTAGGGTTGTGAAGGGAAGGGGGGTACTAGTAGAGTTGTGAAGGGAACGGGGGCACTAGTAGAGTTGTGAAGGGGGGCACTAGTAGAGTTGTGAAGGGAAGGGGGGTACTAGTAGAGTTGTGAAGGGAACGGGGGCACTAGTAGAGTTGTGAAGGGGGGTACTAGTAGAGTTGTGAAGGGAAAGGGGGTACTAGTAGAGTTGTGAAGGGAAGGGGGCACTAGTAGAGTTGTGAAGGGAAGGGGGGTACTAGTAGAGTTGTGAAGGGAACGGGGGCACTAGTAGAGTTGTGAAGGGGGCACTAGTAGAGTTGTGAAGGGGGGCACTAGTAGAGTTGTGAAAGGAAGGGGGGTACTAGTAGAGTTGTGAAGGGAAGGGGGCACTAGTAGAGTTGTGAAGGGGGGTACTAGTAGAGTTGTGAAGGGAAGCGGGGTACTAGTAGAGTTGTGAATGGAAGGGGGGTACTAGTAGAGTTGTGAAGGGAACGGGGGCAGTAGTAGAGTTGTGAAGGGAAGGGGGGCACTAGTAGAGTTGTGAAGGGAAGGGGGGTACTAGTAGAGTTGTGAAGGGAACGGGGGCAGTAGTAGAGTTGTGAAGGGGGCACTAGTAGAGTTGTGAAGGGAAGGGGGGTAATAGTAGAGTTGTGAAGGGCGGGGGGTACTAGTAGAGTTGTGAAGGGAAGGGGGGTACTAGTAGAGTTGTGAAGGGAATGGGGGCAGTAGTAGAGTTGTGAAGGGAAGGGGGGCACTAGTAGAGTTGTGAAGGGAAGGGGGGTACTAGTAGAGTTGTGAAGGGAACGGGTGCAGTAGTAGAGTTGTGAAGGGGGCACTAGTAGAGTTGTGAAGGGAAGGGGGGCACTAGTAGAGTTGTGAAGGGAAGGGGGGTACTAGTAGAGTTGTGAAGGGAACGGGGGCAGTAGTAGAGTTGTGAAGGGGGCACTAGTAGAGTTGTGAAGGGAAGGGGGGCACTAGTAGAGTTGTGAAGGGAAGGGGGGTACTAGTAGAGTTGTGAAGGGAAGGGGGGTACTAGTAGAGTTGTGAAGGGAAGGGGGGTACTAGTAGAGTTGTGAAGGGAACGGGGGCAGTAGTAGAGTTGTGAAGGGGGGCACTAGTAGAGTTGTGAAGGGAAGGGGGGCACTAGTAGAGTTGTGAAGGGAAGGGGGGTACTAGTAGAGTTGTGAAGTGAAGGGGGGTACTAGTAGAGTTGTGAAGGGAAGGGGGGCACTAGTAGGGTTGTGAAGGGAAGGGGGTACTAGTAGAGTTGTGAAGGGGGGCACTAGTAGAGTTGTGAAGGGAAGGGGGGTACTAGTAGAGTTGTGAAGGGAACGGGGGTACTAGTAGAGTTGTGAAGGGAACGGGGGCAGTAGTAGAGTTGTGAAGGGAAGGGGGGCACTAGTAGAGTTGTGAAGGGAAGGGGGGTACTAGTAGAGTTGTGAAGGGAAGGGGGGTACTAGTAGAGTTGGAAGGGAAGGGGGGTACTAGTAGAGTTGTGAAGGGAACGGGGGCAGTAGTAGAGTTGTGAAGGGAAGGGGGGCACTAGTAGGGTTGTGAAGGGAAGGGGGTACTAGTAGAGTTGTGAAGGGGGGCACTAGTAGAGTTGTGAAGGGAAGGGGGGGGGGTACTAGTAGAGTTGTGAAGGGAAGGGGGGTACTAGTAGAGTTGTGAAGGGAACGGGGGTACTAGTAGAGTTGTGAAGGGAACGGGGGCAGTAGTAGAGTTGTGAAGGGGGCACTAGTAGAGTTGTGAAGGGAAGGGGGATAATAGTAGAGTTGTGAAGGGGGGCACTAGTAGAGTTGTGAAGGGAAGGGGGGTACTAGTAGAGTTGTGAAGGGAACGGGGGCAGTAGTAGAGTTGTGAAGGGAAGGGGGGCACTAGTAGAGTTGTGAAGGGAAGGGGGGTAATAGTAGAGTTGTGAAGGGGGGGGGTACTAGTAGAGTTGTGAAGGGAAGGGGGGTACTAGTAGAGTCGTGAAGGGAAGGGGGGCACTAGTAGGGTTGTGAAGGGAAGGGGGTACTAGTAGAGTTGTGAAGGGGGGTACTAGTAGAGTTGTGAAGTGAACGGGGGCACTAGTAGAGTTGTGAAGGGAAGGGGGGCAGTAGTAGAGTTGTGAAGGGAACGGGGGCAGTAGTAGAGTTGTGAAGGGGGCACTAGTAGAGTTGTGAAGGGAAGGGGGGTAATAGTAGAGTTGTGAAGGGGGGGGGGTACTAGTAGAGTTGTGAAGGGAAGGGGGGTACTAGTAGAGTTGTGAAGGGGGGGGGGGTACTAGTAGAGTTGTGAAGGGAAGGGGGGCACTAGTAGGGTTGTGAAGGGGGGCACTAGTAGAGTTGTGAAGGGAAGGGGGGTACTAGTAGAGTTGTGAAGGGAACGGGGGAACTAGTAGAGTTGTGAAGGGGGGTATTAGTAGAGTTGTGAAGGGAAGGGGGTACTAGTAGAGTTGTGAAGGGAAGGGGGGTACTAGTAGAGTTGTGAAGGGAAGGGGGGTACTAGTAGAGTTGTGAAGGGAAGGGGGGTACTAGTAGAGTTGTGAAGGGAAGGGGGGCACTAGTAGAGTTGTGAAGGGAAGGGGGGTAATAGTAGAGTTGTGAAGGGGGGTACTAGTAGAGTTGTGAAGGGGGGCACTAGTAGAGTTGTGAAGGGGGGCACTAGTAGAGTTGTGAAGGGGAGCACTAGTAGAGTTGTGAAGGGAAGGGGGGGCACTAGTAGAGTTGTGAAGGGAAGGGGGGCACTAGTAGGGTTGTGAAGGGAAGGGGGTACTAGTAGAGTTGTGAAGGGAACGGGGGCACTAGTAGAGTTGTGAAGGGGGGCACTAGTAGAGTTGTGAAGGGAAGGGGGGTACTAGTAGAGTTGTGAAGGGAAGGGGGGCACTAGTAGGGTTGTGAAGGGAAGGGGGTACTAGTAGAGTTGTGAAGGGGAGTACTAGTAGAGTTGTGAAGGGGGGCACTAGTAGAGTTGTGAAGGGGGGCACTAGTAGAGTTGTGAAGGGGAGCACTAGTAGAGTTGTGAAGGGAAGGGGCACTAGTAGAGTTGTGAAGGGAAGGGGGGCACTAGTAGGGTTGTGAAGGGAAGGGGGTACTAGTAGAGTTGTGAAGGGAACGGGGGCACTAGTAGAGTTGTGAAGGGGGGCACTAGTAGAGTTGTGAAGGGAAGGGGGGTACTAGTAGAGTTGTGAAGGGAACGGGGGCACTAGTAGAGTTGTGAAGGGGGGTACTAGTAGAGTTGTGAAGGGAAAGGGGGTACTAGTAGAGTTGTGAAGGGAAGGGGGCACTAGTAGAGTTGTGAAGGGAAGGGGGGTACTAGTAGAGTTGTGAAGGGAACGGGGGCACTAGTAGAGTTGTGAAGGGGGGCACTAGTAGAGTTGTGAAGGGAACGGGGGCAGTAGTAGAGTTGTGAAGGGGGCACTAGTAGAGTTGTGAAGGGAAGGGGGGCACTAGTAGAGTTGTGAAGGGAAGGGGGGTACTAGTAGAGTTGTGAAGGGAACGGGGGCAGTAGTAGAGTTGTGAAGGGGGCACTAGTAGAGTTGTGAAGGGAAGGGGGGCACTAGTAGAGTTGTGAAGGGAAGGGGGGTACTAGTAGAGTTGTGAAGGGAAGGGGGGTACTAGTAGAGTTGTGAAGGGAAGGGGGGTACTAGTAGAGTTGTGAAGGGAACGGGGGCAGTAGTAGAGTTGTGAAGGGGGGCACTAGTAGAGTTGTGAAGGGAAGGGGGGCACTAGTAGAGTTGTGAAGGGAAAGGGGGTACTAGTAGAGTTGTGAAGGGAAGGGGGGTACTAGTAGAGTTGTGAAGGGAACGGGGGCAGTAGTAGAGTTGTGAAGGGGGCACTAGTAGAGTTGTGAAGGGAAGGGGGGGTACTAGTAGAGTTGTGAAGGGGGATACTAGTAGAGTTGTGAAGGGAAGGGGGGTACTAGTAGAGTTGTGAAGGGAACGGGGGCAGTAGTAGAGTTGTGAAGGGGGCACTAGTAGAGTTGTGAAGGGAAGGGGGGTAATAGTAGAGTTGTGAAGGGGGGGGGGGGTACTAGTAGAGTTGTGAAGGGAAGGGGGGTACTAGTAGAGTTGTGAAGGGAATGGGGGCAGTAGTAGAGTTGTGAAGGGAAGGGGGGCACTAGTAGAGTTGTGAAGGGAAGGGGGGTAATAGTAGAGTTGTGAAGGGAACGGGGGCAGTAGTAGAGTTGTGAAGGGGGCACTAGTAGAGTTGTGAAGGGAAGGGGGGCACTAGTAGAGTTGTGAAGGGAAGGGGGGTACTAGTAGAGTTGTGAAGGGAACGGGGGCAGTAGTAGAGATGTGAAGGGGGCACTAGTAGAGTTGTGAAGGGAAGGGGGGCACTAGTAGAGTTGTGAAGGGAAGGGGGGTACTAGTAGAGTTGTGAAGGGAAGGGGGGTACTAGTAGAGTTGTGAAGGGAAGGGGGGTACTAGTAGAGTTGTGAAGGGAACGGGGGCAGTAGTAGAGTTGTGAAGGGGGGCACTAGTAGAGTTGTGAAGGGAAGGGAGGCACTAGTAGAGTTGTGAAGGGAAGGGGGGTACTAGTAGAGTTGTGAAGGGAAGGGGGGTACTAGTAGAGTTGTGAAGGGAACGGGGGCAGTAGTAGAGTTGTGAAGGGGGCACTAGTAGAGTTGTGAAGGGAAGGGGGGGTACTAGTAGAGTTGTGAAGGGGGATACTAGTAGAGTTGTGAAGGGAAGGGGGGCACTAGTAGAGTTGTGAAGTGAACGGGGGCACTAGTAGAGTTGTGAAGGGAAGGGGGGGGTACTAGTAGAGTTGTGAAGGGAAGGGGGGTACTAGTAGAGTTGTGAAGGGAAGGGGGGTACTAGTAGAGTTGTGAAGGGAAGGGGGGCACTAGTAGGGTTGTGAAGGGAAGGGGGTACTAGTAGAGTTGTGAAGGGGGGTAATAGTAGAGTTGTGAAGGGAAGGGGGGCACTAGTAGAGTTGTGAAGGGGGGCACTAGTAGAGTTGTGAAGGGAAGGGGGGGGTACTAGTAGAGTTGTGAAGGGAAGGGGGGTACTAGTAGAGTTGTGAAGGGAACGGGGGTACTAGTAGAGTTGTGAAGGGAACGGGGGCAGTAGTAGAGTTGTGAAGGGAAGGGGGGCACTAGTAGAGTTGTGAAGGGAAGGGGGGTACTAGTAGAGTTGTGAAGGGAAGGGGGGTACTAGTAGAGTTGTGAAGGGAAGGGGGGTACTAGTAGAGTTGTGAAGGGAACGGGGGCAGTAGTAGAGTTGTGAAGGGAAGGGGGGCACTAGTAGGGTTGTGAAGGGAAGGGGGTACTAGTAGAGTTGTGAAGGGAAGGGGGGGGGGTACTAGTAGAGTTGTGAAGGGAAGGGGGGTACTAGTAGAGTTGTGAAGGGAACGGGGGTACTAGTAGAGTTGTGAAGGGAACGGGGGCAGTAGTAGAGTTGTGAAGGGGGCACTAGTAGAGTTGTGAAGGGAAGGGGGATAATAGTAGAGTTGTGAAGGGGGGCACTAGTAGAGTTGTGAAGGGAAGGGGGGTACTAGTAGAGTTGTGAAGGGAACGGGGGCAGTAGTAGAGTTGTGAAGGGAAGGGGGGCACTAGTAGAGTTGTGAAGGGAAGGGGGGTAATAGTAGAGTTGTGAAGGGGGGGGGGGTACTAGTAGAGTTGTGAAGGGAAGGGGGGTACTAGTAGAGTTGTGAAGGGAAGGGGGGCACTAGTAGGGTTGTGAAGGGAAGGGGGTACTAGTAGAGTTGTGAAGGGGGGTACTAGTAGAGTTGTGAAGTGAACGGGGGCACTAGTAGAGTTGTGAAGGGAAGGGGGCACTAGTAGAGTTGTGAAGGGGGGCACTAGTAGAGTTGTGAAGGGAAGGGGGGTACTAGTAGAGTTGTGAAGGGAACGGGGGCACTAGTAGAGTTGTGAAGGGGGGTACTAGTAGAGTTGTGAAAGGGAAAGGGGGTACTAGTAGAGTTGTGAAGGGAAGGGGGCACTAGTAGAGTTGTGAAGGGAAGGGGGGTACTAGTAGAGTTGTGAAGGGAACAGGGGCACTAGTAGAGTTGTGAAGGGGGGCACTAGTAGAGTTGTGAAGGGAACGGGGGCAGTAGTAGAGTTGTGAAGGGGGCACTAGTAGAGTTGTGAAGGGAAGGGGGGCACTAGTAGAGTTGTGAAGGGAAGGGGGGTACTAGTAGAGTTGTGAAGGGAACGGGGGCAGTAGTAGAGTTGTGAAGGGGGCACTAGTAGAGTTGTGAAGGGAAGGGGGGCACTAGTAGAGTTGTGAAGGGAAGGGGGGTACTAGTAGAGTTGTGAAGGGAAGGGGGGTACTAGTAGAGTTGTGAAGGGAAGGGGGGTACTAGTAGAGTTGTGAAGGGAACGGGGGCAGTAGTAGAGTTGTGAAGGGGGGCACTAGTAGAGTTGTGAAGGGAAGGGGGGCACTAGTAGAGTTGTGAAGGGAAGGGGGGTACTAGTAGAGTTGTGAAGGGAAGGGGGGTACTAGTAGAGTTGTGAAGGGAACGGGGGCAGTAGTAGAGTTATGAAGGGGGCACTAGTAGAGTTGTGAAGGGAAGGGGGGGTACTAGTAGAGTTGTGAAGGGGGATACTAGTAGAGTTGTGAAGGGAAGGGGGGTACTAGTAGAGTTGTGAATGGAAGGGGGGTACTAGTAGAGTTGTGAAGGGAACGGGGGCAGTAGTAGAGTTGTGAAGGGAAGGGGGGCACTAGTAGAGTTGTGAAGGGAAGGGGGGTACTAGTAGAGTTGTGAAGGGAACGGGGGCAGTAGTAGAGTTGTGAAGGGGGCACTAGTAGAGTTGTGAAGGGAAGGGGGGTAATAGTAGAGTTGTGAAGGGGGGGGGGGGTACTAGTAGAGTTGTGAAGGGAAGGGGGGTACTAGTAGAGTTGTGAAGGGAATGGGGGCAGTAGTAGAGTTGTGAAGGGAAGGGGGGCACTAGTAGAGTTGTGAAGGGAAGGGGGGTAATAGTAGAGTTGTGAAGGGAACGGGGGCAGTAGTAGAGTTGTGAAGGGGGCACTAGTAGAGTTGTGAAGGGAAGGGGGGCACTAGTAGAGTTGTGAAGGGAAGGGGGGTACTAGTAGAGTTGTGAAGGGAACGGGGGCAGTAGTAGAGTTGTGAAGGGGGCACTAGTAGAGTTGTGAAGGGAAGGGGGGCACTAGTAGAGTTGTGAAGGGAAGGGGGGTACTAGTAGAGTTGTGAAGGGAAGGGGGGTACTAGTAGAGTTGTGAAGGGAAGGGGGGTACTAGTAGAGTTGTGAAGGGAACGGGGGCAGTAGTAGAGTTGTGAAGGGGGGCACTAGTAGAGTTGTGAAGGGAAGGGGGGCACTAGTAGAGTTGTGAAGGGAAGGGGGGTACTAGTAGAGTTGTGAAGGGAAGGGGGGTACTAGTAGAGTTGTGAAGGGAACGGGGGCAGTAGTAGAGTTGTGAAGGGGGCACTAGTAGAGTTGTGAAGGGAAGGGGGGGTACTAGTAGAGTTGTGAAGGGGGATACTAGTAGAGTTGTGAAGGGAAGGGGGGCACTAGTAGAGTTGTGAAGTGAACGGGGGCACTAGTAGAGTTGTGAAGGGAAGGGGGGGGTACTAGTAGAGTTGTGAAGGGAAGGGGGGTACTAGTAGAGTTGTGAAGGGAAGGGGGGTACTAGTAGAGTTGTGAAGGGAAGGGGGGCACTAGTAGGGTTGTGAAGGGAAGGGGGTACTAGTAGAGTTGTGAAGGGGGGTAATAGTAGAGTTGTGAAGGGAAGGGGGGCACTAGTAGAGTTGTGAAGTGAAGGGGGGTACTAGTAGAGTTGTGAAGGGAAGTGGGGCACTAGTAGGGTTGTGAAGGGAAGGGGGTACTAGTAGAGTTGTGAAGGGGGGCACTAGTAGAGTTGTGAAGGGAAGGGGGGGGGTACTAGTAGAGTTGTGAAGGGAAGGGGGGTACTAGTAGAGTTGTGAAGGGAACGGGGGTACTAGTAGAGTTGTGAAGGGAACGGGGGCAGTAGTAGAGTTGTGAAGGGAAGGGGGGCACTAGTAGAGTTGTGAAGGGAAGGGGGGTACTAGTAGAGTTGTGAAGGGAAGGGGGGTACTAGTAGAGTTGTGAAGGGAAGGGGGGTACTAGTAGAGTTGTGAAGGGAACGGGGGCAGTAGTAGAGTTGTGAAGGGAAGGGGGGCACTAGTAGGGTTGTGAAGGGAAGGGGGTACTAGTAGAGTTGTGAAGGGGGGCACTAGTAGAGTTGTGAAGGGAAGGGGGGGGGTACTAGTAGAGTTGTGAAGGGAAGGGGGGTACTAGTAGAGTTGTGAAGGGAACGGGGGTACTAGTAGAGTTGTGAAGGGAACGGGGGCAGTAGTAGAGTTGTGAAGGGGGCACTAGTAGAGTTGTGAAGGGAAGGGGGATAATAGTAGAGTTGTGAAGGGGGGCACTAGTAGAGTTGTGAAGGGAAGGGGGGTACTAGTAGAGTTGTGAAGGGAACGGGGGCAGTAGTAGAGTTGTGAAGGGAAGGGGGGCACTAGTAGAGTTGTGAAGGGAAGGGGGGTAATAGTAGAGTTGTGAAGGGGGGGGGGTACTAGTAGAGTTGTGAAGGGAAGGGGGGTACTAGTAGAGTTGTGAAGGGAAGGGGGGCACTAGTAGGGTTGTGAAGGGAAGGGGGTACTAGTAGAGTTGTGAAGGGGGGTAATAGTAGAGTTGTGAAGGGGGGGGGGTACTAGTAGAGTTGTGAAGGGAAGGGGGGCACTAGTAGAGTTGTGAAGTGAACGGGGGCACTAGTAGAGTTGTGAAGGGGGGCACTAGTAGAGTTGTGAAGGGAAGGGGGGCACTAGTAGAGTTGTGAAGTGAACGGGGGCACTAGTAGAGTTGTGAAGGGAAGGGGGGGTACTAGTAGAGTTGTGAAGGGAAGGGGGGCACTAGTAGAGTTGTGAAGGGAACGGGGTAATAGTAGAGTTGTGAAGGGGGGGGTACTAGTAGAGTTGTGAAGGGGGGGGTACTAGTAGAGTTGTGAAGGGGGGGGTACTAGTAGAGTTGTGAAGGGGGGTACTAGTAGAGTTGTGAAGGGAAGGGGGGCACTAGTAGAGTTGTGAAGTGAATGGGGGCACTAGTAGAGTTGTGAAGGGAAGGGGGTAATAGTAGAGTTGTGAAGGGGGGGGGTACTAGTAGAGTTGTGAAGGGAAGGGGGGTACTAGTAGAGTTGTGAAGGGAAGGGGGGCACTAGTAGGGTTGTGAAGGGAAGGGGGTACTAGTAGAGTTGTGAAGGGGGGGTACTAGTAGAGTTGTGAAGGGAAGGGGGGCACTAGTAGAGTTGTGAAGGGGGGTACTAGTAGAGTTGTGAAGGGAAGGGGGTACTAGTAGATTTGTGAAGGGAAGGGGGGCACTAGTAGAGTTGTGAAGGGAAGGGGGGCACTAGTAGGGTTGTGAAAGGAAGGGGGGCACTAGTAGAGTTGTGAAGGGAATGGGGGGGCACTAGTAGAGTTGTGAAGGGAAGGGGGGCACTAGTAGAGTTGTGAACGGGGGCACTAGTAGAGTTGTGAAGGGGGGGGGCACTAGTAGAGTTGTGAAGGGGGGTACTAGTAGAGTTGTGAAGGGAATGGGGGCACTAGTAGAGTTGTGAAGGGAAGGGGGGTAATAGTAGAGTTGTGAAGGGAACGGGGGCACTAGTAGAGTTGTGAAGGGGGGCACTAGTAGAGTTGTGAAGGGAGGCACTAGTAGAGTTGTGAAGGGAAGGGGGGGTACTAGTAGAGTTGTGAAGGGAAGGGGCACTAGTAGAGTTGTGAAGGGAAGGGGGGCACTAGTAGGGTTGTGAAGGGAAGGGGGGGTACTAGTAGAGTTGTGAAGGGAAGGGGGGTACTAGTAGAGTTGTGAAGGGAACGGGGGCACTAGTAGAGTTGTGAAGGGAATGGGGGCACTAGTAGAGTTGTGAAGGGAAGGGGGGTAATAGTAGAGTTGTGAAGGGAACGGGGGCACTAGTAGAGTTGTGAAGGGGGGCACTAGTAGAGTTGTGAAGGGGGGCACTAGTAGAGTTGTGAAGGGAAGGGGGGTACTAGTAGAGTTGTGAAGGGAAGGGGGCACTAGTAGAGTTGTGAAGGGAAGGGGGGCACTAGTAGGGATGTGAAGGGAAGGGGGGTACTAGTAGAGTTGTGAAGGGAAGGGGGGCACTAGTAGAGTTGTGAAGGGAAGGAGGGCACTAGTAGAGTTGAGAAGGGAAGGGGGGGGGGGTACTAGTAGAGTTGTGAAGGGAAGGGGGGTACTAGTAGAGTTGTGAAGGGAACGGGGGCACTAGTAGAGTTGTGAAGGGAAGGGGGGTACTAGTAGAGTTGTGAAGGGAAGGGGGGTACTAGTAGAGTTGTGAAGGGAACGGGGGTACTAGTAGAGTTGTGAAGGGGGGGTACTAGTAGAGTTGTGAAGGGGGGTACTAGTAGAGTTGTGAAGGGGGGTACTAGTAGAGTTGTGAAGGGAAGGGGGGTACTAGTAGAGTTGTGAAGGGAAGGGGGTAGTAGTAGAGTTGTGAACGGGGGTACTAGTAGAGTTGTGAAGGGAAGGGGGGCACTAGTAGAGTTGTGAAGGGAAGGGGGGCACTAGTAGAGTTGTGAAGGGGGGTACTAGTAGAGTTGTGAAGGGAAGGGGGGTACTAGTAGAGTTGTGAAGGGGGGTACTAGTAGAGTTGTGAAGGGAAGGGGGGTACTAGTAGAGTTGTGAAGGGGGGTACTAGTAGAGTTGTGAAGGGGGGCACTAGTAGAGTTGTGAAGGGGGGCACTAGTAGAGTTGTGAAGGGAAGGGGGGCACTAGTAGAGTTGTGAAGGGAAGGAGGGCACTAGTAGAGTTGTGAAGGGAAGGGGGGGGGGTACTAGTAGAGTTGTGAAGGGAAGGGGGGTACTAGTAGAGTTGTGAAGGGAACGGGGGCACTAGTAGAGTTGTGAAGAGAAGGGGGGTACTAGTAGAGTTGTGAAGGGAAGGGGGGTACTAGTAGAGTTGTGAAGGGAACGGGGGTACTAGTAGAGTTGTGAAGGGGGGTACTAGTAGAGTTGTGAAGGGGGGTACTAGTAGAGTTGTGGAGGGGGTACTAGTATAGTTGTGAAGGGAAGGGGGGTACTAGTAGAGTTGTGAAGGGAAGGGGGTAGTAGTAGAGTTGTGAACGGGGGTACTAGTAGAGTTGTGAAGGGAAGGGGGGCACTAGTAGAGTTGTGAAGGGAAGGGGGGCACTAGTAGAGTTGTGAAGGGGGGTACTAGTAGAGTTGTGAAGGGGGGCACTAGTAGAGTTGTGAAGGGAAGGGGGGTACTAGTAGAGTTGTGAAGGGAAGGGGGCACTAGTAGAGTTGTGAAGGGAAGGGGGGCACTAGTAGAGTTGTGAAGGGGGGTACTAGTAGAGTTGTGAAGGGGGGCACTAGTAGAGTTGTGAAGGGAAGGGGGGCACTAGTAGAGTCGTGAAGGGGGCACTAGTAGGGTTGTGAAGGGAAGGGGGGTACTAGTAGAGTTGTGAAGGGAAGGGGGGTACTAGTAGAGTTGTGAAGGGAAGGGGGGTACTAGTAGAGTTGTGAAGGGGGGGGGGGGCACTAGTAGAGTTGTGAAGGGGGGTACTAGTAGAGTTGTGAAGGGAAGGGGGGTACTAGTAGAGTTGTGAAGAGAAGGGGGTACTAGTAGAGTTGTGAAGGGAAGGGGGGTACTAGTGGAGTTGTGAAGGGAAGGGGGGTACTAGTAGAGTTGTGAAGGGAAGGGGGGTACTAGTAGAGTTGTGAAGAGAAGGGGGCACTAGTAGAGTTGTGAAGGGGGCACTAGTAGGGTTGTGAAGGGAAGGGGGGTACTAGTAGAGTTGTGAAGGGAAGGGGGGTACTAGTAGAGTTGTGAAGGGAAGGGGGGTACTAGTAGAGTTGTGAAGGGAAGGGGGGTACTAGTAGAGTTGTGAAGGGAAGGGGGGTACTAGTAGAGTTGTGAAGGGAAGGGGGTACTAGTAGAGTTGTGAAGGGAAGGGGGGTACTAGTAGAGTTGTGAAGGGAAGGGGGGTACTAGTAGAGTTGTGAAGAGAAGGGGGTACTAGTAGAGTTGTGAAGGGGGTACTAGTAGAGTTGTGAAGGGGGGTACTAGTAGAGTTGTGAAGGGAAGGGGGTACTAGTAGAGTTGTGAAGGGGGGGGGGCACTAGTAGAGTTGTGAAGGGGGGTACTAGTAGAGTTGTGAAGGGAATGGGGGCACTAGTAGAGTTGTGAAGGGAAGGGGGGTAATAGTAGAGTTGTGAAGGGAACGGGGGCACTAGTAGAGTTGTGAAGGGGGGCACTAGTAGAGTTGTGAAGGGGGGCACTAGTAGAGTTGTGAAGGGAAGGGGGGTACTAGTAGAGTTGTGAAGGGAAGGGGGGCACTAGTAGAGTTGTGAAGGGGGGCACTAGGAGGGTTGTGAAGGGAAGGGGGGCACTATTAGAGTTGTGAAGGGAAGGGGGGTACTAGTAGAGTTGGGAAGGGGGCACTAGTAGAGTTGTGAAGGGAAGGGGGGCACTAGTAGAGTTGTGAAGGGGGGTACTAGTAGAGTTGTGAAGGGGGACACTAGTAGAGTTGTGAAGGGAAGGGGGGTACTAGTAGAGTTGTGAAGGGAAGGGGGGTACTAGTAGAGTTGTGAAGGGAAGGGGGGTACTAGTAGAGTTGTGAAGGGAAGGGGGGTACTAGTAGAGTTGGGAAGGGGGCACTAGTAGAGTTGTGAAGGGAAGGGGGTACTATTAGAGTTGTGAAGGGGGGTACTAGTAGAGTTGTGAAGGGGGGCACTAGTAGAGTTGTGAAGGGGGGCACTAGTAGAGTTGTGAAGGGAAGGGGGGTACTAGTAGAGTTGTGAAGGGAAGGGGGAACTAGTAGAGTTGTGAAGGGAAGGGGGGCACTAGTAGGGTTGTGAAGGGAAGGGGGGTACTAGTAGAGTTGTGAAGGGAAGGGGGGCACTAGTAGAGTTGTGAAGGGAAGGAGG
This sequence comes from Osedax fenrisi, assembly GCA_964019155.1. NCBI lineage: Eukaryota > Metazoa > Annelida > Polychaeta > Sabellida > Siboglinidae > Osedax > Osedax fenrisi. The sequence continues at coordinate 79,273,964 of OZ025239.1, forward strand.
GCACTAGTAGAGTTGAGAAGGGAAGGGGGGGGGGTACTAGTAGAGTTGTGAAGGGAAGGGGGGTACTAGTAGAGTTGTGAAGGGAACGGGGGCACTAGTAGAGTTGTGAAGGGAAGGGGGGTACTAGTAGAGTTGTGAAGGGAAGGGGGGTACTAGTAGAGTTGTGAAGGGAACGGGGGTACTAGTAGAGTTGTGAAGGGGGGTACTAGTAGAGTTGTGAAGGGGGGTACTAGTAGAGTTGTGAAGGGGGGTACTAGTAGAGTTGTGAAGGGAAGGGGGGTACTAGTAGAGTTGTGAAGGGAAGGGGGTAGTAGTAGAGTTGTGAACGGGGGTACTAGTAGAGTTGTGAAGGGAAGGGGGGCACTAGTAGAGTTGTGAAGGGAAGGGGGGCACTAGTAGAGTTGTGAAGGGGGGTACTAGTAGAGTTGTGAAGGGAAGGGGGGTACTAGTAGAGTTGTGAAGGGGGGTACTAGTAGAGTTGTGAAGGGAAGGGGTGTACTAGTAGAGTTGTGAAGGGGGGTACTAGTAGAGTTGTGAAGGGGGGCACTAGTAGAGTTGTGAAGGGGGGCACTAGTAGAGTTGTGAAGGGAAGGGGGGCACTAGTAGAGTTGTGAAGGGAAGGAGGGCACTAGTAGAGTTGTGAAGGGAAGGGGGGGGGGGTACTAGTAGAGTTGTGAAGGGAAGGGGGGTACTAGTAGAGTTGTGAAGGGAACGGGGGCACTAGTAGAGTTGTGAAGAGAAGGGGGGTACTAGTAGAGTTGTGAAGGGAAGGGGGGTACTAGTAGAGTTGTGAAGGGAACGGGGGTACTAGTAGAGTTGTGAAGGGGGGTACTAGTAGAGTTGTGGAGGGGGTACTAGTAGAGTTGTGAAGGGAAGGGGGTACTAGTAGAGTTGTGAAGGGGGGGGGGCACTAGTAGAGTTGTGAAGGGGGGTACTAGTAGAGTTGTGAAGGGAATGGGGGCACTAGTAGAGTTGTGAAGGGAAGGGGGGTAATAGTAGAGTTGTGAAGGGAACGGGGGCACTAGTAGAGTTGTGAAGGGGGGCACTAGTAGAGTTGTGAAGGGGGGCACTAGTAGAGTTGTGAAGGGAAGGGGGGTACTAGTAGAGTTGTGAAGGGAAGGGGGGCACTAGTAGAGTTGTGAAGGGGGGCACTAGGAGGGTTGTGAAGGGAAGGGGGGCACTATTAGAGTTGTGAAGGGAAGGGGGGTACTAGTAGAGTTGGGAAGGGGGCACTAGTAGAGTTGTGAAGGGAAGGGGGGCACTAGTAGAGTTGTGAAGGGGGGTATTAGTAGAGTTGTGAAGGGGGACACTAGTAGAGTTGTGAAGGGAAGGGGGGTACTAGTAGAGTTGTGAAGGGAAGGGGAGTACTAGTAGAGTTGTGAAGGGAAGGGGGGTACTAGTAGAGTTGTGAAGGGAAGGGGGGTACTAGTAGAGTAGGGAAGGGGGCACTAGTAGAGTTGTGAAGGGAAGGGGGTACTATTAGAGTTGTGAAGGGGGGTACTAGTAGAGTTGTGAAGGGGGGCACTAGTAGAGTTGTGAAGGGGGGCACTAGTAGAGTTGTGAAGGGAAGGGGGGTACTAGTAGAGTTGTGAAGGGAAGGGGGCACTAGTAGAGTTGTGAAGGGAAGGGGGGCACTAGTAGGGTTGTGAAGGGAAGGGGGGTACTAGTAGAGTTGTGAAGGGAAGGGGGGCACTAGTAGAGTTGTGAAGGGAAGGAGGGCACTAGTAGAGTTGAGAAGGGAAGGGGGGGGGTACTAGTAGAGTTGTGAAGGGAAGGGGGGTACTAGTAGAGTTGTGAAGGGAACGGGGGCACTAGTAGAGTTGTGAAGGGAAGGGGGGTACTAGTAGAGTTGTGAAGGGAAGGGGGGTACTAGTAGAGTTGTGAAGGGAACGGGGGTACTAGTAGAGTTGTGAAGGGGGGTACTAGTAGAGTTGTGAAGGGGGGTACTAGTAGAGTTGTGAAGGGGGGTACTAGTAGAGTTGTGAAGGGAAGGGGGGTACTAGTAGAGTTGTGAAGGGAAGGGGGTAGTAGTAGAGTTGTGAACGGGGGTACTAGTAGAGTTGTGAAGGGAAGGGGGGCACTAGTAGAGTTGTGAAGGGAAGGGGGGCACTAGTAGAGTTGTGAAGGGGGGTACTAGTAGAGTTGTGAAGGGAAGGGGGGTACTAGTAGAGTTGTGAAGGGGGGTACTAGTAGAGTTGTGAAGGGAAGGGGTGTACTAGTAGAGTTGTGAAGGGGGGTACTAGTAGAGTTGTGAAGGGGGGCACTAGTAGAGTTGTGAAGGGGGGCACTAGTAGAGTTGTGAAGGGAAGGGGGGCACTAGTAGAGTTGTGAAGGGAAGGAGGGCACTAGTAGAGTTGTGAAGGGAAGGGGGGGGGGTACTAGTAGAGTTGTGAAGGGAAGGGGGGTACTAGTAGAGTTGTGAAGGGAACGGGGGCACTAGTAGAGTTGTGAAGAGAAGGGGGGTACTAGTAGAGTTGTGAAGGGAAGGGGGGTACTAGTAGAGTTGTGAAGGGAACGGGGGTACTAGTAGAGTTGTGAAGGGGGGTACTAGTAGAGTTGTGGAGGGGGTACTAGTAGAGTTGTGAAGGGAAGGGGGGTACTAGTAGAGTTGTGAAGGGAAGGGGGTAGTAGTAGAGTTGTGAACGGGGGTACTAGTAGAGTTGTGAAGGGAAGGGGGGCACTAGTAGAGTTGTGAAGGGAAGGGGGGCACTAGTAGAGTTGTGAAGGGGGGTACTAGTAGAGTTGTGAAGGGGGGCACTAGTAGAGTTGTGAAGGGAAGGGGGGTACTAGTAGAGTTGTGAAGGGAAGGGGGCACTAGTAGAGTTGTGAAGGGAAGGGGGGCACTAGTAGAGTTGTGAAGGGGGGTACTAGTAGAGTTGTGAAGGGGGGCACTAGTAGAGTTGTGAAGGGAAGGGGGGCACTAGTAGAGTCGTGAAGGGGGCACTAGTAGGGTTGTGAAGGGAAGGGGGGTACTAGTAGAGTTGTGAAGGGAAGGGGGGTACTAGTAGAGTTGTGAAGGGAAGGGGGGTACTAGTAGAGTTGTGAAGGGGGGGGGGCACTAGTAGAGTTGTGAAGGGGGGTACTAGTAGAGTTGTGAAGGGAAGGGGGGTACTAGTAGAGTTGTGAAGAGAAGGGGGTACTAGTAGAGTTGTGAAGGGAAGGGGGGTACTAGTGGAGTTGTGAAGGGAAGGGGGGTACTAGTAGAGTTGTGAAGGGAAGGGGGGTACTAGTAGAGTTGTGAAGAGAAGGGGGCACTAGTAGAGTTGTGAAGGGGGCACTAGTAGGGTTGTGAAGGGAAGGGGGGTACTAGTAGAGTTGTGAAGGGAAGGGGGGTACTAGTAGAGTTGTGAAGGGAAGGGGGGTACTAGTAGAGTTGTGAAGGGAAGGGGGGTACTAGTAGAGTTGTGAAGGGAAGGGGGGTACTAGTAGAGTTGTGAAGGGAAGGGGGTACTAGTAGAGTTGTGAAGGGAAGGGGGGTACTAGTAGAGTTGTGAAGGGAAGGGGGGTACTAGTAGAGTTGTGAAGAGAAGGGGGTACTAGTAGAGTTGTGAAGGGGGTACTAGTAGAGTTGTGAAGGGGGGTACTAGTAGAGTTGTGAAGGGAAGGGGGTACTAGTAGAGTTGTGAAGGGGGGGGGGCACTAGTAGAGTTGTGAAGGGGGGTACTAGTAGAGTTGTGAAGGGAATGGGGGCACTAGTAGAGTTGTGAAGGGAAGGGGGGTAATAGTAGAGTTGTGAAGGGAACGGGGGCACTAGTAGAGTTGTGAAGGGGGGCACTAGTAGAGTTGTGAAGGGGGGCACTAGTAGAGTTGTGAAGGGAAGGGGGGTACTAGTAGAGTTGTGAAGGGAAGGGGGGCACTAGTAGAGTTGTGAAGGGGGGCACTAGGAGGGTTGTGAAGGGAAGGGGGGCACTATTAGAGTTGTGAAGGGAAGGGGGGTACTAGTAGAGTTGGGAAGGGGGCACTAGTAGAGTTGTGAAGGGAAGGGGGGCACTAGTAGAGTTGTGAAGGGGGGTACTAGTAGAGTTGTGAAGGGGGACACTAGTAGAGTTGTGAAGGGAAGGGGGGCACTAGTAGAGTTGTGAAGGGGGCACTAGTAGGGTTGTGAAGGGAAGGGGGGTACTAGTAGAGTTGTGAAGGGAAGGGGGGTACTAGTAGAGTTGTGAAGGGAAGGGGGGTACTAGTAGAGTTGTGAAGGGAAGGGGGGTACTAGTAGAGTTGGGAAGGGGGCACTAGTAGAGTTGTGAAGGGAAGGGGGGTACTAGTAGAGTTGTGAAGGGGGGTACTAGTAGAGTTGTGAAGGGGGGCACTAGTAGAGTTGTGAAGGGAAGGGGGGCACTAGTAGAGTTGTGAAGGGAAGGGGGGTACTAGTAGAGTTGTGAAGGGAAGGGGGGTACTAGTAGAGTTGTGAAGGGAAGGGGGGTACTAGTAGAGTTGTGAAGGTAAGGGGGGTACTAGTAGAGTTGTGAAGGGAAGGGGGTACTAGTAGAGTTGTGAAGGGAAGGGGGGTACTAGTAGAGTTGTGAAGGGAAGGGGGGTACTAGTAGAGTTGTGAAGAGAAGGGGGTACTAGTAGAGTTGTGAAGGGGGTACTAGTAGAGTTGTGAAGGGAAGGGGGTACTAGTAGAGTTGTGAAGGGAAGGGGGGTACTAGTAGAGTTGTGAAGGGAATGGGGGTAATAGTAGAGTTCTGAAGGGAAGGGGGGTACTAGTAGAGTTGTGAAGGGAAGGGGGGTACTAGTAGAGTTGTGAAGGGAAGGGGGGTACTAGTAGAGTTGTGAAGGGAAGAGGGTACTAGTAGAGTTGTGAAGGGAAGGGGGGTACTAGTAGAGTTGTGAAGGGAAGGGGGGTACTAGTAGAGTTGTGAAGGGAAGGGGGGTACTAGTGGAGTTGTGAAGGGAAGGGGGGTACTAGTAGAGTTGTGAAGGGAAGGGGGGTACTAGTAGAGTTGTGAAGAGAAGGGGGCACTAGTAGAGTTGTGAAGGGGGCACTAGTAGGGTTGTGAAGGGAAGGGGGGTACTAGTAGAGTTGTGAAGGGAAGGGGGGTACTAGTAGAGTTGTGAAGGGAAGGGGGGTACTAGTAGAGTTGTGAAGGGAAGGGGGGTACTAGTAGAGTTGTGAAGGGAAGGGGGTACTAGTAGAGTTGTGAAGGGAAGGGGGGCACTAGTAGAGTTGTGAAGGAAAGAGGGGTACTAGTAGAGTTGTGAAGGGAAGGGGGGTACTAGTAGAGTTGTGAAGGGAAGGGGGTACTAGTAGAGTTGTGAAGGGGGGCACTAGTAGGGTTGTGAAGGGAAGGGGGGTACTAGTAGAGTTGTGAAGGGAATGGGAGGGCACTAGTAGAGTTGTGAAGGGAATGGGGGGGCACTAGTAGAGTTGTGAAGGGAAGGGGGGCACTAGTAGAGTTGTGAAGGGGGGTACTAGTAGAGTTGTGAAGGGGGGCACTAGTAGAGTTGTGAAGGGAAGGGGGGCACTAGTAGAGTTGTGAAGGGAAGGGGGTACTAGTAGGGTTGTGAAGGGGGGCACTAGTAGAGTTGTGAAGGGAAGGGGGGCACTAGTAGGGTTGTGAAGGGAAGGGGGGTACTAGTAGAGTTGTGAAGGGAAGGGGGGCACTAGTAGAGTTGTGAAGGGAAGGAGGGCACTAGTAGAGTTGTGAAGGGAAGGGGGGTACTAGTAGAGTTGTGAAGGGGGCACTAGTAGAGTTGTGAAGGGGGGCACTATTAGAGTTGTGAAGGGAAGGGGGGCACTAGTAGAGTTGTGAAGGGAAGGGGGGCACTAGTATTGTATTATGTGTTATTAAGGGAACACGCGAGTGATACGTAAAAGATAGGGAAAATGGCTATTTTTAAAGGGTGATAACTTTTTTATATATGATTATTGTTTTATAATTTATTTATATATATATATATATATATATATATATCAGTGACACTTAGTTAAATTATATTTACAATTGATCATTTTGTTGTGTATATATTTGTATATAATTTTCATATATATATATACATCTACAGAAATCAACCATATATCGAAGAAGCGATAAAACTACCTTACGTAATATTTTTATTTAACTTATATATTATAATTTATAATACATTTTATTTTAATTCGTTTTACCGAATGAATATACTGTATATATAAGCGTCTTCTTTTTATTTTTATACTATTACTCACGCACTATTTATTATTATTATTATTATTGTTATATATAACTAACATACTACTTAAAACACATTTGAGAATAGCGCTCGCTATTATATTTGTGTATAATAAATCATTATCATCATCATCATACATTTTTTTTAAGTATTAAAAAAATACCTACATAATGTGTTGAATATGAACATTTTATAGAAATACACTAACTAATACACTAACACATAATCAATTGTAAATATAATTTAACCGAGTGTTATTGATGTAAATAAAAAATTATAAAAAAATTGATCACCCTTTATAAAATAGCCTTTTCCCTATACTTGACATGTAATCTGGCGAACGTTGCGTGTCTCCATATGGTCTGCGTACTAACAGTTGAGCCTTCAACACTGGCTCCGGTGTCTACAAAGTACTGCGTCTTCTCAAGGTCGGATAGCACTAATCGCAGACTCAACGTGAATCCAGTTTGTTCACAGCTAACGAAAGAAGCACGAGTTATGCATGAGGAATTGGTACGTGTTGTGGGGGTACAGGTTACGATTGTAACGTATGTATGTATATATATATATATATATATATATATATATACATATATATATATATATATATAAATATATATAGTGTGTTATGCTATGTTAGCAAAACTATGCTCTTAATTCTTCTAGGCTATCATAAAACTGTGAACATCATTATTATAATGGTAATAATGATAACAGGTGACCACAATAGAAAAGATTAAAGTATTATTTTGAAGCTCATAAGAAGTGATAATACTTAGAGTATCTGTATTTATATTTATTTGATTATAAACAATAATAAAAAAAACTCCTATTAAATTATTCTAATTATCATTATATAGTATATATATATAGTTATAAAGATATATAAAACCGCGTTCACATTAAACAATATAGCCCAATATTGAGACATATTTTTATAGCCAAATAGCGGCTGTTACACATCATTTTTTTCAAATTATTATAATTTGCTTTAAATTACTTGACGATTACTTACTCGAATTTGATAATTGTTCAAAAAGGAATAATTTAAATCAGCCGATATCTACGTGAACGCTGCTTTCGACACGCTCATAAATATATATATATATATCGTATAATAATATTTATTATATATTAAAAGTTATCGTTGTTGTCGTTAATAATAAAACAATGTATATACGATAGTCGGGTTCTTATATCGGTGCTATCGCCGCAGCCGTACTCACCGTAAGAAGTTAGCGATGCACTGCTGGCCGTCTATGCGGACGCGGAGATAGCTGTCCAAGCCGAGCCGTACCGCCCTTCCGTTAACGCCCGGCGCGGTGGTCTCCGGTGAACCGCGACGCCTGGGCTCGGCGCCGCTCATAGCCGGGTAAGAGTAACTGATCGCTGCGGTCTCGGAACTCAGCAATCGGACCATGGTAGCGGTCACTCCTCGGACTCTACGGTCTGGTGGAGAGGGACGGCGGGTCATCGGGAGTATTGCGGGCCATAGCGCGGTGATCTCAATTGATTTCAATGATTATTTATAAACGGTAGAATTTTGCGTCGCGCACGAAATCACCGAAACGAGTTAAAACAAAATCACTGGTTACCTTGTGACTACTTGTTATATGGAAACAATACTATTGATGTGTTGACGTAGAAGGCAGATATAAGTATGATCTTTATTCAACGACTTATCGAACGTATAGGCACTCTTATTGTTAGGTAGTTTTTTTTAAATAATCTATTCACACTTATAATTATTAATTATTATAAATTATAATAGACTATTAAAGTGGACGTATTAAAGTTGATTAAGAGTATACAAATTATATTTGAAAATATTGTTTTAAATATACTATGTGTACTCTTGTGTCGAATGTTAACTTGTGAAAATATAAATATTAATATATATAAATAATGAAATAAATATAAAATGAGAAATAAATGATTGTGTTGTTGTAATATTGTACACTTTATAACAGACAAGAGGAGGGTGCTACATTATTGATTATATACTTAAATATCGATTAACTTTCAACTTGAATTGTAAAAGGGATAATCATTTTGTACAATTACAATATTTTTTATAAGGTGCATTAATATTACATATTTGCATATTTGTAAGACAAAAATAAGTTTTTTATATATTTTTGTATATTTCTACATATTTAAGGATATTTATAAATATATAAATTAAAAAAAATGAAATAGATGAATATGAAATATTATATCATCAATATAATATCATATTTGTTATTGGTAAAAATACAAATAAATTAATAATGTAATAATAAAAGAGTTAAAATCATTTTTAAATATATATTTTCCTATATATTACATATAAAAGTATAATTGTCAAATTAATGATATGTGATTATTACTAATACTACAACTACATAGATACACACACACACACACACACACACACACACACACACACACACACACATATATTAGCTAAGTACCATAGCTATCGTATATTTGAGTGACACATCAGTGCTATTAACATAAATTGATATTGATGGCAACAACATTAAATATGCAGCTATAGCTTACTGTGAAGCCCCTTAGGAGGGAATAACATATTACTATTATAACACTAGAAACCCAACGGAAAACAAACTATTATTAATAAAATATTATTCTAATAAATATGATTATTATGATTATTAAGATTCATCGCGATACCAACATAAACTGAAGAAGCCGGTGGATAAAAGTTGCTGAGCCGAGGCCGAGTAGATGTTCAGGTATTCTATCTGCATCGGTGTGAACGTGGCGTCGCGCGAGTTACCTCTGCAGAAGGCGATCTGTGATTCGCCGACCAGTTTGCCTTTCAGGGCGTGTTTTCCTATTCGGCGAGAGAGAGAGCGACTCGATTATTAATCGATGATTTACTTAACGTAACGATGTTTCTTGTGTATTCTTATGATAACGAATACGATTAGTATGTAGTTCATCTGGCGTATATATTTATATATATATAATATATATTATGTATACGTAATACGTATATAACGAATTCGATGAATATGAATTATTATATTCTATGAATTATACTTGCAATAACAACATACGTATATATATATATATATATTGTTATATGTTTGGCTTCGAAGGGACATTAGAGCCATATATGGTTATAAGTGAAAACTTCATCTAAGTTACCGGATGGGATGGAAGGACTCCATACTCAAAATAACAATAACAATATAAATAACAATACACGTACGTGAAAGTGCTGCGTATACAATAGATTACGGCGAGTGTACAAACGTTTGACGGGCGCGAAGTTCCTGTCCACGAACCTGCCGTCCACGTAGACAGCGAGTCCGTTACGTAGACGCCACGAGATAGTCACGCGGGCGCTTAGCGTGATCTTTAGCGCTTCGCCGCCGAAGGAACACGTCCATACGCTGGTTCGGCTCTTCGCGATCACCTACAGCACATTACATCTTTAATTATCGTATTTCTTTATAGTTATATAGTTTAAGTTCGTATGATCTTCGTATTGAGGTGGTATACTTGTTTAATAATATATAAAATATATGTATATAATACATCCGTCGAACGAACATGACTGATATAAACCATCAGATTAATTCGCATAATTTATTAATATAAAATATTATTTATATAATCTTATCAGTAATTGAAAAGTTATTGGTTATTGAATTTTAGTAATATTTATATCCAACAATACATTTTATTGTATTACTATTTTTAAATAAATATAAATTAATAATATAATAATATTAATTTCATTATGATAAATAATAAATGCATGAGTTGCACTTCAGTATAATTAGTAAGTTATTGACAGCACACGAGATATCTGCTCGTGCCAAGTGCAATACTTTTTATGATATGGGGATAGTGTATAGTATTATTTGGTAACGCATACACATACACATATACACATATACACATATATATATATATACATATAAACACATCGACGATTAGATATTTACGTTGCCGTACCCGAAACTTTCCGAGTGAATACAGCAACACGATGCCCTGACCGTTGTCTAGTAGCGCTGTTCCCCCGCTGCTCATTATCACACCGCCTTCGGTGACACCTCGCAATAGACGTATCCGCAAGTCTAGGGTAAGGCCGGCTCTACCGCATTGCGTGATGTCCTTCAGACAACTGATGGGGGTTAATTAGTCATGTATGCTGGTATAGCCAGTTATGATATAGACAACATAGAGAGAGAGATATATATATATATATATATTGGGCTATATAAATGTTTATATATATGTATATATATATATATATATATATTGGGCTATATATATAACTGGGTAAAAATAATAGTAAAGATTTACATTTTAATTTGAAGCCCTTTAGAAGTAAAAAGATATTGAATAATTTCGATTTCGATCTATATTTATTATATTATTATTAACTTAAAAAACTTCTAATAAATGATTATTATTATATGTATATATTAAAAATATAACTATCGTAACAAAGATGTACTAAGTTTAATAAAATAGCAATTCTAAACAACATACACGTACACACACGTCGTGGAACCTGGCCAGGCGAGTATCGTTCACATTGAAGACTAGTCGTTCTCCTCGCGTTAGTTGAAGGGCGCGCGTAGAGGTTACGCCCTCTACGAAGGTCGCGGTCTCCGGTACGTCTACGCTGAATCCCTCGCCGGTTAGCTGCTTACCTGTGGGCGGGGCGGGGGTCAAATGACGTTAATGCGCGATGATCACGCGGCGGTGTGCAACCGATGCGTGCAACGGATTGCAAGCTTCACATGTTTTATTTAATTATAAATATATACTCGGCTAATAGGACGGCCGAGTTATACTGATAATTACACTAATAGTAATACTGATATTTACACTGCAAATAACACTGATAATTATACTGATAATTACACTAATAGTAATAATGATATTTGTACTGCAAATAACACTGATAATTACACAGATAATAAGCTGTTTGATAAGCTGTTTGATAATAAGTAAACCTGCGACGGTGTTGTTCCATGATATCAACGAGCTGTCGACATAGAGCTTAAAATAGTGAACTTCTGTCTCGTCATAGTTTCCCTCTTCCACAATAGATTTGATATCTTTAGTGCAATAGCCGAGGTTATTAATATATGGCAGCCTTCGGTATTATATAAATGTCGGTAAATCACAATATATATATATGTTACGAATAATATACGAGCTAAACTCGATGTTTCTTTAAGATTTTAATTAATATTAATAAATTTAACTAATAAGATTAACTAATATTAGCATTCATGTAAAACACAGGATAACTACCGTTGCGAACGTATAATTGATCGTTATAATAACGTATTTAAAAAAAGTTATTTTTATCGCATCAATAAAATAAGTAGAAATTCGTAGTCGTAATTTATAGAAGATATACAACGCATCTATACATAACTTTAGTTATAGTAGAATTACAATAGGTACGGGCAGATCGCGGAATATTAATCGTGTATCGCGAATAGCATGATCACTAAGGGTGCGATGGTAGTAGCGATACAGACGGACAGTAAGAGTGATGATAGAATAGGTGTTCATGATGGATATTGTTGCAACATCATAAGCGGGTACCTATTGGTATGTATATCATAATACTTTTTATTTTTTTTAATTTGGATGGTTAAAAAAAAATCGGAACGGGGTCAAAAATTAGCATGGGAAAAGATAGGGAAATTAGCATTAAATTACATAAATGTGTATTTTCCATAGAAATAATAAGGATACAGGTATAATATTTTGAGGATGTATGTAATATATGTAGTTTATACGAAATATATGATTAGATTATTTAAAAACAAAATTTCTAGGATTTTTTTTTCATTTCTGTGAAATTTTCAAAAAAAAAATATAAAGGTACCCTCATTTTTTTTTCAATAATATTTTTTTCTAATAAATTAATAAATATTATAAAAACATGTTTATTTATAATTTTATAAAGATATATTTATTTAAAAATATAAATTCTATGAAATATCATAGATTGTAATAAAAAATTCATGTAAAATATGAACAAATTTGTCGATATCATATTGCACCAAATTTTTTTTTTTTTTTTTTTATACATAATCAATATTAATCTCAATTAGTAGCTCTATAGTAAGCTAATAAATTTTTTTTTTTTCATTAATAGATTACTTCAATTTTTATAACTTAATGTGAGTTAATTTTAAATAAAAAAATATTTTCAATAATTATATAAATAATCAGTAAAAAAATATCATAGAATATTTTTTTAAATAATCTAATGATAGAATTCATATAAACTAAATATATTAAAATCGTTCTAAAAATATAATGTATGTATATCAATTATTTCTATGGAAAATAAACATTTATGTAATGTAAGGCTAATTTCCCTATCTTTTCCCATGTAAATTTTTGACACCTTTTATTTTGACACCAGATTTGTGGGTAATAAACCTAAAAATTAAAAAATTAAAAATGTATTATGATATACACACCCATAGGTACCCGCTTATTAAATTTCAATAATATCCACAATGGAAACATTATGTTTCATCACTCTTAATGCGAGTCATTCGAGCGTAATTTATTTTCATAATTCATGAGTTATACATTTTTTATACGTTTTTTAAAATAGGTAGCGATTTTGTAATTTTGAACAAAAACAAAAAAACTAAATTAGATATTTAATATAATCACAATATCTATTAAATACACGCTGTGCCAACTGAATAAAAAAATTATCATCACCCCTAACGGACAGTGGACAGTGGTCAGTTGTACATTGCGTAGTACATCCGTCTGTCCTCGCTACACACCGCACACCCTAACAAGCGTACGCAACGTCTCGCCTAAGTAGAGCGGGTGCGGACGAACCGAAGCAGACTTCGACGGAATATTGCCTGAAGTAAACAGTGGAGTTCAGCGACTTAACGGTGAGGTTGTTGTCGGCGAGGAGACCGTTAGTAATCAACGGATCGGGTGACTCACCTAAAGGTGTGGTAGTCGTAGGGTATTAGCGAATGTACGGCCATGTAGTGAATGTATCTCTCTCAATCCTCTAACTCTTCCTTTTTCCTCTCCCACTACATATCCATCCCCTCTCATCTCCCTCTCCCAATCTCCCGTTCTATCTCACTCTCTTATTCGCACTACATATCCATCCCCTCTCATCTCCCTCTCCCTATCTCCCTCTCCCTATCTCCCTTATCTCTCACTCCTTTTCTCTCTCACTCTCTTATTCGCACTACATATCCATCCCCTCTCATCTCCTTCTTTCTCTCTCCCTGCCTCCTCTATATCTATCCTTCTCCCCTATCGCCACCAGCAACACCGAACCGGTCATCGTGAGGACGTTGTGGTCATCCGATAGCCTGTGTCCGATAGCGTCAGTGTCCGAGTACCAGCCGAGGTAGTCACCTGATCTCGCCTCCAGAGAAACCGCCGACGTGTCAAACTATCGCGGGGGCCGGGCAGCAATTATAACTCTCTTGTACAAGAACACAAGTAGTTATATATATATATATATTGTTATAAATAATTTATTTTAGAGAAAACGGTATTTATTAAAGCTATGAAATAAATATATCTTTGTATATATGTAGACATATACACACACACACACACACACACCTACATACATATACACGCTTATATATAACCTTGGTCCATCCGACTTTATCGACAAGTGAGGTTCTATAGTAGGCGACCACTGCGAAGTGAGCTCCGGTAAGCAATCCGATTGGTCGAAGTACTACGAACGTTACGCGAACGTTCGTCCGTACGATATGCGCAGACACGCTGAGTATCTTGAGGTCGTGGGGTAGACGAAGGTCGAACGGGACGGTTAGAGATGCGGGGGTCGCGTCGTTGGTTCTTAAACCCTCGGTGAATGTAGAACCGATGCCTGTGTTAATGTGATATGCAACAATAGGTTGTATGTTATACTTAAGGCCATATTTTGCAAATATTTAATATTTAGATCAATAAAATCGTTTAGATAGTTTTAACTTTCGTTATATTTCATGTGTACGCGACGTCGTATGATTATATTTAAATAGATTGTTAAGCTAAATAACAAACGCAACGGAAATAAATATATAATCGTTTAATAGATGACGTTCATTAATTAAAATGATGATATCATTCACTGATTACAGCTGAAATGGATTGAATAAAGGTAGTACAAATAAACGGTTAAACTAACTGTGCTGGCATTTGACGGGCGACGAACAAATCACTCCGGTCCTATAGGAACACAGCGAACTTTGCCATTTGAACTTGCCACCGTGGGATATCGTGGTACATGTCCTTTCTGTTGAACATAAGCGTAAGCAGGTGTTGGTTTACTTCTTTAATGTAATCGTATCACTCGCGATAGTAACTATTTCTCTTATGTATTAGGCACAGTAAGAGATGGTAACTATTTCTCTATTAGGTACCGTAAGATATGGTAACTCGTGCTAATATAAACTTTTATCATTCTCATCAACGTCATTATTAGTATTGCAGATAGAATTTGAAATAAGAATAATTTATTTCTTATAACGACGGTTATAATGAAAATTGTATACATCAACACACATTATTATTGAATTATTGGTTATGTTATATGATGTACTTCAGAAATCTATATTTTGTATAGATTTACCTTAGCATTAATTTATGGGGCATTACTTTAGGGATCATTACCTTAAAGGGGTATTACCTCAGGAGGCCATATCTCAGGGGCGTTAGTTAAGGGGGTGTTATCTTAGGGAGGTGTTAATAGTAATATACTAATGTGTAAACAAACCAGATATATCGGTAGGTTCATCATCTGACCAATCAGTGTACGACACAGGAGATTTGTTCGTCCAATAACTTTTAGATGGAGTCCGCACTAAACCTAGGAAGGGAGGGTGAATGTCATTAACCTATTGCACACATAGATATCATCAATGGCCACTATTTAAACTTATACCTAGCAAGATGGTGAGCAATACTTATTATTAGAGAGTATTTTACTTGTGTGATAGATAGGTGAATAGTGGTGATAGATAGGTGTACAGAGGTAATAAATGGAAGTGATTTATTTTAATTTCGTATTATTATTACTTCATTTCAATAATGTACGCGATATGGTTAGTGAATATTTCAATTTTAAACTTTCGACGATATATCCGCTTAAATAAAAATCAATCAATTATTATGATTATTAAATACGTAAATTAATATCCATACAATAAATATATTTAACAAATATATTCGTTTAATTAAATCAATCGAATCGTGATTAGAATTTACGTCGTTAACTAGACACGCGCGGAAGGTTGCCGAACCGATATAGAACTCGCTACGTGCGGACAGTCTGTAGACTTTACGCAGGAGCTGTTTCACGAAGGCGGCTTGCTGCGGCGTTTCCACGGAGACGAGCTGTCGACCAATGGAAGCGCAGTAGGAGGCAGCCGCTTCGAAGTTATGTTCCTCGTCTGAGACGTGGTAACACATGCGATCGTGATACGTTGACACGGCGTCACAGGATCTCTCTGTAATGTACGAGTGTGTGTAATGTACATGTGTGTAATGTACGAGTGTGTGTAATGTACGTGTGGATTATTAATGGTCACTTTGCGTGACGACTATGGCAAATATTTCATATTATTGTGAAGCCCTTTAGGAGGAACTAAACAACTAAAGAAAAGAGAAAACAACAATTTTTCTAATAAATCATTATAATTATTAAAAGATTTATTCATGAGAGTTTACACTATATATTCAATTCAATAAATAATGATTTAATATATGATATACTATATAAAATAAATAGATAATTTTTCGCTATTACGAAAAATGTATTAAAATTAAAATCTATTGCAGAATACATAGTTTTTATAAGCCGATATTTCATAATAAACATTTATATTATATTATATATATATTATATGTACGGCTATTAACTTTTCTCGGTAATCTTCAAATATTCTTTCGTGCTGGTATAGAAAAATTTCATGTTTCCAATTTCGAAATGGAACGTTTCTGAATTGTCTTCTCCTCCGATAATGAAGTTATTCTGGCGAATATTAAATTTATATAAAACAATCGTGCTACTGTTAGTAAGATGAATACTATCAACCAAAGAGAGGACTTATGAATATGATTGGAAATTTTAATGTCACGATTATAACAATCATTACGCATTATAAAAAAAGTTTTTAATTTAAAAATGAAGATAACAACTACGTGTTTTTGTTCAATCACCGACAAACTTACATCATGATATCACAACTAAAACAGATTGCCTATTATCATAGTAAGATAACAACAATTGATTAGATCGGATCAGATAGTTCATTGGACTGCACTAAGGTTCATTAAGGTACATTAAGAAGGTACAATAAGAAGGTACACTAAGAAAGTGCACTAAGTTACACTAACGTTAACGGTATTGAAAGAGACACCGACGCTACTGGAGTGTTTAGCGAAGGCAGCTACCACCCCTTCGATGATGATACTGATACCATCCTCTCGATGCCAGCTTAGCGCCACGTCTACGGGTGTCGACGTGGACAGACGGACTACGCTGCAGACCCATTCTTTGGAGGCATGACGGAACAGCAACTAAACCGCGGGGGAGAGGAGGAGAAGGAGGTGGTGAGGGGAGGGTTAGATATAGTCGTGCGAATAGATGATACAGTGATAAGAACACAAGGATACCTCTCTGATTAGATAATCATATCATCGGATAAAAATGTAATTAGATGGCGATGTTGGCGATGTTAGTATGATTAACTCCGCTACTAACATGTAAACGTCCGTACCGATAGCTAAGTTTGAAGTAGTGCGACTGCATGATAACTCCGCCCTCGAGCGAAGATGAACGAATGCGAAGCTTGGTCGCTATGACGATACCCGATTGACAGTCGTCCAACGAGTAAAGGCAACTGGCACCGATTGCGCTCGGTTCCAAGGTTAAGCTTCGACCTTGACCGCGAAACCAGAAGAAATATCCCAACGAATGCGACGTGAACAATTCGCCGTCTGCGGAATGACGAGATGAAATTAACTAGATGAAATGAATGAGGTGAAATTAACTAGATGAAATTAACTAGATGAAATTAACTAGATGAAATTAACTAGATGAAATTAACTAGATGAAATTAACTAGATGAAATTAACTAGATGAAATTAACTACATGAAATTAACTAGATGAAATTAACTAGATGAAATTAACTAGATGAAATTAACGAGATGAAATTAACTAGATGAAATGAATGAGGTGAAATTAACGAGATGAAATTAACTAGATGAAATTAATGAGGTGAAATTAACTAGATGAAATTAACTAGATGAAATTAATGAGGTGAAATTAATGAGGTGAAATTAACTAGATGAAAACAACTAGATGAAATTAATGAGGTGAAATTAACAAAATGAAATTAACTAGATGAAATGAATGCAATATAAATGACGACATGACTAACCGCTCTGAGCGAGGTCAAAGGTCGCTCTGTAATACGTTGAATTGAACGTAAAATTTCTCGCGGTTTTAGTTATCATCATTACTATTCTACTCCAGTGAAACTCTGTGATCACTACGTTATCGATGATCGATGTGTCTGTAATTTATGTAGATTTAATACATGGACGTCAATAAATTTTGAATTAGTTAATAAGTTAATAAGGTTTTTTTTCACGATTAATTCTTAATAAATTCTATAATTTTTGGTAGTATTCCTACACTTATAATTGCTATTAAAATAAATGAATATATCTATTTATACATCTATCGATATGGTAATAATGAAGTTTTAATGAAGTAAGCCGAGAAGTGATTACATACCAGCGTCGCTCCATCGAATCATAGAGGTTAAAGGTCGACACTGTTGCGTAGAGTTCGCAGGGTTCAACTGGCCGTCGTAGTAACAGATGTCGTCCAATACGCAAACATTCGGCTGTAGTGATATAGTACAATGTAGTGGGAGAGCATTAACTACGCAAAATACCGGCTTCAGGGGTCTGTTGTTCTGAGATAATAAATTATCCTAGGACGATCCTTAGCTATCTCCGTAATGATAAATATTGTGCTCGCTTAATTCAAGCACAATATATTTTCACAGAACATCTGACCCCTTGTAGCCTAGTGCTAGAGTCACTATAGCTATAGCTACAGGTAACACAGGTTCTACTCCGGGTAAAGCCGAAGTCATTGAGATCTTAGCAAATTAATAATGAAAACATATGAAACAAAATGTTACTGAATGCATTATATATTTTTTATTGTATATATATATATATATATATATATATATTGAGTTAAATTAAATAAACATTATGATAATCATTATGATTATAATGATCACTATGTAATCACCTGATAAGTGCACTTTGACGATTGCTGATCGCAGATCTGGCACCGCGAGTCGTAAACAATGAAATCTTGATGATTCGACGAGGCGTTGAAGATAGCGTACACCAGTTGTATTCGACAGGAGACGGAGATCTGCAGTCGTTGACACATCACTTCGTTGTCGGTGATCGTCACTCCGGGAGATTCTAGAGTGTCTCCGTACGCAGTTCCGTCTAGCTGAAGTGTTTGTTATCGATGCTTTATAGTGGCTGGTGACTTCAAACGTCGCTAAACGATTCTTAAGTTTTAGATAATTGTCAATCACCGTACAAATATGAACTAAATGAATGTGATTATACAATTAATATTTGTATCAGCGCCGAATAATTCTTACATTATAAATAAATTATTTCTTAGTTATTTTCAGTTAACGTAAGACGTATGCTATTATTTATATATTTAAAAAACGAAAAGATATAACTTAATATTACAATGATTCGAATAATAAAGTATATAGTATAATCATTTAAATAACGTACAATATTTTCACGCGCGAGAATTACGCCGTAAATGAATACAAACGTTTAGTTTCGTAGCTAGACACCGGATCGCGATACCGGTAAGGAATGTTCCGGTGATTCTCAGCGTCTGACAGGAGGTCGACGGACCCGCTGAAAGGTCGCACAAGGACATCTCGGTGACGACCTCAGGGGTGATGTCGACGTTCTCGTCTAACTCGCAACTCTCTCCGCTGTAGCCGACATCGCAGACACACTCGTCTATAGAAGGGTGGGTACTTATTAACGATGCAATATGGGTGAATGTTACGATCACTAAACACTAAAGTTACGCTTTATGTCACACTTTCAGACACACTCGCCTGGAGTGCACGCGACGGTTGCTCGTTAGCGATACGGTAGCGATGCGATCACTAGAGCGTTAAGTCACCGATTATATCACGGTGGACGTGGACTCGGCTATACAATCACCTTATCGGTGTAACGCGGTGGGTACTTATTAAAGTAGGGTGGCGCTAAACGCGGCGGGTGGCATTAAACTCGGTAGTAATCTCTAGGGAAGCGCGACTTAAAGTATACGAATATCATATTTTTTACGTGAATGAATCTACTGAATGATTTTAAATCTACGAACTATGGTAGCTATTCATGCCCATATTACCTCCGACACGAGTTATCCGTGGGCTAATGAAACAGTTGGATTCAGGCGCGATTGAGGTTAGCGATTAAAGATACAAATACGAGTGTATTTAATTACTAACTAACTACTTACGATAACTGTGACACGTATGAATGAATGAATGAATGAATTTATTTTTTTAAAGAAACACTTTGATTAATATATATATAATAAACAATTATTTGCGAATATAATAAAAATAAAAATAGCTCCTTTAAGGCATATAAAGAAGTCTTTTTTAAGACTTATATGAATTATATACCAGTATTACACTTACATATCATATTATTATTTGTATATTTCAATATTGAATACGTTATCGTTAGAATATTCGATTTAGAACTTTCATGTATATATATTCGATTACATAACACACACACACAGCCGTCAATCAAACGGTGGCGGCTTACAACCACTATTAGTACGAGGTCAAGGTCACTGACTAACCGGAGTGTTGTTTAACGAAGTCGCTATAGATAGACTCCGTCAACACTGTTAGATCTTCACCCGTACACGTGCTTCGAGTGCAGTTGGACAAGTAGCAGGATAACGGCAAATCTTCGGTATCTGATAATCGCGCGAATGAACGCAGTGTTAATGATAAAGTAAACGAACAATTACAAAACTATACAAAATATATACTATAATATTAAATATTACTATAATAATAATACATTTACGAATCTATACCTATATAACTGATAGATCTGCAATCAGTATCATTAATACAAGACTGCCTACAAGTTTCCGCATCAGTGGTATTCTCCAGGAGTTTCGAGTATTTCTCCCAAACCACACCCACTGTATTCACATCTTCTGACCATACGTATTCATCTGAAATATTATATAACATAATTAACGATTTTTTTTAATATTATATATACATATATACATATATATATATATACATATATACATATATACATATATATATATATACATATATATATATATATATATATATGAATATCTCCCTCGGTCGGTGAACTAACACAGCTTACATTGACCGTTAGGGCCGCAGTCCGGACACACGTTACCGATGGTGACGTCGGGAAGGGGCGTGCCCTTCACTATCGACCAATGGGAGGTGTCCAGTAGCATCTGAGTTCGACAGTTCTCCAGCGCGGATGATATCGCAGCCGATATCCAGCTAAGGTCACCCGACTCTTGTAGATCCTGTTTGTAGTGACGCTCGGATAGTGACGCTTGGATATAGTGGCACTTGGTTATAGTGACATTCGGATATAGTAATATACATAAATATTAACAATGTTCGTAGAATATATCTCATAAAAATATTATTTCAATTAATTTCATAAAAATTCAACTATGCTTTTTAATTTGATCTCATTCTTCTTTAATTACGTGACAATTTAATCATTACATTTACGCACACACCCACACCAGTATAAATATGGCGCCACTAGTACGATACACGGTACGAGAAGTAAAAGTACGAACCTGTATGCAACCGGACAGTTGTACTCCGTAACTCGTAGTGTCGTTGTGTAAGATATCGCAGCCACTAGAGGTCAGCACAGAGGTCAAGTTACCCTCGCAGAGAGCGGTTACTTCGGCTTCTGTTCGACCGTGAGCGGGCCAAGAGGTTACTACATCCTGAGGTAGCGATGTTAATGTTCATTGAACTTCCATATCAGTATATATATATATTATTATTATTATTATTATTATTATTATTATTATTATTATTATTATTATTATTATTATTATTATTATTATTATTATTATTATTATTATTATTATTATTATTATTATTATTATTATTATTATTATTATTATTATTATTATTATTATTATTATTATTATTATTATTATTATTATTATTATTATTATTATTATTATTATTATTATTATTATTATTATTATTATTATTATTATTATTATTATTATTATTATTATTATTATAAGATGTAACATTGTCCGAGTAATAATATTAGCAGCATTAATTATTTAATAAGTATTCAATCATAATCAATTTTTGAATTGATATTAATTAATTAATAATATTAATTACCTATTCATCTATAAATATATCTTATTTTTTTTCATTAAATTGTAAATAAATATTATTAAAAGATTTTAAGTTCTCTAGGACAGCCAGGTATTTTAAATTTATAGCATTAATATGTACATATGTACATATAGGTACATATTTATATAAATTGCATCCAATAGAAATCAATGAAGTAGTTATAATATATAACCTTTATCACAGATCACAATCTAGGAAAAATCATAAACATCGTTATAATTATAAAAGGAAAAGAAATTATAAAAAGTAGCAAACCAAGTCATAGTTCGGATTTGCTTCGAACAATTTTGCATCCGGAATACGAGTTCTACAGATAGGCGACTGTTGAGTTTGTACGAGAGACTCGGTGATATCTTTATCTGTATTCGGTGGTATTGCATTGTTATTAGTAGGGTGGGGGTGAGGGTGAGGGTTGGGGTAGGGGTGGGGTGAGGGTGCATCGTGTAGTGGAGTTGGTAGGTGATAGAGGTCTTATTAGGTACGTAGGATTAGAATTAAGCTTTACAATTGTAGAATTAATTAAATATTATATATCGATTAAGAAATTATTAATAGCAATGTATTAATTAAAATAAAACTATACGGGTCAATTATCATTATATATATACACATATATATATAAGTATATCCAATAAATACGTATTGATTTATATATTTTAAATAAACATTACAAATAAATATGTCCCGCATCAGACTAGAACTAACATTTAGTTTTCACGGAATCACAGGAAGTCATATCTAGGTCAATATCGCACCGCTGGTCAACCTGATGACAGTCGCAGAACATTCTAGAAGGAGGCGGAGTCACCTTCTCCTCATCCTGCTGCTGCTGCTGCTCCGTCTCCTTAGCACAGACTCCGTTATAGATACTGTCTGAACCTGACACTCTGATGAGAATAATGATGTAGGTGGTGATGTAGATGGTGACTGAGATGGCGTTGATATTGATAACGTAAAGTATTCCTGATCAAGTTTATCGTTTCGTATACAATGAAGAAAATGCAATTTATATAAATTAGATATAATTATTCTAACAATTATTATAAATTATTTTAATATAACTCTCTATATATATATTGTTATTTTCCCATCCAGGAACTTAGATGAAGTTTTCACTTATAAACATATGGCTCTAATGTCCCTTCGAAGCCTATATATATATATATATATATATATATATATATATATATATATATATATATATATATATATATATATATATATATATATATATATATATATATATATATACATATATATTATAAATTATAATGCAATAGATGAAATAGGATGCCTCTCAGGTGTTAGTGTACAGTACTACAATGTTACCCAGTCGCCACATACACTAGACACACAAACACAGCACTGAAACACAACGCTCCAGTAGTAGTAACCTCCAACTCTTCACAAACTCCTTCAGTTCACTCGACGTCACGGTTTCTCCGTTGTGCTGAAGCCAGTCGTTACCGCTATCTTGATCGTAGGTGCCGCACAGACCTGAGATATGGAGGGGTGATCAGTTGTAGGTGTATTCGTACGCTACAGTAAAGGTTCTCTCACACGCAATATCAATATATCCGATTACTTACTAATACTCTTATATATCTTATATTATTTATGTATATTCATTCATATATATAAATATATATATATATATATATATATATATATATATATAGAAGGTTTCGAATCAATAAAGCTAATCGCTTTCACTGATCCTCCTTAGACTTTGTCTATAAACTGAATTCATTCATTCATTCATATTTATATATATCATAATACATATAAATATATCCTAATTAAGCATGACTAATAAACATATATAGATAGTAACACTAGTAGAGCATATGTACAACCCACATGTAAACTTACACCCATCCCTACTAGGCTTATCTCACTTCTCTCCTTTAATAAGAGGGTATCATTACAGTTACAAATGGTGACAATATATTATGTTTGTTTTTAATTAATTCATAATACTACTTTATAATAAGTTGTTTAGTATCCGTCAATACATTATCAATGCAAACAGTCTAGAAATGATATAAAAATCGGTTTTGAGCGAGTTATAATATATTTTTAATTAAAAGTAAACTTCAAATGCTGTTTACTCAAATATTAATTTCGCAATCCATACCTGTACAAATGAGGACCAAGAGTAAACTATTATAATTATAATACTAATTTTGTTGAAATATATAAAAAATATATATATATAAATAATAATATAAATTGTCGTAAATATAATTAGTAATAATTGAATATAGAAATAATAGAAATAATTAAAAATACAATTTCTATAGAAATATCATAATAAAATAACCCCTATTATTCTTTATGTTTATTTATATATATATATATATATATATATATATATATATATATGTAATATACTATATTTGATAAATATGGTGCTATTTCATTGTGTATATTTTAAATAGAATAAAAAAATGTATTAACAAAATTCTGACTCAATTATAGATTTCTGTGTGCCTCCTTGCTTTGAAAAGACTCATTTATTGCGTAAATCACTTATGACTCATCTATTCATACGTGTGTGCATCATGTATTGTGATGCCTCCTTAACACACCTATCTCCTTCCTCCTCGTCCCCTCTCAGATAAATCTCCCTGCCCTACCCTCCCTTTCTCTCCCTCCCCTATCTTTCTCTAACTGCCCTCCCCTACCCTCTCTTTCTCTCCCTGCCCTGCCCTCTCTTTCTCTCCCTCCCCTACCCTCTCTTTCTCTAACTGCCCTACCCTCCCTTTCTCTCCCTCCCCTCCCCTCTCTTTCTCTCCCTGCCCTCCCCTACCCTCTCTTTCTCTAACTGCCCTCCCCTACCCTCTCTTTCTCTCCCTGCCCTCCCCTCCCTTTCTCTCCCTCCCCTCCCCTCTCTTTCTCTAACTGCCCTCCCCTACCCTCTCTTTCTCTCCCTGCCCTACCCTCTCTTTCTCTAACTGCCCTCCCCTACCCTCTCTTTCTCTCCCTGCCCTACCCTCTCTTTCTCTAACTGCCCTACCCTCCCTTTCTCTCCCTGCCCTACCCTCCCTTTCTCTCCCTGCCCTACCCTACACTCCCTTTCTCTCCCTGCCCTACCCTCCCTTTCTCTCCCTGCCCTCCCCTACCCTCTCTTTCTATAACTGCCCTACCCTCCCTTTCTCTCCCTGCCCTACCCTACTCTCCCTTTCTCTCCCTACCCTCCCCTCCCTTTCTCTACCTCCCAGTAACCTCCAGTGTTGTTGTAATCTAAGGTCGTAGGTATGATTTGTAAATGGAGAATATTGCGTCTCTTCGTCGCGGACACCTTGAGAACCATACCGGTGGGGAACGTAATCTGTGTAAGTCAGAACATAGGTTACACTGCTGACCTATTAGCGATACATGGCGACACATCATGAGTCGCTGCCGATATGAGATAGGTATATAGTAAGAGTGAAACAGGCGGATAGTAAGAATGAGGTAGGTGTACATCATTGCCAGCTATCCATTGATTTTATTATCAAATATATGAACAATATATAAGAAAATGTATAGTGGAAATATATAAGCAAATATATAATGGAAATATATAAGCAAATATATAGTGGAAATATATAATGGAAATGTATAGTGGAAATATATAAGCAAATGTATAGGGGAGATACATAAGCAAATATATAGTGGAAATATATAATCAAATGTATAATGTATAATGGAAAGTTGAAAGTAAGCGCTAGAGTGGTGCAAACTTTGAAAGTGATGCCTCGATGGTAGAGCCGTTGTATAGTGGTACCCCGTCTCAGCAGGGTGGCGGGGTCACCGATGATACGCACCCCGAAGTGGGGGGTAGACCTACGCTTAGGTGCCGCCCTGTCGATAACGATCACGTGACTTCCTATGAGGGCTGCCACGGAGAAGTGACAGGCGACACGACCCCCGCATCTTCTCTGTAGGGCGTGTACCTGGGGGGTGGGGGCGGCGGGGGTGTTGGGATATGTAGGTGGGATGGTGTGTGTGCGTGTGTAAGTGTGTGTGCGTGTGTAGGCGGAGGTATGTGTGTATATATTCGTATTAGTTAGCATGCTTAATTTTAATGTAATACTTAAATTTAGAATTTGTATATATAAAGTTATCTTAAATATGTGCGCATGTGTATTGCACAAGTATAATAATGTACATCGTACAGTGTATAATGCACGTATATAAGGCAGTTCGTAAATAATGATGAATAAAGTTATTTAATTGCAAAATTTAAAAATAATAAATTATACATAAATAAAATTATTCATAAAAAAAAATTTTGTAATGTTTTATTTAGTCACAGAGTGAGTGAAATAGCAACTTATTAAAGTAAAACACATATTACCAAAAAGAATGTTTGCAATATAATTTTTATTTTCCTAAAATATTTTTATTTGCGATAAATGAAAAACTTTTAATATACTTATACATATACCTATATATCTAACTCAAAGATACAAAAAATGTTTCAATTTATTTTACTATAAATATTGTTTTTTTTCTGAAAAATATGAGTAATTTTTTAAATATGATATATTTTATATTTATATTTCTATTTTTGTAAAATTGATAATTTATATAAAAAAAAAAATACTATAAATATTAATATTGCCTAGAATTATTATTTTATTTGTAGTGTTATAATTAATTCTGTTACATATGTGAGGAAACTAAAACCCTTCATTACATTTTATTCAAATATAAGTATGCATGAATAAAAATGTATATTAATTATTTGTATATCTACTCCATGATAATTTAAATAGACCCTAGGGCAGGACACAAATTATTAACATAATATTTAGTACATTATCTAATAATAAATTGATTTTATACAAATAATCATTCCACAAGCCAGATTAATGTGGGTGTAATTCAATACACACATTATTGAATGCATACTGTGTTACATTTGTTATTGTATACATACATTATATAAAGTATTTCTTCCATCTAAATACCAAATAACAAATTTCAAACTTCTATTGATGTATTTAATTATTATTTTGATATTTATATTATAAAATAATTAATTATAATAATATCTGGAATGATGTTCTATTAAGAAATAGTAACTATATAAATTAATATATTCATATATATATATTGAATTAATTTTCTAATAATTAAAACGTTATATGAAATGATTTTATATTATAATACATATTTATGATATATTAAATATGATGATTATGAACATTTTAAAAATAAAATAAAAGATCATATCTCCACTACAAATAATGATATTGTAGAGAATTATTTAATTTGACCAGATGCAGTGTGTTCAAGTTCAGTATAAAAAAACCATTTCAACTCTATCCAATTATCTATTTAAAGACATATTTTCGATAACATTTTATTTTTGGAATCATATATGTTTCTCTTGTTTAATTTATATTTGAAATATTAAATAAAAAAGGTCACGATATGTCCTATTTAATATACATATAGTATTGTTATACATATGAATGACAATGGAAAGCGTCGACTGAATGATATCTGGTGGTGGTGGTGTTTACTAACTGCGTATGGTAAGGTCTTGTGCTTGTACATCACAAACTCTCCTTCAAAGTGATTGTTGTAATAACTGTAAAAGTAATAGCAGTTATTTAATACTACACACACATACATGTATATATATATATATATATATATATATATATATATATATATATAATACCAATAATGATAATTACAATAATAATATTATTCCGTATATCCCAATTATATGTACAGTTCAAATAAAAAGTGGAGGTTTGTGTAAAGGTATCTAAGAATATAAATATTATAAATAAACGTGAAGAGCAACAGAATATATACACGTGAGTTTATTCAACTCTGACCTTATAATAACTCTCTAACAAGGCGAATTGGTAATACAGTTACTATTACTACTCCATCACCATATTTACATTTATATTTACATGTATAACATATATATTTATGTATGTACAAATTGCATTTTTTAATGGTTAATGGTTAATTTAAAAATCCATTCACAGGTCGCTAGTTAATATTTAATGTATTAATATTTACACAGGGCGCTAGTTAATATATAATGTATTAAGATTTACACAGGACGCTAGTTAATATTGAATGTGTTAAGATTTATACAGGACGCTAGTTAATATTTAATGTGTTAAGATCTACACAGGGCGCTAGTTAATATTTAATGTGATAGCTCTACACACAGGGGGCGCTAGTTAATCGCTACCATCGGATGCACTTACTTGCCGTCGAATGTCTTCACGTGAGGATCTCCGTAAGAAGTACAAGTAGCGATGTGTTCGCTCGGTCTCTCCACGACGTTCACTGTCACTGTACCGATCGCGAACTGCTTAATCGCGTGCGTCGCGTTCAGTTCGTAGATTTTCTGAAATATTTAATAGGAACGTAACGTTCTGCGCAAGGACGCGTGTAAGGACATCCGTTAATATATGTCTCGTTAACACTAGTTTTACATCAATAATAATAGAAGATAGTGATTAGTACACACTTCGTAACACACACACGCGCTTCTTAACATGTACGCCCACCCGATAGGTAAGGTGTAATACGCAATGTAATAATACTGGGTTACAGAGTTTACATTCACAATACACCACTTGTACATATTTGGAGCAAGATTCTGCATACAAGAGAGTAGAGTTCAACTGTACATAGCTAGGATATAAGTACAAGCAGATATAGTACATGAACAATAAAGTATAGGACAAGTGTACATAGCTATACTATAGATATAAGCAGATATAGTATAAGTATAAGCAGATATAACACAATAATAAATAGCTATAATACGAGTACAATCAGATATATTCTACCTATAAGAACGATCGTCAATAAGAGGTGTGCGCGTGTGTGTATAGTATAGTAGTAACCAATATGAAGTCGAGCTTTCGCACCGTAACTCCGCCCTCTTTCAATTGGTCGATATTAGCCGTCACCGCAATGCGAACCGTTCTCTCGTCGAGATCGTTGAACACTCGAGGTATACGGTGGTCGCAGGTAGCTCGTCCTACGAAGGGACCGAGAACAGCCTGAGGCAGAGTACCGTAACGTCTACCGTGACAGGGGAAGTCAGCGGAATGTTCTCGGAACCTGAGCGAAAGTTAGAGATTACGGTCGCGTCCGCACATAAGCGATGTAGGCCTGTGGGGGTATGTCGTGTGGGGGGGGGGTAGTGATGAATGTAAATAATGCATGCTCGCGTCTGTGTTTGTATGTGTTTATATGTATGCGTGCGTGTATGTATATATTTCTATATATATACACATATATTTGTATATATATTTATATGTGAGTATGTATGTGTGAGTATATGTTTATATGTTAGAGTATGCGTATGCATGTGTATGTATGTGTGTGCATATTCGTATACAAAGATGTGTTTCAGGATGTCTGCTGCTTCGATGTGGAACAAGCTACCTCTGGTGATTAGAAGTGATCCTTCCTTTTCAATCTAACGCACAAGAAACATAATTTATTATAATTATTCGTTTTAAATGATATTATTTGATTAAAATAAACTATTAGTATTATTATTGTGTGTGTATATTTGTGTCATATGTGTGTGTATGAGCATGTGTATGTGTGCATGTGAATGTGTGTGTGTGTATGTGCATATATTTTCACATTTATATGTATATCTGTGTGTGTGTGTGTGTGTGTGCGTTACAACAGCATAAGAAGAAGTCACACTTCCGTTAAGATACCGACATACTCTCGTTTACTGAAACCTGCTCGTTTACATCACATGATCGTAGTAGAGGGGTCTATACTATTTACCTGGATTCTATGAACACCCTGCAATCCACCAAGCCGTATAGAGCACAGATCTGCTCACTGGGTAGGCCAACTTTCAGTACTACATCGATTGATTTCCCTCCTTCTTCCAAGTTTATCTCAGTTTCATTTATTGTTATCTGTATATGTACGGGAATCAGATTTGACTCTGGTTGATACTGAAGCATATGTATATATGTACAAATAATTAAGCTTATAGGGGGTATCAACCAGATGTATATACATGTAAATATATTTAATAGAAACGTTTTAATATTTAATTACATATATATATTGTCCTCTAAATAGTTATAATTACTAGGTTACTAACGAAGTCTCCAGGCGATATCACGTTGCTAGGCGTTTGACAGCTGACGTCATCATCATCTTTGCATTCGTTATTCTTACACACCGCCACAGAACAATATAACTACAAAGATCGTACACATATATAGCACACTGACCAAGTGATAGTAATAATAATTCTTAGTTTGACACCTCTCACAATCTAGTTCTTGATCTTATAATATGTTGTATTAACGTTATTATTTTTGGATTTAAATATATAAATATATGATCCAGTACTATATACTAATCTTTTATATAGGCATTTTATTTAAAAACCTTTATAATAAACTGCAATATATATATATATATATAGCATTACATACACTGCACACAAGTTACACACAGATATGATGTCCATCACCACTAGGTGGAGGTACTAGTAGCGAGGCGGACGGGTCTAATCTAACCTGGGTGCGTTCTCGCTCGACGGGCAGATAAACACGACGCGTCCGTTCGTCTTCGCCGCTTACTTCGACCTTGATGCCGCCATCGTCTCCCCCGGCGGCTAGGTGCATGCGTACCCGGTAGCCGTACACGTGGTCACGGTCTGACGGCCACGAGCACTCGTAGTAGTCGAGCGTCGCCGCCGCCGTCTCGTAGTAGACGAGTAGAGGTCGCTCGCTCAGCGTAAGGTCGTCGGCTACGAAACATGGGAATGGCGTTACTTAGGGCGGATGAGTAATCGTTTTCCGAGTACGCGATTTAAATTTAATAGGAGTACATGAGGCGATCTTAACCTATATAAATTAGGGAACACATTATTTTATAATTATTTGTAATATCATTAATCAGATATATATTATCTAAAAATTCTGAAATATATGGTTTACAAGTTACTGATGAAGATATGTTATTGAGATACCTAATAAATATTATTTACATATATGTCAATATTTTTTTATAAATATTTCAATTTTTTAAATTATTATAATTTAAATAATCAATAGTACACTTGTATTCGACTGATTTCAAAAAATTAAAAAAGAAATTGTGTAGTATATAATGCTTGTTTATGTGATTATAATATCTGTACGTGGAATGATTTTACATCCAATGATAGTGTGATATAGTGATATGATTATACTATCGATCATATGATATGATGACTTTTCTTATATTTTATTCAAATTTTTCTATTGTATATAGTTTATATAAAAATAATAAATAGGATTATTCTGTAATATAGATTATTTTAAATAATGATACTATTGATCAAAGTCTGTAAACATTATTACTATTTGTCAACACACTATTACAGAAATAAATTATATTTATATTTACTGAGAGCTAGACAAATTATAGATATATAATCATAATGCCGAAGAAATTTTGGTAATTAGCTAATTATTTAAAAAAAATACATTTCTAGCGTAATATCTCCTTTCTCGTTACATGTAACGCTAACTAACGTTCGGTACAGGCTACAATAGCCTTAGCCATGGCATCCGCAGACAGCACACTGCTGTGAACCTACGAGTGAATGGCAACGGTTATAGAATATCATCGAGTATGTGTAGAATACATACAGAGTTATACGCATATGTACATATATTGATTGATTGATTAGTGTATTGGTGTATTGGTACTTATCATAGGTGAGCCTACGCCTAGTAGATACACGCGTAACAATAGGTACTAACGAACGGGAACAATACGTTATAATGATATGAATATGAAATGTTGTCTACATAAAAATTAATTTTGTACATACGATCGAAAACTCTATCAAAAAGTTGATGGTAGTGTCTAAACCATTGGGTTACAAGGTTACATTGTAAACGATGAATGGGTAATTAAGGGATAGATAAAGGAATAGATAAAGGAATAGATAATGGAATAGATAAAGGAATAGATAAAGGAATATATAAATGGGTGATATTATTATTGAATTTCATCCTGAAGAGGGATGACAGTGGATAAATCTCATGGAGCTAGGGATGGAGTTCCATAGATATATATATATTACTGAGCAACAACAACAGAAAATAGTCATATTATTTTGAAGCGATTTAGAAGAAAATATTATATAAATATCATTATAATTTAAAAGAAAAAAAAAATTAAAATTTTTCTAATAAATATTATTATTATTATTATATGAGATACATTTGAATAGAGTAAAACAAATAATAGTTGTTTGATGTATTCTTTTAGGTCCATCAATATGGCTACCAGTGAGTAATACAACTGGTACCTTGACATACTGCATTCTTTGAATCTCTCATTTATTTGTTGAATTATATATATATATACAAATTATAGTATTTATGTAGTAGGCATAATGATTAAGAAAGAGTGTCCACATAGGAGTATGTACACATTATACGTACACTTTATCAAGGTTGTAATTAAATTACCGAAGTGATTTAAAACATTCGTGTTCGTAGCGACTAACCTGTAAACATGCGAGGTGACCTTTGAACGATGACTCACCGCCGCCCCCTAATCTCAAACGACCTTGAGTATCTAGAGGTGACGCCCACTTTATAGCTCTACTGGCGATTACCTGCCGATACATTAAGGTTTTACATTTATGTTATACAGATAATACATGAAATATATTACTACGCATTCATACAAACTTTAGAATTTAGATATAAAGTAGCGATTGATTTCTTCTTTGTCGCCGACCATTTATAAGTAAACGCCAAGTGGGCCCATTCCTCGGAGCGCTTTATGTTTTGCGAATAAAATGTCACCATACTAAATAATAAAGTTACGTTTAATGGTGACGTAATATCGCACAAATTGTAGATAGTGATAATTATGAATAGTCAGTTATTAATAATAATAATAATCGGTTAATAACCCGTTTGATTTCGTATCATGGTAGATTTCAATACTGAATTTATAAAATTGTTTGTTCACTGAAACTTGAACAATTTTAAATCCGCCATCGTATACTAATAATTCGCACGTGTCCTTCACTGAATCCATGTCCATACGCAACGATAGTAGAATTGTGATCATGTATCTCGAATTCAATCTTTTATTCTATTAATTAGTTGTTAGATCATAATAATTTGCGCGTTTTAGAATATTGTTATATATTATAGATTGATGACAATTACAAAAGAGAATACGGTTATAATTAAAGAGAATACAGTTATATAAAATATAAGAATCACGAGTTTATAGATATATCATCAACTAATGTTAATGACGTGGGAAACCTTTATGGATATGAAACTATCTTTAGTTCCGTCCAAGTAAATGGATCCCCCGGCTCTCTTGCCCTTTGCACCGGGACCATCCTCGTACTTCATGTGTTTCTTGCCGTGGTATATGGAATGTTCGTACTTGCTCTTCTTCTTGTTCTTCTTGTCCTTCTTATGGTGCTTCTCTTTGCTGTCTTTCTTAGGATGTTTCTCTTTGCTGTCTTTCTTAGGGTGCTTCTCTTTGCTGTTCTCTTGGCCGTTCTCTTGGCTGTCCTTATTATTGTCATTATTCTCTTGTTTATCTTCTGAGTACGATGCCAGTGAAGAGCATACATTCAACTTATAGACTACAGAACTCGTCACGCCTGTGAATACAAGTACACCGATCAGTCAATTCCGATAATTAATCATGATCTATAATTCAGTTAATAGAGAAATATGTATTCTTAATCTACTATGCACTATCTTATGTCTTACGATAAATCTATTTATAAAACAATAAATAATATGTATACTGTATACAGTATACATATATATATAATAGAATTTAAATCTTCACAAATATGGTTTACGCTATAACAGGGCGTACTGGGGCGTAAGGACGGCGCGATGATTAATGAAGAAAGCGCGACTATTCGCCGCGTTATTACCCGACGACGAAGACGACCACTCGGTGGCGCTAGTGGTCGGTAGACAGATGAGGTCAGCTGACGCGGGACTAGGGTATCCGTGCGAGTAACACACTTCGTCTATGATGCACGAATCGTCCTGCGTTACGTGTAGGCGAGTGTGTAGGCGAGTG
Source organism: Osedax fenrisi (assembly GCA_964019155.1). Lineage (NCBI taxonomy): Eukaryota > Metazoa > Annelida > Polychaeta > Sabellida > Siboglinidae > Osedax > Osedax fenrisi. The sequence continues at coordinate 79,307,762 of OZ025239.1, forward strand.
TGTAGGCGAGTGTGTAGGCGAGTGTGTAGGCGAGTGTGCAGGAGTGTGTAGGAGAGTGTGTAGGAGTGTGCGGGCGGAGGTAGGTTTAAGTGCACGATTTCATTATTATAGTAATACGATCGGTGACGCGCTTATTTATAATATTTTTAAAATCACATATTTTGTTTGTGATATCCATAGAGTACATTTTATAAATATCATACTACTACTATTACTATTACTTTTACTATTACTTTTACTATTACTATCATCATCATCATCATCATCATCATCATCATCATCATCATCATCATCATCATTAATACTAGCTATAAATCAGTATGAAACTGTTCACCACCAGTATGACTACGCAGACCTGTGTTAGGGTGTAAGATGATGTACAACGTGTTGTACCGTACACTACAGGCTTAATGCCTAGTCTATATCAAGTATAAGAGAAGATGATGATGTTGATATCAAGTCAATAAGTCATCTCCCATACAATCCAAACTCAACATTTATTAATTATATTCATATATATATATATATATATATATATATATATATATATATATATATATGATTATAGTAGTGAATTCCTTGCAATTATTAATAATGTCATACGGTGACATAGTGGGATACGGTTTGTGAGGAAGATTACTTATTGATCCGAATATATCTATTCTAGTTTATATAAATATAGTTAATGAATGATGGATTATACTTTTATTGGCTCATATTAATTTTAAATGATAGTATATATATATAGTATAATATCATTCCTAATACCTTATATAGGTTTATATATCAATATCACGAATATTGAAATTTATATATTGATACAAATAAAGTTACAGATTTCATATAATTATGAATTGTAATGATCATATTATTGATATTAGAGTGATTAATGACTCCAATAAGAAATGGGCTGAACCGTTCTAGTGCAGGAGGTACTTTCGTAATCACAGGCGTAACAGATATCGTCATACACCAAGCGGTAGACAATCACTGAAGAATATGTCTCCTTGTTTCTGATAGTTATTTGAAAACTGTTTTTCTATTCAATATTGTAGGTTATTAACAATTAGTGAGAACAAATTAAATCAAATATATTTATTATTTATTTATTTCTCATTTTTATATATATATATCTATATCAAATATATATAAAATCCTATCGAAATAACAGAAAATAAATTACATTTATTAATTATATACATTCTAATAATAAATATAATGATATTGGCAAACTTAGGGATATGTATCTGGCTCTTTATTATTAATTATTTAGTTAAGGACCCTAAAAGAACTTTGTAAATGAACATATCTAATAATGCATTATCTTTAAAATGATGTATATGTCGTTGAAGAGAAACTATAAAATGTTAGGTTATTGTTCATTATTTTAAATAATCGTTTATAGAAATATATATTATGAATAATACAAATTATAAATATTGAATGTATAATTAAAAAAGTTACAAAACAAACTTAATTAGATATCTATATATACACGTAAACATATGTACGTAAATACAAAATGAACTAACCAATAGATCCGAGCTGATAGGACATATGATTTGAGATCTGCCTATTGAAGTAGCTTTCACTTCAAAAACTTCCTTTATGATATGCCACGGATATGAATATATCTGGGTAGTAATAGTAGCAGTGATATTAGTAACATGTATCTACTAGGAAAAGTACATTAATAACAAATTGGAGTACATTAATATCAAAGTAAAGTATATTAATAATAAAGTAAAGTATATTAATAATAAAGTAAAGTACGTAAATATCAAAATACAGTATATTAATTATAAAGTAAAGTATATTAATATCAAAGTATAGTATATTAATAATAAAGTATAGTATATTAATAATAAAGTAAAATACGTTAATATCAAAGTACAGTATATTAATTATAAAGTAAAGTATATTAATAATAAAGTAAAGTACATTAATAATAAAGTAAAGTATGTTAATATCAAAGTACAGTATATTAATAATAAAGTATAGTATATTAATAATAAAGTAAAGTATATTAATATCAAAGTATAGTATATTAATAATAAAGTATAGTATATTAATAATAAAGTAAAATACGTTTATATCAAAGTACAGTATATTAATTATAAAGTAAAGTATATTAATATCAATGTATAGTATATTAATAATAAAGTTCAGTATATTAATATCAAAGTACAGTACATTAATAATAAAGTATATTAATATCAAAGTACAGTACATTAATATAAAAGTAGAGTATATTACTTATAAAGTAAAGTACGTTAATATCAAAATACAGTATATTAATAATAAAGTAAAGTATATTAATATCAAAGTATAATATATTAATAATAATGTATAGTACATTAATAATAAAGTATATTAATATCAAAGTACAGTACATTAATATCAAAGTAGAGTATATTAATAATAAAGTAAAATACGTTAATATCAAAGTACAGTATATTAATTATAAAATAAAGTATATTAATATCAATGTACAGTATATTAATTATAAAGTAAAGTATATTAATAATAAAGTATAGTATATTAATATCAAAGTACAGTATATAAATAATAAAGTAAAGTATATTAATAATAAAGTAAAGTATATTAATATCAAAGTACAGTATATTAATTATAAAGTAAAGTATATTAATAATAAAGTAAAGTATATTAATATCAAAGTACAGTATATTAATTATAAAGTAAAGTATATTAATAATAAAGTAAAGTACATTAATAATAAAGTAAAGTATATTAATATCAAAGTAGGTACAGTATATATATAGTACAGTATATATAGTACAGTATATAAATAATAAAGTAAAGTATATTAATAATAAAGTAAAGTACGTTAATATCAAAGTACAGTATATTAATTATAAAGTAAAGTATATTAATAATAAAGTAAAGTACATTAATAATAAAGTAAAGTATATTAATATCAAAGTACAGTATATAAATAATAAAGTAAAGTACATTAATAATAAAGTAAAGTACGTTAATATCAAAGTACAGTATATTAATAATAAAGTAAAGTACATTAATAATAAAGTAAAGTATATTAATATCAAAGTACAGTATATAAATAATAAAGTAAAGTACATTAATAATAAAGTAAAGTACATTAATATCAAAATAAACTATAGTGTACAATACATCCGTTTCATTGTATCACTAACATCGATGAGTGTATATCTGCAATAAGAATTGAAGAAGTTATCCCCGCTCAGAGTGACGGTGTCTTGTGTACAATTTGAGGAACACGCATGCCTTTTGAGGTTAGTATATTAGTGTGACGAGGTTGAAAGAGTAATTATTTCTAATAATATAAACACATAATGTATGTCAAATATAGATACGTATTTAGTATTTATGTTATTGAATAATTGAATATTAATGTAAAAATATATATTTATTAAATGATAAAATAATAAATTAAATTAATGTTAATAAAATTATACATAAATTATACATTTATAATTAGATATATACTAATAATAATAACCAAATATTAATGGACAACTCATCGAGAATGGGAGGTTTTAATTCGTCAAGGGAACAATCATCTTCACCGTAACCTTGGAAACAAACGCATTCCCCCTTTATGCAGTCACCGTGTTGGGAACAGTTATTCGGACACGGAAGTACGACTACGATGAGAGGAGGAGGAGGAGGATGAGGAGATGGATGAAAATAGGAGGAGGAGAAGGGAGGAGAAGAGATGGAAAGGATTAAAATGGAATATAATGGATGAGAACGAATAAGAAGGTAATAAAAGCGATAAAAATAGAAAAGAAGGGAAGAGAAGGGATACTAAGTGACAACAAGCGAAGAAAGAGTATCGAAAGGGTTTGTAGGGAAGGGAAATGACCAGAAGAAGGGATGAACACACACACACACACACACACACACACACATATACGGTAGACTACACACAAGACTAACCGGTTACATTTGTCACAGCAGATACGTATCTGCATTGAGACTCGATTACTTTCAGCGACGACTCGATCCAATGATGTAATCCGGTGATCTGTATACGAGAGAGAGCGTGTGCGTGAGTTATCTCTATGTATCACACACGCACGCACTTCGATAGAGGACGCATCGCTTACATTGGAGGTACGTAATCCTCAAGAAATAAAGATAATAATCGTATTTCTATTATTCGCCGAGTACGTACTTATTATTAAATAACTCGCGAAGGTTTGAAGTATATAATTATTAGGAAATAAATATAATTATCGTATATTAATGTATTGTAAGTTTAATATCGAGTAGTATATTATTATTTAATTTCGAGATAATAGAAACGTAAAAAGAGCGGTACTAGCGAAGGCAATGTCTTTATAACGAGAGCACCGAGAGCGGCGGCGGTGGCTTACCTGAACGTCGAGAGCGCAGAACTCGATCTGAGCATCGATATCTACACCGGCTACCGCCAGACACGTCGTGTAGATGGTGCTGTTCTCGATACCGCGTCTACAGATCTGCCTCGCTTCTTCTAGGGTGTAGACGACCACAGATACTTTGGGCTATGATACGATGTGTTCGCATGTTGTTAGTGTGCGACAGTAGTTGTCGTTATCAAGTAAATCTATTTATTATATATATGATATTATATATATATACATATATATATATATATATATACATTTTTTATTTATTTTACTTTAAATATGGTGATGTATTTAATTACGTTTACATTTTCATTTAATAAATTCCATAATTGTAAATTCCAACTATTATCATACTATTATTTGTTTGTGTTACTATTATATCTTGTTATATTTATTACTGTTATTAATATTATTTTTTAATTTTTATTATTAAGCTCTGGCAAAATATATGATTTTTGAAATAAATAATTTATTATTAAAAATATAAAAATCAGAAAATTTAATATATTATCTTTAAAATAATAACTATAAGTCTCATAACTATGCATTTATAAATATAACCATATATAAATAAAGATTATAATGATAGAAAAATATTTATAATTAAAAATAAAAACTGAAATTACTGCTCTTTTGTTTTAAACTTAATCTTGAATCTTCAAGCTTGGTAACTTTTGATATTCTTGATAAATGTGTATGAAACTTTCAGAACTTAATCATAATAAATATCTTTTCATATATATATATTAAGTAAGACCTAAAAATAAAACGTAGTTACGGGAATTATTGCAAATTACTGAACATTTATTATTTTAAACATAGTGTTTTCTAGGTCTCATTCTCACCATCTTATAATTACCATATACACCTATTCCTTAATACATAGTTCTAAATATAATTAATAGGATATATAATTTATTTTTTATTTTGGTATTAATTTCAGAAGTTATCATACTTTTAGTAAAAAAAAATTATATCTTCACCATGTAAATATTCATAAGTTTCTCCGGCCATTAAAGCAATTTAAAACTTAACAAATGTGTTATATTCATTAATCTGATGTACGGTATGTGTAATGTAATAGTAAATGCTATAGTATGTGTAATGTAAATATATGTTTATGTATTGTGTTTGTATTTATATACTGTGTTCTACGTGATGTGTTTTATCTAATATGTTTTGCAATAGTTTTATTATGATATATTTTTATAAGTATTTTTTGTATATTTTAATTTAATTTTTCTATAAAAAAAGTGTTATTATAAAGTTGTATTATATTAAATATAATAGAAAAATTAAATTAAAATATACAAAAAATACTTATAAAAATATATCATAATAAAACTATTGCAAAACATATTAGATAAAACACATCATATAATAATTATATTACTATAGTTATCACCCAATATTTCAATCCCATGGGATTGTGCCATTATTCATGTTGTAAGCTAGTTAGAATAAGTGAATTTAATTATAACAGTAATATATTGTGAGTTAATTAATAAGAAGCTTTTCTAAACATATGATTAATTTTTTTTAATAGATAATATATGTTTTTTGAAATTTAGTATGGAATCTATTGTGTGTCTGAGAAATTTATAATTTTCTATCAAATATATTTTTTTATATACATTAATGTGTATATATTTATGTATGTGTGTATGTTTATATATAAGTGTGTATGTATTGTGTGTGTATGTGTATGTGATTGTTTATGTGTATTTACATATTAATGTATTTACTTAATTTATAAAAATACAATTGATTGATGTCCAATAAATACAAATGCTGCAACTCTGCTGATGTTTCACATGAACAGATGTAAACAATAACATGTCAACAAATCATTTATGACGTAACGAAGTATCACATTAATCAATATATTATTTTTCAATTTTTAATAATATTTATATCATATGATATTATTCCGACCTATTTAAATTTTATTCCACATAAGCTATTCATATTTATATACAAGATTTAAATTTCAATTAAAAGTTTTCATTCACGGTGCTACTACTACATTATACTACCTATCACGTGTACACATAAGTTATATCTGCGCTGTGCAGCGCCTATACGCTCTTAAAGCTGAAACCTAAAGCTTACAAACCTCATCGTCATCTTCATCGTCGTTTGGGTCGAAGAAGGCAACTTTAGGTTTACAGTTGGCAGACTTCCTGTCGATGCTAGCGGTAACGTCTCTCGTGTATGCTATACGGGCGGGTGATACGATGTATTACAATGTATTCACACAGGCACCATTAGTGGCGGGCAGTTAGGTGCCACTAACGGAATGTATAGCCAACGATTGCCAGTACCATTTGATTATGAAGTACGCGCTATGAAATAAGTGCGGCTTAAATGGTACAAATACAATAAATGTTATAAAGACTGTTAGTGCGAGTGCTAGTTATATAGTACATAAAGAGCTAGTGCGAGTGCTAGTTATATAGTAAATAGAGAGCTAGTGCGGGTACTATTTATATAGTGCATAGAGATCTAGTGCGAGTGCTAGTTATATAGTAAATAGAGAGCTAGTGATAGTGCTAGTTATATAGTGCATATAGAGCTAGTGCGAGTGCTATTTATATAGTGCATAGAGAGCTAGTGCGAGTGCTAGTTATATAGTGCATAGAGAGCTAGTGCGAGTGCTAGTTATATAGTGCATAGAGATCTAGTGCGAGTGTTAGTTATATAGTAAATAGAGAGCTAGTGCAAGTGCTAGTTATATAGTGCATAGAGAGCTAGTGCAAGTGCTAGTTATATAGTGCATATAGAGCTAGTGCGAGTGCTATTTATATAGTGCATGGAGAGCTAGTGCGAGTGCTAGTTATATAGTAAATAGAGAGCTAGTGCGAGTGTTAGTTATATAGTAAATAGAGAGCTAGTGCAAGTGCTAGTTATATAGTGCATAGAGAGCTAGTGCAAGTGCTAGTTATATAGTAAATAGAGAGCTAGTGCGAGTGCTAGTTATATAGTAAATAGAGAGCTAGTGCGAGTGCTAGTTATATAGTGCACAGAGAGCTAGTGCAAGTGCTAGTTATATAGTGCATAGAGAGCTAGTGCGAGTGCTAGTTATATAGTGCATAGAGAGCTAGTGCAAGTGCTAGTTATATAGTGCATAGAGAGCTAGTGCAAGTGCTAGTTATATAGTGCACAGAGAGCTAGTGCAAGTGCTAGTTATATAGTAAATAGAGAGCTAGTGCGAGTGCTAGTTATATAGTAAATAGAGAGCTAGTGCGAGTGCTAGTTATATAGTGCACAGAGAGCTAGTGCAAGTGCTAGTTATATAGTGCATATAGAGCTAGTGCGAGTGCTAGTTATATAGTGCATAGAGATCTAGTGCGAGTGTTAGTTATATAGTAAATAGAGAGCTAGTGCAAGTGCTAGTTATATAGTGCATAGAGAGCTAGTGCAAGTGCTAGTTATATAGTAAATAGAGAGCTAGTGCGAGTGCTATTTATATAGTCTGTAGAGAGCTGGTGCGAGTGCTAGTTATATAGTAAATAGAGAGCTAGTGCGAGTGTAGATTATGTTTAATAATTGCGCGACACTATTTATCGTAGCGCCTAACATAGGGCTCCTCTATTGTTTGAATTCAGACACTGTTGAATGTTGAAGCATTTGAATTCAGTTTTTCGATTTTCGATAACGTACGAACAACTAATACTACTTAAGTATTCGTCGTAGATAGACACGTGCTTCTCTTCTACTGTGGTACCCTTCGTTCGACAATACCCGTTGAAGAGTGATTCTCCGTCTCGCACTCTGTGTTCGTTAATAAATCATTAATTTGTATAACAACAAACTAATATCACTAATAAATAAAATTACTATTTTATAAAAAAAACTGCCAAAATAAAATAAAATAACAATAATACTGATATAAAAATTCTGTCTCATTTTTATATGGTTATCTACACTGTAGATTCTACAGTATATATATATATATATATATATATATATATATATTTGTTATTTTTATTTAAAGTTGAAATTATATAATTATATATAATTTATATATAAATCTTAAAATACTCTTTAGAAGTGATCTTATACAAATTTTGTATAAATCAATAATCGGCCCTCGTTAAAACCATGGATGCCTTAATTTAAATTCTTCTTCTAATTGTATTAATTTAAAGGCGCTTCTAGCTCTCCAGCCTTGTTCTTTAGCTAATCTATAATATATATCACGTTTATCTTTCGATGTTTTACCCATTTTCTCAATATATTTTTGTATGAGATTTGAATTAAAAAGTTCTAGAAATATATATTATCGATCAATTATTTCAAATGATATGCCTCCGGCTAAAAATATATATTATTAATATAGATATATCAATATAATAATTATAATAAAAAATTATTTTTAGAGATTATTAACACGAGAGCGGCTTCGAATTCGATAATCTATTACTACCTCCAGTTTTCATAGAAGTTAGGTATTGATTTTGCAATCGTGACTCCATCTCTTAATGTCATTTCATCCTGATAGTTACCATTATCGCTTCCACAAATTCCTAAAATGAATAAGATATTTTGTTTCACATAACTTTAAGACAAAGTAATATGAAATTTATATTAATTAATTATTAATACAAATTACAAAAAGTATTATGAATATAAATATTTTCAATTTCAAATAAAAATCGTAATTATAATAAAAAGTATTTAATAATTATTAGTTTATTAATTATAATTAATAAATTTGTTCTTCAAAAAGTAAATCTATTATATTGTAAATGCACATTTAAAATTGAATCTATATTATATAATAAAAATAATTGACAAATTTACCTATATATAACAAATAACAGGTATTATATAGAGTAGTTAATGAGAAATACACAATAATAAGCATGTATTTTACCCAAATATGCATAACTTCCGATTTGTTTTGATTGTAAGAGTATATTAATGGATTAACTATATAACAATATATGAATATAATAAATGTATATAATGAATAATCAGTGAACATCATTATGAATGCAGTAATAGGCAATCTAACCCAAACTATTCGTGTCGTAAGGTGTTAGCCAAATATTCAGGAACCTCTTACGCATCACCTTTATGTTTATTAATTGTCCTGTCCACAACTTTACCTAATAATGTATTATACAATGTATATATATTTCAGTATTTATTTTAGATTTAAATAATTATAGAGCATATTACAAAATATTTGTAAGAAATAATTATTAGGTAATATTGTATTTTAAATATATATAAGGCATTATATATATATATAATATTATATATGTTAGCCAGGAAAAAAAACAGAGAAACGCTTAATAAGGAAATATAATTTTTTTTTAATATTATAAAGAAATATTAAAGGGCTGGAGAAACATTTGAATATTTACATGGCAAGTATTTATATGGTAAAGATAGGAGATTTTTGTTACTAAAAGTACGACAACCTCTGAAATAAATAAGAGAATGACTACATTTTTGTAATTCTTATTTACATGTAGATCTATATATATATATATATATATATATATATATATATATATATAATATGTTATAGAATTATATGATGATGAGAATTACAAAGCACTAATTTTAAAATACTTTTAAATAACAACATTTCCAGAAATTTCCAGTAACTAAGTTATACTTTTAGCTCATACTCAATATATATGAATAGATATTCATTATTATTAAGTTATAACAGTTTCATATACATTATCAAGTAGATCAAATGTTATGGATATTCAAAGAATCAAAATTAAGTTTAAAAATAAAGAGCAGTAAAATCAGTTTTAAAAAAAAAAAAATATTTTATAAACCTTTTATAACTGTATATTTTTGTACGTTTATATTTATAAATATTTATTTATGAGATTTAAATTAAATTTACTGATTTTTATATTATATCATTTTTAATAACAAATATATTTATTTCAAAATTATTTGTTTTAAAAATCACATCGCCCACCCTTAATAATTAAACTTAAGATTCAATTTTATAATGATATACGTAATCTGAGAAAAAAAAAATTAAAACTGTGCACCGTCTGGTACTGCTGGAATTAGTGATTATTAGATGGGAAATAAATAAAAAATTATTGATAATGGGTTTCAGCCGTATTATATCGAAATATATAATCGAAAGTATAAAGTTGAAATATTCGCTAACGATAACATACGTTATTATAATATCACTTGGATGACTAACGATGTAGCCGTAGTTTATAGTGTAGACTTTGATGTTACCTTCACCGAACATCTGCACGAGAGGAGCGGCGGCGGCCCCCACGAACTGAACGGTTACCACTTGGGTCCCGCTGCGAATAGCCACTCCGGAGTTACACGACGCTGATCTCCAGCATACCGCCAGCGACGTGTGTATCTGTGTGAGATGATGACGGCAAGTGGGTCAGAGGTGAGAGGGAGGTGATAGATAAGGAGGGAGAGAGGTGAGAGGGAGGTGAGATAGGGAGGGGTGTGCGAGTGGGAGAGAGGGAAGTGAGATGGGTAGGGAGGTGGGTCAGAGGTGAGAAGGAGGTGATAGATAAGGAGGGAGAGAGGTGAGAGGGAGGTGAGATAGGGAGGAGTGTGCAAGTGGGAGAGAGGGAAGTGAGATGGGTAGGGAGGTGGGTCAGAGGTGAGAAAGAGGTGATAGATAAGGAGGGAGAGAGGTGATAGGGAGGTGAGATAGTGAGGGGTGTGCTAGTGGGAGAGAGGAAAGTGAGATGGGGAGGCAGGTAGGTCAGAGGTGAGAGGGAGATGATAGATAGGTAATGAGGTGGGATAGATTTGAGAGGGAGGTGAGATGAGGAGGGTGTGAGAGATAGGGAGGTACGTATGTGTTCGAGAAAGAGAGTAAGAGGTATGTATGAGAGGGAGGTGAGAGGAGATAGAGAGGTATTCGGCTATTATCACCTGCCCCCATAAATTAGTCATTTCCTCGTACACCTTGTATTCATTTATAAAATATTCATTTTAAATGAAACAACGGTTTCGATCATATACCAATCATTTACACATATACCACCATTAGAAAAGCATATCATTAATTATATAATTAATAAAACATTAATCGACATTTTTATAAGCATATAAATTAATTTTCACTAAACTTATATAACGGTGTATGGTAACGAATGCTAACGAACGCTATTGAATGCTATTAACGATAACAACTAAACAATTAAATTAAAATTATTAATTGTTTAAAAAGTTATACTATACTGGGACATGGGAATATTCAAATTAAATAAAAATAATAATTTGTTTTTATTAAATTTAAATTATTCAAAATATTATGATTAACTTGATTTAAAAATTAGGTATATTATCTATATTAAATATTATTTATAAAATGACAGTTTTAAAAACACCAACAATTAAAAATAATAAATTCTAAAGGGAGTGAATATGCAGCAGGGAGTGAAAATACTTGTAATACATAGTATATCTATACATTTATCTTATTATACTTTTATTTTATAATCATATATATATATATAGCATATATAAATTACTAATTATCTATTATATACAAATTTTAAAATAAAAAAAAAGCTTAATTTACTCAAAATAATTATTTTATAATGTAATATATTAGTGATAATAATTAATAAATTAAGTGAGCTTTTAGTGTGACTATTATTATTGGTATTTTTCTCGTTTAGTTAATATACCCGTTAAGGGATATTAACATGAGTAATCTATTTGTGCAAGAATTTCACAATCGTAAAAGTATGTATTTTTTCTGCGACGCTTGCTAAATGTTCTAATTAGAATATTTATGTCATTGGTGAGCAAAAACGTGCACGATTATATATACTGGTATAAACTCATACGCAATGGCCTTCAATATCGTATCAATCAATTTATAAACAATTTAAAATATAAACAAATAACGAAATATTTAATTTTAATTTATATTCAATATTTAATTTAAACATAATTTCATTTAACGCAACTACATTTTAAAAACATTTTATATAAATTATTAATATTCTAAATATTATTAACTAAGCATACTGCTCTTAATAAATTATAAAAGCTTAAAATCGTAAAAAATTACATAAACTTAACAAGTAAATTTTATGATAAACTTTACCATAAAGCCTATTATTTATCATAAGTTCATATATTATATATGATATTATTATATTTAACATATTACTATATACATAAGTTATATTAATTATATATGTTAATATAAGTTTAATATAATTTTATACATATAAAATATATTGTATATTTTTCCAAACTTTATATATTCTAAATCATATATAATAAAATAAGTTCATATAATATGGTGTATTATCCTATTTATTTATAATATTATATTATAAGTACATATACATAATTTATGGCGCATATTATACATGTGATAATGAATGTAGGCGTTTATGAATATAAGATTGTATTAAATATATAAATTATATAAAATAATCATAAGTTTACAATTTAAAAAAATTTATATATATTTTCTGTGACGATTGGACGAATAAAATTCTCATGTGAATACCCCTTTATTCCGATATATGAGAATAATTTACAACGATTATAGACTCAGGAGATATTGCACAAGGTATAATTCTATATTCTGTATTAATATCTACTTTTATGATGTAAATTTAAATATTATTATTTCATTAAATAAGAGATATTTTAATAAATATACATTATATATATATATATATATAGAAATAATAATATATATGTAATTAAAGTATAACCGAGATATCAGTAGAAGCACTCTCATACATGATGAACTCCCCTGAGGCGTACAAGTCAAGATATCTAAATGTAAGAGTGTTCATTAATTCATATCATTAAGTTACGTATATTAATTTGATAAAATATCTATATATATATATTAGTCTTAATCAAATTAAAGGTGACAAGTTCTTTGGGGCGATGATATCAATCTTACAGAAATTGTTATTAATGTAATCATCTCTTTATATATATACTAGCCGTACCCGACCCGGCGTTGCTCGGTTTTGATTATTTTCCTATATATTATATATTAATTATAGCTATTCCTGATTCTTAATTGATATATATAATAAAATAAATGTTAGCTGACATACAAAACAAAGTAGAAAACATTTTCAAATAATATGTTAAAAAATACAACAAATATTTCAAATATTACAAAATATGTTTTAAAAAAATGTCTAAAACCCAAACCTAAACCCAAACACAAACCGTACACTACCCTGCGTTGCTAGGTTTTTGATTATTTGCCTATTAATTGTAGCTATTCCTGATTATACTTAGCTAATATTTAATGTTTTTCTTCTAACTAATATTTACTAATTCTAACTGTATCCGATGTAGACCCAGCGTTGTTCGTTTTTAAGATTATTTGTAAAATATTTGGTAAGATTACAAATAATAATTTAAAATATTACAAAATATATTTTTAAAAAGTGTCTAAAAATATTTTAAGAAATATAAAAAATATTTCAACATATTAGTAGCCATACCTGATTTTGAATGCCTATTTATTTTTTTATTAATTATAGCTATTCCTGATTATTCTAAAATATATAATTGCTAAAAATTGCAAAAAAATATATAAAATATTACAAAATATGTTTTAAAAACAAACCATACCCGACCCGGCATTTCTTGGTTTTTGTTTGTTTGCCTATCTATTATTTATTATTTATTAATTAGGGCAATTTCGGATTCTATATTTCTAGTATATACAATTAAATAAAGTTTATTTAAAATACAAACAAATATAGAAAAATATTGTTTATAATATTTAAAAAATTAGTGAACAAATATTTCAAAAAATATTTTAAAAAATACAACAAATATTTCAAATATTACAAAATATGTTGAAAACCCAAACCCAAACCGTCCCAAAACGGCGTTGATCGGTTTTTAATTATATGCCTATCTATACTTTATTAATTATAACTATTCCTGATTTAGAATTGTTTGCCGAACCCAACCCGACGTTGCTCGTTTTTTTATTATTTGCCTATCAATTATTAATTATAGTTATTCCTAATTATGCATAGCTAATCTTTAATTGTTGTCTTCTAACTAATATTTAATAAATCTAACTGTATCCGATGTAGATCTAGCGTTGTTCTTTTTAAGATTTATTCGTAAAATATTTTGTAAAAATACAAAAATACAAAAATAATTTAAAATATTAAAAAAATATATTTTTAAAAAGTGTCTAAAAATATTTTTTAAATATAAAAAATATTTCAACATATTAGTAGTCATACCCTACCCGGCGTTGCTAGGTTTTTGATTGTTTGACTATTTATTTTTATTAATTATAGCTATTCCTGATTATTCTAAAATATATAATTGCTAACAAATACAAAAAATATTTAAAATATTACAAAATATGTTTTAAAAAAATGTCGAAAACTCAAACCTAAACCCAAATCCAAACAATACTCGACTCGACATTCACCGGTTTTTGATTGTTTGCCTATTTATTATTTATTAATTATAGCTATTCCTGATCCTACATTTCTAGTATATACAATTAAATAAAATTAAACATATGTAGAAACATATTTTTTTTAATATTTAAAAAATTAGATAACAAATATTTCAAAAAATACAACAGATATTTCAAATATTCCAAAATATGTTGAAAACCTAAACCCAAACAGTTCCAAATCGGCGTTGCTCGGTTTTTTATTATTTGCCTATCTATCATTTATTAATTATAACTATTCCTGATTTGGAATTTCTTGCCGTACCCAACTTTGCTTTACTCGTTGTTTGATAGCTTACCTATCTATTATTTATTAATTATAGCTATTCCTGATTCTGTATTCCTAGTATACAACAAATATTTCCAAATATTACAAAATATATTTTGTATAAATGTTCTACAAATATTTTAAAAAGTATATTATTATATCTTATAATATTTATATATTTATTATATAATTATAATATTTTAATTATATCTTAAAATAATAATATTTCAAAGAATAGTTGAAAAATATAAAAAAATATTTCAAATAATATTTTTTAAAATACAAAAAATATAAATAATATTACAAAATATTTTTTAAAAAAATTTCAAAAAAATGTTTAAAAATATTTCAAAAAATTTCAACAATATTTCAAAAAATGTCAAAAATATTTCAAAAATATTTCAAAAAATTTCTAAAATTTCCTAAAATTTCAAAAAAAAAATCAAAAAAAATTCAAAAAAATAGTTCGAAAAAATGTAAAAAAAATATTTCAAAAAAGCGACGCCGAAGATTTTGGATGACAAAAAATCATTTTAATGGCAAAAAGGCAATTTTTCAGGTTTTTCTGGGGTACGCGGTAAAAAATTCAAAAAATTTTCCGGACCAAGACCATACTGTTGCAAATTTATTAAGATCAGGTATAAAATATTTTCGCGACGTACCCCGGTTCTCGAGTTACCTCACCAGATACACACACACACACACACACATATATATATATATATACTAGCCGTACCCGACCCGGCGTTGCTCGGTTTTTGAATATTTGCCTATTATCTATTATTTATTAATTATAGATATATTATATACCTATTCATGATTATGCATTGCTATATATACAATAAAATAAATGTTAGCTAAAATACAAACAAAATATAGAAAAATATTTAAAAAATTAGTGGAAATATATTAAAAAATGCAACAAATATTACAAAATATGTTTTAAAAAATGTCTAAAACCCAAACTTAAACCCAAACCGTACCCAAACCGGCGTTGCTCGGATATTGATTGTTTGCCTATCTATTATTTATTAATTATAGCTGTTCCTGATTCTTCATTGTTATATATACAATTAAATAAATGTTAGCTGAAATACAAACAAATGTAGAAAAATATTTTAATAATTAAAAAATTAGTAGAAAAATATTTCAAAAAATATATTAAAAAATACAATAAATATTTTGAATATTACAAAATATGTTTTAAAAAGATGTCGAAAACCCAAACCTAAACCCAAACCGTACCCGACCTGGCGTTGCTCGGTTTTTGATTTTTTGCCAATTATTATTTATTAATTATAGCTATTACTAATTCTGCATTGCTAAATATTTATATTTAATTTGTTCCTAACTATTATTTATATACAATAAAATAAATGTTAGATGACATACAAACAAATGTAGAAAAATATTTTAATATTTAAAAAATTAGTGGAAAAATATTTTAAAAAATATATTAAAAAATACAACTAATATTTCAATTATTATAAAATATGTTTTAAAAAAATGTCTAAAACCAAAACCCACACCGTCCTGACACGGCGTTGCTAGGTTTTTGATTGTTTTCCTATCTATTATTTATTAATTATAACAATTCCTGATTTTAAATTTTTTGCCTTACCCAACACGACGTTTCTCAGTTTTTAATTATTTGCCTATCAATTATTAATTATAGCTATTCCTAATTATGCATAGCTAATCTTTAATTTTTAGTCTTCTAACTAATATTTAATAAATCTAACTGTATCCGATGTATATCTAGCGTTGTTCTTTTTTAGATTTATTCGTAAAATATTTTGTAAAAATACAAAAAATAATTTAAAATATTATAAAATATATTTTTAAAAAGTGTCTAAAAATATTTTTTAAATATAAAAAATATTTCAACATATTAGTAGTCATACCCTACCCGGCGTTGCTAGGTTTTTGATTGTTTGACTATTTATTTTTATTAATTATAGCTATTCCTGATTATTCTAAAATATATAATTGCTAACAAATACAAAAAATATTTAAAATATTACAAAATATGTTTTAAAAAAATGTCGAAAACTCAAACCTAAACCCAAATCCAAACAATACTCGACTCGACATTCACCGGTTTTTGATTGTTTGCCTATTTATTATTTATTAATTATAGCTATTCCTGATCCTACATTTCTAGTATATACAATTAAATAAAATTAAACATATGTAGAAACATATTTTTTTTAATATTTAAAAAATTAGATAACAAATATTTCAAAAAATACAACAGATATTTCAAATATTCCAAAATATGTTGAAAACCTAAACCCAAACAGTTCCAAATCGGCGTTGCTCGGTTTTTTATTATTTGCCTATCTATCATTTATTAATTATAACTATTCCTGATTTGGAATTTCTTGCCGTACCCAACTTTGCTTTACTCGTTGTTTGATAGCTTACCTATCTATTATTTATTAATTATAGCTATTCCTGATTCTGTATTCCTAGTATACAACAAATATTTCCAAATATTACAAAATATATTTTGTATAAATGTTCTACAAATATTTTAAAAAGTATATTATTATATCTTATAATATTTATATATTTATTATATAATTATAATATTTTAATTATATCTTAAAATAATAATATTTCAACGAATAGTTGAAAAATATAAAAAAATATTTCAAATAATATTTTTTAAAATACAAAAAATATAAATAATATTACAAAATATTTTTTAAAAAAATTTCAAAAAAATGTTTAAAAATATTTCAAAAAATTTCAACAATATTTCAAAAAATGTCAAAAATATTTCAAAAATATTTCAAAAAATTTCTAAAATTTCCTAAAATTTCAAAAAAAAAATCAAAAAAAATTCAAAAAAATAGTTCGAAAAAATGTAAAAAAAATATTTCAAAAAAGCGACGCCGAAGATTTTGGATGACAAAAAATCATTTTAATGGCAAAAAGGCAATTTTTCAGGTTTTTCTGGGGTACGCGGTAAAAAATTCAAAAAATTTTCCGGACCAAGACCATACTGTTGCAAATTTATTAAGATCAGGTATAAAATATTTTCGCGACGTACCCCGGTTCTCGAGTTACCTCACCAGATACACACACACACACACACATATATATATATAATTAAATAGACTTTCTTTTATATAATAGATATATAATTAAAGACTTTCTTTTATATAATAGATATGAATATAAATTATTAAATATATAATTTAATATTTAATTATATTATAATTTAAAACTAAATTTAGTCATAACAAATTTTAGTATTATTAATTCATTAAAAATATTGTTCATGTATGATAAAAATCATAATAAATACATTGTTGTAGTGATTATTTTTATTATTTATCCAAGAAATTACTATATTAATATATATATATATATATAATATTATAATAATAATAGGATA
Organism: Osedax fenrisi; assembly: GCA_964019155.1. NCBI lineage: Eukaryota > Metazoa > Annelida > Polychaeta > Sabellida > Siboglinidae > Osedax > Osedax fenrisi. The sequence continues at coordinate 79,326,286 of OZ025239.1, forward strand.
TATATTAAAATATTATAAATAATATTTAATTTTAATTTGTATTACATGATAAATGAAATAGTTGCATGGTATAATGACTAGAATATACTAAACTTTATGACTAACAATATGACTGACAATATGACTAACAATATGACTAACAATATGACTAACAATATGACTAACAATATGACTAACAATATGACTAACAATATGACTAATAATATGACTAACAATATGACTAACAATATGACTAACTATACGTTAAACAATAACGACTACATCAACTCTCGTATTCAATACACCCGTCGGCAGTGCTAGATAACCTTTTATCGAATGTGATGATGTGAGGGTCGTTAGCGGTCGTACACGTGTCAGTACCATCGGAGTCGTAGATCCCCGCCTGAGAGGGTGGGGGTAGGGGGGCAAGTAGACGTAGAATAGAGCGCATATTGGTATTCAGCGTTGTATAGCATTAGTTTTCGTATTTTATTTTCATTCTTTTTTCAAATGGCTTCAAATTAGGACGGTTGTTTTTTACAAGTTTTCGCCGTTGAAAATCAAGTGCTCTCATTGCAAAATACCTACGATAATAGCATCATGAACATGACCACAGGGCACAGCTAGTCATACGCATACTAAATGTGTAAATAAAGTACTACGGGATATGCATAATCTAAACATTGATATTAGTTATGTAATAACAGTGATATTAGTTATGTAATAACAGTAATATTAGTCATGTAATAACAGTGATATTAGTTAATTTTATTTAATGTCTATCAAATAAATATGAACATATCATGAATACTATAATAATTATTATGTGAACGTTGTGCGAACTAGTTAGATGTAAAAGGCAACATAAAGTACTAATGCCCCCAAATTAAATAAAGATAACTTTAGAATATATTACGGACGTCTTTTAGACGACATATAATTGTCGCCGAGCATTCATTAAAGTATGTATTCTCCACCCGGGTATATCCCCGAACTTCTAATGTTTAGCTGCCATTCGAAACTACTAAAGCTACTCGTAGCTAAGTGTGACGTCGTGTTTATCGACTGGTAAATTATAATAAAAGCAGCTAAACACGTGCGCGTATGTGGTTGAGAATAGCGCACGATTAAAGCTCTATCAACCACTATTGTAATATGATAATCAATCGAAATAAACTGATAAACTGATCGGTAATTTTAAATTCATTATTAAGTAATAAATATATATATATATAATATTTATTATATGATTTATATAAGAATTTTCCCGAAATATCATAATTTGTGAAAAACGAATAAACGTAATATAACTTAATATTTAAATTTCCATATATTCTAAATGAGAGAAAGTAAACTAACCGTGAAATATGGATTCAATACAGTTTTTCCGATTAATTTTTGATCCTTGTATATTGTAACTACGAAACTAAAGTATTTCTTTCTATAGCGATGTTTAATAAAGTCTCGAATAGGAAGCAGAGGCACACTCATCTTTCTGAAGGATGAATACATTCAAGTTACGGGCATATATATATATATATATATATATAATGATGATGATGATGATATTAATTTATTTAGCACAAAAATAAAGTGATAAACACTCCTCGTAGTGCATACAAACTCATATATATATATATATATATATATATACAATGTATAATTATTATACATTGTATATATATTATATTATATAATATATATAGGTCGGAGTGAAATTTGAAATAATTATGGCGATCTGGTTATGACTCGCGAAAGTGATGTAACGTTATATGTGAATTAGTGACATTATTTAACTCCACGTATAACGTTACATCATTATCGCGAGTCATAACCAGATCGCCATAATTATTTCAAATTTCACTCCAATCTATATAATATAGTATATAATATATCCTATCTATATAATATAGTATATTATACATATATATATATATATATAATACTAATAAATATGACTTTTATATTATTATTTATATTAATAGTTACTAAATATAAAATATTGCCACTACAATTTATCAACATAAAATATTTGTAAAACCGCATCATTATATTAAATAATGATTTACGATATAAATATACATCTATTAATAAAAATAAAGCGAATATATCAACTCTGGGTGTCGCGCTCATCTAGGAGACACAGATATTGTGAAAACTCAATAAATGATAAACTAGATTTGATCTTGTCCTGGTATATAAACTATTTAATGTATCGATATCTATTGATGCATCATCTATTATTATTATCAAAAAGATCAACTACAAGAGGCCATTCAATGCAAATTATTACAAAAAAAGTAGATTAAATGTAAAAAAAAAATTTACTAAATAATCGAATAGCTGAAATTTGGAATGGTCTAGATCAAAAGATTATATCAGTAAATAATTTATATACCTTTAAAAATTATAATAAAAAGCTGAAATGTATTTTTTATTTATACATATATATATTTTATAAAATATTAATGTTAAGTGTTAAATGTTAATTGTTTTTATCACCGGTACATGTAATACGTTTCTAATTTATCTATTGTTATTTTTATATTTGTACTGTTTACATTTTGTTGTCGTTTTGTGAATGTATCACTGCATTTTATTAAATATTATTACAAAATCAAACTTGATAAAATTCATAATAATATTCATTCAATTCAATTAAATTCAAATATGTTATTATAAGTATAACTAGGGAAGATTACTGACTTGACCGGGTGATTTAGCGGCCGCTTGCACGAGTATCCCATATCGTGATCGTTACATGCCTCGTTCAGCATTATGATCTTTGGTAGTATGGTGTTGTTGGCGTCGCCACAATTCAAGTCCTTGTTCTTGTAAACCCAGACGCCTACGAACGACGGGTACTGATATACTTGATTATAGGAGTGAACGCGGGCTTAGGGGTGATGGTAGTAGCATTACAGTGATCAGTTGATACATTACATTGATACAAAGGTTGACTGTCCAACTTTACATGCTACACACCGCACACCTTTAATTGATATTTAAATACAAACAATTATTAAGTTTAAAACCGATTCTAACGTTCAAACTAATTTTCGAACAGCAACGTTGGTTAACAATAGTTAGTTCATAGAACTTTAAAACGAATTACAATGTAATACAAGTAATCGTATATTATAAGTAATCATATATGATATAAGAACCACTATAAATATCAGGAAACACTATATTCGCGTACAAGCATGATAGAATATAAGCATTTACTTCACTTAAATATCATAATTAATTAATAAAATAAACAAAAACAATTTTTTAATTTGAGTACAAAATAATGCTAAAGACTAAAATGTTAAAAAACATAGTTACTTTAGAAAAAGATACTTTTATCAATCATCTTTCAATCATCTAGTTATACTATATATATATATAAATATATATATATATATATATATAAATATATATATATATATATTCATAATTAAAATCACGTTCATCGTCATTGAACTAGACTACATTTACACACACACATACACACAAACACACACACACACATATCTACTAACTGAGCTCTAGGAACATTTCGCAGCTGTTATTCGGGCAAATCAGAGACCTATCGATGAGGTAGTCCATGGAGACGTTGAACTGTTTACCCTCGTATACGCTGAACGATCTCGCAGTCTACGGGAATGATACGCGATGTTTATATGCATCTAATAATGTATATCATATTAATATTAATATGATAATCTGTATATAATATTTATATATGTTTAATAATGTATATATGCCTTACTAACATTTTATTTATTTAAAAATATTTATATTCTCTAATAATGTTTATATAGCAAAAAATAATGTATATATATCTGTAATAATATTTATATACATTTGATAGTATTGATATATCACTAAAGTGTATATGTGTATCACTAACGATGTATCTAATAGGATAGAAGTAGCTAGACACGCCTTTACATAAGCCGCCCCTACACGACTTCTCCTTACACTTCTTCACATGGCAGTATATCTGAGAAGGCCAGAGTGAACACATCAATGTAATACGTGCATGCACACATACGCACACGCATACACACACACGTGTAAGCATATAGTGCCTTCATCAGCATCTTTGCCGTCATAGCTGAACGTAATGATAATAACAATACATCGATACAGCGGCACTACCACAGCACCGTATCGCTACACTAACACTAGGCTTGCGGTCGAATCCAAATAATTGATTATATTGCCACTTTGATGTTTATTATGCAATACGCATAACTTTGTGAACATAATGCGTACGATACACAATACAATACTGAACAGTATTGCACGTAACATTAAACATTAAACATTACAGTATAACATTATCTTAAATTAAACTATGATAAGTAAACATTTCAAATTCGCAGGTTAAGAAATAATATATATTAATAAACGTTCACTTAAAATTCACTTATTCATACAATAATTATTCATTAGCGCACACATTCATTATTCATTAGCACACACATTCATTATCGCACACATTCATTATTTATTAGCACACACATTCATTAGCGCACACATTCATTATTCATTAGCACACACATTCACTAGCGCACACATTCATTATTCATTAGCACACACATTCATTATCGCACACATTCATTATTCATTAGCACACACATTCATTAGCATACACATTCATTAACGCACGCATTCATACATTCATTAGCGCACACATTCTTTAGCGCACACATTCATTATTCATTAGCACACACATTCATTAGCACACACATTCATTAGCGCACACATTCTTTAGCGCACACATTCATTATTCATTAGCACACACATTCATTAGCACACACATTCATTAGCGCACACATTCATTATTCATTAGCGCACGCATTCATTAGCATACACATTCATTAACGCACGCATTCATACATTCATTAGCGCACACATTCTTTAGCGCACACATTCATTATTCATTAGCACACACATTCATTAGCACACACATTCATTATCGCACACATTCATTATTTATTAGCACACACATTCATTAGCGCACACATTCATTATTCATTAGCACACACATTCACTAGCGCACACATTCATTATTCATTAGCACACACATTCATTATCGCACACATTCATTATTCATTAGCACACACATTCATTAGCATACACATTCATTAACGCACGCATTCATACATTCATTAGCGCACACATTCTTTAGCGCACACATTCATTATTCATTAGCACACACATTCATTAGCGCACACATTCATTATTCATTAGCACACACATTCATTATCGCACACATTCATTATTCATTAGCACACACATTCATTAGCATACACATTCATTATTCATTAGCACACACATTCATTAGCATACACATTCATTAACGCACGCATTCATACATTCATTAGCGCACACATTCTTTAGCGCACACATTCATTATTCATTAGCACACACATTCATTAGCACACACATTCATTAGCGCACACATTCATTATTCATTAGCACACACATTCATTAGCACACACATTCATTAGCGCACACATTCATTATTCATTAGCACACACATTCATTAGCACACACATTCATTAGCACACACATTCATTAGCGCACACATTCATTATTCATTAGCACACACATTCATTAGCGCACACATTCATTATTCATTAGCACACACATTCATTAGCGCACACATTCATTATTCATTAGCACACACATTCATTAGCGCACACATTCATTATTCATTAGCACACACATTCATTAGCGCACACATTCATTATTCATTAGCACACACATTCATTAGCACACACATTCATTAGCGCACACATTCATTATTCATTAGCACACACATTCATTAGCGCACACATTCATTATTCATTAGCACACACATTCATTAGCGCACACATTCATTATTCATTAGCACACACATTCATTAGCACACACATTCATTAGCACACACATTCATTAGCACACACATTCATTAACGCACACATTCATTAGCGCACACATTCATTAGCACACACATTCATTAGCACACACATTCATTAGCACACACATTCATTAGCACACACATTCATTAGCACACACATTCATTAGCGCACACATTCATTAGCACACACATTCATTAGCACACACATTCATTAGCACACACATTCATTAGCACACACATTCATTAGCACACACATTCATTAGCGCACACATTCATTAGCACACACATTCATTAGCACACACATTCATTAGCACACACATTCATTAGCACACACATTCATTAGCGCACACATTCATTAGCACACACATTCATTAGCACACACATTCATTAGCACACACATTCATTAGCACACACATTCATTAGCACACACATTCATTAGCACACACATTCATTAGCGCACACATTCATTAGCGCACACATTCATTAGCACACACATTCATTAGCACACACATTCATTAGCACACACATTCATTAGCACACACATTCATTAGCACACACATTCATTAGCACACACATTCATTAGCGCACACATTCATTAGCACACACATTCATTAGCACACACATTCATTAGCGCACACATTCATTAGCACACACATTCATTAGCACACACATTCATTAGCGCACACATTCATTAGCGCACACATTCATTAGCGCACACATTCATTAGCACACACATTCATTAGCACACACATTCATTAGCACACACATTCATTAGCACACACATTCATTAGCACACACATTCATTAGCACACACATTCATTAGCGCACACATTCATTAGCGCACACATTCATTAGCACACACATTCATTAGCACACACATTCATTAGCACACACATTCATTAGCACACACATTCATTAGCACACACATTCATTAGCACACACATTCATTAGCACACACATTCATTAGCGCACACATTCATTAGCACACACATTCATTAGCACACACATTCATTAGCGCACACATTCATTAGCACACACATTCATTAGCACACACATTCATTAGCGCACACATTCATTAGCGCACACATTCATTAGCGCACACATTCATTAGCACACACATTCATTAGCACACACATTCATTAGCACACACATTCATTAGCACACACATTCATTAGCACACACATTCATTAGCACACACATTCATTAGCGCACACATTCATTAGCGCACACATTCATTAGCACACACATTCATTAGCACACACATTCATTAGCACACACATTCATTAGCACACACATTCATTAGCACACACATTCATTAGCGCACACATTCATTAGCACACACATTCATTAGCACACACATTCATTAGCGCACACATTCATTAGCGCACACATTCATTAGCGCACACATTCATTAGCACACACATTCATTAGCACACACATTCATTAGCGCACACATTCATTAGCACACACATTCATTAGCACACACATTCATTAGCGCACACATTCATTAGCACACACATTCATTAGCACACACATTCATTAGCGCACACATTCATTAGCGCACACATTCATTAGCGCACACATTCATTAGCACACACATTCATTAGCACACACATTCATTAGCACACACATTCATTAGCACACACATTCATTAGCACACACATTCATTAGCACACACATTCATTAGCGCACACATTCATTAGCGCACACATTCATTAGCACACACATTCATTAGCACACACATTCATTAGCACACACATTCATTAGCACACACATTCATTAGCACACACATTCATTAGCACACACATTCATTAGCGCACACATTCATTAGCACACACATTCATTAGCACACACATTCATTAGCGCACACATTCATTAGCACACACATTCATTAGCACACACATTCATTAGCGCACACATTCATTAGCGCACACATTCATTAGCGCACACATTCATTAGCGCACACATTCATTATTCATTAGCACACACATTCATTAGCACACACATTCTTTAGCACACGAACCGTAGCCGGGAAGAGAGCGCCTCCGCTACTATTACGCAACACTGCGGTGTCATAATGCTTGACTCCTCCGAACGCGTTCATCGCGACGGTGTCACGCGCCACCGCCACTATTACGTCATCGTAGTACCATGTGACCTCGTAGGTGACCTCCCGTAGTACATCCACGGGGTCGAACTCGCACGACAGACGATTGTTCGCGAAGGTGACCACAGATTTAAAGTTTCTACAACTGAACGTGTCTTCTGATTGGCGGAGAGGATGGCGGGTTAGTGGTGTGGTGGGTGGTCAGTGTAGTAGTAGTGGGGGTCAGTACTAGTGGACAGTGTAGTGATAATATGGTGGTCAGTGTAGTGTTGGTCAGTGTAGTGGTGGTCAGTGTAGTGGTGGTCAGTGTAGAGGTTAGTGTAGTGGTCAGTATAGTGTTCACTATGGTAGTGGTCAGTGTAGTGGTGGGGGTCAGTGTAGAGTTCAGTGTAGTGGTCAGTGTAGTGGTCAGTATAGTATTCAGTAGTAGTGGTCAGCAGTAGTGGTGGTCAGTGTAGAGGTTAGTGTAGTGGTCAGTACTAGTGGACAGTATAGTAGTTAATGTAGTGGTCAGTATAGTAGTTATTAGTGTGGTAGTGGTGAGTGTAGTGGTCAGTATGGTAGTGGTCAGTGTAGTGGTCAGTATAGTGGTGGTCAATGTGATATTTTCGGTCAGTAGTAGGGGTCAGTGTTTTGGTGGTCAGTGTAGAGGTTAGTGTAGTGGTCAGTACTAGTGGACAGTATAGTAGTTAATGTAGTGGTCATTATAGTAGTTATTAGTGTGGTAGTGGTGAGTGTAGTGGTCAGTATGGTAGTGGTCAGTGTAGTGGTCAGTATAGTGGTGGTCAATGTGATATTTTCGGTCAGTAGTAGGGGTCAGTGTTTTGGTGGTCAGTGTAGTAGTGGGGGTCAGTGTAGTGGTGGTCAGTGTAGTAGTGGTGGTCAGTATGTATGATCACTAACTAATCCACTTGGTCTGACTGACTTCAGGAGCACAAACTCCAGCTCTATTCTTCTCTCCAGCAGGGTAGCACTTATTCTTGATGAAACAGAACCCATCCTGTGGTAGGGGTCCGATGTAGGGTGGAGTAGGGGGTGAAGTGCAAAGTAGGGAGAGGTAGGGTGGAGTAGGGGTGTAGTGCAAAGTAGGGAGAGGTAGGGTGGAGTAGGAAGAGGTGTAGGGTTGGATAGTGTGGTAAGGCAATGTAGATTGAGCTATATGTTGGATTGGGGCGAGGTGATGTAGAGTGGGGTAAGGCTAGTTAGGGTTGGGTAAGATGGGGGTAGAACGGGGGTAAGTTGGAGTTACACCCATTATCTTAATGGCGCGTTACCTCGATGACGCAGACTCCTTTAGTGGCGAGGCTATCGCTGGCTCTACATTGTAGACAGCCCTCGTGTTTATTGTAGTAGAAGTAGGCGATAGGCTCCGATATTATCCTATCGTGGTGGTGATGATGTTAGTGTACCCGTGTATTACTGCAGTTGTGTCATATATAATACAAAAGTATGTAGATATATCTACGTATACATATATGTATACGCATGTATATATGTATATGTATATTATTGTATTCGTAATGAATTATTATTTTAATAATTTTTCTTGATTACATATTTTATTATATCATATATTACATAAAACACAACATACTACGTTACATAACACTATTGTATGTGGTATTCAGGCTACATTACACACCACACGAGGAGGTAAGCCGGCTCGTGAAATGTATGTTTACGAAATCAATTTCTTATAATATTTTTATAAGATAATGTTCTAAATATTAGGTTAGATATTTTTTTATAATTTTATTCACAATTAATTAAACCACCATTAAAAGTGTATTTAAATTTAATATGGAAATGTCAGGAAAACTAACATGGTGTAGATATAAAAATAATTATTAAACGCTGTTATTTATGTATAATTATATTTTAATTTTTATATAATCTTATGAAACCATTTTAGTATTCTATATTATATAATAGAATAAATTATAATATTAAAAATAAAATAATAATTCTACAAAATATTAATATTTATAGGATATTTTTATTTTATTAAAATAAATTTATAAATTATATCATATTTTTCAGAAAAAAAAGTAATTCTCTTTAAAAATGTAAACAATTTTGTTGTTGTTGTATATCATAGTTAAAATATATTATAAAATTAGGTGATTCATTATTGGAGAACAAAATTATTTAAGGGAAATTTAAATTTGATTAAATATTTTATTATTTTAATGTGTTTTAATATAAGTTACTATTTAACTCTCTCTGTGACTTAATAGAACTTTAAAACATGTAAAACATTATTTATCTATTACTAATACAATATTATATTTATATTTTATATTAGAAGAACTATATTTCTTACTGACGAGCAGCCTTAATCCAATACCTTGTTTGGTCACAAATATTTCGTTTTTATTATAAGTATATATTAAAGCAATATATTTTTATTTTCAAAAGTACCTATATTACATCATCTATAAACTGTTAATATTTTATAAAGATATGTTAAAACGATTCAAAACGGTGGAATCTTCTAAAAACATTGTGCATTGTATACAAACTTACGAGATATAAGCTTCTAAAGCTTTGTATGTAATATATATTAATAATGTGTATTATATGTTGTAGGGGTATGATTATAATGTATAGAAAAGTCACTTATAGTTACTTTTCAATAACATATTATACATCATTTTAAAGATAACAAATTATATTTTAATATTTTAAGTAAATAATTTCTGAAAAAAAAATGAAAACAAAATCTATGCCCCCTCAACCAGGGTCCAGTTTTTCCGAATACATAAATTGTCCTAGACTGCTGTAGCCCGCCCGCCCACTCTACTACCACTACACTAACCTCACGCCACCCGTAATCTGAGTGAACAGCATCACATAGGAAGACTTGCTACCGTTGAAGTCATGCCTCAATAGCAAGCTGTGAGTGTCGTATACGTAGGTGTTCAAGTGCTGCACACCGGAGAACGTCGAGGCTGTGGTCGCCTTCGTCCACGTGAAGTCTGCCCTCTGGTGATGATAAGCGGCAATGAATTATAGTTATTTTACTAGAAATAAATAATTAATACGCATGAAGCATGGATACCGTAAAATATAGTTATAAATAAGTAGAAAGGAACCCTTTAATAGATTCTTTCGAGAAAGGTTACCACAAAAAAAGATAAGAACAAAATAACATGGGTGTTATCTTAGTTAGATAGCCATAGATCATAGATTATCTACAGTGTAACATATTTGTGAGTGACTGACATGGTTGTAGTTATATGAGAGCGATGCTAATGAAAGATTAGTAGCGCCTAATGCAAAGTGAAATAATGCATAAGTTTTAGAGAAGTAAAATGAAGAGAATATACATATATATATATATTAGTAGAATTTGTAGATGTTAAATAGAGATTAAGCATATTTATAATAATGACTGATAATGATCACTAAATGATGTTGTTAATATCGGTAAATTATAAATTGTTGGAGCACTTATCATCACCCTAAAACACAATAGACCTACTGTTGGTTGTGGTGGTGGGGTATCACCTAGGGGTGCTACCAACTACTGTGGGTAGACTATTGTACCCCTAGAGTTTGACTATTTCCTGGGCGAACAATAACTACTAAAGGTAGACTAAATAAATACGAGAGGTGCAACAACTAACTATTATAGACATGTATGTATAGAGTCTAATGTTACGAAACAAAACCACACGAACAAGACAAGTACATTATATATTATATAATAATAAATAAATAAAACCGAAGGTATACAGTGTATACTATATACTACACACAGGTGTGACTAACGAAAGTGATGAGGAACAACTGAACGATGATGGTGACATGGCGACTGAAGCCCGTCTCACTGGAGATGCTGATTCTACAGGAGGCGGAGTTACGGCAGGAGAACACGCCCCGTTTGATTGACAGCACTCGCGTGGCGTCCATCGCGATCGAACAGTCGTAACCCGAATACTGGCTGTGGTCGGTACACTGACAGGTACCTGATGGTGGGGGGGGGGGACGGCGGTGTTAAATGGGGCTGGGCATTGTGAACAGGGCTAGGCATTGTGAATTATAACAGGGAATTAACCACTATTTCTATATTCTATACAGGCATAGTATATGTACCTCAGTTGTTGAGGTACGAGATTTATGATCAGAAAATGATATAATATATGGATTATGAATATTTATATGTGATAATATCAATAATAACTCAATATATATATATATATATATATATTAACTTGGCGATAACAATGGTTAAGATTACATGTTAATTTGAATCCCTTTAGAAGTTATTTATAATTATAATCAAATAAACTTATAATAAATGATTAATATATATATATATAAAAAATAAATCACATATATATATATATATCTATATATATATATATATATATATATACACTGTAGAGAGAGAGAGAGAGAGAGAGAGAGAGAGAGAGAGAGAGAGAGAGAGAGAGAGAGAGAGAGAGAGAGAGAGAGAGAGAGAGAGAGAGAGAGAGAGAGAGAGAGAGAGAGAGAGAGAGAGAGAGAGAGAGTAAATCAACATAGTAGTACACGCGGAACAGTAATTCGTGACTAACCCATATGACAGGTGGCTCGCTGTGAGACGTGATTGTAGCAGTCGTTGGGGCAGGTGTCGGCGGAGAGAGAACTCGTGTTCGCGTCGTGTATAGCGTACGTGTACAACACCAACTTGATAGCTAATCGCACGAGGTTACGGTAATGCGTCGCTATTCGAAGGTCTTGGCTAATCTGAAGGTCGGTGGTGATCAGTGTCAGTTGTAGCAGGACACATGGATAGTTAACTGATACAATTGATACATTTCATCTATACAATGGTAGTCTACCCAACTTGTCACGCTACTAAATCCACACCCTGACTATGACAACTATTACAGTACAGAGAATTTAAACTATTTATGCTGAATGTATTAAGTAGTGAGCGTTTAATTAACGTAGAGTAAACGATATTTAACAAATTATAAATATTATTTATAATACAGCTCGAATTCATATTATATTCGATATTACAATAATATATTAGAACAATTTTATTTAATAAGAATATTTCATTCAAATACCAAATAAGTCTGAGTATGATTGGTAATTATTCTAGTTTTTCATTATTTATAATTATTTAAAATTAATAATCATACGTCAGTATAAACAATGATAATATTTCTTACAAAATCAAAAACAAAATGTTTACTAATCAAATTTATAAAAATGGAAGGTAATGTTGAATAACAATGGTAGCGGGGTTACCTTAACGTCGTCGATACAGTTGTTCACATAAACTTGGTGATCCGATACCAGGGAGGCCCCTTTAAAGGTAAGCTTTTCTTCACATGCCTTCTCCGCCTCCAGTCTTAGGGCTTCATCGCGCCATTCCTAGCATTTGTGTGTATGTGTATAGGTGTGTGTGTATAGGTATGTGTTTGTGTGTGTGTTGGTGAGAGAGAATATGTGTGGGTGAATATGTTTGTATGCGTATGTATATTTATATGTGTGTATATGTGTAGTGTGTATACTTGTGTTAAGCTGGTGATAATGCAATGCATGAATACTACCTTAGTGTTCATACATTACCAAGCCAGACACTAGACATTTCTATTAAATATTTAATATATCAGTTGTTAATCTGCCAAAATTGTAAAATATTGGCTTTTTAATTTAATTAATTAAATTAGATTTTATGAATCACCACATTCCTAAATGAATTCACTGCGTGTAGTTACAGGTGTGTACCCAGCATTAATAAGGCGGTCCTTAATAACAGCAACTCACGATTATAAACGTTAATTCATTATATTCACGTAATAATTCATTAAAATGACCATGATTTACAGATAATAATGTTCATCTTCATTATGCCCATATAAGTACATATTTTATTTACCACAAACAATTATTGTTTATAAAATGCATTTTCGTTAATCTGTTATATTGAATTCGCTTCCGAATTTAAGTATTCGCATGTAGCACCGCTTATTTTCTTTATTTCTTCACAACTACTTCACGATCAACTAATGCATTACTATGGTATTTAGTTAGTGAGTATATTTGAAAATCTGATACCGCATTTTAAAATACATCGCTGATGCGTAAACCTTGACGACTGCGACCACTATCGAGGTATTCATCGTAACTCCTTCGATGTGCTTACAGTCCAGCACCACTCGCCGCATCAAAGTATCCACATTAATACCTGCGTAGCGTGGAACGGACAAGTTATTGTGCATCGGAGTCGATTATAGTTACTTTGCGGTGGTTAATAAGAGATATCGTTCGATTAGTAACTCTACGCTAACTTAATGAACGATATATATATATATATAAACGTATATATAACAAATATAATGAATACTACTATAGTATATACATAACATATATGTTAATTGAAGTTAGTTTGGTGATAAGCCGAGATGAAAGCAACATTAGACACACGCGCTAACCAGCGAACACAGCATCTCTGTCGCTCTCGCAATGTTGATAGTAGCTCTGAGCGACTGTCACATTCGAGTTCCTCAAGTCGCGGTAACAATCCGTTAACTCAGCGGGTGATTCATCTACTGCGACTGATCGCGGCGGTTCAGAGGTTAATAGTTTATGTTGCTACTAGAACGTAGTATAGTTCGTGGTGATGATGATGATGAAGATGATGATGATGATGATGATGGTGATGATGATTTTATTTAGTCAAATAAATCCGTTACAATAAGCTCTAAGTGTGTGATATAAGAATATAGATATATAAAATTAAAATAATTAAGGTTATAAAAATAAAAGAAAAATAAATAAACAAAATAGTACAATATTAATTAATTTACGACAATAATACATTTATTAATATTATTAATATTAGTATAAATAATTGGTTTATATTTATTTAAAATGTTAACACTTTATCATCGACTACTAATTACACTTCATTTATGGACCAATCAAAATTGATTAAAATAATACTAACCATTCATATACTTGCATGCATTGTTATATATTGAATCTTCATCTTTTGTTATCCTTTATATGATAATACAATTATATTTGAATATAATGAATAACAATATGCTAATACAAACAATGAAGAGGTTATGAAAGCCTCCAATGCAGTTTCATCAGTAGTATCGATTGCCTCAGTATTACATAATCCTATAATTGTAATTGTTATTCAATTAATCAATCTAATCTAATAAAGAAGTTTTATGTGGTAATTAGTTGAGATTTATTTAATATTTCACCATATGTAGTATATATTTATCTTAAAAATACAATTAATATTATGTAATGTATAATCGGATATATAATATTACATATTCGAATGTATACCAAATTATATGATTATCTAATAGTATATTAAAACATAAAAAAAAATATCTGCAAAGTAAAGCTATAAATTATAACATTTGTATTTTATTTTATAAGTAACGATTAAAGCTAGTAGATATTAATAATATTGTAATATATATATAAAAAAATTATTTAAAAATGATTAAAATTGGTATTTTGTATAATAACATTAGTATTACATCTAATTAGAGATCACTAAAAGTACTAATAAGATAGATCTTGAATTACAAACTATGGCCTACATTTTTACTGTTGATTATTAAATCTAATAGGTATAACATACATGGGTGATTCCAAGTGAAATCTGCAAATTTAAGTAAATGTAAATTACTACAACGCAATCTCCTAACTCGTTACAATAGAAACAATATAACAATACATACATACATACATATATTTTAGTTTAAATGTTAATATAGCGCTCAATTGATATTATAAAAAAGAATAGTTTGTGTACAATATGTTTGTCTCGTGAGCGTGACACCTAACACTATAGCAATAGCGAGACCTGATGAAGGTGACTAGATGAAGGTCGAGCGCTAACCTTCGACCTCGTCGTATTCGTAAGGAGACAGCGTAATCGAGATGGAGAGATAACCAGCCTCCGATAACGAGACCAACACACCGGTACCGGACAGCAGTCGTAACTATAGGAACCCGGTCGTATGGGGTTATTGGGGGGCGGGGGGCATTACTTAACGGTATTACTCAGAACACTACTAATTTTGGAGGTATATTAATAATGTCTCTGGGGTTAATGGGGTTAGTGGAGCGGGGGGGAATTACTAATGGTACTACTCGGAATACTACTAATGTTTTCACTTTTCACGACATAATGTACGATAGCTTGTTTATTTACACATATTTATATTTAAAATTTCCAAATATATATCGGTGTACCTGTTTGTGAGTATAGATCACGAGATAATCTCTGGTACTCTCCTTTGAGCTGAAATTATATTGGCTAAACTATATTTGCTTTCCGAACTCAGTAAACTATTTTCACTTAGATACACCGCGATAAGTTAGGCCCGGGGGTGGGCGTGGCTTAAATGGGCAGGGGGGGCGTGGCTTACCTGGTAGGCGTGTCCATCCTTAAGCTGCGTCAACGTGAACAAATCCGCTGCTCCACTTGCGTGTACGGTGGAGTGCGAGATATGAACCACACTTACGATGTGTTGATACTTCTGATCGCAGTCTCCAAATCTAGGTCATCGATTGGTTGAGTTTAATAACGATATATTAAGGGTGTAGTCTCATTTATATAATATTTACGTTCCGTCTCTTGTATTTAACAATAACACTAAAACTAAGTTATTCTCCACTATTTCATACTCAAATTTCATTTGTGTACATTTATTATCGTTAATTTAATTTAATTAATACATACAATTTTTGTGGACTTAAGATTGCTACGATACTAGAACATTCTTGAAAATAAAATAAATAAAATTAAAATCTAATAACTAATACGTAATGAAAAACATATTTATACATAGTGATCATATTGAGTTATAGCAGTAGAAAGCAGTACACGATAGTTATATTGACTTAGGGGGCGTTTTTTATAACATTCCACAGTACCACAGTCCCAACGTATCACAGTACCACAGTCCCATCTGCATTTATATGTATAAGCATACAGGTGGGACTGTGGTACGTTACGAAAAAAGCACCCTTAGGTAAACGCAAGAATTATCGGGATATTCTACATCTAATTACACGTGAACTTTATCCTACAATTGTATAGGATAAAAGTCTATTCGTGATATAAAATAAATAGATAACGTACGGAATAGATATTATCGGCAAGGCAGCCTTGTGTGAAACCTGATTATTTGTTTACCTATGCGCACCACGTAGGCACAACTACACAGCAGTTCGCTGCCGTTGCATGGAGTTTGTATGGCACACACTTCGTAGTCGTTGCGCGCAGAGTTCGCAGCACGCGTAGATTTCACGAGCGTCGCCTCCCCTACGTAAGCAGCTCGGTAGTGGATACTGAGTAGTGCGCGTTATTATGTTAGTTATTAGTTATTATGTTAGTTATTAGTTATTATGTTAGTTATTAGTTTTTATATTAGTTATTAGTTATTATATTAGTTATTAGTTATTATACTTTCTCTATAGCGCCACCTATATTACTGAACGTAATCCTTGTTAAGATTAGGACGCATCAAATATTTAAAAGTATGTTAATAAAATATCTGTTATTAAATACTTATTAACAATTTATTATTCATATAAATATTAATATTATGCTATTTTTTTAATTTATTTTTCTTTTATTTTAATTGTACTGATTAATGATTAATCTTATTTATTTATATTCTTATTTCACGTTAGAACGTATCATAATTATAACAACGTATTACTGTGATGAAATAAAGCGGCATCATCACCATCACCTCATCACATATATGTTTGGGGGGGCGCGGACTGACTAACTTATTGCGGAACGACGTCACATGACCGGTGCCTGATACGCTACACACGCGATGATCATCCGTGTTGTGAATGTTTACCTGAAGGTGTTGGGTTAAGTGTGGAAATATGTATACGGATGAGGTCAATTGTGTTTATGTCGAAATATACAAGTGGATTTGGTCAATTGTATTTATATCGAAATATACAAGTAGATTTTGTCAATTGTATTTATATCGAAATATACAAGTGGATGAGGTAAATTGTGTTTATGTTAGAATACAGAGGTGGATTGTGTTTATGTAAGAATACAGAGGTGGATGAGGTCAATTGTGTTTATCTAAGAATACAGAGGTGGAGGAGGTCTATTTGATTTCGTAATTACCTGTAAGGTTTTGCTACCGTAAAGTTTATTTTTCACTCGGATACTAAGCCTGAGCGTGGATAAGATGTCTTCCTCCGTGACGAGCATGTCTGTCTTCGCTCGGATACTTAAGTTCATCGGTTTGTACCTAGTTATCAGTTAATAACAGTTTATTAATATGGTTTACTTTAATTTACTATGATTTGTGATTATCTAAAGTGATCGCCTATTGATTTAAATTTATTTTGCATAGTTAATTGTACACATGTTTCACAATCTATTAAGTAGAAGTAGATTGTATTAATGAACGAAATTCAAATTATAAGATAGTAACGTAATTAGTGACATTTAGGTGAGTAAAATACAAGTGAAATTTAATTTTTAAAATCAGATTTAAAAATGTAATACACAATATCGCCGATCAGCGCTACAATGTAATTATTAGCAAGGATAGGGATGGGGTTCAATGTATTATTATTTGTATTTTAATACACTGATTTAGTACATTTATATTTTAGAATTTTATTTAGAATATGAATATCTATATTTAGAATACGAATACCTATACTCAGAGCTACGAATATCACTATTCAGAGCTACCAACCAATCAGCCTCCGCGATGGCCAGCGAACAAGGCGAGAAGCTGTCGCCCGACCACCAGCCGACGAGAAGGTTACCGCCGAACGTTTGACCTTGAAACGACGACCCACCTTCATCGAGGCAGAGCGCGCCGTCGACGAACAAACTATAGATGGCGCTAGCGGACGAGGCGACTGACGGGAAGTTACGCGGGGGTAAGGTCAAGGTCACGGAGATGAAGACGGGTGCGCCGGCTTCCTGTACGACTAGCGGAAGCGGGGTATCCGTCGAGAACTGTTGGAGGTCAACAGACGTGTACGTATCGAATAGCATATACTAAATATGTATATTTTTTCGGGCGACAGCATAGAAAATATATTAATCTTAATCTGAAGCTCTTTAGAGAAAATAATAATATAAATAATTATATATCTCATACGAAAAAAAATTTACAATTTAAAACTTCTAATAAATATTTATTATTATTATTATTATTATTATATAGTATGATATTATTAATATCATATATCATAATATCATATGTGAAATGAAATTGAAAACACAATCATATACGTATACAAATTTTAGATCTATATTTTGATATTGCATCTTTGTCCTCGGCACGGCATATACGGTGTTATAAATAATGTATACTATATAATGTAATTCAGTAGTAAATCATATAAAATATCTAAATACGTTATATTTTTGATGAAAATTATATAACAATGACTTAATTGATAGACAAATGTGTGTATACATATTCGTGAATATGCATTAGTTGTTTATACGCATTGTAGAGACTCCTATGATTATATTCAAACATTAGTTTAAGGTGTGAATAAACGAAATAATGATAGTTTTTAAATAGTTTAGATCGACGATAAATTCATAATTTTATTAGATTTTTAACGGATGTACTATTATCTAATAATTTTTAATATTTTAAATAATACTTTGAAATATAGGTTTATAAAACATAATTGTGTACATGTTTATATGTTGATTTATATCACAATTTTTAGGAATTAAAAATATTTTAGAATAAAAAAAAGACCTAATGTTTTTAATGATAAAATGAAGATCGATTAGGAAATTAAAATAAAAACAATAAAAAAGTTTACTATTCATGTAATCTCTCACAGTTTATATTATATGTACAATAAGACTTAGAGGGGTCTATTTGAAACCGATTTATATATATATATTACAATTTAGTTACATTAATAAATACACGATGTTGCTATGATAATTTTATAGTTATTTGAGAATCTGAATAATTAGGTAATACGCGGAGTACTTGAGATTGAGAGAGAGAGAGTGTGAGAGAGAGAGAGAGAGAAAGAGATAGAGAGAGAGAAAGAAAGAAAGAGAGAGAGATAGAGAGAGAAAGAGAGAGAGAGAGAGAGAGTGTTATCAGCGACGTCTCCTCCTATTATCTAATAGGGGTCGTAGGGTCACGAACCTCGATACTCGGTGAATACTTGATGATAAGTGAACAATCGTTGGCGAAACATGCTACGATGTTTACCTGAATCTGTGAGAAGAGTCGTTGTTATTTACGTATAGTATATTTGTCGATGGAGCAACGGTATTAGAGCGTGGTTCTTGTAAATAACACTCGCGATAATCTACCGTACGCGATCATTATCCGTATGAGTTTAGACATTACTACGGTTGTGGTCAATGTAGACTATAGTTGTGATTGTAAAGAGCTATAAGAACGCCTCCATACACATAGCCTACGTTAAATCTGAGCCGGGATGACATTCTCGGATTGTCAATTTCAGTCGAGCTTAATTTTAATATAGGATGTATACGGAGACGTGGCTATATATATCCATCCGATTAAAAAGTAGTGTACTATAATGACCGCAGCATACTCAATATGATAGGTTGAGATAGCGCGTTCAGTAAGACAGCAGTATTATAACCCTATATAGGTCTTACCTCGTTGAAATGTCCTAAATCTTTGAATTGAGTTGAAGTCAAGATAAACTTCAGCGTCGTTGAACCGTACGCTAACTTTTGAGACAATGTTTTACCTGTACGAGCAATATGTATTAGATATCAAACCATCGTTACATAAAATTATATTAAAAATGATGCACGAATGCGACTATAAACTTTATATTAGAAATTTATATAATTATAGAACTATAATAATGTCATGATAAATTGATATATTAATTAATATATTTAATTAATATGTCTAAACATAAAAGTAAGCCTATAAAAATGTTGTGCTCTATGATTAGCACAATCTTTTAATACAGCTAAAAAGCCAGGGAAAACTAAACCGGTAAAATCAAATCAAATCCAAAATAACAATCCGTAATATATATATATATATATATATATATATATGTATATATATATATATATATATATATATATATATATTTATAGATATGTGAGGCATGTGCAATCGAAATGTTAATACAGATGTACATATACATAAAGTACGTATATCGTACTGGTATATTAGATGGCTAATTTATAGGCATAATCAAATCCACTTGAAATCACTTAATGTAAGATTACAATATACTATTTATTTGAGCGCAAATATTTCAAAAATGTGATGTATTTAACTTAAATAGTTAATCGTATATAATTGTCAATTAAATTTAATAAAAAAACTAATGTTACAAATCAATTTTTAAAGTGAACTTATTTAATAGGATACTTATGCCACACGAGGCGTTGATTACTGAATAGCAAATGTCAAGTGTGCCGTATTTAATGATTGCCCGTTATTATTATAATAATTATAATTATTATAATTATTATTATAATAATAATTATTACGTAAGAATCTGATTAAGTTAATAAGTACCTAATAAAGTGTAATATATAGTTTGAATTGACTAACGAACAATATCATTGTTTGAATTATATGCATTTAAAATGAAATATAATTACATTAATTAATGCATTAACGTGATATTTAGTAGATAAGTAATCATAATTACAATAATAAATGTTATAAAATAAATAATTTAAATTTGTAATTCATAACTCCCTACTCCGATTGGTTTAAAAAAAGATCATTAACAGGAAGTCATAACAAATATTTATATACAAAACACAGGTACAAAACGATCATTGGAAAATTATGTGACATCCATAGATTTGTATTTGACCAAATTTAATAAACTATAACTCTATGGTGACACAAATAATACCTCCTATAACCTCTAGGTTATAGGAAATCTTGCAATAAACCATAGATTTAAACATAATACACATAGAACAGTATGCAATTATCGCAAAAATACCTACTTTTATTATTGTGTGAGTTATTTCACCCGATTCTATAAATGGTTGCTCATATTCACATGAGCAATCCATATATAGAGGAAGGAATATTATTGTGGAAATCGGGTAGTTATGTATAATTCAAATAACTTTTTAAATATTATAGATAGAAAAAATGTTGTATATATATTATTATCAGTAAGGGCGCTGAAACGATTTTGTATGTAGGGGGACCAACCAATACAAATAAATGTTGTGCTAGAAGTGGGGGGACCAATACATAGGAGGCCCCCCCCCCATATTTATTTTAAAGGGGCATATCCCCCGTCCTCCCATGTAGCAGAGCCCTAATGGCAAGTCTATTTTAGATAATAAATTTAAATAAAAACTATTCTATAATAATAATAACAAAATATTCAACAAATTAAAAAACGTAACTTTTTTGATAGGAAAACAGTTACTTTAAGCTGCTATAAAGGTATGTCCTATCTAGTAGATAGTATCTACGAATATAATTTAAATTTATAAATAATTGTGATATTTACAACAAAGTAGTGGGTCGTGGATAACTTTTATCTAATCAACGTCGTTTATTTGTTTTAAATATACCTACCCTATATATATTTGAGATAATAGGGAGAAATACCAATATGACCTCCTATAGGATGTCCTATATGACCTACTATAGGACGTTAGCCTGACGTCGTTAGGTAGTGTTAAGTTAAACTTTGAATGAAATTTAAAATGTTAAATTATTTCTAGATGTAAATAGGACCTCCAAGAATACATAAAATATATGTATAGGTACATATAGCCTATATGAATGAATGAATGAAATCAGTTTATAGACAATTGTCTAAGGAGGATCATTGAAAGCTATAGGTAGCTTTATTAAGTCGATACCTCCATAGTATATGAATATAATAGCTTTGGGAAATTTATACAATAATAATAAGACTTGTGTACTAGAATTCAATATAATAAGAGTAAAGAAATATATATATAAAGATAATAATAATAATAATACAAATAATGTCCCTCAGCGTATTTCATCATGTTTCATCAATCCATTAAATAAACTAATAAAATAAAATGTGTTAAAACTTGTGCAAACAAATATAAAACAAAAAGTGCGAATAAAATAATAAAAAATTATTGAAATGTAATAACATAAAATGATTCAAATGGTTTAGTATATACAAATTAAAATAAAGTATGTTTAAAACTTGTGCAAACAATTATATAACAAAAAAGTGCGAATAAAATAATAAAAAATTATAAAAATATAATAACATAAATATGACCCAAGTAGTTTTAAATATAAAAATTTTAAAAATTGACGAAGATTAAAAATATTAAAAATTATTAAAATGCTAAAATATAAAAACTAATATTTATTTAAAAAGTAATTCTTTAATACTTTTTTTAATTTGTGTATATTATGTATATTTTCAGATTTTAATATATTATTACTCATTATATTATTATAGTATTTTGGGCCTTTAAAAAAAATTGTGTTTTGAAATTTCGTTGTTTTCATTAATGGTAAAATAAATCTTGATTTGTCTTTATTATAAATAAAAAATGTATCTAGATTAATGTTATAGTTATTATGTAAAAGGTTATATAAAAATAATATTATTCTAAAAGATATGAGTTCATTCAATTTTAAAATAGAATTATATTTAAACATATTATTAGTGTGTGATAAACGAATCAGAGGTAATTGAGACTTGTCTATCATATTTTTATTGATAATTCGAATTGTTTTTTTTTGTATTAATACTAGTTTTTTTAATCTATCTTCATAAACATTACCCCATATTTCTATTCCATATGACATATTTGATAAAAATAGTGAATTATATAATATAATTAAATTGCGTATGTTAAGAAATTTTAGCTTCCGAAAAAGATATACAATTTTTGATAATTTATTACACAAATTTATAATATGAAACGAATATGTTAAATTACTATCTAATATAATACCTAAAAACGTATACCTATCTACTATTTCTATGTTCGCATTATTTAAATTTATATTATTTATAATTTTTGTATTAAAATAAGGAAGTATTTTAGTTTTGTCGATATTCAATTTTAATTTATTTATATTAAACCAATGACATAATCTATCTAAATATAATTGCATATTACTACTCAATTCTTCATTTGAATTTGCAAATATAGAGAGTGATGTGTCATCTGCATATATATTTAAATTTATATTATCATCATTATTAAATATATTTGATATGTCATTAATAAATATTATAAAAAATAATGGACCTAATACTGATCCCTGAGGAACACCAAAACGTACATTTCTAACAGATGATACAGTATTATTTATTCGAGTTTTAACTTTTCTATCTAATAAATAATTTTTTAAAAACACATTTACATGACCCCTAAAACCACAGTATTCTAATTTTTTTAATAAAATGTCATGGTCTACAACATCGAACGCTTTTTTAAGGTCTAAAAATAGCGTAGCAATTTTTTTATTTAAACTATGTTTAGTAAATAAAAAATGTTGTAAGTTAAAATGTGAAAGGGTAGTATTTTATTTTTCAATAAATCCATATTGGTTATCATTAATTATTTTATTTTTATATATAAAGTCCATCATTCTATTATAAATTATTTTTTCGAAGATTTTACTAATTTGCGGTAGTAATGAAATGGGTCTATAGTTGATTATCTGTTTTTTATCATTTGCTTTAAATACTGGTTTAATGATAGCAATTTTCATATTATCAGGAAATTCAGAATTAGCCAAGCATAAATTAAATAAATATTCTAATGGTTTAGCAATAGAATTTATTAAAAGCTTGATTAATTTCATGTCCCAGTTATTTATATCTTTGGATGATTTAGATTTCATATTAAGTGTAATATTAATTATTTCCTTATCAGTAATAGGTAAAAAATAAAAACTGTTCTCAATAGAGTTTAAAAAATATCTAAAATCATTATCATTAGTTATATTATCATTAGTCATATTATAGGTATTAGTATACTAATTTGTATACCTACATGTATATAATATATACATTATAATATATAAAATATAAATAATATAATAATATAAATTATATATATATATATATATATGTATACGTAGAGAACGAATGAAGTGTAGGTATATATGGATTGGTAATAGGGAATATTAATATTTCAATTATAAAATATATTAAATTAATATTAATTATATTTTCTTATTTTTATAATTATATATGTATATATGCAAAGTGCGTACATACAGACTATATCCTACATACTGTAGGATACAGTTTATAATAGTCATATCCCTATATGTATATCAATCATAATTATATAGAACACGCCTTATTATAATCAATATTAAATGTAAAACATAATTATGTTAACTGTATATTATATAGGTTATATAGTACACCGATAGTTACTACTATATATATATATATATATATATATATATATATATATATATGTATATTCCCTATATTATGAGGTTATTCATATATATATATATATATATATATATATATATATATATATATATATATATATATATATATATATATATAAATGTAAAGTATAATATAGGTAATAATATATCAATCGTTGTAAGGCGATTAAGCATACATTCAAAAGCATTGTCTATACCCTCTATATACTATATACTATACGGGTATATATAATACGATCAAATAATATATACATACAATATATACTATACCTGCCTAATATCTACTAGACAGAAGACTACCTAGTCTATAAAATATTATATTTAAAACCTTTTAAATAATTTATAATTATCATACCATTATTTACACTTATTTTATAAGACTCATAAGTCTGATAAGTATACTTCCTCATTTATTCTATATAAATAAATGAGATACATCAGCAAATATGATATATGTACTATTCAATATTCTATACAACAACAAATAGGTATATATTAATATACAGCGCACACGCTTATATATATATAAGTTTATATATAAGTATATTAGATAATATCGAAGGTTGTATACATTGTATACAATGTCGGTAATGTCAATAATTATATTTATAAATAATATTACAATAATAACTAATGTAAATAGGTAATAAACATTTACCATATAGGTATATGCATATCACACACATATACGATACATTAGCTGTCTGCTAAAGTGATGTAATCAGCCCTAATCTGCTATAACAATACCGGTTACCCTTGTATTATGTATAAAAACTAAATAACCCTTGTATTGTTGGTAAGCTAGTACAGGTACGTGGGGTAGGTACACATGTATACACATATGCACGTGGGTATACACATAGGTACACACATATGTGCATACATAGGCACACACACAGGCACACACATAAGTGCAGACTATAGTCTATATATAGACTATAGTCTACCTATAGGTACGACTTTATATTTCTAAGAATTATTTTTTATATAACTTATACCCTTGACCCCGTATACTAGCTCTACCACCCTACTTAGCTAACAGTTGTTATAACTGCAGGCAATGTACCTCGTTATTATATGATTGCGAACAGGGTATAGGGTATAGAGTAGAGGATATACAGTGTACACAAATCTATCAGTTCCATCAGATCTTATATTTCCTAATTTTAAACTTTTAATAACTTTATTAACGTAATTTATTTGATTTGTATATAACTAGATAGGTATCCTATAATTATCCTGGATATTAAATAATATATATATATATATATATTTTTATTGTTATTGTTATTTTTATTTGGTGGAGTCCTTTCATCCCATCTAGAAACTTAGATGAAGTTTTCACTTATAACCATATATGGCTCTAATGTCCCTTCGAAGCCGCTCCCATGTTAAGGCATCCATGGTTTTAACGAGAGCCGATCATTTACGTATACACAATTATATAAGATCACTTTAAATAATATTTTAAAACCCATTTTATAAAATTAATTAATGGTCCTGACGAGACTCGAACCCGTATCCTACTGCTTATGTGTTTGACGCATTAGCCAACTGAGCCACACAGGCAGTTAATAATATATATATAAGTACACTTATTCTGAATACATAACACATTAGTGTTAATATCAGTTAGGTTGCATATTTACAGATATATGGTACAGGCTAGATTATCATTAATGTTCCTTATACATTGTGTATATACTAATGATTAATAACACATGCATAGAGAATACCAGGGAACACAACTTTATTATATATATATATATATATATATATATATATCTTTATTAACGCTAAACAATACAATCAATTTATATACAAATTGTAATTCATCATTTATAAGAGTGATACACAAATCCATAGATTATTGTAATGTATTGATTAATGTAACAAATTATATCATATATGAATATATTAAAATATATTAAAATATATATATTAAAATAACCATCTATATACATACATGCATATCTCGCTCTCTCTCTATATATGTAAGGTTATTATATGCGAAACACATGATCACTCTTACACACACTCCTTTACATACTCCCACACATACACCTAGTCATACTCCTACGAATACACCTAGCCATACACATACCCATGCACATACATCTATAGGTGTATACACATACGCATGCACTACGTACCGGTATTAGACGACCACGTGACCTGTACTTCCGTACCCGGTGCTGTAGAGGTCACAACCTCTAGTTCGCAAAGTAGTCCGGCGAATAGTCCTTTTCCGGTCACGTGCACTACCACTTCCGGTTTCCTCATCAAGGAGGCGGGTTTAGCTGTAGAAGGGGGCGGGTTTAGCTGTAAGGGGTCGGGGCGTCACGTGTCAGATAGAACTCGCTCGCACATAGGTGTGTGTGCGTGTGTGTACACGTGTGTGTGTGCGCGTAGACTTACGACTAGACACGATCACCGTGTGCAGTATACTGAAATTATAACTACTTAATTATAATTACCAATTACTTAATTATAATTAGAGAAATGCATAGCCACACTTCTTATCCTCAACATTGTTACATATTATTGTCATATATTCAGTTAATCGTATATTACGTTTTAGTTTCACAATTAATGTATCGATATATCATGTTATATTATATATATATATATATATATATATATATATATATATAATTCGCATAGTCGATAATAAGGATAATATATATATATATATTATCCTATAGGTTTACGATGAGGTTACAATGGGTTAAGATGAGGAAGCATTGTCTACAGGAACTACATGGACTGCCACACCTACCGTCAGGAATGTGAACTAGGTAAGCGATGGCGTATACCCTACACTCCGTCAGTTGCACTCCGTCACGGCTCAGTAGTTTTGATCCGTTAACGAAGTTGTCAGCTACGTCCCAGCGAAACACCTGAAGATGAAGTTATGATAGTAATTTAGTACATCAATGTATGTGGCTATATAGTATGTAGTATATACCCATTATACACGTACTATATACTATATACTATATATATATATATATATATATAGATTATATATATTGTTATTTTTATTGTTATTTTTATTTGGTGGAGTCCTTTCATCCCATCCAGCAACTTAGATGAAGTTTTCACTTATAACAATATATGGCTTTAATTCCCTTCGAAGCCGCTCTCGTGTTAAGGCATCCATGGTGTTAACGAGAGCCGATCATTTATTTATACACAATTATATAAGATCACTTCTAAATAATATTTTAAGACCCATTTTATAAAATTAATTAATGGTACGGATGAGGTTCGAACCCGTGTCCTACTGATTGTGTGTCTGACGCCTTATTCACTGAGCCACACCAGCCGTTTCATATTATTCAAAGCATATATATATATATATATATATGTCTCGCGATAGTGATTTAAGGATATATGTGGAGTACAATAATTTCAATAAATTCACATTTATCATTAAATCACTAACGCGAGAAATAACCCGCCATTATCATTTCAAAATTCACTCCACCCTATATATATTACATATACCCTATAAGTAGGGAACACTGGTTGGAATCTATGGAGAAGATATACACTTACACTAGGAGAACATCTACTCGATGTTGACGGCTGGTAGTCGACGATATGTTCGGACACTGGTCTGATGGTGAAGAAGTGATCTTGACCGATAGTTATGTTACCGGCAGCTATCTTGACCACACCGGCCTGAGATGACCTCACCTCGAACCGGACGCCCAGGTACTCGAACTCAGAGAAGTCGGCATTTCCCCTGGCGGTGGGGATGAGCGTTAGAGTAGTGGATTAATAGTACGTAGTGGTCATGTACAGTGGGTGCAGTGTACAGTGCACGATATGAAGTATAGTGGCATAACGTGTATGTAGTAAGTATACTTACATCTATAGATCATATGTATATCATTATGTTTTTATATTGTGTGTAAATACTATACATTCACACACACACACACATATATATATATATATATGTATATATATATATATATATATATATATATATACATGTATCTAATATATACTATCTATAACTATAATTAAACAACGCTATGAGTATACTACTACTTTATATTATATAAAGTTGTACTATTTGGTTGTTATATAATTTAAATTATACCCGACAATTGAACGCCACACACTGCACGGCGTACAATGTAGGCCACATATTTTCTACGGTGTACCTATATTGTATACAATGATATAGCACCATAGTGGTGTACATTATACACAGTGTACACCTTATAATGTATGTATACAGTGTATATTATACAACATATATTATAATATATTGAACACTATAATAGAGCATGTATTATATAATATATCATAATACATAATAATAAGATATATTTCGCTAAACATCGAGCTATTCCGGCGCAGGTAAAACCACCGGCATATATAGCTGTGTACATACATACGAATATAGTCGAGCTATAAATACCCGTGGTGTGTGTTTTTTAGGGTAACGTTAACATCTACACACAATGGTCGACCTATCCCACACATATGTGTGTATACACACACAAAACACATATACACACACACACACACACATATACATAAACACATACAGAACCATACACAAACACAAACACAAAAACACATACACACACACACTTACGCAATCACGCTACATGCCGCACCGTCATATATATATATATATATATATATATATATATATATATATATAATGTTCATGACTATACAATGTTCGAACATTATGAACACAGTTCTATTAATAGAAATATCGTGTTTACCACTTGGGTGTTATCTCTCTTAATCTAAGATAGCATAACTTGCATGCATACAATGCTATCTATGTATGTCATAGTTCATGAAAGTCTACCAATGGCGCCCATAAAGGTCAAGAAGATTAGGATAGCGACGATTTCATTATGGGTACTATAGTAAGTAATAATATGGGTTATAAGATTTCAAAGTATTATCAGATTGACAATTAAACATTACTTTTGAACTTATATTCGGAATAAACGTATCATGTACCATTGTTGAGTTTATTTCATTTTAATTTGTAACCTTCAATATATTGATAGGTATACATTCAGTATAATGTTATTGATTAATATACTATATTTCACGGTATTTGGAGGTATTTATGTATACGTTATAAATAGTATAAAAAATACCTGAAATGTTATATATGATAATATCAAAAGATTATATATACTCTAATAGTATACTATATATATATCATATATAATATACGTATATAATTATAATATATATTATAATATATATATATATATATATATATATATATATATATATATACAGACCATCGATATAAAGAAAGTTTCTTTATATCGATGATACAGACACACATGTAGCTTACATTTCCAGCACACGCGTGTGATGAACGTAAACAATGACATGACGTCATAAGTAGACCGGTATCCAGCTAAATTAGGCTATCACGCCATTACTAGGCATATCTCGTGTACCCTCTCGAGCTATAGCTAGAGTTACACACACACAAGATCAGTGCTACTACACACGAAGTTGTAGGTTATAGGTAGTGGTCAATGTTAGAACAAGGACATATCCTTGATCCTATAGCTTATTCAAGGTCGAATGACGCAACAGTCGACTAATGTGATCGGTCATTGCGTATTTCAACCGTTGATATATAAATAGTATATCTGCTGTATATATATATATATATATATATATAACTATATAGATAGACGACAGTAATATACAGTTTATATATCTACTATTAT
Organism: Osedax fenrisi; assembly: GCA_964019155.1. NCBI lineage: Eukaryota > Metazoa > Annelida > Polychaeta > Sabellida > Siboglinidae > Osedax > Osedax fenrisi. The sequence continues at coordinate 79,357,426 of OZ025239.1, forward strand.
GAGTCATTATTAGTTATATTGTATGTGTTTATGTTAGTATTGCTATAGCATAACATACTATAGTATAACACCCTGTATACCTTTTATATCCTGTAGTATTGTGCATATTATAGGGTATAGTATATAGGGGCGCAGGAACGGGGGTTCGTAGTCTTCCGGACCCCCCCCCCATTTATAATTAGGGGGGTCCGGATATCTTTGTACCCCCATTATAAAAATAATTTAATTATATAAAAATGATATAATTTTATATAAAAAAATAATTAAAATATTTAATATTTAATGGCTAGTAACTTATTTTTACAAGACCACTTATTACCTATATATGTATATGTATATGTAGATCCTAATGGATGTACATATCTATAAATAAAACACGAGTTGCGCGTGCAAATAACATAAAATAACTCTATACAAAATTAACTACAATACTATATAATCGAATAAGCTTTTCCAGTATTGCGGATATAGCCATACACATAGTCCGATCCCCAGCACCTGTATTTTAAAATAGCCAGATATAGTGCATAGTAACCATTGATATATTTTTTTTAATTAATTTCAAAACCAAATAATATATAATATTTTTTTATTTATCCAGTTGGACCTTATAATTATAAAATAAATAAATAAATATTATCAATTTATTTAGAAACGAAGAAACACATATTGGAACAACAAGTTTAAATGTTGCATCGTCTAAGAGTAAACCATAAATAATTGAAAATGATAAAATATTGAATATAAAAATCTATGATAAGCCCATAGAGATTGAAAGAAAGTTGTTGAAAGTTGTTTCTCTCTAGCTCTATGGATAAGCCCTTCCAGTCAGATGTAAGATGTATTACAAAATATGTGTAGAGTCGTAGTAATAAAGATCAAACGTTATCATTCCAGAAAAATTGGTAAAATAAATGTCACTGGATTCATTAGTTTAGTGATAAGGAAGCAGTATTTTGCTTCTATTGTGTTAACGATTAAAAAAAAACAAATCGTGATAACATCCCAGCATCTATAATGATTGGTTATTCAAATTGGAAGAAGGCATTAGAATGATTTACTAGTCATGGAAAAACAAATATGCTTCGTTTTGAAATGGAAGCGGGGAATAATAATAGCATTAAAGATGTAATGATTATAAATTATAATAATTATATACAAAATAATAATATTGTTCTGAGAGATATATTTACTTCTATAAGATATTTATCTCAAGAAAAATAGCCTTTATAGGTAAGGAATATTTTGAGGGTAAATTCCTCAAACTATTAAAATTAAGAACACATTAAATTCCTCAATTAGATGCATGGTTAAATATATAACTGATAATACTAGGAAAATACTTCTATTATAATATGATATGATAATTATCATGGTAAATTCTAAACAAGATTCTTGACTTATTTTCACATGCAGCTTTAATATAACTTATTAAACAACTAGATGGCTGCTACAGTATAATGTGTGATGGCACCCAGGATATTTCAGGTAATTAAATTTTATATAACGATTATAGTTACTATAAATTAATAATTAATTATATTACAAAACTCTTCAGGAAACGAACAAGAATCAATATGTATTCGGCATATCAAAAGACATATTGAAGTTAAAGAAAGATGTGTAGGTTTATACAAAATATCTAATACAAAGGCAGAAACTATAGTTTCTATATATAGCTAATATGCTAAAAGATGTATTGATAAGATTGTGAAATTAATCATTATAAGACCAACAATTTCAGTTGACTGTGAAAGAAGTTTTAGTAACATGCATAGTGTAAATAACTGTCTGAGAAATTCAATGGGACAAAAGAGAATGAATAGATTAATGATAGGTATGATAGCCTATATAGTATGCATAGTGAAACCATATATGGATGAATAGATAGATGACCTATAGATGAATTAAACATTGATGAATTGATGTCATCATTTGTAAAGAAAACATAATGGAGATTGATTCTATCATTTCATTGAATCTAACATTTATTAAAATTACTTAATACAATTATATGTACATTTATAGACTTATTTATTTATATAATAAATAATATTTTTTAATTAGCTATACACATACAACAATAAATATATAATAATATATTATAAATTAGTGGACCCCCATAAAATATACCTTCTTGCGTCCCTATTAGTGTATCTATAATATAATGCACTCGCTTTATATTAAAATGCACCATTCAATAGTGTATTATCAGAAAAAATACATTTTATGGTATTATCTATATTACATAAAACATACACTAACAATCATATATATATATATATATATATATATATATATATATATATATATATATATATATATATATATATATATATATATATATGTATGTATACTAGATTAACTACAGCATGAATTCATGTGCATGTGCCTCTTACAATGACATTTCACATCAATACACGACAATCATACTATAGTTCATTCATTCATTATGTCATGCATGCATACACATATACACACGCGTACGTGTTCGATATATAGAGATATACGTAGCAAGTACGTGTGTAGTACATCGTACACAACCCGGATACTAGGAAATCACACGCGTGAAGTGCATGCGCAGCACAAACATTAAGTACATACTGTATACGACGTACACTAGATGTGCACCAAAGATCATCCGCATAAAGTTATGTCGCTCGCTAGGCGAAATCGCATAATTCGATCGCCACCATGAAGCCACCTTCATTCATTAATATTTTTATCGGAACTAAAATATACATACATTTTTTTATACAAAATTTAATTTTAAATTGCATTATTTAGATATTAATTATATTGTCGATCTAACCTAAAGTAAGTGTTCGTAACACTTATATGTTGTGTACTGGTAGGTAGGATTATGCACCTATATATTAACCCTGCATTTAATTTAGGAATATCACTTAAAGTGCCATTACCTTAGCCCTCAATGTAATCATATACAATAGTATATAATATACATATTATATAGAATATATTGCATACAATAACGTATGTGAATTGTATCTAATTACCCCGAATATTAAGCGATATTTATCAATGACGTTAAAAAGAATAAGTTGATTAGATCTCTATATATGAAGTAATTACTATATATTAATATATAATCGTTTCGGGAAA
>OZ025239.1:79365548-79668048 GCA_964019155.1 Osedax fenrisi
TATTACGAAAGAGCTAATCGTAGTCTGTACATTATACAAGGACATACATTATGGACATACGAGTAATGTTATCGGCCAATCGGAAAGTAGCGAATTCAATAGCGAATTCAGCGTATCGATTACGTACAATAATGTTAATATTATGCACGACCACAATGCACCTACTACACCTACTATGGGTGGTGTTATGCGTACACACACACATACACGCGCGCACACACACGGTATCTAGGCGTGTCACCTATGTTAATAACCTAAGTTTATTTAGGTTTTACTTTTTGCCCAATTATATAATTATTTAATACCTTCACTATAGTGTTAATATAGTTTTAATATATCATATCACTATAAACATAACATGTATACATTACACATATATATATATATATATATATATAGGGATCGGGAAAAGAACCGCATAAGAGAATAAATAGAGGATCGTGATCGGGATCGCCAATCCAGAAAAAAAGGATCGTTGCCCACCATTGCATAGTTTATAATAATGAATAAATTAGTGTATCTAATAGATAATGGTAATTATTGACGATTCTATTTGTGATATTGTTATTTTGACCATAATAGAATTTAATCAATTTAGATTATATAAGTAAACAACCTACGTTAACTCAAAGTACATTGTACGTCATACAATGAGTATATATTTGTATCCAATATTGGATATTCAATGGATTTATATAAATAAATTATATATTAATTCACTAAGGGAAGGTAACCTAATACGGACACTTTCACAATAAATGGTCTTAACATTTTGTGACTGAATATTTGTATTCAAAAATTACAAAATATTAATATTATATGAGTATAGATATTATTGTTTTTTTTTTAATTTAATTTAATTTTTTGATTCAATAGATAACGGGGGTGTCCGTATTCGGAACCCATGTCCGAATACGGACACCCTGTGTTATAATACGGACACCCTATATACCCAGGCGCCTAGCCAGACATTTATACCAGGGGGGCAAGGTCCCACAACATTTTAAGACTAAAATGTAATGAATATAAACTAGTATACCTGTAATAATACCACTTCTAGTACTTTACTAGTATACTCTATTACTTATATTGACGCACGATGTGAATTACTCAGGGTATAAATAAACAATAAATAAAAATACACTGTGTGTGTATATTATACACTATATAAACATAACTTTATATGCATATAATAAAATAAAAAATATCAGTAGGATCAGGTTAACAGGTAACGTATACAATAATAACATCAGTATATAAGTCTACAGAATACTAGCTAGTGAATTAAACAGTTAGTCATGTAAATGTAAGCTTATTTTAAGCCATTTTATAATATTATATAGAAAATAGTTAGCAATGCGTATCATATTCTAAGCCATTTTATAATATTATATAGAACAAAGTTAGCAATGCATATCATATTATTAATGTGTGGAGAGTAATCTATTTGAGAGGTTACAGTGAAACCAAGGGTAGTTATAGATTGAGAAGGTGGAAGAGGTAGTAGAAAAGAATGAGTGATTGATATAGATGAACTGGGTCTTGCAAATATAATAGTATTAATTGTAGTAATATTTAAGGATATGGAGTTATGAGAGAACCAATGAGTAGGATCAGTAATACAATTAAACATAGACATTTTAATCAGACCAGAATCACTAGAACTAGGAAATGGAGATATATATATATATATATATATATATCTGAAGATCATCTCCATAAATATGATAGATAATATTAGGATATTTGTGAAAAATTGACTTGATAGAAAGAATATAAATAATGAACAATATAGGGCCAAAAACAGAGCCTTGTTGAATACCATGTATGTTACAATAAGGAGGAGACAACGAGGAGTTAATATTCACTGAAGATATTCACAAAATACATAATCGAACTGTGGACTTGAGCGTGTATGCTAATTCATTAAGTCCAATGGAAATAATAGTGTGATCGAGAGTATCAAAAGCACTAGATAAGTATAGTTGTACGGTATTATTATATAGCATGGGGCTTTATTATCAAGATATATGAGAATATCATTAATGATCAAAGCAAGAGCAGTTTCGGTACTACGATAAGGAAGATACGCACTTTGGTATTTATCAATAATAGCATTGGACACACTATAATTAATAATTTGAGTGTACACCACTCGTTCAGAGGTATTATATATGGAGGATAATTGGTATAGGGCGATAACTTGATAAGTTAGATTGGTCAAGATTAGTTTTTTTTAATTCGGAATAATCTATGAATATTTCATGGAGTGTGGAACAATATATGCTATAAGAGATCTATGAATGATTTCAGTGATAAGTCCAATAAAAGATGGTGATAATGAACGAAGTAGAATGAGTGGAATTAGATCAAGTGGATAATTCTTTTTCAAGGATGTCATCAGAGTCATGTGTGGATAGCGTGAAACATTAATAGTGATTCTGAGTGGATGTTAAATTGAGATTGAGTCGTACTGAGTTGATGTTTGGGAGTATATTGATAATGCTAGGCATTTTTTGTTGGAAGAAATTGGCAAATAATGAACAAATAACTAAATAAGCTTGGTCAGGAAGATGCTTGGTCTGAATTTTCCCACTAAGGTGAAAGATAATTTATAAGCTTGCTTAGAAGATATTCCATAACTACCGAGCATATCAGTGAAGTATGACGATTTGATAGAGAGAAGTTTTTTCTTGTAAAGCGATCGAAAATGTTAAAGGAAATAATATCAGATTCAAGTTTAAAGGAGGTATATTTACGTTGTAGTCTACGAAGTAGTTTCCTTAGGTTAACAAGCTCAATATTAAATCAGGGAAACTATGAATAAGTTCGGTTGATAAGAGTAATGGAGGATACAAAAATATCAAACGAATGAGATAATGTCAAATTAAAATAATCAAAAAGTGTAGATAAATCAGAGGATATACTGCTTTTAAGTTGATGGAATACAGAGTTTGAAATACATATTGTTTTATCAATAAAGGAGATTTTACGAAACTATCTAGAAGGTCGGTTAATTTGTATAACCGACAAGTTCAAATCAAATAAGATGGCAAAGTCATCAGATATTAGAGAACTTTGAGTGGGATATGAAATTAATTTAGAATCAGTTAAATATAAAAAAAGTAAATATTATTACTTAAAAAAAACATGTTGAGTCAGGGTATACTAAAATATAAGTTTATTCAGAGATAAGGAAGCATGATTTTCATTATTAATTTTTATATTAAAATCAACAAGAATAATAGTGTTAACTGATGTAAATTATTCTAAAATTGAAGAAAGGTCAGCTAAGAAACAGCTAGCTATTAGCAATCAATACGTTAAAACCATCAGTGGTAAGATGGGAAGCTAGAGCAGAATCATCAATAGTTAGCCAAGTATCAGTAATATATTACTATAGTAGATTTAGAAAAATTAGAATCAATAATTAATTGTGTAATCAAATCAACTTTATTTCTTACTGATCTAGCATTGAGGAGTTGAAAAGAATACTTTTTAGGAGAGTGTACTGGTAGTCAATCAACAGTTTGATCTTTTTTACGCGATACATAGAAGGAATCACATGATTGGGACCATTTATCAAACCATTTTCTTTTTCTATTGCGGAATTCCAATTGTAGTAACCACTTACTGTGAAAGTACTATAATCTACAAATGGATATAAATTAAATTTATTTTGTATATATTTTGTAGTGCTATTGTTTGGGTTTGGGGTTGGTTAGATATTTGAATATGTTATTGCTATTCTGTGATATATTAATGTGTCTGCTCCTATTTTAGTTAGAAAAAAATAGTTTGTTGTTGTTTGCTCATGATAGGGTAACTTTTAATTAATTACAATTATATTATTAAAATTTATTTTTTAAATTTACCATAATTTATTATAAAATTTTACCATATATTATATAAAACCATAAATACCGAATTGGATCCTCGCTTTAATGTCTATAACTAAAATACATACATACATAAATATAATATAAATAAAATTATAAAATAAAAATATAAATATAATTGAATATCTAGTAAATACTATATGAAAATAACTTAATGTGAAACAAGTTGTAGGGGCCTACCTAATTACAATTAAATTATTTATAATTAATTTTATGAATAATGTATTATAATTTAATTAGTTAATAATTTATTTATTTTTATTATTTTTTAATTAATAATACACTTTAAGTATCTATATAATAACAATTTTATATTTAGCCTTATTGGTGGTATTAATATTATAACGCACGCGATTTTTATGAAAATCAGAATAGTTCATAGGCTGCGCGCTGATTGGTTATAGGGTGTCCGTATTAAGACATCTATAGAGTGTCCGTATTAGGAACTTATATGACTTCTAGATCATCGATATAAAGAAAGTGGATAAGCAATTGACGCACGCAATGCATGTAAAATATAGACACGTGAATGACACTTTTATCGATAAATTAACAAAATGGTATCAGTGATTTTGATTGGATATTAGTCATATTATATATGTCAAATATTAAAACAGTAGGCTTTTCGTCGAAATAGATTAAAGTGACTTCTATCTATATCAATGGATTTAAATTATAAATATCAATAAAAGCAATAAAATAGTATTATATATTCAATTTAAATACACAAAATTACGAGGAATGTTGATATTATGTATTTTAAATATATAATTTTATTTTTAGTATCGATGGTACATTAAACTTGGTAGTGATTATCAATATATATATGATAAATACATATTATTATAAATAAAAAGTAGTGGGCCAGATAGTGGGTTTCGACTGCAGCGCTCGTAGCGGATAGTGCCATACACTACATTCAATTGCTTATCCACTTTCTTTATATCGATGCTCTAGATATATGTTTATAACTTAATGAATATTTGATAACAAATATAAAATTATATATATAATTTTAGAATGCTTTATTTTTTAATAATATAGTGTTATATTTTATATCGATACATTTGTATATTCTTGAGAAGGTTTTAAGTAGACATCTTTTTCATAAATTAAAAAACGTAATAAAAAAATCAGTTTATTGGATATATCAGCAATATTTTGAATAATTAAAAAATAAAAATACTTTTTTAGACTATTTATATAATTATGAATATTTTATTCATTAAACATTTTTTTGTAGGATTTATGGTTTCTGAGATACCGAGAGTGATCGTATTCGGTTACTTTCCCCTATAGGGGTATATATGATATATATATATCATAGTTTATATGATACATTCATAAATGCATTTAATTCAATGGAATTATTATTTAAATATAATACAATATATTAATAATACATATTATTTACAATTATTAACAATTTATAACACATATTATAAATATTATACTTTTTCGAATTGTGAAATAAAATCGTATTAATTAAATATATAAATAATATCGTAATCTTGATCGGGATCAATAATGATTGATTAGTAATTCTTTGATACATTTACATAGTATTGTCTAAGATAACTATAGTGTATACGTGTATAAACTATTGGTAAACCCATCACTATATTGTTATTGTTATGTCGGTAGAGTCCTTTTATCACATTCAGGAACTTAGATGAAGTTTTCACTTATAACCATATATATGGCTCTAATGTCCCTTTGAAGCCGCTCTCATGTTAAGGCATCCATGGTTTTAACGAGAGCCGATCATTTATTTATACACAATTATATAAGATCACTTCTAAATACTATTTTAATGGTCCGGAAGTGGCTTGAAACCGAGTCCTACTGCTTGTGTGTCTGAAGTCTTAGCCAACTATAAGCCACACAAGCAGTTATATATATATATATAAAAATTCAGAATATTTTCATTATAATTACAGACTAGGAATGAAATCGAGCAAACTTATCTATAGAGAAAGTCGAAAGAAGAATAACCATTGCCCGCAATACTTCACAAATATTCATACAAGTAATACAGATCGAGGCGTAACAATATCATACAGTTGGGCAGCTCGCTTCTTGTGGAGATACAACTGTGCGAATACCACTGCAGTGCCAGTGACATTCTGATGTATTAGAGGAGTAACAACAACGTAGGTATACTGTATACTGTTTACAAATGTAGGATTCTTAATAATTATAATAGTTTATGAATATATTAGTTACTTATAATGAAATACGTAAATATGATTAGTAATTATTAATTACCTATTTCATTTATAACATCATTACATTGTAATAAATAGTTATAAATATACCTATACCTATAATATATTATAACATTTCGGGTCTTTACAGAGATAATAGCTGAGTCTTATTTTGATATTATGATTAATCTTCTATTATATTTATGTTGTTCTATTAGTTTTATTGATGTTAGTATATATTATATCATGTAAGTCTTCTATATGACTACAACTATATATATATATATATATATATATATATATATAAGTGAAATACCACCCAATTGTTATATATTCATAGGTAGGATATATAATAATTCCTATATATAAATTTATAATAATTAATAGTGACTAATATATATATGTTTATAAGAATAATAATTACGATTAATATTAACATTAATATTAACAAAGCGAATAGGCATACATGACATATGTACGGATCGTCGATCATTGAGTATAACAATTATAATACACATATAATAGTCATTAGTAACTGGGGAAAAGTAAAATAATTCCTTACATATTGGACACTTTTTACAAATTAATTATAATGAATAAGAGGTGGGTGAGTTATATTTTCAATTTTATTTCATTAAATACGCTTATAAATACATTCACACATACACACGCTGACAGATCGCATTGGTTCGTTATATTTAGTATTCATTGTAACTTATAATAATAAGGCGCATGCGTCTCGGTAATTTCTTTTGTAATATATTTGGTCCATTTATATGCGCATTCATCCCATATTTAGATGTTCGTCTCCTTTCATTGTAGGTAAATAGGTTTTCGTATTATTATACGTTTCTAACGTATATTCATCAACTTTTATAAAATTAGTATTCTTAGAACTGTTTGATTGGCCGATGATTTCGGATAGTACTTTTACAGGTGTTTCTAAACTTGTCGACGTAACTAATACCTGTTTTTCTACACGGCTTAATTCTAAAGTTGAATTCGCATCTATTGCATATGACGTTATCTTATTTGTTTCAACAAATTCTCCAGTTTTAAGAATATTAGATATTAAATCTTGTTTTATTTTCATTGTATCACCTTTATAGTTAACTGTTTCAGCTGATAAATCTGCCTTAACATCTTCAGATACCGTAATAACTTTAATTACTTCAAGCATGGGCTTAATATCATCTATCTTTTCTTTTTCAAATTTATCATCATATGGTTTAATTACAAAATTTTCATTATTATCTAGGTTTTTATCAGTTGAATAATTATTTTCTATATTATTTAATTCTTCAGGTAACAATACAACTTTAACGTCTATTGGATTATTATCACATATTTCTTCATTAGAAGGAGTATTTTTGGCAATGTCTTCCGTAAATAATTCAGCTTTTATTTCTGTTTGTTCTTGTTTATTATTACAGATTTCTTCATTAGAAGATGTATTTTTGACAATTTCTTCATGTAATTTTACAACTTTAATTTCTGTTGGTTCATGTTTATTAGCACACATTTCTTGAATTTCTTCATTTGATGATATTTCATTTAACGAATTAAATATTTCAGTTTCATTGCTCACTTTGAGCTTATTATCATATAGTTCTTGTTTTTTTAAATTATCAGTGGATTCTATTTCTAAATCAATTGTATTAGTATCAACGATTATATTTGCGGTCGAATTATATTTTTCTAATTTATTTGATTCATCGAGTGTTATATCATGTCCATTAATACTGTTATCTATATGTAGGTTACCTATACTACTAGATAAACCGATAAGGGCTTCCTCATGTGAGCTAGCTATGATTTCTTCAGTTTTTGATTTAACGTTATCTATTTCTTCGTCATTAACTTTGATAGTAGAATCTATTTCTTTTATAGATGGCACTAAAGTAGGCTCGTCTACATCCACGGTCTCATCGATAATACTCATAACGTTAACGGCGTGATTTAATTCAACGGGTTCCAGCGCGTTATCTTCGCCAATAGATATATCTATACGTACACTAGCCGAAACACCGGAGCTCACTACCCGACTACGTACGTTAGTGGACAAACAGTTCATATCATTAGACGTATCATCCTCTATAAGCATAATATCACGCGTTTCTTGAAGGATAACGATTAAAGGTGGTGGTAGTTCTTCGAGTAGATTGATGAGGTCGGGTTCGGCGTCTAGGTCGCGTACCTCCACGCATGTACCGCCTGTAGTGTATGGACCCGTACACTCGGTGCTCTCCTCTGCAGGGATGACCCTTGCGGACGATACTGAGGCTGCATTGTCCGCCTCGTCTGTAGGTAGTGTGATAACTAATATGAATATAACGTGCGTATGTATGTACTATAGCATGAACATATCAGATATACTTAATCGTGATATAAAATGATGTATATTTATATATATATATATATATAAATATATATCATTCCACGCCAACAGGCAAGAATAATGAGGATATAATAAATGTATTTCCCTAATTTACCCAATCATCATATTTCGGATAAATTTTCACAAAATAAATTTTTAAAAATAGATAAAATATAATATAATATAATATAATATATAAATATTATTAAATAAATAAAATGAAATAATGTATCAATAATAATATATATGGATAATATATATATATATATATATATATATATATATATATATATATATATATATATATATATATGAATATATGAATATATCCATTTATTTTTATTATTTTTTTAATTAATTTTTTAATTATTTTAATGATACAATTTAAGTATCTATATAATACAAATTTTAGATTTAGCTTTATTGGTGGTATTAATATTATAACGCACGCGATTTTTATAAAAATCAAAATAATTCATACGCTGCGCGCTGATTGGTTATAGGGTGTCCGTATTAAGACATATAGAGTGTCCGTATTAGGGACTTATGTGACCTCTAGATATATATATATATATATATATATATATCAGCATATATGCTTATAACTTAATGAATATTTGATAAAGTTTTAAGTAGACATCTTTTTTCATAAATTTAAAAACGTAATAAAAAAATCAGTTTATTGGATATATCAGCAATATTTTAATAATTAAAAAATAAAAAATACTATTTTAGACTACTTGTATAATTATGAATACTTTATTATTATTATTATTATTGTTATTATTATTAATATTATTATTATTATTATCAGATTTAGGCAATGCCAGGGTAATTATAAAAGCAGTGTTGCTTATCGAGACAATTACCCCTTTATTAACATGATAAGTTTCATTATAGATAAGAATAATAAATAAATAATAATGTTATAATAATATGAATTCCTGTTTACATATATATGATAAAAAAAAATAAAATGAAACTTATCATGTAACTAAATGTAATCATCATGTAATAATATAAATAAATGAAAAAATAATAAAATTAAATGAAAAGAATGAAATAAAATAAAATAAAACATAGATAACCTAAATAGGAGAAAGCCAATATTTAAATATAAAAGAAACTAAAATAATTAAGAGAAAAAAAGAAACAAATATATTAGATAAAATAGGTAAAATTATATAATAAAAATGAAACATATTATAATAATGAACATTTTTAAATAATTTTTTTTTAATACTGATATGTTATAATTAATAATATTAATTTATATTTATATTTTTGTAATTTTATATTATGTCAGAAAGTAATAAATATAAAAATAATATAACTAATTTTATTTAAGTCGGAAAAAATAAAATTTGAAATTATATTAATCAATCGGATAAAAGATATAATTTAATTTTTAATTTTTAATTAAATATATTTTTTTTACTACTGATAATTTATAATTAATAATTATGTTTTTGTAATTTTATATTATGTCATAAAGTAATAAAAGTAAAAACAATAAAACTAATTTTATTTGAGTCAGAAAAATTAAATTTTAAATTATTTTAATCAATCATTTTAACATAAGAGATAATTTTAATTTTTTTTTGAATTTATTTAAATGTGAATTTTTGTTTAAAGAATTACATAGTGAATTCCATAAATAGGGACCAATAATTATAAGGCAATGTGAACATATATTTAATTTTGATGAAGGAATATTAAAGTTATTTATGTCACGAATTGGATAAATAATAGATTTTTTACTAAAATGATTGATTATTATTTCACGGTGAACATTATTATATACTTTAAACATGAATTCACAAATATTATATTTTACTAAGTAATTGAAAGGTAATATATTGTTGAATTTAAATACATACTTAGTATGATAAATATAAGGTTTATTATGTATAATACGAATAATTCTTTTTTTTGTAAAATAGTGATGCATAATGTATTAGTCTTATAAGTATTACCCCATAATAATGAATTCACAAGTATTATATTTTACTAAGTCATTGAAAGGTAATATATTGTGGAATTTAAATAAATCCTTAGTATGATAAAGATAAGGTTTATTATGTATAATACGAATAATTCTTTTTTGTAAAATATTTATGCATAATGTGTTAGTCTTATAAGTATTACCCCATAATATTATACAATAATTAATATGTGGTAAAAAATTGAATTATATACATGCAGCAAGGCCTTTTGGTTTACAAATTTAGAAATTATATTAGTTATCCAAATTATTTTTTTAATTTATTTTTTAGATATAATATGTGTAGTTTCCAATCTAAATTCTGATCAATTATTATACCTAAAAATACTGTAGATTTAACTCTTGTTAAATTTATATTATGTATTGAGATATTAATATGTGATAATTTATTATTGAATAACATATAACAAGTTTTATTAATATTTAAAGTAAGTCTATAGACTATAGACTAAATATATTTGAAATAAACCATTTATTCATATTTAATAATTCCTTTATTCATTATCATTTTTTTGTAGGATTTATGGTTTTGATATACCGAGAGTGTCCGTATTCGGGCACTGTCCGTATTCGGTTATTTTCCCCTACACACTGACATATACGTTCTATATATTATGGCATAGATTTGTATTTGACCTATAGATAGGTATTTCTATATCTAGCTAATGTAAAATTCTTCAACTGACCGGTGATATGACACATGCATTTAATAACAAATAATCTAACAAATAATATTGATTTTTAAATTCTTACATTTGATTTGTTTTCTATATATGCTTATAAAGTGCATTTCAATTATATAAAAATAAACATTTATATTATATATTTTTACTGCAATATAATTGCAATATTTAGTTGATTAAATAATGCTTAATATTTGATGGTCGGCATCTTAGGTTATGGAATTCGAGGAACCATGTCTGTTGAAGAAAAATCACGTGACTACCAATCTAGGTTAACTATAAATCTATGTATATAGTATATATATATATATAATTATATTTAATATATAAATTATTTACCATTATCATTTCTATTTTTCGCAGCCATTTTGAATATTTCCCTGAAAGTGTACGCATCTACAAAAATGGATATTAGTATTAACAAGGACATACGAGGACATATATATATATATATATATATATATATATATATATATATATATATATATATATATATATAAACAATAAAGGAGTAATAATATATTTTAAAATAATAACTTATAATGATATCATCTTGGAATAAAGTCGACATTCGAAAGTAATAAAAGGTGATATAGTCCGTAAATCATTCGGTAGACTGTTCCAATTCATCGGACCAGCAACATTATATATATTGTTATTAGTTATTGTTATTTTATTTCGATGGAGTCCTTTCATCCCATCCAGGAACTTAGATTAAGTGTTCACTTATAACCATATATGGCTCTCTATAGAGACATTATAATGTCCCTTCGAATGTGTTAAGGCATCCGTGGTTATGACTAGAGCCGGTAATTTATGTATACACAATTATATAAGATCACTTCTAAATATTATGTTAAGACCTATTCTAATGGTGCGGACGAGACTCGAACTCGTGTCCTACTGCCTGTGTGACACATGTGACACGTAGTGTGTGTCTGATGCTTTAACCGTCTGATGCTTTAACCGTCTGATGCTTTAACCGTCTGATGCTTTAACCGTCTGATGCTTTAACCGTCTGATGCTTTAACCGTCTGATGCTTTAACCGTCTGATGCTTTAACCGTCTGATGCTTTAACCGTCTGATGCTTTAACCGTCTGATGCTTTAACCGTCTGATGCTTTAACCGTCTGATGCTTTAACCGTCTGATGCTTTAACCGTCTGATGCTTTAACCGTCTGATGCTTTAACCGTCTGATGCTTTAACCGTCTGATGCTTTAACCGTCTGATGCTTTAACCGTCTGATGCTTTAACCGTCTGATGCTTTAACCGTCTGATGCTTTAACCGTCTGATGCTTTAACCGTCTGATGCTTTAACCGTCTGATGCTTTAACCGTCTGATGCTTTAACCGTCTGATGCTTTAACCGTCTGATGCTTTAACCGTCTGATGCTTTAACCGTCTGATGCTTTAACCGTCTGATGCTTTAACCGTCTGATGCTTTAACCGTATATATATATATATACTATTGAACTACGATATGAATATACAAATAGCGGATAGACTAATGCACGGGTCGATAGGTCCTATAGGGTGTACACTCGCTGTGCACTGTACACTGTATACCGTACTACAGACACGTTAGAGAAGAGATGGCTCCGAGGTTATCCGTGGTCTCCACGCACACACCCTATTTATTGGGTTTATGGTTCAGTGGGACAACCAATAGTTAGTATGACAGACGTTCCAGGTTCGATCCAGGCAGTTCTTGTTTTTATCTCGTGTTTATCAAGAACTTAATAAACGATATATTTGTTTACTATTTGTATTGTATTGGCCGGGGACCCTCGCAGTTATTTAAAACATATCAATGACTTCTTAAGGGGTCGATTTGTATCCGTTATTTGTATTATATTCAATATATATATATATATATATATATATATATATATATATATATATATGGGCTATCAATAAATAAATATTATACTAGCGTGACTAACTCTGCACGTTAGAGAATTGGATGGAGAACGTTTCCGTAGCGAGAACATCCTCTGCGTAATCAGCCTCCGTCGTCCACACCATCTGTAGCTTAGACTTGCGGTGTGGGCGAAGCTGCATTCCTACTTCGACTGAACGACGGGGAGGTAGGTGTGTTAAGGGTGTTAAGTGTTAACGGTGTGGGCATATGATGGCACAGTATGGCGTACCACTATACGTATACGTATATATATATATATACGTATATATATATACGTATATATATATATATATATATACGTATATACATATGTATATATATAGATTAATTAAGGATTCTATGGTATAAATATACACAAATACAAAAATACAAACTCTTTCTTTTTACGAAATTCTATATTTTAGCGTTCTAAAACGTATACATCATGTGGTTATTATTAATTGGTCGTGTTTAGCTACAACTTATCGGTACGTTTCGCAGTGGAATATTATCGAATAATTTCTGTGTACATTGTACACTGTCAAATGTACACTGGATACTGTACAATGTACATTGTAAAGTGTACAGTATCCAATGTACATTTGTATACAATGTATATTGTACAGTGTACAATATACACTGCACATTAGGGGAGCCCGTTTTTGAAAGTTTTTCTCTCTCAGTTACAGTAGGTCATACATGTCATAATAAATATATTTGGAAAGTTTCATCACAAAATATGTAATATTGGTAAAGCGAATGGTACTTTAATGAAGAACTATTTCATTTATTTTACAATGTAAATTTCTATGAATAGAAATGTGTTATAATGTATTTTATATATTTGTGCAAGTGCGCGTTGTCATAAAAATAAAATATTTGGAAAATACGTGTATAAATATATTATAATATTAATAAAGTAAAAAATTATTTAAAAATTAAAAAATAATAATTTTTTTTTATTTTTTAATTAATGTAATTTATTCGACTATTTTTTTGATAAATTATTTTAATTAAGGATCAAACTTAAAAGACAATAAGTAATTTTTTGAATAAATATATGATATTTTTATAACAATACTTATAATTTTATATTCATATAATGATGATAGATATATATAATATATATATATTTTTTTTTATTATTCCATTGCTAATTTTTTTTTTCAATTTAGAAAAAATTTAAAAATTAAATTATTATTTCCGTAGATCGATTTAATAATTTAAAAAAATATTTTAAAAATATTTTTTAAGGAGGTTGTTATATACTACATATGCTAATATGCAATTTTTACTTGTAAACAATTTTTTCTTTCATATATCTAAATTTAAATTTTTTCATAAATTTTCAATGTAAATTCCTACCTATTTTTGAATATGGTTTCGCTTTCTGAATCTTTGTCAGTTTTCAATTATTATTTTTTTATTATATCTGTAATGATTAAAAGGAATTATTCCGAGCGAGAAATTTTATATGAAGGGAACTACAAAAGTTACCATAACGGGCTATCCTACTGCACATTGTGCAGTGCACAATGTACAGTGTACACTGTGTAGTGTACACTCAGAGCTGGGCAGTATCGCCGATACATTATCTATTAAGGCAAAAAATCAGTATCGTAGATACATTTGTATTTGTATTTGTATCTATTATAAAAATTACAAAAGTATTTGTAATCGTATCTATTAGTCATAAATAGAAATACGTATCTACTAAGACAATTATTTAAACTGATACATTTTATTATATCATATCATTTGGTTATTATATTTCTTTTATATCAATATTTTATAATATCATTTTATAAATTAATTTTAATTATATATATTTTAATAAAATATCTTTTGTTAATATTGAAATTAATTCATTGTTAACAATTATGATATATCAATTATAGTGATTTATTCTCAAAAACCATTATATACATTTATTGAAAACAAAGACATTATTTTGATAATATATTTTATATAATAATTGATTTATAATTCAAAATTATATATTATATAGAAATATAAAATCATTTTAATAAATATGATAATTCTAAATAATAATAATTAATAATATATTAATAATTTATTTTTTGTATATTTGATAATTTACTATATTCATGTTTAACATTCGAAAGTAAAGGTCGCTGATTATTTTTAGTTGAAAAATAGTATATTGTAATAATGTATATTTCTCTATAGTATGTAATGGCTCATAGTATAATTTCAGATGAAATAAACGCTGGTATACCAGCGTGTGTACAACCAATGTATACACTAAAAGATTCATCGTTGGTATCATTAAATGTCATTAAATGTCAACAAATGTATTCTATATCATTTATTGAAGAGCACGTTATAAGGTAACACGTTGTATGTATTTAATATGTCCTTTTAAAAGGGGTATCCCACAACCAGTTTTTCCGGAAATAATGTCCGGAATTGTTTGCTAGAATGTTATTTATAGCAAGTTAACTATAATTTTAGTTACTTGTTACCAGTTACCTAATTCGTTTAAGCACTTTTACACCATCAACTACTTTATGGAAGTTTTCGGACGTGCTTTTTAATGTATTTATTATGAGAAAACGGCATGTTTTGAGATTTAAATTGAGATTACAGTTCAGTCAATTGACCGGATATTGTGAAGTAGATCATTCTAGATTTTTGGAGCATGGACGGTGAAAGATTTATGTTGGGCAGATGTTAAATATGATAGAACTGGAGTTTTTAATTTGAATTTGTTTATTTGTGTTGTTGTAAATAGTTATGTTGGGAAGTTAGTAAGTTGGCGAGATAGTCTGGTGTGTTATAGTGAGTAGATAAATGTATGATGAGTGGAATATTATAAATTATACTGGATTTTATTGGCAGCCAATGTAAGTTGGTTCTTAGAGGAGATATATGTTGTCTGGAATGTTTAGCTATGTTGACAAATATATAAATCTGATAGCTTTATTTTGAAGGCGTTTATTTATTAGATTGTGAGGAGGCATATATATCCCTATAAGGACATGAATTATAGTAATCAATGTGGGGTATAATGAGGGGTGTAGCGAGAAGATTGCAGTATTAAAATTAATGAAGGGTATTATTGTTCGTAAGTTTTGCAGTATGTAGTTAATTGACTATGATAGTGATTTATTCGGAATGTGAAATTATAGTGTTGGATCGATTAATATACCAAGAGTTTTTACTTTATTAGCATAATAAATACTTAAATTGTTAATGGTAATTTGTGGTGGAAGGAATATAGTAGTAGATGTTTTAATATGCAATGATTCAGTTTTAAGACAGTTTAGTGATAAGGAGTTGTTGGTGAGCCTGTTATGTATATCAGTAATACAGTTATTAAGTAAATGTATTGCATTGTTAGGGTCTATCAATCTACAGTGTAATATGTCATCTGTATACGAGTGATAGTCGACTATAGATCTATAGTGGGGGTATTTGTCAATAATTTTAAATAAGGGAAGTAGATTGATATTGAATAGGAGTGGACCAAGAACAGACCTTGAGGTACTCCATGAGTAACTTTACGAGGTTTAGAAATTAGTGAATTTATGCTAATTTGGTAAACAAATGACCAGTTGAGATGAACCAATCGAGTGAAGTACCAGATATTCCGATAGAGGATAGTCCATTTATAGGAATATTATGGTCAAGGGTATAGAAGGAAGCTGCTAAATTAAGGAGAATGTAGTGAGTTATCCCATTAGGTTTCCCATTAGTTTCCCATTATCCCATTATCTCTACTTTCCGACAATTTTCGGGAAATATAGTAACTTAAAAGGGGTCCCACTACAACTTGCTAGAAAATCACTTTCTAGAAAACATTTCGGGATATTATTCCGTGTAATGTACCTTGATATGTACTATCAAATTCGACATCGATGAATATATATATATATATATATATATATAATAATAATATAATTTATTGAATATAGAAAATAGATATTAAATATGACATAAAACAGGAAATAAAACTAATAGTACGAAATAAAATAAAAGTATAAACATTATTGATTTACACATTTTGCCATTGCTTAGCTCGCTATATATACATATATATTATATGATATAATATATATCTATATAATTTATAAATCTATATGTTTATATATATTTTATATAATTATAATGTATTTGTATCTACTAAGATGTATCTACTAAGAAAATTCTGTATTTGTAATTGTATCTACTATTATTTTTTTTAAAGTAATTGTATTTGTATCTATTATAAGAAAAAAGTGTGTAATTGTAATTGTATCTATTATACATTTTTTGAGTATCGTGCCCAGCTCTGTGTACACTGTACAACTGTACACACCATTACAAAGCGATTTTAAGCGATTATAATTAATAATTATATATTCCTTTCAATGATACGAGTTATCCCCTTAAGGATGTCATTGGGTGCATGATTGAATATACAATATAAATAATAATGAATAATATAAATAAAACAACATAAATAATACCTCTACGATTATAATCTATAAATAGCTATACCTATAAATAATATATATATATATATATATATATATATATATATTAAAATGTATTCATTTTAAACATGTATGTTAATATATATATATATATATATATATATATATATATATATATATATATATTAAAATGTATTCATTTTAAACATATATGTTAATATATATATATATATATATATATATATATATATATATATATATATATATTATTTATAGGTATTTATATATATACATTAAACATATATCAAACACACATCCATAGAGCTAGAGAGAAACTTTCTCTCTAGCTCTATGCACAAATCATACTCGTTATAGACGATGACGTCACTCTATAGTACGTGCTACACTAACTACTATGATTGGCGTACATCTTATTGGAGATGAAAGCGCGCATCACAATACGATGCGTGTCCATCCCTTCATTGTACAACACCTTCACCAGGCCATCGCAACGTTCCACCCACGTGCCTAGCGAGTCGTCGAATCTGTAGAGCTTACCGGGCAGAGCCAGCAGTTCAGTGTCCTTGTAGTCTGGTACTACTAGGTTTCCGTAATCTTTGTCGGTCTGTACGAGTATATTTATGTATGTTAACTGGTCTATACACACACACACACACACACATATATATATATATATATATATATATATATATATATATATATATATTCTGTAGATTAAAATATAACTATATGTTTGTATAGACTATTTAATACTAAATAGATCATATTCGTTGATATATATATATAATTATAGGTATCCTATTTAAATAAATAGAAAAATGGGGTAAGAAGTGATATAAAACAATTGTACATAATAGTATATTTGTAAACTATTTAAAAAGTGTTTAAAATAAGCGTGTATTATCCAGTAAGTTGGTAGTAGGGGAAAGTAACCGAATGCGGACACTCTCGGTATCTCAGAAACCATTAATTCTACAAAAAAATGTTCATAATACAAATAAAATATTCATAATTTTATAAATAGTCTAAAAAAGTATTTTTTATTTTTTAATTATTCAAAATATTGCTGATACACTGATTTATTTATTACGTTTTTAAATTTATGAAAAAAAATTTCAACTTAAAACCTTCTCAAGAATATACAAATGTATCGATATAAAATATAACACTATATTATTAAAAAATAAAGTATTCTAAAATTATGTATATAATTTCTATATTTGTTATCAAATATTCATTAAGTTATAAGCATATATCTAGAGGTCATATAAGTCCCTAATACGGACACTTTATATGTCTTAATACGGACACCCTATAACCAATCAGCGCGCCTCGTATGAACTATTCTGAGTTTCATAAAAATCGCGTGCGTTATCATATTAATACCATCATAAAGCTAAATCTAAAATAAGTATTATTTAGATACTTAAAGTGTATTATTAATTAAAAAATAATAAAAACAAATAAATTATTAACTAATTAAATTAGAATATATTTTTCATAAAATTAATTATAAATAATGTAATTGTAATTTTGCTGATTGATTCATCAATAATATATACTTTATCTAGTGGCATATAGGGTGTCCGTATTATAACATGGGATGTCCGTATTCGGACATGGGTACTGAATACGGACACCCCATTATCTATTGAATAAAAAAAAAATTTAAAATCACAATAATATCTA
This sequence comes from Osedax fenrisi, assembly GCA_964019155.1. Lineage (NCBI taxonomy): Eukaryota > Metazoa > Annelida > Polychaeta > Sabellida > Siboglinidae > Osedax > Osedax fenrisi. The sequence continues at coordinate 79,384,769 of OZ025239.1, forward strand.
TAATTATAGATATGATTATAATCATATACAATTAATATATTGTAATTTTTGAATACAAATATTCAGTCATAAAATGTTAACACCATTTATTATTAAAGTGTCGTATTAGGATAATATATCCTATAAGTTACAAGAATATAGGCATTACGTTATGTTCTTATGTCGATATATTATAATTGAATAAACTGAACTATTATAGGTAATATACCTATATTATAGACCTATAATGATATTTTATAAAGGTCACGTGATGCTTACGTGGTCGTATATTGTGTTAATATATAATGTGTTATTAGATAATACTTCTATTAATAATAAATAAGCATACCCTATAGCATGATGGCTTTAATGAGAAATAAAGTTAATGTGTATTAAAATATAATATAGAACATTTTTAATTTTTAGGTGAAACTCTCATTTATAAGACAAATTTATTGTGAAAACTCCGGCTGAAGTGAGTGATAAATTAACAATTTAAATTGCTATATAATATATATATGTATATATATATATATATATATATATATATGTGTGTGTATGAATACAGTACATTTAAAATAAAGTATAGATTTAATTTCTAAACCCCGGTATAATACAATATATTCCGATTATTTTAAGATTATAGTTCCCGTGAATATAGCATTATTATATTGAATTTTATATACCATTTCGAGATCGATGTTTCCATGTAAAAATGACATTTTTAATAATATTACAAATTTAAGAGTTACATTATAAATTATTGAATACCTATATATTTGTAACTACTTAATAATATAATATATTATTTTAATATAAATAATAATGTAGTGTACTATATATGTAGTATATAATTATTATAATGAGATTAATTATTATAATTCATATAAGAATGAAGTGTTTCTAGAAAATAATTATAAAATAATATACTCACTATAATGATCTATAGATACATGTATGTGTATCGAATGTATCCATCATTTAATCATTTAATTTATTTAATAAATTAATAAATTATTATTTTAATAAATTAATAAGTTATTATAATAATAGTCGTATACGATATATATGTATATAATATATTATATAAAATACACATATTTAATATAATACTATATAGTATTATAGAATTATACACTCCAAGTAGATTATAATAATAATATTTATATTTAATAATATATATATGTTGATTAAATTAATATTTTAAATAAATATTGAAAATTATAAATAGTATGTAATACCTAATTACATGTGATTACACCTAATTACATGTATTATTTATATCATATAAAGTTTATAATTATCAATATTTTGTATTTAATGTTTTACAATGTTTTATTATAATAGCAGAATGATATATCATATATTATATAATATATATTATATGTACAGTGTTACACTGTATATATATATATATATATATATATATATATATATACATTATGTTTAACTAACAGTCATGTTGATTATATACAAATATAAGAGCAAGAAATACGATATATTAAATGAAATCAATTAATGTAAATAAATGTATTGCATGTAAAAGATAAACAATTTAGAATTTATTTTTATTATTTATTTTTAACAATTTAAAATTTATTAATTTTGTTATTGTAATTACGATTTATAATTTGTCATGGTAACACAGTTGCTAGGTAACTATGTAATTAGTAATCACAAAGATTTTCCGATGGATGCTTTGCAGAATATTTGTTAATCATCGACTTGTAATTTCGTATATACATGATATACGTGTATACGCTTTGATAACGTGATTCTATTTAATAACACAACCTATATAATGTATACATTATACTATATACTATAAATATGCCATATATAATGTATTATATACTCCAATGTATTATGTTTATATGATCCTCGATTAGATATAGGTAAGGTAAGGTAAGGTAATTATTTATGTAGACACTCGTTATATTAAAATATAAATCTGACAAGTGTTGAGAATATATAAAAATAAATAAATTAATTAATTAAATATTTAACAAACAAATGCGCAACTTCTTCTTGAATTCAGTGTGACTCCTTGTACGTCGTAATGACATGGAAGAACGTTCCACATGGAAGGAGCAGCCCAGCCGAATGATCTTTTCCCAATTCTCATCAGATGTATTTTCGACACTGAAAATAAATTTGAAGTTATAATTTTATATATATATATATGATGAACTAAGGTTTCTTAAGCACCGTTACAAAGTGATAACACTCCTCGTAAGTGCACGTAAAATAAATAATAACAATTAAACACAACAACCATAACAAACTAACAAAACAAAGTGGAAGTAATAAGAACGAAATATAAAAGATAATAATAATATAATAATTAGATAGAGGATATATATATGATTAAATTATATAGTAATTAAAGGAGGTGGGAGAATACATTTATCTTATAGATGAGGGGGGTGTATTCTAGATAGATGGGATAATGATAGAGAATGAATGTTTCTGGAATAAAATGGAGGAGTTGAAAGTAGAAAGTTTATCTGTGGGATAACGAGATGTATATAGAAGTTGACTGTGTATCGTGGGTGGTGGAGCGAATTGAGAGTAAATCAAATATATATGAAGGAATGGAGGAATATATAGATGTAATAGAAAGGAGTCGAATTAGGGATCGTTTTTATAGGGAACCAGTTTGGTTGAAGATGAAAGGAGTCAGTAGTGGATGGTCAGATAGTCTAATATTAAAAATGGATCGTATGGATGATCTGATGATTCTGTTTAATGGTACAATGGAGAAAACAGGAAGACTATATAATAAAGAAAATATACAACAACAAAAAAAGAAAAAACTAACTGGAAGTGGAAGTAATAAAAACGAAATATAAAATATAATAATATTATAATAAAATTATATAGAGGATAGATATGACTTGAGATGAATATTGAATGAGGTGAGAGATTGAATAGATATTATAGATAAAGGGAGTACATTCCAGAGAGATGGTAAACTATATATAATATATAACAAAGAGCTTATCTTGCATTTTAGGGAAGATGGCTGTGGGATAACGAGATATATATATATATATATATATATATATATACTTGAAGTTGAAAGTATATCGTAGGTGGTGGAACGAAGTAAGAGTAAATCAAATATATATATATATAATAATAATAATAAAGTTTATTTATACACTTGAATAATAGTAGCTACAATTCTCTAAAGTGTAATCAAATAATTAAAAAAAAATTATGATAAAAGCATTTCTTATCGACAGAGGTAGCTTGTTCCATACCGAGACAGCAGACATCTTGAAGGACCTCTTTGAGATTTGTAATCGACATCGAGCCTTTTCAAGTTGCATGGTATAGCGCCTCAAGTATCCAATTATTTTCTCTGATAATAGCGTTGATAAATAGGAAGGTACTCCAGAAATAATTAATTTTTTAATTAAACATAAAAATCTATAATTAATCCAAGAAGATACCCCTAGCCATCTTAATTTATGTAAATAAAAAGTAGTCGAAAATCTACTATAATATTGGATATTAAATATAATTTTTATACATATACGAATAACTCGTTTAATGTTTTTTAATATATATATTGGAGCTCCAATTAAGATAATATTTCCATAATCTAATCTCGATAGAACCAAACTTTTAATAAGTCGAATAGTTAATTTTATTGATAAATATTTACAAATGATTTTTATATTATGTAAATGATAATTAGCTGATTTACATATATATGATACATGATCTGACTGCGATAAATTACATGAAATATATATTCCAAGAAATATAATTTTAGATGAAGGTGTAATTAAAAGATTATCAAATGTAGGAAATATCTAATATCAGGAAAAACAAAATTAGAAAGAGAAATAGTTAAGAGCATAGTTGTACTACTATTTATAAGTAAATTATTATTTAAGAGCCATTTACAAATAGTATTTGCACATAGCATTAATTTATCGTGATGACAAGATTCAGCGTAAATTTGAATGTCATCCGCATATATATGATATTTCACATTTGGTGTTTGTTCTATTATATATTTAAAAGGAGAAATATAAAAAGTAAAAAGTAGAGGACCAATATATATATACACTGTAAAAAATGAGGTTACAAGATATGTAAAAATTAGGGTATAAGCCATGTCCGCATAGCCATACCCTAATTAGGGTCCATCATGCTAAATATGAACACTTGTACCCTAAAAAGTATTAGGTGTACCCTAGCAAATTTAAGTCTTCTGTACCCTAATGTATTATTGATGTTGTACCCTAATTAACTATTTATACTGTACCTTAACGTATTATTGATGCTGTACCCTAATTATCCGTGATGCTGGACCCTAATTTTCTATTACTGTTGTACCCTAAATAACTAATGATGTTGTACCCTAATTTATTATTTATGTTGTACCCTAATTAACTATTGATGCTGTACCCTAAATTATTATTTTTGTTGTACCCTAATTTATTAACGATGATGTACCCTCAATTATTATTGATTTTGTACCCCAATTAACTTTTGATGCTGGAACCTAATTTACTATTGCTGTTGTACCCTAATTTATTATTTATGCTGTATATAGAATAACAAAATTATATAGGTAAATTATAAAGTAATACAAAGAATACAAATAAAATAATGAATAGTGGTGTATTACATCTCCTTCTATCACTATCAAATAAACATCATTTTTCGAAAAAATCACAGGAGATTCTTTATTTATATTCTGTAAAATGTAATATATAAGTATATATGAATATATATTAGATTATATTGTTTAAATATTATTTAAAAAATAATAAAAATGGCTATAATATATTAAATTGAATTTGAATGTTATATATATCAAATAATATACTATTTCTAGAATTTCATAGCCACATAATAATTAAATTAACAGATTCTCCAAAAAATTGTATTTGTAAAATAATGAATTTAGAATACACTTGTATGAATTTGCAGAAAGATATCTGTGATGTAAATTATTTAATTAAAATAAATATTTATAGGTATGATATATTCAATACTAACAACATATTCTTTGACGTTAGATCATTGATTAAAGAACCAATAACTTGTCTGAGATTTTTACTTCCCACTTTATAATCATTTGACTTATTTTTCATTTGAAGTAGTATATGTGGGTAGTCTATAGTCAACATTTTTATTTTATTATATTAATTATAAATTAACTATAAACATTAGATTTATCAAAATAATATTCAATTAAATATATATTATTATAGTATATACATAGTCTTATAGGTTGAACATAGTATATATATATATACTTACATTTCGCTCACCGCAGTGCTTTCTTCAGTGTTTATTAATATAAATAATTATCTTCCGTATTCTCCAATGCTGTGCTAAACCTATTATTAGATCAAAAAACAATATTAAAATACTTTTTGAATAACATATACTTATGCAATATCTAAAAATATTTATTTGAAAAAAAGATACGTAATATCAAAATATATTATGTGGAAAAAAGTTAATAATAAAAAAATATCATATTAATATAGAATATAAAGATAATACAATAATAATTATCAAATATAATCGTTGGTTCAAAATATTATAAAACTATATATATATATATATATATATATATATATATATATATATATTATATATGATTATTATATATATATATATATATATATATATATATATATATAATAATAATCATATATAATATATGTATATATATATACACATGTAATAAGGTGAATGTTCTGATAGAGTTTATTAATATAAACAAAGACCTGATTAATATAACTTAATAAAAATAGTAGTACCTACCCGATGAGATGCTGACCGAAGAATGATCAATCTCACTGAGTTGAATTTATTCTATAGAAAAATAACGAAATATAATTTACAGACGATAAAAATGTAAAATATCAGAAAAACAAACATAGGCTTTGGCTATGCAATTAACATAGAGCATGACACCGACATTTAGTTTAAAGTTGTTATGTAGATACAGTTTATATATCGATTTATGTTACGTAATGCTAAATGCATTTCAATTTATATTACATTAATCGATATATCTACAACCTTAACTTTATAATATATATATATGTAAATAATTATAATTTTTAAATATTAAATTACATAAATATTATAATTATTCATGAATCCATTTTAATATAGTGGTTATTAACATTAATAAATAAGTATGACCTCTAAATGATTATTTGTAATAACTTATTCAATATTAAATATATTTATTTGAAATTTTGTAATTAGGATAATATTATGTCAATGAATAATGTGGCTATTTTAAATTTTTGATATAATTATATTTACAAGAATAAACAGGGGGGTCGGTAATCGGATACATGTACCTAATACCGACCCCCTAACATAATCGTGGTATAAATAATTGTAGTATTATAATATCCAATACAAATAGTAGATATACATAAATATAATTTATTATAACTTGACGTAATTTATTTTGTATTGAATTTATGTTTTAATAGTAATATTAAATTTAAATTTAAACTGTATACAGTAATTATATATAGTAGGGGAGGGAAGGGGGTAGTGGCCGTTTAAATTAACGCTTAAATGGTGCTTGATAGGATAAAAAGTTCTATATACAATATTTAGATAATTAAAATATCTCAAATATATAGTAAACTTTTTTTTAAAATAATTAGTTAATTACTCTAATTTATTATATAATCATTTTTTGTCAAATGTTGTCAAAAAACATGATTATATATATTTATGCTTATTTATGTGTAAGAGTATGTGTATATATAATTAACAAAATTAATCAAATAAGGTGCGTATGCATCATAAATATAAACATATAATATTACATAATTAAAAATATATAAATCGAATACATTAGGAGACACCTATCGCATTTTCTGAAACAGAAAATGCGATAGGTGTCTCCTAATGTATTCCTCTATAGAGCCTTGCCTTATTTTAGTGCTTTTTGTAATGCCTAATCAAACGTTTATATTATTAGGTTAAACACTTTATATATAAAAGTGAAATCACAGTATTCTAGAACTATATGATTTCTAGTTAATTCAAAAAAATAAGAGCCTACAATTCAGTAATTATCGATATATTAGAAATCTTCTGAGAAATATTAATTATCGGCCACTACTCCCTTCCCTCCCCTAATTATATTAAAATAGTGTATATTATTATTTAATATTTATTTATTAATCAATATGTATATAATCAACTGGATTCATGAATCCTAAATCTATATCAATGATACACAAACAACTTATAACATAATTTAAAGTAAAATACGGATCTATTTTGATTGGATATTATAAATCACATGGGGTCGGTAATTGGAAAAGTATATGGGTTGCTATTATTAAGATATATTGGTTAATAGTTATTCAAATTAAATTATATATATAATAGTTATTAAATTTTATTGATCTACAATATTATGCACAACATTAAGTTTTCTTTTAATTAATAAAGTATTAAAAATGATTTTAAAAAAGTTATTATTCAAATATTTAAAAGTAAAAACAGAATATTACATTTGATCAAATAACAATTGTAGGATTGAATATTTTTTTAAACAAAATACTTATTCATATTTATCATTAAATTACTAACAGTTCATGTATATATAATATTTTGATAACTCTTATAGTTACTGAGATACGAGAAGGGTCGGTATTAGGAGGGGGTCGGTATACCGATTATAATCGGATACTTTCCCCTAAATAGACTAACATTTTTGTAGAATTCTTAACTTACATACAATTTATTTAAATGGATTTCTATGTAAAACCTATATTATAATAATTATGTATACCATAAGAAGTTCAACTAGAAGGGATTTTTTTTCTATCTAGTTGTTCTCTATATAAAGGTATACCTTCCTCACCTTCTGATTTATATATATATATATATATATATATATATATAGGTTTATATAGCCTATATTTTATACCAAATATAACACTATATTGGTATTAAATGTATATTATGAATACTATAGGTATATTAATAATATTAATATTCACACAATTGTATTCACGTATACATATAATGTATTTATACATTGGTGTTTTGAAGAATATAGTTATACTCATAGAGAACGAAGTGACTTCGTTCTCTATAGTTATACTGATGAATTTAACAGCCATCCTAAATATATAATAAATATACCTTAATAAATATATAAATATATATATATTAATTTAGTGAATTTAAAATCATGTAGTACACTAATAAATATATATTTTACTGAGTGAACTTAGCAGTCATTTATACATGACTGAGTATTCTCTAATAGTATAATACATATACTACTCTAATTCATTCGTCCCCCGTGCATATATATATATATATATATATATATATAAACTGTACCCTAGTGCATTTAACAGTCATGTACCCTAATATTTAACATAGCTGTACCCTAATAAATATATAGAGTGTACCCTAGTGCATTAAACATTCAGGTACCCTAATATTTAACATAGCTGTACCCTAATAAATATATAGAGTGTACCCTATTGCATTTAACAGTCATGCACCCTAGTATTAACATATATGTACCCTAATAAAAGTATAGAGTGTACCCTAGTGCATTTAAACACCGTGTACCCTAAAATACAGTATAAATGTACCCTAATAAATATACATATTGTACCCTAGTGAGTTTAAAAGTCATGTACCCTGTGTACTACACAGTGTGTAGGGTACATGGCAAATTTGTGTGATATTTTAACGATCTGTACCTTATAAAAATGAGTTGCTGTACCCTAATTGTTTACAGTGTATATATATAGGAGTGAAGGAATATATAGATGTATGGGTAATAGAAACTAGTCGAAATAGGGATCGTTTTTATAGTGGAACCAGTTTGGTAGAAGTTGAAAGGAGTCAGTAGTAGAATTTGTAGATAGTCAAATATTGAAAATGGATCGGATATGATTATATTTAATGGTATGATAGAGGAAACAGAGAAGTTATATAATAAAAAGAACAATAGTCAATATGAGAAATTACAAGTGAATTAATAAAGACAGCATATAGGGGACGAGTAATATTTACGGATGTATCTGATACTAAATAAATGAAAATTAACAGCTTTAGAAATGTTAGCAATATGGCTAGAAAAAGATAGATCAGAGTCAAAAACGACACCAATATTTAGGACTGTATTGGAAGGTGAAATAATAATCTTGTAAAGGTAAAATGAAAGAAATTATGGTTAGTTCGTAGATATATTGAGGAGGGCTATTTTTGAGGTATTTAGTAGAAGAATGTTGGAGAATAGCCAGTATTTAATAGTACAGGCATACGCAACTAGTTGAGAATTATCTAGAGTGGATATAGGGAGGAAGGAGTAGAGTTGGATATCGTCAGCATATCTATATGATAGAAAACGCCATGAAATTGGGATATAATAGACATTATAGGTGCTATATATATGGATAATAGAAGTGGGCCTATAGGCCAGAACCTTGTGGGAAGTTATATAGCAGAGGGCGGTGTCAGAAGTGAAATCACCGAATTTAACAGATGATGATCCATTTAGGATATATGAATATATATATATAAGTTATGTTTGTATTTGTGTTTGGGATTAACATTTATTTAATATGTATTATATAAATAAATACTATAGTTATTATATATTTCAATTACATCATATTTATATTGTGATACTTTTACATGTAGCTATTTTCAAACCTATAGGTTATTCATTATACAATAGTTACACTATAATTAATCAATGGAATACTTAGTAGAACAATTAAGTAATAGTAAAAGTTTAATTTATTTACAATACAATTTTTTTAATGATTCATATTACGAGATGGCAATATTTCATAACAGCTCTCAACATATCGTATTACTTGCTGGTAGTTGATTGGTGGATCAGCGAAGAAAGACGAATTCAAATTATTATTTTGATACATTAATCAAATATATCCGATCAATACATATTTGTATATTGTATATTCTAAATATATATATATATATATATATATATATTATAATGGTACAGGAATTCTGTAAAGTTAATTCATAGGGGATTCTATACAGACCATGTAGTATTTTGTATTGCGTATATATTATTCTGCCTACCTTTCTTTATATTACAGTATACTGAACCTATATGTGTAACCTCTTATGTAATAGTTGTACATATCATTAGTCATTACGTTATTTTATTTATGTGTGTAAGTAGGTGATTTAAAATATATAAATACTTGTATTTCTATAGCAATATGTGTAAATGTACTTAAGCGTACTTAACGTATGTTCAGCGAGGTTGTGTTCAATGTTCCGACGTTATTTCAGAAACAAAAATGTATTCCGCGATTAATAATGACACACTTTCTGAAGTTTACACATCAATACGCGAACTAATAATGTGAAATCGATATTAGGTACGCCTACTTTTATTCCAGAAAGTGTGTAATACTTGACCTTGGATCTGTCCCATATATTCTTAGATAGACGATACTCGGTTGATTATTCCTAGAAAGAAATGCAAGTGATTTCAATGAGAAATGTGTTGATAAACAATCACAAAATGTTATAAGTGTATTGATGAAGACTATTATTATGTAACACTATTGTGTTATTATAATAATAAAATGTTAAATATGTTCTCGTGATATTAAGCTGGCATTTCATAAATTAAGTAACTATAGTTTGTATACAGAATAATTATAGATCTATGTCCTATAGATCTATGTCCTTTAATCTAAACTATAGTTTTACATACATTAGGTTACCGCAAGTTACCGCAGTTTTTCATAGGAGTCCTATGATAGGAAAAATGATTTAAACTGGTAGAAATACTTCACGGTACCTATCATACATAAGGATCTATATGTTCAAGTAGCTACCCTAGTATATCAGGTACTACCTACTATATATAGTATATATACTATAGTATACTAAAAAGGTATATATATAGTAGGTCCTATAAAACATATATTTGTGTTAGAAAGTCTCTCGAGTAGAGTGGTTCCGAAGCTGGTGTATATATACAGTGTATACACTCTAGATTATTATATAAAGTTGTATCATATATAAATAATTAAGTGGTCACCATAAGTTTACATATGTGTTAAAAGAAACTTTCATAATAATAGTAATATACGAGTATATGCGCATGTGTATACGTATATCCTTCATTTGATGTGTACATAGTTATTATGTATACATGTGTGTATGTACTATAGTGATCACTACAGTGGTTGCGAATTACTGTAATGTCAATTTTACAGACAAGTTTTAAACAATTATTAATTAAAAACAAATAATATATATATATATATATATATATATATATATATATATATAATTAATATCCGACATATAAGTATAACAACATATATATATATTGGATATATATTATTATTGCTATTTAAAAATAAATAAATATTGTAATATTTCGTATTTATATTTCGTGAAATTCAAATATTATAAATAATTTCATTACTTGGTCGGTTTTCTTTGATCGTTTCTTCGTCGGTTTCTTCGTCTATCCGTCTATTCGTCATCATTATTCGTATACTGCATCGAGTGTTCATTATTCTCAGTGCATACGTCAGCGTCAGGCGTCAACGTAACGTATTCGTCGAACTGTTTTATTATCTCGGATTCATTAGCGCTAACAGCCTGACCTTTAGCCACGTGACGCGTGACCTCTGTCGGCTTAACGCCTACTACACAGTTACCGGCGTGTGTGGATATCTTTAGATCTATGGACATCCCTCCAGCGAGTTCGTCGCCCACTGTTACCGTGACAGTCATGCCTGTCTCTGTGGCGTTACCACGACCAGTGCTCCGGCTGTTCACTCGACCTGTTTCCGACGTAGGTACTACTTTGTCCGCCGGCTTAAATATGTTCAAATTTATGGAAAAACGTTTAGGTTCCACGGCGGCGTAGAGTTTTTCGTCGGCGCCGACATCGTTTCCGATTACGGAGATCTGGTTCCGGTTACTGGCTTCGGTTACGCGCGTCCTCGATATCGCGTCCTCGACTTCTAGGTAGTCCGTCGTCTTGGGTTCACCGGCTACCGGTTTAGCGGCGAAGATGTCCGCCAACGAGGAAATATCGTCCTCGGTAGTTGTGTTCGCAACGTCTACGAGCGGGTTCAAGTCGATCACGTTGATAACGCGGGTATCGTCGGGCGTCGTGCTGGTTGACGATACGATGCCGGTAACGCAACTAGCTAGATCGTAACCGAACGCCGAGGTTGTAGTAGGCTCGGCGTAACTCGACCCGGTTATTTGTCGCTTAGAGTTGGCGACGCTTACCTCGGACGGCGACCGTTCGAGGGCTTTAGCTCGGCTCGACTCGTAGTAGGCGAGACGAAGTTGTTCGCTGGACATAACGTGGTCGTTCATGGAGATCAACGCCGCGTCTTGACCGGATTCCACGTCCATGTTGGCGAAAGAACACGACGGATAGTTCACGGAGAGGTCATCTTCTTGGTAGTCTAGCGGCTTGGATAGTCTGTCGAGCTGTTCGCATTGCAGGACTTCGGCGGCCTTCTTTCTTAACGAGAGGGCACGTTTCTCTATTAAGTGTAATCGGTTGTCATTAACTCTGATAATAATATTATATATTATATTATTAATATAATAATATAATATATATAATATTATAATATATATATATATATATATATTATAACTGTAGTTATTATCTATTAGCTCGCGAGATCGTTGTACATAGCTATATAATATATTATAACTGTACCATGCGCGAATCTAAATAAATGGTATAATATATTATTAATAGATTGTTGATTATTTAATATTGACTTAGCTACTATATTCTTCTAATCAATGGTCGTCAATTCGTTGATTACATTGTATGAGTTAGTTTTATTTATAAAATATATAGGGCCTATTAAAATATTTTAATCTGTAAATATAAATGTATAACTTATGGTAATATATATATATAACTCATATCTTACATAAATGTCCACTATTTGTTAGCTTATAATACATGTACATTATACTGCACTATTGTTGCATGATTATATTAATAAAACTAGTTAATTAATAAATGATTTATCATTTTAGTTAATACTTTATTATAATTATAACTCATAGCCTATAGGCTGTACCTATAGGTGTAACACCTTATATCTTCACGATAATCATATTCATTGTATGTGATAAATAAAGAAAATTTACTAATATATTGATATACCCTAGTTCTTCCCCCTTAAAATGTATACACTAACAATTATATATATATATATTATAATGATACTTTGATATGGTAATCTGCTTAGCTTATCGTAGAACTTAGTTTACATATCGTAAGGTCGTAAGGTCGTAAGTAATTAAGGTTGTATGTGTAGTATAATTGTGCACATTAATTCAAGATCTCATTAATTTATAAGTTATTACTAATAGCCATTATTTACATTTAATTGTAATAGTATACCATAATAGTAATATTACTTATAATATATATATATATATATATATATATATATATATATATATATATAATATTGATTATGTGGCATTGCTTGTTTAACAGTATATGTAGTTAATGCAAAATATAATATATTAAATATATATTATCTATAGATAATAAGAATATATTCTTTATTATAATACATATACGTATACGTATATATACGTATTTTACTTTTCAGATCTTACTATAGTTTATATTTGAATATATTCTATATGTAGTATATATATATATAGACTATATAATATAGTACTGTAATACTATAGTTTATATGGTATTAATACTACTATACTATGTATATAATAAAATATTATTATTATATTTAAATATTATATATATATATAATTATATTTAGATACAGATTTAAGAATACATTTTCATAAATTATGCGTAGGGGAAAGTAACCGAATACGGACACTCTCGATATCTCAGAAACAATAAATCCTACACAAAAATTATATAGAATAAAATATTCATAATTATATAAATAATCTAAATAAGTATTTTTTATTTTTTAATCATTCAAAATAGTGCTGATATATCCAATAAATTGATTTTTTTATTACATTTTTAAATTTATGAAAAACATTTTTAACTTTAAACCTTCCAAGAATATATAAATGTATCGATATAAAACATAACACTATATTATTAAAAACTAAAGAATTCTAAAGATTATATACATAATTTATATATTTGTTATCAAATATTCATTAAGTTATAAGCATATATCTAGAGGTCATATAAGTCCCTAATACGGACACTCTATGTATCTTAATACGGATACCCTATAACCAATCATATTGCAGCGTGTGAACTATTCTGATTTTCATAAAAATCGCTTGCGTTATAATATAAATACCACAAATTAAGATCTAAAAAATGTATTATTTAGATACTTAACTTGTATTATTAATTATTAAAATAATATAAATAAATTATTAACTAATTAAATTAGAATAAATTATTCATAAAATGTATTATAAATAATGTAATTATAATTTATCTGATTGGTTCATAAATAATATATAATTTATCTAGTGGTATATAAGGTGTCCGTATTATAACACAGGGTTTCCGTATTCGGATATGGGTACCGAATACGGACACCCCTGTTATCTATTGAATAAAAAGATTAAATATAATTTTAAAATCACAATAATATCTATAATCATATAATATTAATATAATGTAATTTGTGAATACAAATATTATGTCATAAAATGTTAAGACCATTTATTGTTAAAGTGTCCGTATTAGGTTATAACCTAATTATAACCTAACAAAGTATACTTTCCCCTATATAAAAAAGAACAATTATTTCGTAGCAAATATGGACGCATTACATACAAAATACACTATCTATTATAATATATATATATATATATATATTCCTATATATATACAATTATTTGTTTGGTTAACGGGTGTTAAATCCCTATAGGTATCCCGTAATATAGTACGAATCCTTAGTACGAATTATTAGTAAGACTGTATTGCTATAAATATATGCAACTATAGATTAGATCATATTAAATTCTATATACGTAGTATTATAATAACTCCGATAAGTGTATAATAAACTTCAAATATATAATGTATTATATAAAATATGATATATCAGTACAATATATATCTTATATATCCTATATGATTATATTAATTAAACATAATAAGATATAATTATCTTAATAAGCATATTTAGTTTATAACTGCCAATGAAGTATATACTTATAATACATTATGTTATTATATCAATATTTGAGTTATAACGTATTATGTTAGAGTTTAATAAATTACCTTCGAGTTTTGCGAAGTTCACCGCTACTTCGAAGATAGAACGGAACGTAAAGATATCTGCGTGGATTCGTGGTGGTTATTAATACACTATAGTGTGTGGTATAGGCTATAGGCTATAGGCTATAGGCTATAGGCTATAGACTATATATATATATATATATATATATATATATATATATATAGGATATTTGCGTAATAAGTGAATCATTAATACATATATAAACTGTATACTTGCTTTCGTGTAATTTATAATATATTATGCTATAGCATATATGATTGTGGATCCCTTAATTGATCTGTCTGTTTATATTTGGAAGGAATGTGGCGCCATTGCACGTCTCAATATACATATCATATAAATATAATATAAATATATAAATATATAAATATAAATATATAAAATATAATATAAATATCATATATGATCGACTATTTTGTATTGTTGATGTCCCATCAACTGTGCGCCTATAGGCGTATACTGATATGCCTAGTCCTCACGTCTATAGGCGTATACTGATATGCCTAGTCCTCACGTCTATAGGCGTATACTGATATGCCTAGTCCTCACGTCTATAGGCGTATACTGATATGCCTAGTCCTCACGTCTATAGGCGTATACTGATATGCCTAGTCCTCACGTCTATAGGCGTATACTGATATGCCTAGTCCTCACGTCTATAGGCGTATACTGATATGCCTAGTCCTCACGTCTATAGGCTTATACGTATACGACATAGTCTATATATAGACGTATACGTATCATTTGCCAACACTGATATTCTTCCAGGATTCGATACATCATTTTTGCTATACTGTTTTTTTCTTCAATTTATTCTAATCTTTTATAACAAATGCGCTTGTTCTTAATTATATATTTTCTTATGGGTACCCTTACTTTTTATTTCAGTGTCATTTATTTTATTTTTATTTTAAAAATAAAATTGAATTATTATTTTATTATGTTTTTCATTTACACGAATCAAATTTACAAAATAACATCAATTAATAAAATATGTATAGTTCTAATGATATACATAATTGACATTTTAAAATAAGTATTTTATTGTCTTTTTACAATTTTCATATACTTTTTATTTGTTATTCTTGTAATGTTGTTATCAAGTTGAGTGGGAAAATACCTATATATATGTATTTTACCTATAGGTTTTGTCATAACTATAGTCAAGCTTTTATTTTGTGTTTTCCTGAATGTTTAAATTCTATAGAGATATATCTGATTCTAATATATATATATATATATATATATATATTATAGAATTATTGGTATAATACAACATAATTCACAGCGATAATTACGCACTCGCACTAGCACTCGCACCTCTAAACTAGACTATAGTCAAATACCGAGGCGGCCTCACACATATCACGTGACACTAACTTTGAACGTTCGAGAACTTGATGGAGAAGGTGGTGGCGATCAGGAAGCCGCTAGCGAAGTCAGCCGGGGTCTTCCACACCAGGTCGAGCTTCGAGCGGCGGTGTTTACGTAAGACCATGTCGTGTTCGACTGAGGGGCGGGGAGGGGGCGTGTCACATGGTATGTTATGTAAGTAGGCTATGGTCCTAGTTATGGAGTCCTAGCGTTATAGGATATATATATATATTTATTTATATATTTATATGGAATTTATGAATCCATAACCATATCAAAAATAAAATAATATTTTCAAATGACTAAGTTTTAATCAATAAGTTCATCGGACTGTATTAATATAGGGTGCACCCTATCATGATATTGACTGTTAATTTAGAAGACTAGTGTTCCAGTGCGCATGTCAACAATGTGATCGTGTACATTTCATATTAAAGGTAAATAGGTCAATACACGGATTCATGATGTATACACACACGGGTATAGAGACTAATACGCCCATTTCGTTGGATATATAAATGAAATTATGTCATTCCTATAATGTATATATATATAAAATATGTACCTATCTATGTAGAGCAGTGTTTCCCAACGGGGTCCCTATCGCCCCCCCCCCCCCCCGGGGGGCGGTAGGGGGCGATTTCAAGGAGGGGGGCGTTTGGGGGGCAATTTGTGAATATTTGTGTGTATATATATATTGTTTCTTTGTCCCCGAAATACACATGTATACATCTATATATAGATGTGTTCTAAATTATTACTAATAATAGCTCTGTTCAGTGTGCATAATGTAAAACTAGGTCATATATAATATAATGCTAATTATTACTATATTATATAATACTATTAATTTACAATAACATGCATTCATATTTCCCACTTTAGTTCTCATGTTCAATGAAATTTAATTTCTGAGACGCATGCGCCAGACGCAGACGCCCGCCACATATTGTTTCGCCATATCATTTCATTTGAGTTAAAAAATTGTATATGATATGTTAATTATACAAACAGTTTTATAGATTGTGTGGTTAGTTTGAAATATTAATAATATAATATAATAAGGATTGTATATGAATTAGCAATACATTAATACTAATAATACTAATTCAAAATAACTATTGCATTCACATCTAATGCATCCCTATCCTACTTTAGTTCTCACGTTCGCCCGCAACATATTATTTGGTTTTCTATTTTGTTGTTGCTACTTCGCAGATCCCTATATAATAATACAATAACCAATTATAGATATTTTATATAATAAGTATGCCTAACACGAAGAAGTGCCGTCAGTATTCTGAGGAATATTTGAAATTTGGATTCTGTGAATAATTTTGAACAAAACTAAACCGTATTTTTTTATTTGTAATAAAGAGTTTAGCAATGAGGTTATGACGCCTTCTAGATTAATTGACCATTTTAGGAAAGCGCATCCTGATAATGCTAGTAAACCTATAGAATATTTTGAAATGTTGAAAAATAATTTATTTCAAAGAAATACAATAAATAATTGTTTTTCAAAAGTTACAAATACCAATAATACTGGATTAAAATTATAAAAGCGGGCAAACCTCTTACTATAGGTGAACATTTAATAAAAGCTGTAATAAAAGAAATTGCAGCAGAATTAAATGAAAATGCTAAAAAATTGATTAATTCAATTCCATTAAGTAATAATTCCTTAAGTAATAATACTATAATGCGTAGAATTGATGGAATGAGTGACAATATTGAAAATAAATTATGTGACTATTTAAAAGAAAATCAATTCTCTATGTTAATTGATGAGTCAACATTGCGAAATTCTGAGTCATTAGTATTATGTTATGTCCAGTTTATTTCGAATCGAGAGATGAAGGAAGATTCATTATTTTCCAAGCTAATTCTTAATTGTAAAGGACTTACTGTTTATGAAGAAATTAAGAATTATTTTGAATCAAAAAGTATTTTACTAGAACATTTGGTAGCTATAGCTACAGATGGACCACCTTCGATGATAGGAAAATATAGTGAAGTTGTATCTTGTCTGAAAAAAAGATAACCCTTCACTATTCTCAATCCATTGTGTAGTGCACAGGCAACATGTGGTAGCTAAAGAGTTGAACGTTATATTAAACCACCCTTCAAACATAATAATAATAACAGTAAATAAAATAAAACGACGTAGCTTATCAGAGAGAATGTTTTCAAAATTATGTGATGACAATGACGAGACATATAATCATCTTCTATTGACGTCCGATGGCTGTCAAAAGGAAACTGTCTAGCAAGGTTTCATAAATTGTATTCTTCAATTTTTGAACATGTTGAGACATTCGATATTGAGTTGCATGGAGAACTGAAGAATATCAAATATGATCTGGCTTATTTAAGTGATATTTTTGAACATTTGAATATCAATAATACATCTTTTCAAGGTTATTATATTATAATTATATAATATTTGGATCTATCCCTATAATTATTATAGTAGAAAATAATATTTCATATTATGTATTTTAAAATATAATTGTATTATATTATTAAATATATATAATTAGGTTTTATATTATGTGAAATATAAATTCTATATTACATTTTATATAGGTAATGATTTAAATCTCGTGAAAGTAAAGGGTATTATGTGTACATTTATAAAAAAGGTTGAAATCTAAAAACATCAACTAGGAAGAAATTAATTGTTCCATTGTCCCCGATTACAAGATATGAATAATGAATAAGAGATCAACGAACATGATAAACTGGAATACATTTCACACATTAACTTGCTAATAGAGAATATGAATACACGATTCCAAGATTTAATTAAGCTTGACGTACCACCATTATTACTTACACTATTCGATTCTGACATTACAGATTTTCCTCTAATTATACAAGTTAATATAATAGAAATTCAATGTAATTATGAATATAAAGCAGAATTTAAAGCTAATGGTTATGTTTCATTTTGGATAAAGTATGGAATTATTTATCCAGAAATTTGGAAATATATAAATCTTTATTTGGTCGCATTTCCTACGTCATATTTGGTAGAAAGTGGTTTGTTGAATTATTTATCTTTAAGAATATATTATAATATTATGTACTTACAGGTTTTAGCGCTGTTATGAATATAGTAACACAATCAAGAAACTGGTTAAAGATAATAATAGAGAAGATTTGATATTATACTTAACAAATATTGAACCAGACATAGAAGAAATTTTAACATATCATTCACAAGGATCACATTAATCTTTATATCATATTATTATTACAATAAATTCAGTTTATACTATTTAGCTTATATATAATGTATACATTATAAATAATGTATTATTAATTATAATAGGGTGGGGGGGCGACATTTTTTTTTAAATATAAAAGTGGGCAATTTAAAAAAAAGTTGGGAATCACTGGTCTAGAGACATGGACTTTGCCATAATACTTAATATATTCATATTGGACCAATAATAAATATTCATTAATATTATATATATATATATTTATATATATATATATATATATATATATATATATATATATATATATATAAATATATATATATTATATAATATATATAGGCACATATATATATATATATAGGTAGCACTACTAGTACTGCCACCTACATACTAACTACTGTGGTTGGAACACAACTTATTGTTGGCGTAAGTACGCATGACTACACGATGCATCCTCTTACTGTCGTTGTACAGTACCCTCACCAGACCGGAACACACCTCCTGCCACGTGCCCAGTATGTAATCGAAAGAGAACAACAGAGCAGGAAGTGAGATAATCTCGGTGTCGTCACTTTCGGCGCATATCAGATTAGTGTAGTCGAGTTCTTCCTATATCGGTATACCGTAATATACTATCACACGTGCATATATATATCTATATATATATATATATATATATATATATATATATATATATATATATATATGTACAATGTATTAGTATGTTAATACATTACTATTATTGTTATATGTTGGTGGAGTCCCTTTTTTCATCTCTTCAAGGAATGTATATGAATTATGTATTATATATGTATAATAAACTCCCGATTATATATATATATAGTAGGACACTGTGGTGAATCACTCTTGCATCACTATTGCATCACTAGTGTATATTACGTCATATTGTTGTTAACAAATATATTAATATCTATATTATAAGGTTACTTTATTTAATACGTAAATATATTTACTAATGCTAAGGGGAAAATGTCGCAAGGCTAATTACTAATACGAATACGTATAGGCTACGTACAATAGTATATTACTGTACATACAAAGATGTTGCTTAACAATATCTTTTATCATCTATAATCTTAGAAAAATATTTGGTACACCATATATATATATAATTATATATAATGTATTGGTGTAATATTTTATATCAAGTATATTGGTTATTATTATAATACCACGATATATTGTATAACATTAAATAATGGAGTTACGTATATATATATATATATATATATATATATATATATATATATATGTGACTGCCTGTGTGGCTCAGTGGCTAAGGCGTCATACACACTAGTAGGACATGGGTTCGACCCTCGTCCGGACCATTAATTAATTTTATAAAATGGGTCTTAAAATATTATTTAGAAGTGATCTTATATAATTGTGTATAAATAAATGATCGGCTCTCGTTAAAACCACGGATGCCTTAACATGAGAGACGCTTCGAAGGGACATTAGAGCCATATATGGTTATAAGTGAAAACTTCATCTAAGTTCCTGGATGGGATGAAAGGACTCCACCAAATGAAAATAACAATATATATGTATATATGATGATGATTATGATATACGGTTTATTATGCACTAAAATAGACCCCTTAACTAGTGCGAGATGAAAATAATAATACGATAACAATTAGATAACAAATAATACGTTGAATATAACAAAGGACAAAAAATAACGAATGAAAAAATAATAATTTGTATTATTTAGTGATTAGAGGTAGAGAGAAAAATAGAAATAAGATTTATATATCTTTTGTGGGATCTAATATAGCGGATGATAGGAGAGAGGGATTTCATAGAGTGGGAACGGAATGTCTAAAAGCTCCAGAATTTAGGAAAGTGTTACTAAAGTTCAGGGAGATACGGGGAGGAGCATTTTGGTAACTAAGGGAAGGTAATGGTACGTTTTTTTAAATATATCTGAGATATAACTATATCTATATATTTATTTATGGAGTATAGAGCACACGTAAATTACGCCTGAGAGAAAAGGGTAGCCACATACGTGATGCTGTAGTATTATATATATATATATATATATATATATATATATATATATATATATATAATTAAAGTAGTTTATGTTATCCCTTATAAGATATACCTATATATAATAACTATAGTTATTTCCAAACTATGTTAATATTATGATATATGATATTATATTACATATATAAATATAGTATAACGAAATATATGTTATTAGTTAATGTAAATTGTATATATATATATAAATATAAATGCATATACTACCCACTATATCAAGGTAATGGTATATGTAGCCCATACACAGTTACCTACTAACATTAGTATACCTATAGGTAACTATTTATAGTATAATTAAAAATAAATAATATAATACTATATATATATATATATATAGTATTATCAGTATAGTATCACATACTATATAGTATATACTATAGTAGGACGTATTATACATGTTCACATACTATAATAACTAACCACGTGTTCCATAGCTGATTGTAAATGCGATGAAGAAAAGAACAACTGATAACGAACAAAGCGATGCGGGTGTAATCGAAATAATGAACTAATGTTATGTTTTGTTATTAAGTTGAATAATTACTAACATTGATTTAAACAATTAATAACAAATAAAATTTTAAATTCGTTAAATAACAATTTTAATTATTTTCTAATACTTATTTGTAAATATTTATAAACGTATATTTATATGCAATATTGTATATAACTGAACGTATAACGTTACGGGTGCCATGCGTATACATCTTAACCGCCTATGACAGGCAACACCCGTATTTAATATACGTGACATCTTTTCTATTAACAAATTTGTTATATAAAACTAATGAAATGAAATATGTTCAACGATTTAACATATATATGTATATGATATCAAGGGTAGTGTTACCCTATATTTACCTTATATGCATATTATATAATACCTCTTTAATACGATCTATTGACATTATTTAAACGCGCTTGAAATATAAATATAGGTAGGGTATTATATCAGGAGTATACTCCTTTACTCAATCTATAGAGTATTTATCAGGACAACATATAACATTCCCATATTTCGTCTACTCTAGGTCCTATATTCCTTGATTCCTCTAAATGTACATACTGATATAGCTCCCCGACGGGAAACCCCCTACTAGCCATATCATCCATGGCTCATTTACTTCTGTTATGTCCTCTTTATTTTCAAACTTCCTCTTATCGTTCCTATTCTATACATACTCTCTAAAACCTTAGAAATAGGTAGTAGACAACGAACTGCTTTCCTAAAATATATGGTAGGTTTACTATTTGCAAAGTTCATAAGTAGGTAGTTCATAAGTCATCCTACTTAATGACTTTAAGCACTTAATTAAACTATTAATTGACTACAATTTTAGATTATTGCTATTAATAACAATACTAAGAATTAAGTTGGATCTCTTAATTGAATTTAATAATACATATGGAATTCTTCTTTTTCTTCTTAATCTACTGCCGAGTTTGATCAATGTCAAGATTATAGTCTAGAGACCATAATCATATTACGCTTAGATTGCTATCCATGGTAATGCACTAACATTGTTTACCTCCAATATCCGTGAAAGTATTTCCTATATGTGTGTGTGTGTGTGTGTGTTCCTATTAATGGGTATACATCCTCTTATATACTTATAAATCACGATATACATTCATTACGGAGTACCTCTATGTTCGGATTTAGGACCGATACTATTCAATATTTTCTATATTATTTCTCAATTTCCCCTTAACCCACTCACATCGCGTGATAATTACAGCCTAATAATATAATTATTCACTTCCGATCAAAATGTTGCATCATCTATATTCGGCTTTCTAATAACTATCTATCCCTGAATTCCAACAAAATATAAATTATATGTCTTAATATCCTCTCACATAAAAGCCCTCTAACAATGCTACCGTTAGTATTATTGACAATAATGACATCCGCTATTCTGATAATGCCATAGCCTATATATTGGTGTATACCTATTTGATAGCTCTCTATATATTAATCGTTACATACATATCCTTAACCCCTACATATCAAATATTCCACTCAATAAATTGTCATCTTCATTCCGTCTCATCCATAACTCCATTCCTTTATTATCGTTATAGCTATCGCCGCATATGTTACTTACCTCTTTTTGATTACAGTAACATACTATTTTTCTCCTTATCTAAATATCAAATTATAAATTGCAATACTTCAGAATATATTATTATGTTCATTTTTAAAATTGATTATTCTTTAAAATATATATTTTCTTATATATCTTCATTTGGAAGTCACGGCAAGACACATGAATTCTTTGAGGAATTCTGCTAGCAATTGTGGCGTGGAGTGGCGACCCCGTCTGCTATAGGCTATCAGCCATTGAAAGAAAGATATATCTACATTCTATATAATTATTTTTAAACTGACAACCGATACTGTAGTACGTATAAAATATATGTTCTTAATTATGGAATATATTGGATTAAGAATAATTAACTCTACATCTGACTAATAAGATTTGTTTACAAATATTTATCATTCTTATTTAAATGTCTAATCTCATTGTCTTTCTATCAATATATTAAATTACACCTAAACATATAGTATCTAATGATGTTTCTCTTAATAATTCTGAAGGTAAACTAGTGGTAGCGTATTTAAACAATATTATTTTTAAGAAATTTAATTTGTGTATTGTTATTTATATTTACTTTTCTATTTCAACCATCATTAAGTAGTTCTTTCATGAAATTTCATGATATAAATAAATAATTGTAAGTCTTCCTAAATATGTCAATAGTAGAAATTATGTGTTGATAACATTATTTTGCTTTTATTAAACTCAATATGTTTTATAGGCTAGAGAATCCATAGATATATCTATATATCTATTAGTGCACAGAAATAAGTTATTTTACTCAATTAACTTGTGTCATTAATCTTACATTTAATTATGATGTATCAGCTTGATATACCCTTATCTATTCCACTTAACCCTGTATTAATGAACTATTATATTTATTTATTTTCATATTATATAATTTTATTTTCAGATTGATTTTTAAAAATAACATTGAAATTTAATGATATATATATATATATATATTATTATTATTATTATTATCAGATTTAGGTTTGCACCAGGGTTTTTGTAGAAGCTAAAGCTTATCGAGACAATTACCCTTAATCTTAAAGCAAGTTCAAAAAAAAAACTAAATAAATAAAATAATATAAAATATTAGATGACTTCCTGTTTACATAGATACAATACAATGAATAAAATAGAAAAATAATATAAATTGTTTGAACTTGCCATAAAATTATGTAATCATCATTTAATTATTTATAAATAAATAACTAAAATAAATAATAAGTACTATAAAATAATACACTAAACAAAAATATAGATGTATTAGTATAAAAGAAGAAAAAAATGAAGTAAAATGAAGTAAAACTGAATAAAACATAACAAAAAGAATATCTAGAAAGGTGGTAAGAAATGTATGTAACATTTTTTTTTTTTTTTTTTTTTTTTTTCAGTAAATAAGTTTTAGGAATTTTTTTGTAATACTTTATAATAATGTAAAGAATGTAAAATATTTGTTCAAACTGAAATGTTAGTTTAATTACTAATTTTTATATAAGTGTCAATAAAGAGAAATAAAACAAAGAAGTATAATCAAGTATACAAGAAAAAAGATTCAATACAAAATGTTTATGTAATTAAAAATAAAGTCAAATAATATTATTAGTCAGAGGGAAATAAAAAATACTAAAGAAAATACTAAAGAAAAAAGAAATACCTAACAGTTTTTTTTAATTTTATTATTTTTATATAAACGTCAATTAAAAAGAAAGAAAACATGAAAGTAAATTCAAATATAAAATGCAAAAATTCAGTAAAATAATATTATTAATGTCGGGGAAATAAAATATTGTAAAGTAAAACACTCAAAAGTATTAATTTTTTTTTAATTTTTACATAAACGTCAATAAATTAAAATAAGAATAAAATGTGGATCTTAGTATATAATACAATATTATATAAAAGACATGATAAAAGATATAAAATTAGAAAAATGAGATTTAGATTATAAGTATACTGAGTAAGAAGATAACAAATGTGTATACATACGTTTCCTGAATAATTTATAATTTGAAATATTTTTTAAAATATTATCAAGCTTATTCCAGGTAATTGGTCCAATGTATATTAATGTTCTTCTGCATATATATACATTTTAGTTTAATATTCTATTTAAATTGCTAAAACTGAATGTTGGTATTATGAACCTAACTCTAGTGCCTGTGAATGTTATACTACATTCTTATATTCCTTATAAGGCGATTATATTAATTATTTAGTAAATGCATTCATTTCTAAAATTTCAAATATATTATTAATACTTCAGTATCTAAATGTGCTATGAACTAATTCTTTAAATATATTGATTCCTAACCCATGGTATATACATTTCATTTATAATGGTACTAGGTACCTATGTATCTACTTATTCACCCTTAATAGTGTTAGGGCGTATGCACAGTGTGCATTGCACACATAACATGTGGCCGCATATATTTGTACCCAGACTGGGTACACCTATTTACATATACCCATTCTGGGTACTTAATGCAATTTCAAGTTAATGTTTATGAATTTTCTTTATAATAAAAAGAATAAACAACTTAGAATACGATTTAAAGTTTTTCATCTAATTATGAACTATAGAAATTCCATACAATTATAATGGTAAATAATTATAATAATTAAAAGTTGATTGTCTACATTCTGTGTTTTGTGGGTCTCTGGGTGTTATAGGTCTCTGGGTTTACATTATATTCTTACTGTCCTCTACCACAAACATTACTTATATTTACAATCAATAAATAAATTATATTTTTATAAACATTTATTAAAAATATAATGTATAATATACTTTGTATATTTAACAATTAATCATAATAAAGGGATAGAGATGTATCACACTCAATAAAAGTAACAAAATACTGCCTACGCTGGCTATACGTTCTACATATACTCGCACTACGTACACATTCGAGTGTAGCCCTCCGGCGTTTCTCGCTAAGGTCGCGCCCTTCAGTATTTGAACGGTTCGTTACTGGTGATCTCATCCCAGTCCGGCCAATAGCGGGTCTTGATACGCTGCATGTAATCGACGAGGTTGGGGTATTGTTCGAAGGCTTTCGTGTGAGGATAGTTCATCTCCTTGACGTAGACTACCTGGGACAGTTGGCCGAACAGAGCGCAATCCACCTTAGCATAGTCGATCACAGTTTTAGTAATCGATATATATATATATATACGTATAGATATATTTGATAAATATATATTTATATAAATTTTAAGAAAAATAAAAATATATATAATGAAATAGGAGATGAAGAAGGAAGACATCTAGTGGCCGTAACAGGTACACTAGAAGTTGCTGGTTATTATTGTTACGATATCGTATATTTTAATAATAATTAATTAATTTCAATAAATATCTATTCTATTCTATAGAGTAAACTCATAATAACTCAACATGTTCAATGTTAATAAATATATTTTGTTAAATTCGTATATTTTCAATGTTGTAAATAAATACCCGATTACTCGATGCATATATTTAAGTTACCAGATGTTATCTATGTAACCCATGCATTACCTGAGATAATTTGTATCCGATATGTAGACATTGTCTACTATATATTATATTATCTCTGTATATATATAATAACTACAATATATTATTAACATATGTAGACTATACCACTTGGTAAGCCTTATAATAATTAATTAATAATTACTACTATTTATTATTTAATACTATGTCGATTAAAATAGAAACTCATATTCAACTTTAAGGTATATATTTTCGTATTAGAATTAGTGCAAAATTTTGAATGCATTTATATGAAATGTGGGCATAGTACAACTAATAGTCATTTGACTCTCTTACAATTACTATAGAATATTATTATAATTGACTATTTTGAATGCATGTATTTGTAGTTAAATCATGTAATCACGAATAATAAAAATGACCATAATTGTATTTCCTATATTAATTATATATAGTGAATATTTTTAACAAGCTTGTTTATATTAATTAGTGCAACTAAAAATAAATACAGATTTTAATAAAAAAAATTAAATATATAACTTATTTATAATAATTATTACTGAAGTTAAATAATAAAAATAATAAATATTTAGTACAAAATCTAATATAAATTTAAATATTCTTCTATTTTAATTAAAAATTAATACTTTTTTTGACAGAACTTTATTTGATATTCTTTTATGTTTAATTATATAGTATTTATTATATTTTTTTTTATTTGTTTTTAGATATAATATTAAAATTTATTATAATAATATTAAAATAATGTGTATTATTTGTTGTTTTGTATTATTATTATCTTATATCATTTTTAATATGATTGTTTGTAATATATATATAATATATTATATATATATTATATATAATATATTATATATATATATATATTTAAAATTGATTATTAAAATATATATTTAATAATATATCACTATTACAGGTTGCAAAGTTAACAAGTATTCAATACATTTAAAGTTACGAATGTTCTTACCAAATATGTTAATCCTCTCATACATAGAGCTAGAGAGAATAGAGTGGTAATACATAGCAATGCCTGGCAGCGTAAGCTTATGATGGAGAGCGGAAATAAACATCACCATTGTGCAGACTAAATATTCAAATATAATTCATACATTATATTATTTTATTTATTATTATTTCAAGGAGGTATCCTACTACCAGTATTTACGGAAATAATGTCCGGAAATTTTGCTAGAAAGTAATTTTCTAGCAAGTTGTAGAGGGTACCACCTTTAAAGTTACTATAATTCCGGCAAGTTGCCGGAAATTAAAGTGGTAACCCACTATAACTTGCTAGAAAATGTCTTTCTAGCAAAAATGTCCAGAAATATTAGTAGTGTGATACAGGCAATATTTATATGATTGTTAGTAAGTTATTCTATATAAATAATTAACATGTGTGAGTTTGTGTTAGGGTAATACATATTATGTTTATGGGGTATGATATTTTAATTATTTTCCTTGATTTATAAATATAACACATGGATCTTAAGGGGATGTGATAGCACATGCCATTTAACAGTTTACCATGTAAATAGATAGGCAGCATATGGTCTATTAATAGTCTGGCACAGAATGCTATTCATTGAATCAATCTATTTTTTTTGTATTATATTTATAAATGCATGTATACCCAGCATAGACATTAATTATATATAGTTTATTGTGTATATATATATAAATTACCATTTTCAATTGTTATTTATGTTTATATATTCTATATAAATTATATTTTAAATATTATTAGAAAATAATATTTATGAAAGATATCTCTATGGGAATATATAAACATATGTTATTTGTATAATACAAAAAAATTAATAATATAGCTATAATAGTTTTTATAATAATAGCCTTAAGGCTAATTTATACATGCACTGTTAGTATGAATTCATTATTTAGAGAAAACAGCATTTGAATATATATGAATACATTATATATCATATATAATGAATATATATAAACCACTTTTTATGTAATTTCTAGACTGTTTTCATGAATAATTTTGTATAGATATTAAAAAACATATCAAAGAATAGTAAAATAAAATAAAAAAAATGTTAAATAAAAAATTATTTTCACCAAAACAGGGTGTGTGACATCCCCTTAACGAATCTCCATAGTTGGGGTTCTTTTAGTTACGATTTTTCCCTATTGTAGTCAACTATATTATATATTAATAGCTATGGCTTCGCGCCATAGAGCTAGAGAAATATAAATAAATATATAAGTAAATATACTTGATAAATGATTATTATGATAAATATAATATTTTACACGATTAATTTTTAAATAGAAACTAGGTCAAATACGCCATTTTCTCAGACCAATTTAGATTGACGCTTACTGCATGTCAGATATCTTGTTTACCACTCTATTCTCTGTAGCTCAATTCTCTCATATATAAAATATATTTATTGTATGTATTATAATGTACAAACAATATGTTTTTCTAATATTAATTATATTTCCTTTATATTTCTAACTGTAAAATGTTTTGTATATTTAATTTCTTATTACTCATTGTTTATGGTGGTGGTGGTGGTGGTGGTAGTAGTAGTAGTAGTAGTAGTAGTAGTAGTAGTAGTAGTAGTAGTAGTAGTAGTAGTAGTAGTAGTAGTAGTAGTAGTAGTAGTAGTAGTAGTAGTAGTAGTAGTAGTAGTAGTAGTAGTAGTAGTAGTAGTAGTAGTAGTAGTAGTAGTAGTAGTAGTAGTAGTAGTAGTAGTAGTAGTAGTAGTAGTAGTAGTAGTAGTAGTAGTAGTAGTAGTAGTAGTAGTAGTAGTAGTAGTAGTAGTAGTAGTAGTAGTAGTAGTAGTAGTAGTAGTAGTAGTAGTAGTAGTAGTAGTAGTAGTAGTAGTAGTAGTAGTAGTAGTAGTAGTAGTAGTAGTAGTAGTAGTAGTAGTAGTAGTAGTAGTAGTAGTAGTAGTAGTAGTAGTAGTAGTAGTAGTAGTAGTAGTACTAGTACTAGTAACACTATTATCAATACCTCAGTAATTTCATCACCAAGTAGGTATTGCTTATCTCCTAAAGCATTGTTGAAAGTATCAATATCTTTAATGCCCAATTTGTAGATGTCGAGTAAAGGCCTTCTGCTTACTCCAGCACCATGAGCTTGCAATTTCACCTATATAGTAAGTTTGGTGATGTTAGTGGTAGTCATGCTAGTGGTGATATTAGTGGTGGTCATGTTAGTGGTGATGTTAGTGGTAGTGGAGGAAGTAGTAATGGTAGTGGCAGTACTAATACAACAACGACTACCACTTCATTATATGTATTACATTCTGCATGGTCTATTTATAAAGTTATTTAAATATATATATATATACAGTCAGGGAAGGGGTATAATTTTATACTATTTCTATTTAAATATAATGAATTTGTGTATTTGTATTTTATGTTTGTATTTGGTGTATTTAATACAGTTATTTAACCATATTCGTGATATATAGGTAGGTGCAATCAAGGTATACCCTATGTATTATTATAATCTATAATAAAACATTCGTATTCAACAGTTTAAAGTAGTGGTAACCGTAATCAATGACATAATGCAAGCTATTATGTAATCGATGATGTAACGTGCGTGACGTAACGCAACGTTACGCAATACTCACTCCGAGTCGAATCAGTTGCCGGGCGACGTCGTTCAGGAACGAACTCTTCCTGGGAAGTCGGTGCACAGACTTATACTCGCGGTAGTGGTCGACGTATCTGTAGTACAGGTATGTCCTGCGAAAGAGAGCCACACGCACACACACAGATGTGATATCAGTCGCCGCGTATTTCTGATTTATTACATTTATGAGCGTGCGATCGTATTTAAATTAATTACGAAAATGGATAGTTCTTAAAATAAATATTAATTCTCGTGTACTCGTGCATAGGATGTTAGTAAAGTAATCGTAAAGTAATATAATATATTATACTGTATATATATATACATATATTAATAATGTAAATAATTGTTCCGATAGATATAAACATACAATAGTTATATTTATGATTACACAATTATTAAAATTATTTATGTATATGCTATGTATGATATATAAGACACATATACATATATATATATATATATATATATATATATATGTATGTACAATAGTCACAGCCCTAGGAGCTTTGTTATCGTTAAATGTAGATTTCTAATAAATATCAATATAAAAGATATAATAGAGAATATAAACAAAAATTATATATACACAGTAAACCGTTAATATAAACAATACAGTACTATAGAAAATATACATAATACTTTATAACTAATAACTAAATCATCATGGTTTATGGCCCTATAACATAAACGCAGCCATACACACAGATATGTGTATTAATTTTAAAACATTGAAATAAAATTAATAAGGCTAGTTGTTATGAGAAAATAAACTGTTCAAGGATTATCCTAGCGCAATGCATTTCTATCTGCGTAATAGTAAATATTGTCTTAAGATAATCATAGGATGATATATTTATTTGGAATATTTAGCCAACAAAGTTCACCTACCTGTGATAATCAGGGGTTAATTGTTCTTAAAGAGAAGTTAAATGGATAACAGTAGAGAATATTATTATAGGGAAAATAAATTGTCCAAGGATTATCCTAGCACAATCCTTAGTTAACCAGATAATGTAATGTTTAGTCCTAGAATATCTCAGAATAACTAAACAGCCCTAGTATTTTAGGACTCTCAATTGGTAAATATATAAAAAGGATATAAAATGAAATAGTATATAATACAAATAAGCCGATCCTATCCGCATTTTATAATAATAAAGAATTGATCTCATACTTTATCTACGAACCAAGAGAATCTGTTCTCGATGTGAGAGATGAGGCAGGAGGAGAGAACGGAGTCCGACGTGGAGAGATTCTCGTCGACCTTGAATAGAGTCGCCAGGTGGCGTATGCAGCGAGCGCTGTCAGCTACTTGTTTACCACCGATCATGATGAAGGGCTTCTGTCCGCTTGCCTCCACCGTTCGAGAGGTTTGATACGTACCCACAAACTATGTAGATGTATGATTAGATCTATGTGTATAAGTAGTAATTGTTAAGTACTTGTTAAGTACTTATAAATACTTAGTTATCTACTTATAATGATGATTTATTATACACAAATATAATAGCGAGCGCTATTCTCGAATGTGTTTTAAGTCTTATACTAAATATATATAATAATAATAAAAATAATAATACATAGTTTGTAGTAATATTATAACAAAAAACAAAAATAGAAAGGATAATCATATATGGCATATTATGTCAGTAAAAAGAATAAAATAAAAACAAAATTAAATGTATTATAAATTATAATATATAAGGTAAATAATAATGTTACGTAAGGTGGTAGTTAATGGTATGGTTTCTACGATATATTGTTGATTTCAGTATATCATCTGTAAGTGTATATATATAACTTATATATAGAGAGTTATATAGAGTAATATATAACTTATATATATATAGATATAAAGTTTGCATAAATCATATGATAATAATAGTGAATACTAATAGTAAAGATAAACAATAATAAAATAAATAAATAATAGATGGAAGAGGAGGAGGAGAGGAGCAGGAGGAGGAGGGGGCGTTAACCTTATAGGGGATGTTATGCACTCTAAGCCAAGTCTCTAGCTTCACACAGAACGGTGACAAGTTCACCACTTGACGGGTAGACTCGCGAGGAAAACTGTGTACGTATACCATTCTATCATCGCTGGCAACCTGGGTAGGGGGGGGGTTAGGTATGACTTGGTGTTGTGGTGGTGGTGGTGGTGGTGGTAGTAGTAGTAGTAGTAGTAGTAGTAGTAGTAGTAGTAGTAGTAGTAGTAGTAGTAGTAGTAGTGGTAGTATACATTATATTGAGCACTTTGTTTACCCATACAATATAGGTTGCACAATGAAACCACTCGTTTACAACATGGTTGATGCGTGCTGTTCACTCCACTATAGCTAGAGAGATACGCGCATGAGCGATTAGTAACCCCGTCCCCTTCGGTGATGAGAAACGGTTTCTTTGTGCGACGTAACGCAAACATGAGAACAACGAGCAGCGAGAAAGCAGTCACCACTACCAGTCCTATCAGCTCTAACAATAACTCCAGCATCTTCTAAAGCCGGTCTGTAGATAAGGGTTAACATTAGTTAGGTGGGTTATATATATATGACTATATTCAGTAGGTTATTAGTTCGGGAGGGGTGGGGTGAAATATCAATAATGGTATAACAATGGGTAAGACATTTCTTATATTCCTCCTTTCGAGGATAGCAACATTATAACAATTGTATATCAGGTGTTATGTTCCTAGGGGCATCAACCAAGAATAGCCACTCGAGTGATCATATCTTAATGTGGCGTCTTTTGAGAAGAATTATTAATTATGAATCATTACTACTAATTTTAATGAAGAAATAATATTACGAAAGAAAATATTAATCAGAAACTAGATAAGTGGTTGGATTATATTTTATATATATAGATATATTTATAGTCTGGGGTTTATATAGAACTGGGGTCCATATATGGCTCAGTGGGACAACCATAAGCCACAGGTCCCAGATTCGACTCCAGGTAGTTCTTATTTTTCTCTTGTGTTTATCATGAACTTAATAAACGATAAATCAAAACACAAGAAAAAAAATGTTACTATTTGTATTGTATTGTCCTTGGGATCTCTCACAGTTATTTATAACATGTATAAGTCTATGACTTCTTGAGGGGTCCATTTAAATGGTAAATCCATTTAAAAAATTGTATATATGTGTTTGTGTTCATGTGTATATGTACATATGAGTATTCATATGTATGTAAGTGACAGAGCAGTGTTATGATGCAGCATAGATGAAGCGTCTATTGTTCATATATAGGTACACTAGTGCATTGTCAACATTGCAACTGTATTACATAACACAGAAGATACAGTGTTGTGTGTATTCTTATTGGTAACACAGATAATTCTATTCAAATTATATATTATTATATATATATATATATCTTTATTCGTTATTCGTAATTATGTGTAATATATTAGAACAATACGCATTATAGAATTATTGTTATTAGGCATAGACATTGAGGGGGTTAGGGAGTCCTCCTCGATGTCTATGTTATTAGCCTTTAGGGTTATTACGTCATAATCTTGTGTTTAAATCAATAATTTCAACATAAACAACAACAAAGTAATACATTACACGTATACTTATAACTATGTTAAAGTTGAATACACTTGAACTCTAGTGTGTGCAATAGATTAATATAATCGTTATTAATCATATCCAATGTATCCTTACAAGGAGATTATCACATTTCTGAGGTATAATTACGTTTTTTTTACCTATAGGTATATGTTTTATAGGTATCTATATATATTTATATGTTAATATATATTTTGATTTATTGACTGCTTACCCAGGTCATATCATAAAGAGTACATACACACTCACACACACACTCACATATATAAATTATTAATATAAAAAACTATATTAATCCTCTGACGACTATTACATTCCAGAACTTATATTTGTCAATCCAAATTAATTCACAATAGCATATATTGAATGCTATTATACAATTACATAACATTAACATTAATTGAATGCAATAGTACATATATGTATATATAATAACTTTATATAATTCTGCATTATTATAATACTATTATATATATATAGTAATACCAAAGATTTTCCGAAGGAATTTTCCATTGGAAAATCTTTGGTAATACCAGGGAGTAATGGTAATACATATCTTGGGTTAAATTGGTTTCACTGGTTTGGTTTAATTTTGTTTGGTTAGGTTTTAATTGGTTTAGTTATTATATATAGAGGTTTTTTTAGCTGCATTACATCCAGAATGAGCCTATAAAAGCATATATAAATTATATATATAACTGCCTGATTGGCTCAGTTAGCTAAGGCGTCAGACACACAAGCAGTAGACATGAGTTCGAGCCCCATCCGGACCATTAAAATAGGTCTTAGAATAATATTTAGAAGTGATTTTATATAATTTTGTATAAATAAATGATCGGCTCTTGTATAAACATAGATGCATTAACATATCTCATATGAGAACAACTTCGAAGGGACATTAGAGCCATATGGTTATAAGTGAAAACTTCATCCAAGTTCCTGGATGTGATGAAATGTGGACTCCACCAAATAAAATAATAATAACAAACAATAACAATATATATATATCAAATAATGGATATATATATAGGCTATTGTGAATTCAATCATATTGACTATCATATGACTCACATATAAGTTCTAGCACACTCTAAGACATTTGTTGGCCCGCCACATTTTTTCAATGTTGTACTTGTTTATTGCTACTGCGCACACAAATCAGTATACACATATAACCAGGGAGTCCTCCCTGATATAACTGGGGAACCTCCTCGCTATAACCTATAGGTTTACTGTATACATTGTATGTCTACACCTCTAGAAGTACATATACATCAGCGGTGTTAAACCCTACCTACGTCGTAGGGCTTACAGTGGTGAGTAGCAATATAGCCATGCATGCGTATATGTTAACTACAGCCACACACATAGGTACATGATATAGGTATAGGCTACACTGTATATTATACACTGAGATACACCGCGTACTGGAGATGGGTTATGACGTCATGCGTGCGTGTCCTTGGTGCTATTATCAGACACACACATACACACACACACAATGTGCGTCGCACATACATAGATACACATACATACATACACACATCAATTAGAAATATATACCGACTACAGAAGACTGACTATACAACTAGCATTACTGACTTACGTAAAAAACTTAACTGGCTAAACACTGAAGACTCTATCAACTACAAAATACTTAAAAAGACTATTACTTATAACTTACCCTATAATTTACGAAACAAAATAAAATATAAACCAAACACTAGACTTTTACGTAATAACAATTCCACTATACTACACCAACCTATTACCCAATGGGTAATACCCATTGCATCAAATACGAAAGGAGAAAATTCAACTCTTCATCAACAATTAGATGGAATAAACTACCACCCCCCCCCCTCAACTTAGAAATAAAAATATATCAATTAATATCTTTAAAAAGAAATTAAAAAAATGTCTTATCGCCCAACATTGATGTTCGTTTATTCGTAATATTATAGTGCGAATTATATATATATATATATAATGTATACATTCACTATTTTTATCTATATGTGATATATATTGTTAGATCCACATTATAGAATTATAATTATTAATGATGTGCTTAAAATAAATACTTAAACAACAACAACAACAACATACACCTACACACACACACACACACACATACCTACATACACACATATACATACAGTGTATGTATATGTATGTCACACACACACACAGAGAGATACATACACACACACACACACACACACACACACACACACACACACACAGATACATACACACACACACACACACATATATACATACACACATACCTACATACATACACACACAGATGCACACACACAGACACACACGCATCGATATAAAGAAATACACTTTCTTTATATCGATGGCATACACACACAAATGTCCATGTACACGATCAATGTTGACAATCAAATCTATTTGTGAAATTTAGTAATAGAATAGATGAGTGAAACATAATAAACATCCCTATAGGGATGTATATGTGGAAATATGGAGTGTAGACTAGCATATACAGTATATATATATATATATATATATATATATATATATATATATATATATACATATATAGTATATATGTATATATTATACATCATATACGCCTATATCCGTATAGGATAATAATGTTATGAAATAATATATAATATATATATATATGGCATGCTAATTATTTATTAGCAGAATAATGTGATGTATGAAATACATTTATATTCATATATAAGGGATACGTATACATGATATATATATAGATGATACGTACCTATTGTTATGGGTCTATTTTTATAAATAATGTATTTTTTATCTCTAGGGAATTATTACAAGTGGAGATGTGTGTATAGCACATGTATACCATATAATGAACGCGGTCTAGTCTACTGTTGATTCAACAGTGTCGAGGTTTATTTATAAATAACATTTGATTGGCACATATTAAATACGCCCATAATACTAATAAAAACAAACTAATGGATTGGGTGTCCTCTAATGTATCCTATTAATTATTATATACTTAATTATTCTATTCATTGTTATATCATTAATACATGATGCAATTTAATATATATACAACCAAGGGCTTGATATTACGTACCTATAATATATACATATTTTCCATTTGAATGTATTAGTTGTACCCATAGAGAACGAAGTGACTTTGTTCTCTATGGTAGTACCTATACAACATATAGGCTACAGTACCTATAGACTATAGTATACATTGTATACACAATATATATACTGTATACTATAGAGTATACTCAGGGAGGTATACTCCCTGGTATACTGTATAGTATAATGTATACTATATAGTATACATTATACTGTACACTGTATATACTATATATTATATAGTATATATATATATATATATATATATATATATATATATATATATATATAGTATACTATATATACTGTATACAGTGTATAGTTTATACATGCGCACATATATATATATATATATATATATATATATAGTGTACATTTGTACAATGTACAGTGTACATTTTACACTACAACCCATATAATTTAATATTGGATTAATCTCATAAATGTGTATATATATATATATATATATATATATATATTATATATATATATATCATCTGCCTTTAATTCACAATGCTTATAAATGTTTACCCGTGCTCAAAACCCGTCTGAAATAACGGAAACAGTTTCAGACAAGCTTATCTACATTTTAAATCTATAAAATGTCATATTAGGAACAATACCTTACTCATGGATGGATAGAAGAAATGCCACAACATCAAGGGATTACTGTCGTGTCAAGCTGCTAAAGAGGTCGCCTGTCGTACCAATCTGCTAAATAGGTGCCGTGAGTTTCTAAAGAAGTCGTCTGTAGTGTCGAGCCCTTCTGGAGATCGTGAATTCTATCAGCTTTCAAACCGCCCACCAAAAAGGGGCGTTAACGTACCTATAAGCAAATGCGTAGCTCCTGTTTTCTGGATACCTATGCTACATATGTGTTTGTGTAAATTGTAAAACTATCTTCTTGATTCCAATACTCTTCCAGATATTAAATACTCTTCTTTGTATCAAATATATAGTTATTTCAATAACCATGTGATATTATAATTGTGTATGTAATAAAATATTGTATTCTAAATTTAAATTGATTAGTGTTTTTTGTTGTTTAATTAATTATCTAATTATAATACACAGTTTATAGTAGTAACATAGTTTATTTCAGAAAAAAATAATACAAATAAGAATATTTACAAAAAAATAAATTAAATAATATAAATTATTCCATTGAACATACAATAAAATTATAATTATATATATATATAAATGTAAAATTCCACTTATTTTTGTAATTTATTTTTATAAGAAATTATACAATTTTATATTAGGTATAACTTATTGAATATTTGATATAACATAATATTTTAAAGATATTATTCTTAAATAATATTATTTCTATATCTTATTAAATATGATTGTTTTATAAAATGATACTTATTCAATAGTATTAATTATTTAAATATACAATTAATAATTATAAAATATATATTGTAATTTATTATTTTTAATTAAACAAATATAACTTTATTGTAATATATATCATTGGATATTGAATTATAAAATAATTATAAAATATATATTGTAATTTATTATTTTTAATTAAACAAATATAACTTTATTGTAATATATATCATTGGATATTGAATTATATTTTAAAAATATTAGATATTCTTATTAGAATATGTTATTATCTTTAAAATAAACATAACTTCTAATGTTAATAAATCAATATTTCATGTAGAAATATGTATTTGAAAATTTATACTGCTAAATGTAAATAATATATAAAATACACAAACATATCAAAATATTCAAATACTATATTGTATATAACTTATTTAATAATTGATTAAATACAATATTTCTTATAGATTCTTATTAAGTAATATAATTACTATAACTTATAAAATATATATGTATTAAAAGTACACTTTTTATATAAAATAATTGCAAATTACTTATTGACCTTAATTTTTTTCAATTAAAAAAAATATATTGATTATAATATATATCATTAGATATTGAATTATATTCAAAACTTATTAGATATTCTTAAAGAGTATTTTATTATCTTTAAAATAAATATAACTTGTTATGTTAAGAAATCAATATTTCATATAGAGATGCGTATTTGAAAATGTATACTACTAAATATGAAAATTATACAAAATGCCACGGCGCTATAACAACAGGACATCATATTTATGCGGCCCTTGAATGTTAAACCTTACTTCCAACACTAGAGCTATGCATAGCATAAACATGTTTACTTAACTATTAACAACTAATGCAGACAACATAATGGCAGTCAATGTAATACATATATATATAAAACCTAATGGCAGTCTGCATTATTGTTTGTATAAGTAAACATAGCTCTAGTATACATATCGATATGTTAATTAACATTTAGGTCTATAGGTATACCTACCATTTCTATGATATAAAACCTAATGGCAGTCTGCATTATTGTTTGTATAAGTAAACATAGCTCTAGTATACATATCGATATGTTAATTAACATTTAGGTCTATAGGTATACCTACCATTTCTATGATAATTTATAATCTGAATATATGAAAAAATTGCATATCGATGACACTGCAGCTTTATATATAATACCCTATATATACCCTATAGGGTATACCATAGTAATAGTAATACTATAATAGTAATATAGTAATACTATACTATATATAGTAAGTGTATATATACACTTATATACACTTATATACACTTATATATATACACTTATATATATACATATATGTATACCAATATACCTTTTGTTTGCACTCATTCTCTCATTATTAACTATAATTAGGTATAAATCTGGTATAAATAACAATTAGCATTGAAGTTAATACTCCCATTGTAATAAATTGTAGAATTACTCATTAATAATAATGCATTTGTTAACTTATTTATCAGACATTTATGAAAGAATAAAATATCAATTTAGATAATTATTAAAGGATAACCTATATGTCATGCTACTAACTATCCTATATTAAATTACTAATTAAACATGTTGCTTAATTTAACTATAGCCCTATAGGGGAAAGTAACCTAATACGGACACTTTAACAATAAATGGTCTTAACTTTTTATGACACATTATTTTTATTCAAAAATTACAATATATTAATATTATATGATTATAGATATTATTGTGATTTTAAAATTTTATTTAATCTTTTAATTCCATAGATAACAGGGATGTCCTTATTCGGTGCCCATGTCCGAATACGGACACCCTGTGTTATAATAAGGCCAGCCATTAGGGTTTCACCCTACATACCACTAGATAAACTATATAGTATTGATGGATCAATCAGACAAATTACAATTACGTTATTTATAATTAATTTTGTGAATAATTTATTCTAATTTAATTAGTTAATAACTTATTTATTTTTATTATTTTCGATAGTAAAAAATCCACATTCGGTCAACTTTATATTGGACACTATTAGGTTTGGTAATGTATTAAAACGATGGGATAACACATCTTGTGATTTTAATATATATCCTAATATTAAATCATCTAAAACTAATACTAAATCATCTAAAACTAATACTTCATCACTTAATTCCATTTGTACTAATACTCAATATATTGAATCAATACTCAAACAAGGTATATGGATTATACATTAACTCTATAAATTAACAGTGTATATTCGTATTGTAGAAATTACTGAAACCTAGATATCATTTATTAATCCTAATTATATACCTAAATTCTTAACAATATAACTTCAAAACTTACATTAATATAATATAGGTAATATATATATATATATATATATATATATATATATATATATATTACCTAAGAATATGTAGTACCATTTATTGTTATTATTCTAGTTTTTTCATTCGTAATTTCAAAACCTTCAGTTATAGATTAATAAATAGGATTCTAGTAATACTTTGCCTATATTGACATTTCGTTTTTAATTTATTTCTACATAGCATATTATATATAGGTACCTAAGTTTATTGGGAGTATTTTATTGGGAGTATTTTAGTATTTTATCTACTCTAGATTATGTAACTTTTAAATATAATTGTGGCTAGCTGGCATTAATATTTAACTGCTTTTATTTCATCAGGAAATGCTTTTATTTAACCTACATACAAAAGTTTTGACTGAATCACCTATATATATATATTATGGTATGGTCAAAATCTAAAAAATAACATTTATACTTAGTCATACTAATTATAATGTAAACATTATTCAAAGTATAGTAGGATTATAATACTATGCTATTTTATAAACACCGCGAATCCGTTTCCATAGTAAGCTTACTAGTATAACCAAAGCCCTGGTGGGGGCAAGGGCTTTGGTATAACTATAGGGACGCTCTCTATAGATAGTCGTATTTGTAACTATAACTATTAGCTATAGTATACTAAATATATTACTATTTGGCTGTTAACATTAATGATTCCCTCTGACAGATGATGTCGAACACGTACAATGCGAGTGTTTGTATACATATATATATATATATATAGGTACTTGATATATCACAGTAAGCTAGTTAATAGCAACTTAATTGGTTATTGTGTTATGAATAATTATTAAATTAGTTAAATAAACAATTATGAACGTAATTTGAATTATATAAACAATGGTATGTCACTGTCAACGGTATGTCACTTAGATATGTCACAATAGTGATGATATGACGTCACAATAGTGATGTTATGACGTCACAATAGTGATATTAACGTATTCATTTAGGTTACGTAACCTACAAGTCATAATAACTCAGCGGTGTCATGTCAAATACTGATGTCGTATCACTATAAAAGTGTATGTTCTATTTTTAACGTACGACGTACGACGTATTATATATATATATATATATATATATATATATATATAAAACAGTGTTTTGTTGTACGAACACTTTCGCAAACCAATTTTAACACAGCGATCATTTTACAGCGTAGAGTGTGTTCAAAGAATACCCTATAAATAACTATTGGAGGAGCTATAGCTCTTCCGTATAGGACATTTCATATATGAAAACATTACGATTAGAAATAGCTAAGTTACTTCCACTGTATAAAGGAGTAACATATAACGAGTAAATAAATGTAATGATATTACTATACGCAATACTAAATACGCACTGATATACTTATGTAGTGCACTGAGTATTATAAACTGCAGTTATATCATACGCATGTTAATATGAACATATTATGTACATGATATATTCATATTGATATGTTTTCGTACAAATATAATTTTCATTAAAATAATTATTTCATTCGCATATTAATATTAAAATATGTGCATAATATGTTAATATCAATACGTTATCACACTCATATAATTGTACTAAAAATGACTAAATTTACTTTATTTGCATTATGGACGATGACATTTCGGAAACTGGCCAGCTCTAGGGGTACACACCTGACCCTGCAGGGACCCGGATAGGAAGATGGGCCTAATACTGACACGGATACCGATATCACAGGGAAACTGACCTTGAGATGACCGTGACTGTGATTGACACTTCGTATCACTATTATGTAATCGTGGATCGTTATTATAATAATATATATATATATATATATATATATATATATATATATATATATATATATATATATATATATACGATATCGTATTATTTGATTACGTTCACATTGCTA
This sequence comes from Osedax fenrisi, assembly GCA_964019155.1. Classification (NCBI taxonomy): domain Eukaryota; kingdom Metazoa; phylum Annelida; class Polychaeta; order Sabellida; family Siboglinidae; genus Osedax; species Osedax fenrisi. The sequence goes on from OZ025239.1 coordinate 79,428,261, forward strand.
TCATATATATGCGATATTTAAAACCCATATTTCCAATATTTCTAAAGCTGCTAATTATCATTTAATTATAATAAGATGTATCCGTAATCATATTACTCGTCACATATGTGCTGTCCTTACTAATTAACTTGTAATTTATCTTATTGGTTATCATTCTTTTTTATTATATAACTTTTCTGTTTTCTATCGTCCCATTAAATAGAATCATATTCGATCCATTTTCAATATTTGATTATCTAAAAATGCCACTACTGACTCCTTTCAACTTCTACCAAACTGGTTCCACTATAAAAACGATCCGTATTTCGACTAGTTTATATTACCCATACATATATATATATATATATATATATATATATATATATATATATCCCACAGCCATCCTCCCTAAATTTCCAGAAAATCTATTTCTCATATATTATATATGGTATACCATCTCTCTGGAATGTACTCCCTTTATCTATAAGATTCATTTAATCTCCCACCTCCTTGCATATTCATCTCAAGTCATATCTATCCTCTATCTAATTTCATTGTATTATTATTATCTTTTATATTACGTTTTTATTACTTCCACTTTCCGTTAGTTTTTTGTTATTGTATTTTTTGTTTATTATTTATTTTACGTACACTTACGAGGAGTGTAATAACTGTGTAACGCTGCCTAATAAACCATAATTCATCATCATCATCACACACATATATATATGTATGGTTATATATACATTTAAAATTAAGTAATACATTTTATTTTATATTATAAAATTATTTTACAAATTTTATTTAATTTTGCAAAAATTATTTATTGTAATTATCGATACTTTGTTAAATACAAATTCATACAACAATACATATATTAATAGAATAATTTATCATTATATCCACTTCAAGGTAGTTTAATTTGAATTCAGGTTATTTTAATATATACTATTTATATAATAATAATTATATAATACAATTATATACTATATATATATACTATATATGGAGACATTAAATAATATATTAAATAAACCTGTATATATGCTATGTTTAATACACATAATTTCCTCAATATAAATTATAAAGTTACAAAATCAGTGAATACTTTAGAATCTATTCTATATACAATATATATACTATATTGTATATTATACACAATCAACAAATTTAGAAACTATATATTATACAATATAATCTTTATTATATACTCTATACTATATGAAATACTATAATACCTTCCTGACATACCACATTTATCATAATTTCAATATCGAAAATGTGCTCTTATCTACAATATTGCATATTTATAGAACTCCATCCATACCTCCCTATCTCCATTATATATATATATATATATATACAGTCAAACCTCGGTTAGTATACTATATATCTAGTATACCCAAATATTTTGCGAAGCAATAATATAACCAAAGATTTTGCGAAGCAAAGATATAACACTCCCTATGCATGCAACGTAATTTAGTAATATCCCCAACCGCTGCTAGCAGTAGTATCGAAATCACTGAAATAGATTTAGGTTCGGCTCTGTTTGCATACAACAATGTTTTCATTGCTCTATTAAATTACATGCAATATAAATGAACTTTTACTCACTAAATATATACTTATAGCATTTAAAACATAAATATCATATTTGTTTGTTATATATTAGTAATGAACACTTAGTTTTCATCATATAAATACTAATTTAAATCATATCATCAAAGATTTTCCGAAGGAAAGATATAACACTTACGCGAAATCGTGTAATTCGAATTTATATACAAAATACCCTGGTGCCACCTATAGCGGGTTACTTTTAGGAACTATGCGTTGTTTATAATGTAAATTCGTATTTAACTATACACATTTAAAATGTTAAATAATATGCTTTAAATTAATATTTATATGATGAAAACTAAGTGTTCATTACTAATATATAACAAACAAATATGATATGTATGTTTTAAATGCTATAAGTATATATTTAGTGAGTACAAGCTAATTTATATTGCATGTAATTTAATAGAGCAATGAAAACATTGTTGTATGCAAACAGAGCCGAACCTAAATCTATTTCAGTGATTTCGATACTACTGCTAGCAGCGGTTGGGGCTATTACTAAAATACATTGCATGCATAGGGAGTGTTATATCTTTGCTTCGCAAAATCTTTGATATTATTTAACATTTTAAAAGTGTATAGTTTGATACAATTTTACATTATAAACAACACATATTTCCTAAAAGTAACCCGATATAGGTGGTAACTGGGTATTTTGTATACAAATTAGAAGTACACGATTTCGCGAAAGTGTTATATTTTTCCTTAGAAATATCTTTGGTATAGGCTACCTAGGTTTGGTATAGGCTACCTAGGTTTGGTATAGGCTATCTATAATCTCTATAGTCCTATAGTAATAGGTTTGAATCGGACTTATCGATAAGTTATACATATTTAGATGGTTTGTTTGGATTGGTGTCTATGTGTTCCATGTTAAATTAATCGTATAAGTCGTATCGGAAGTTATACTTTTAGATAAGTCGCACATATATTATAGTATCTTATATGATTTGTATACTGGATAAGTCGGAATATTTATAAACTGTCGGACATTTTCCCTTTAAATAATGTAGGATGTTGCAGTTTTTAATTAAATTACAATCATAATACAAGTAGTATCAATATACAAATGTAATACGTTTAATTGATATATCTATTTATAAAAATAGTGAATATATTATGCTGCAAAGTATTCTAAAATTCTTTAAATTATAATCCTATATATATCCTATAGGATATATATCTAAATAGAGTGAATATACTAAGTAAGTATATATATATATATATATATATATATATATATATATATATCATTATATATATAATTATATATATGTATTAATTAATTATTACTAATTATTAGATTCTACAATATTAACAATATAATTAGATTGATATGACAGGACAAATGACAAATAAAGTGGTTATAAAGGTTTGTGCACATATTCATTCACACATACATGAGACTAACTTAGCATAGGAAAGTGTATGATCTGATACCAATGCTACATTATCAGTATGTAGTCGTAATTATACATACACACATCACCAGGCCTCGCTGGCTGAGTACAAATGAAATTTGCACACTTTTTGGTAAAAAGTGTGAAATTTTATGAACTGGCTGAGTGCATGCACACTTTTCAAGATAAAAAGTAAAATATAAGTTTCAGAGACAAGTGAATAAGAATTTTACACAATACTATTATATCTTTATTTATATATAAGTTATATATAATATAACACATTATTACTTTTTAGAATCAAATCAAGATACATATATTTAAAAAACCAATTAGGATAAATAAGATAAATATTTTATTCTTTATTTATATATTACATATTCATTATTTTATCATATTGTTTACATTGCAAAATGCCTTCCAAAGATAAATTAGTTAATGCAGATCTATAGTCATTTTTTTATTATGAAACAATACTAACATCAGATTACACGGATGAAGTACCTACCTGCAAATACTGTAGCGAGTCCTGCAGAGAATTCAAATAAAAGTTCAAAATTGTTGTATTGATCAATTGATAAATTTTGAACTTTTATTTGAATTCTCTGCAGGACTCGCTACATTATTTGGAGGTACGTCATCAGTGGAATCTGATGTTAGTATTGTTTCATAATAAAAAAATTCTCATCAAACTACATTCTCAAATACATGGGATAAAATAAGAACTCGAGTTCTTATTTTATCCCATGTATTTGAGAATGTAGAATCGATATTAATGTTAGCAATGAATTCATTGCTATATTGTAATGTCTTGAAGTCTTTAACTTCTCTCTACATGTTATCAATCTTAATAGTATCCCAAGTTACCTACCGGTTATATAATATCATATATACGATTATATACCATGGTATTATATAATATTATATATATATACATTTAGTCTTTCTAATTGCGAATTCACTAATATTGAAAATTCTTTACCAGTTAATTTTATTAGTTCTATTAGAGAGATTAAATTACATAGATCTAGAGTACCTGGTACTCTAGATCTATGATAAATTATTATGATTTTGAGAAATAAAAATATTAGTATTGAGTGAAAAAGTAGAAATATACAAATACTGGCTGCGTGCAAAAGTGTGCATTCGTGCAAATTGAACGCAACTAGCGAGGCCTGTACATCACTCAATACCTGCCTACTGAGAGGTATATGTTTATTTACTAACATCTCCTATATACGAGCTACGAGCTTCGTGATGAATAATCTTCGTCTGATTCAGATTATATTATTAAGTGATTCGTTTTTAATCATTAATAATTCATATTAATTAACATATCTACATACCAATACATACATATATATATATATATATATATATATATATATATATATATATATATATATATATATATATATATATATATATATAAACACAAATACATATATAAACACACGTATATATAGAACGAGAGAGAAGTTCAAGAAAGTCGTTACCCGGAACAAAGCCACATTCCTACCGAACACTGCGGGGTGCCAATGTCACTTGATTTAGAGGTCAACTACAACCGTAATAATAACAACGGTTTAGATAGTAACACAAACAACAACACAGACGACAGCAACACGAATACCACGTTACATCAGAGATACGGCCACACCGTACCCGACGCTGGCAGATCGAGGAACACCGCAGCAGAGGAGATGATAATCAGACGGGCCGCTCTGATTGGTCGACAGCAGAGTAGGACGAACATCTCCCGTGCTAGGTCACTGTCCCCCGAGTGCGCCATACCTCATCAGTACCGCCCCAAAAATTGGTCACGTGCTGACCTAGTGCCCCACTTCCCTAGCGGCGATAACTCTACGGTGGCGACATCTTTAACCGAGGTCAACATTAGGGAGAGTCTAGAGGTCATCGAGAGAGATAACGACGATAAGAAACTGGATGAACCGAACGCTAATAAATCTAAACAATAGGATAGCATAGGATATATTAGGAAATATGATTGACCCGAAATTAAATAAACCAAAAACTATAGAACTACAAAGCAAGAAAATACACACTATAAATCAACAAAATAAATAATAAACCATATTTTCAAATTTCTTATTATAAACCCTAATGATATATATATATATATATATATATATATATATATATATATATATATTTCGGATAATGGTTAGTTAATAACCAGATCCAGTTATCATATTTATTAACATAAAACATATTAAAAAATATGACGAAGTAGGTAAGGGAAAGGCCAGATATTTGGGGATTTTTACAATAATCCATTTACGATAACTATTTAGACTGCCTGTCATAACACGAATACTGAGTAGCGTAATATAATGCTTTCTCAGGCCTAACGAATATAGGTCTTTAGACGTAAGGGAGGAGGGGATTATACGCCAGCTCCTACAAGAGGAACATAATTTAGCCTGCTTTGCACCAGTAAGTTGTTTAGCGATGGGGAGAGTATTTCAGGTTCTTTGAAGTATTCAGCTTTTTGTCGGTATTTGATATTAGTATCCATGGTATCGATTGAAATCTGAGTATCTATAATATATACAATACCATTTCTGTATGCCAGTAAGTCGGGTTTGCGTAAGCCAAGTTGAGTTCGTATATGTGCTTCGAGTATAGTTTTGAATTTGTATTTATTCAGTAGAGTGATTGAAAGATCGTTAACGTAATTATGCATGTGAATAAAATTATTATAATTAAATCTACAGGTTTCCATAATGTGATTTAAGCAGTCATATCTATAATTGCACTCTCGCTTTGAGAAGTTCATATTTATACTCGGAAACATACGTCTATATAGGTAATGTGTAGAATACAGTATAACGTTCTTAAGCTTTACCATATCTACATAATCACGACCAGAATACATATTTATGTGAGAAATTATCCAACTATTGATATACGTGCCTAAAGCAAATCCCTTACCATCGAGAAACTTAAATAAATATATTGAATGATATTTATTGATGGACATGTTATCAACAAATGTATAGGCCTATTCGTCGTATGATCGAGGTGTATACTATTTTAGAATAACGCTATCGGGAATAGTTTGAATAATAGTGTCATCATTCCTTCTAATGGATGAAATCCTTTTTTAGCCGCAGCATCGGTATTGCCAGAAAAATACGAGTGATAGCTATGCCACCGACACTACTAGGTGCGTAGAATACACCGAGTGAAGTATCTGAAGGTAGTAGAATCCAACGTCTGACGAACGCCCGAATACTTTTTTCCATTGTTTTTAATGATTTAAATATACGTTAGAGAAATGCAAGGTATGAAGCATACTTTATTACTACAAATTATTTACAAATTATAATTTGTATGAGTATTATAATATATTCCCATAGTAGGACCCTCATAGTTCCCCTACTACTCATCAGTTTCAGTATACTTATATGATATGATATATATATATATAAATAAATAAATAAATCAGATTTATTATTTCATGTTGTAAAGCATGAAATAATGGAGAAGTTAATAAACAAATGTATTTGTTTTTGCGAGAACTTCCCCAATCATCATATTCTAGATAAGTTAGATTCTCATGAGTAAAAAAATGTAAATATAAATAAATAATGTATGTTATGTTAGAATGGTACCAACGATTTCGCAAGCGTGTCAGTATAGTTTGCAAGGTGATATGAGGCGAATCAATAAATATCAGCTCAGGCATGATTCGAAAATGGCATAATAAAAAATTATTTTATTTATTTAGGATTCGTACCAAGCAGCGAATATATTTAATGCAGATGAAGCTAGAGTATTCTATAAATTTCTTCCAAACGAATCACTGGTGTTTAACAATTAATTACGACTGTGCAGAAGGAAATAAATCTAAAGAACTGATATCTGTGATGATATGTACACATTGCTAGCTAAAAACTTCCATTATTGGATATAGGTTAGCTACAATAATATACTAATACACCAAATTAGTTGAATATATATAGATAGATTACTATAAAATATATACTATATATATATGTATAATATATATATTATGCCTATCTGTATATATGATATGTGTATGGATGTATATTATATATTATATTGCGTGTATATTATATAATATATATATATATATATAATCATATTACATAATATATACTATATATATATAGTGTACATACTACATATATATATATCAGTATTAATACAGTATTACTAATACCAAAGATTTTGCGAAGCAAAGATATAACACTCCCTATGCATGCAACGTAATTTAGTAATATCCCCTGCCGCTGCTAGCAGTAGTATCGAAATCACTGAAATATATTTAGGTTCGGCTCTGTTTGCATACAAAAATGTTTTCATTGCTCTATTAAATTACATGCAATATAAATTAACTTTTACTTACTAAATATATACTTATAGCATTTAAAACATAAATATCATATTTATTTGTTATATATTAGTAATGAACACTTAGTTTTCATCATATAAATATTAATTTAAAGCATATTATTTAACATTTTAAAAGTGTATAGTTAAATACGAATTTACATTATAAAAAACGCATAGTTCCTAAAAGTAACCCGCTATAGGTGGCACCAGGGTATTTTGTATACAAATTCGAATTACACGATTTCGCATAAGTGTTATATCTTTCCTTCGGAAAATCTTTGCTAATACTATATATAGTTACATATATTGTATTACTACATACAATACAATATTATATAATATACAAATACATTGCGTGAACTCAGTGCATGTGCATGGATGCAGTGCATTGCATCGCCAGGTGCCGGTACATGAGCTTAATTGTAATTAACAATTCTTAAAGTAGATATTAGTCATAATAACAATGCTATCAAAGGTATGGGCGTAACCTATGGGCGTAACTTTCACACATGTCGCCTCGCGAGTTGTTACGTCATTAGTTCCATTAGGATTTTTCCATTTCCTATATATTATATTTAATATAATAATTCATTATTATACGATACGTCGAAATATCATCTATTATAAATTATTAGATTTCGAATATGTAAACTATAGTTTACATATTCGAAATCGAAATCGAAATACTATTATAATAGTATGCATAAATGTAATGATGTAAAAATAAGATAGTATAGTATAGACTATACTAAATAGCCTATTAAACTAATGGCTAAATAGTATATTAAACTATATACTATATAGTATACTATACTATATAGTATATACTATATAGGTATATAGTATATACTTAAGTATAGTAATTACTATAATATACTATATACATTTAAGTAATACTATGTAAGTTATTCTTTGATTGAATTACGATAGGTGTGTAAATAATTAGTTAAATAATGCATCATATAATTTCGATAGTAGGTTATTAGTATTTATTATATTTATATTATATAATAATTCAGGTAAATCGTAAAAACCAAGATGATTTACTCGTTCAAAACATAACCAAAATAACTACACTTCAAATGATCGTGCTTGGATGACTGGCGATATCTTTAAGACATGGCTGTTGTATTTTTATTGAAAATGTACTTTAAAGAAATGTCTTCGTTAACGACACGTAGCTAGGAGCACGTAGCTCCACATAGACAACTGCAGTTATATCAGTATATCGTTATAGACAGCTGGACATGTCCAGCACATGTCCTTGTGGATAGTCTAACAAACACAACGATTTACTTTCTTCCACCAGGAACAACATCTAAAATACAACCGATGGATATGGGAGTCATAGCAACTGTTAAGTATTATTATAGAACAGAAATTATACGGTACCGTTGCTACAGTTGATAACTCCATACCGACAGATATTTATGTTTTAACAGCATATAGGAATTTATATATGACCATATTATTAAGACTTGGAAAAATGTAAAAATGTCAACTATTATAAATTGTTTAAAAAATGAAGAATGTTTACATAATAATTGTTAACAATCATAATTATGAATCAATTATCATTAATGAACCAGACGATTGTACAATTATATAGGATACTAGTGATATTGCAAATTGTGATGATTTCGAATTACATAAATTAATATCTATTTATAACAAGGCATAAACCCTATTTATAATATAACAAATATGAAATATCTAAAAAGTAGGGTTCACTCTAGCCTACATGGTTCACTCAGGTACGATATACATTGTATATTGTATAACCAAGGATGAAAGTAATGATGATAACGAATATAACAATCTTTCATTTTAATTTTACTTCAGATGCACGAATACATACATTTTTGCACTTATATCTACTTTCTTAATACTAAAAAGTCTTCAAACTTTACATATGTTTGATACTTGTTGAAGGTTGTTATTGATTTATTATTAGTTCTTTCATTTTATTTTATATTTGAAATATTTTTATATTTTAATATAACATATTGTATTTAATTTTTTTTCTTTATTTTTATTATCATTATTTTGTTTACTAAATCATCACTCTCTGATAAGTTTAATGCTTTTTCTTAAAGCTGTTTTTAATATCATACACATAAATAAAATTGCATATACCTACAAATAATTGAAAATTAAGATATACTTATTATAATATTTCTACTATGCATTGAGAGTTTGTTATTAAACTTTTAAAACTAATTGCACTAGATTTTTATTCAACAAGTATACTTGATCTAATTATTATTTGTGATGAATCGCCAATTGATTTTATTACATTGTAATGTCTGATCATCATGTTTCCAATAGTTTGTGGATTATATAAAGTTTCTATTTTGTTATAATATTTTGAAACATATATAGATATCTAGGACATAACACATATGTATACATTAATTATCATTATCTTTTATAAACATCTACTAAAATTAAGTGAAATGTATGTTTGTTGCAATATTGCATATGCATCCTACCTATAATGTATTCTCCATTTAAATAGACTGTATACATTGTGATTCACAATTCGACTTGTGGCTTATCTTTGGTTTCAACACATTTTATGATAAACTAATGTTATGTATTGATATCTATAATATATATTATATATTTATTATATATTTATTATTATATACCTAATAATATTGTCATTTATTATGTGTTGTACTGTCTTTATTATTCCAGTTTGTATCGTTGGTGATGTGGATTAGTATTTAGCATTAAAGATGTCCTTTTAACTATTTTTTAGAACTTGAGAACGAATTCGTATCTATTTCGTTAGCATATTTTAAAATCCTACTTTTGATCATCACCTAAGTGGCAAGAAATATCTAAACAACTTATTTAATCTATGGGGCCTGACGATAAGGGCGATCATAGAATATTGAAAATTAACAGATTAACATTGGACTATGTTTTTCTTAATAAATATACCCTTAAAATGAAGCACACAAATTTTTATTTTTTTTTATTAATCTAAGGTCACACGACAGCCTCGTGAAGTTTAACATGTAGTTAGATACACATTTTGCTATATATAAAATAAATTATAAAAAAATAAGTATTTTAAACCTTTGTAATGAATAATTTGTTATCAAATTTTAACACACTATTTATTTTATAATAATGGAATAGAAAATATAAAAAATAGAATTAAAAATAAAGTTTCCTGGAAATTTCTTGGAATTTTCATAGTGTGTTTTGTTGTAAAAAATGACTCAAAAAAATTGATAGTATGTCGTGTCGTAAAAAATTACTTAATAAAAATGGAAGTATACATATATTCTTAGAATTTCAATAGCTATAAAATGCAATGTGTCCACAACAAATTATTCTATGATCACCTTACCTGACGATCATCAGTAGGGTCTTACCCCACCCGATCCTGTGGATACGGAGACGTCAACACGTGTTTATTGTGAACTTCTATAGGTAGACATTGGGTAGACATTGGGTAGACATTGGGGATACGTTGTGTGCAACATTACACATTCAATGTAGGTACCTAATTATATATATATATATATATATATATATATATATATATATATATATATATATATATATATATTGTATGTATTGTATGTATTACCTAAATATTCTTTAGACTGAAATGAAAGGGGGCCCCTATCACATGCATTACACTCTGCCATATAACAGTATGATTTGTGTAGCAGTACAGTTTGTCAGATGGTCAGGTAGTCTGTATTTCCATCTGTCAAAATGCCATGTTAACAAAAACGAGATGCTTCACGATATCACCATAGGACATAAGGAATATATATCATATATAGGGGCGCTGGAACGATTTTATATGTAGGGGGGACCAACCAACCAATCAAAATGAATGTTGTGGTAAAAGTGGGGGGATCAATACATAGGAGGTCCCCCTAGATTTTAAAGTGGGAGGGACATATCCCCCCGCTGTTGAAGCGCCCCTAATCATATATCATATAAATATATAGATATATTTAAATCGAAGTATAAAGTAATAGTAGGTATTAATCATTACTTAATCATTAACTCGTATCCGTAATTAGATAAACCAACAACTAAAAGAGATTCTTTACGATATGTCCGCTATGACCATAGAAATAAGGAATATAGGCATTATATATATCATATCAATATATAGGCATATATGGTAGTGATACTATATAGCCTACATTGGCTTAATTAGTCATAATTAATTATGTTAATTACCGCGGTATACGACCATTGACTTGTATATATAGGGATTCCAAATACATAGGGGCGCTGCAACAAGGTGGGACGGGGGGATATGTCCCCCACTTTAAAATTTAGGGGGACCTAATATGTATTGGTCCCCCCCACTTTTACCACAACATTTATTTTGAATGGTTGGTCCCCCCCTACATACAAAATCGTTCCTACGCCCCTACCAATACACGTAAATATATACGCGCAATATATGTGTACAGCAATAGCTACTGTAGTAGAACTCGCTATGCACGGAGTACATTGTACGCGAAATCGCGATGAAACGGTCATATTGAAAATGGTCAGTTTAACTGCCATTAAAACGAACTAATAAAATAGGGGCGTGGCTAACGTCGAATGCTCGCGGCGCGCGTGAGCGGGAATTGCGGGCGTCCGAATGCTCGCCATTTACTCTGCTATAGCTGCCATCTCACTATTATATCCCGATATAGCTGTACTTATGAATTAAAAGTAAGTGCCTATATATTATTATATATTATTATTTATCTTCCGTATAGCTGGGGTTTACTTAGAACGTACCTCACTCTTATCGGGCGAATGACCTGATATGTCCTGGTGACATCGGCATCGATACAGCGATTGCGCGTCGGTCATTATTCCGTGAAAAAGTGTATATATTTTCGAAACATATCAATTTAATTTGAATTTGTTTGTATTTAAAATATATAATTAGTAAAGTTATTAGATGTCTTTATATATATATATTAATATCATATTGGATACATATCATAATATATATAATATATATATATATATATCATACTAAAGCCACTTGGTTATACGAACGTTAGGTTTTATAATGTGTACTAATTCGAGGACACAACCTAAGTGTCGCAAGTAATCGCTCATTATGAGCCTAATGAAATCACTCATCAGGAGATTGACGTAATCACTCCTGTTATATAATTAATAAATAGTGATGTAATATGGCAATACATTTACATCCAATAGATATTAAGCTTATAAGGTTAAAACATTATAGTTTATGTACATATCTATATACAAATTTGTAAATATATTCAATTGTTTTAGTTTATCGTTTACACATAATAGCCCACAACTGAGGATATGTGCTTGCTATATGTCCTTATTTAAAAATACCATATACATTATATTGCATGAGTACATGCATTTTCTGAATTAAATAATCCAATAGCCCATACACCGCTCTTTAACTATACACATAGTATACATTATACTGTATAATACACAATTGACACTTTCTATATTAATATGTGTATTAATATTACAATTTTAATATTTATAGTATATAGTATATAGTATATTACTATATTAATTTTAATATTTATAGTATATAGTATATTACCATTATATATTTTTATATTTTTTATATTTTTTTGTAATAAATACACAATAGGAATAATATTTGTGACATTAAGGTGCATTGATAGATAATTATATATATAAAGAGCATAGTTTTTCATACCAGCCTATTGTTATTACCATTATATATATATATACAAATATTCAGTAAAAATAAATTCATTCATTCATTCATTCATATATATTTCTATTCTATTCTATTCTATATTTTATATATATATATATATATATATATATATATATATATATTTATATATATGTATATACTCATATACATATACATACACATATACATGTATATATTTAATATAAATATGTGTATGAAAGTATATTTGTGCACTTATAAATATCACTACACCTGATAATGAATTCTTTTGAACATATAACCACTGCAGTGGTATGCACTACCATGGTATAGAGTCTATAGACTATAGACAGTCATGTTATTTAAGGACATCTATTTAAAGTTATGTTCTTATTTGTATCAATATCCTTGATGATAATACACGGATTAATCATCATCCTACTATTCAATACATTATATTTCATTATATTATGAATTAAATTATTCGATTAGGTAATATATCTAATTTATATACTGTAATATAAGTACATCCATGTTTACTATGCATTGTTTAGCTGTTCATAATGAATATTGGCTCATGTTTTAGTTGTTCGTAACGTACGAATCGTATGTGTGTTTTGGGGATGAGTCATAAGAAGATAACTAATCACTTCTCAATATCTCACTGTTAATTGCCTGTGTGTCTCAGTTGGCTAAGGCATCAGATACACAATTAGTAGAACGAAGGTTCGATCCCCGTCGATCCCTCATCCGCACCATTAAAATAAATCTTAAAATAATATATTTATGAATCAACGCCTATAATAGATGAAGAATCACAAATGAAAATAGAATATAAATAATATAAGCAATACGTTAACAAAATAGTTGAATTAACTCTTATATCATACCATAATTTAAAATATCAATCTAATAAGAATAACAATACATGTAATTATATATATATATACATATACATATAATTCTTTCAATGAAAAATTGGCCAAGATAAATGAATAATTAAATACGAATCATACACAAATATAACCTATAATTATGTTAATTATTGATTTTGATGTAAAGTTAATTTAAAATTCCAAAAATATTTCTAATGAGGTTAATTATTTTTATTGATTCTATAAATAGATTAAACTCAAATTTTCAATCAACTAATAATCCAAGTAATATTTTCAAACTTATAAAAAATAATAAAAGTAAAATATTCCTAAAACGAATAACATTAAATTAAATTAATAATATTATAAAATATAAGGTACCACAATAATATTTTGATATAGATACTATAAACATGAATATAATATCATGAATATAAAATATCTAAAAGATATATTCTTAAACCATTACTTTAAATATTTAATATGAAGTTAATTCAAAGAAAGTTTACTTAAGCATGTAATTTACTTTAATAAATCCAACATATAAGAAAGAAGAAAATTATTTATTTTTGAATTATATACCAATATTATACTTCCTCACATATTACAAATGTTTGAAAACATTATTTACTATAGCTTAAAATCATTTTTATCTAAATAGAAATTTGGTATCAAAATAATAAAAAAATGTAAAAAAATGAAGATAATTTGTATCTAATTTGTGATATATCTAAATTCGTATACAGTAAATAACGTAATGTTAGGTAAAAAGAATGAATTATATGGTATTAGAGGTATTGCATTAAAATTGATACAAAATGATCTAAAAAATATAATTACAAATTACAAAAATAAACAACATAAACGTGTATTCAAGAATTAAACATATGAGGAGTACCTCAAGTTTCTGCACTGGACGATCTCTTATTTTTTATTTACATTATGAATGAGATATGGGAATGCAATATTTTCAGCCAACTCTTAATAAGTTATATTATTTGCGTTAGTCTATTTATAGACTTTAAAGAAGAAATTAAATAATTATTTATTTTACTCATATGGATTCTATCAATACATAATTTTCTATTCTATATTAAAATATATTATTATATAATTATATTAATATATAATGTTATCATGTAATTTGATATATTATTTCATTATTATATTAATAAATATAATATAATAGTAATATATCATTAATATAATATATAATCAGTCCGAATATGATATCATATAATTTAACTATAAATTAGGAGTTTATAAAATAGGAATACTATATAAATAATATTATTAAATTGCTATATACATATTTTAATTTATTTATAGATATAAATATATACGCATAATTCGAATAAAGTAAATATCATTCTATATATTTAATTTATAAATATTCTTTCTAACACTTTCACTAATTTTATCTATTCATTGAAACTTACATTTATCACCAGACTAAATATGCTGTTGATAAAACACTGCAAACTATTACTATGGAAGAACTATCTGCTCCTGTCGCGGAAGCCCGTTAGTAGTCGAACGCTATCAGCGAGCATTAATGTAAAGCCTAAAGCTGGGGCCAAACTTGCGAATATTAACTCGTAAAACCTCTTTTAAGAATATTCGCAAACATCCTACCCATTTTCTCTTTAAAAATACCGATTATTATTCGCAAATAGTTATAAATATTTAGAAATGTGGCCTCAGCATTAAATACTGGAATTAATTCCAAATTATCGCGCAATTAATCGTTGTGTATAGAAGTTTATATTTATGTATACTCCAGTAGAGATATAGATCGCAAATATAAAGTAGGTCACTAGAGTAAAGAAAAATAGCATTATCTTTTATCTGAGTAGTTCACTAGGTTAATATGTTACTATATTAATATATCACCAAGATAATAGGTTAGTATGTTAATAGGTCACTATGTCAATATATCACTGGGTTAATATTTCAATTGGATATTAGGTTAGCAAGTTAATAGTTCACTAGGGTAATAGGTCACTATGTTAATATTGTACTAGGTTAATAGATCATATGGGTAAAAGGTCACTAGGTAAATATATCACTAAGATAATAGGTTAGTATGTTAATAGGTCACTATACAACTAGGTTAATAGGTCACTAGGTTATTAGGTCACTAATTTAATAGGTCAATAGTTTAATAGGTAACTAGGTTAATATGTCATCAGGATAATAGGTTAGTAAGTTAATGTATCACTAGGGTAATATGTGTCATAAAGTCACTGAATTAATATGTAACTAGTGTAATAGGTCACAAGGGATAATATCTCTAACGTTGCACAGATTCATCTGACTATTATGATATTACTACCATTGGCGCTGTTCCTGATGTTGGTGTGGGTGAAGCTGCAGGGATTCCTGTCTCATGAACCGGAATGTTTGTATACGCTTAGTGTTGGCGAGCCAGTATCTGCGTCAGGTATTATTAGTGTTACTTCTATTGTTAGTGTCATTGTCGTCGTGAATAGTCGATCGGGCTGATAGTTTACGCAAACTATCGGTGAATCAAAATGTGCGATAATAGATGTTGCGACTAACCGTGGTCGTGGCTCATGTTTTACTAACGTATTACGGGGACTTGAAATACATTTATATTAAGTCATATTTGTCGTTATTATTCGATTCATATCATAAATATTACAGTTTCAAAGTTGTATATATGTACTCCGTAGTCATGTTTTAAAGGTTATATTTCATATGATTATTTAATAATAAAAATTGATACTTTGAAAAATAAATATCTGTCTATTTATCTCATGCCAGGTGTGTAAATAAAATGTTGATGAAATATAAACCACCGATGATACGCTACCCATATCTATAGTATCATACTTAACAAACTATACATTAAAACCATCTCAGAGTATAACATTGACAGTCATCTCTTGTCTAGTCATAGAGTAGATGCATACTACGCACGAGTGAACGTGTATGTTAAAGGTCGTATAACTAAGTCACCACGTCTGTTATAGGTCACTATGAAGCAAAACCTCTACCTTCCGCTGGGTCGCTACCATTCCTTCAAGGTCTAATCTGTACGGCGCCCAACTCCTGCTTCCATCACGAAACCGACTCGGAAAAGAGAAAAGTTCAATTCACAAATTCCTTGTTCGTTTCAATGTCGTGTATATACATGTAAATATATAATATCATATCATAATATATGATACCATAATTAACAGTAAACAATATCACATATAATATAAAATATCATACCATAATTATAATATATCATATCATAATATATAATATCATATTATAATATATAATATCATATCATAATATATTACGTATATATAGTTATATATACAATATCATGTAATAATATATAATAGCATATCATAATAAACAATATTATATCATAATATACAATATCATGTCATAATATATAATATCATGTCATAATATATAATATCATATCATATTATACAATATCATATCATAATATACAATATCATATCATAATATACAATATCATATCATAATATACAATATCATCATAATATATAATATCATACAATAAACAATATCATATCATAATAAACAATAGAATATCATAATATACAATAGGCCCTTGTATATTGATATTATCAATAGCATATCACACAATATACAATATCATATCATATATAATAATATACAAGTGGTTATTGTTTCGATAAACTTTTGCTCTATACCTGCTAGTTAAACTTAAATCTAAAAATAATAACACATTATAATATAGTACCGAGGTATACGATACGCTATCACCTTACATAACATTACATAATAGGCGCTCGTGTGAACAATAGCCGCAGAGGCTTAACTATTACCACTACTACTATCGTAACACCCCTAATCACTATCGCATCGCTTCGCTAATCACGCCTCGGTTGCGTTCAGACTGTACCGCACGATAAAGGAGGCGTCCGACTTCGTGAACAACGGCACCGACCTCGAAGCCATCGAGAGCCTCCTCTACGACATCGATACGCTGCGACTCATCACCGACGCCGGATTGCTGGCCAAACATAACTGTTCGTAGTCGCGTAATAATGTAGGTCATAGTACGCGTCGTAGTCGTCTAGTCGTAGCTGTGTGTGACTGAGAATATACTCGGTCACTAGATACATACTGTTACGCATTGAATGATAGTTAAGATGAATATATACTTGTTAATATCACTACATATATATATATATATATATACGATATACATAAGAGCTCTATTGTTATTAGTTACACTCTCACTATACTAGCTACAGTAACCACATGACTTTGAGTAGCCTAATTACTAAGCTCTGAATGGCTGTGAATTGTTATAGCTTAGTGTTTCAATGTATCATTAGTATACCTGTATTACATATGTTATAACCTATTACAGAGTACATCAATACAAGCTATATATGTAATGATTATAAATATAATAACAACATTTCCATAATTAATCTACATAGTATTATTCCTGTATTGATTAATTAGAGTAATTTTATATAATTGTTCTTATCAAATTTATTACTATAAAAATATTTAATTTTGATGACAGGTATCCAAAGTATCTAAATACACACTATGTATACATATACACGGTATCATTATTACATAAGTTAATATCATAGTTTTCATATACTCAGTATTATAATATATATATATATCAAGTATTATCAAATATATACCTACTATTGAGTAATATCAGTAAAAGTTTAGCATATGGGATCTTGTAATGGCCTTAATTTTATTCACGGTGAATTTTTATTTGTGATTGACAGATAGAATTTTGTTTAATTTAAATTTCGGTGTGGTTTTATCGTTTATATTATTCTAAATAAAATAAATTGTAAAAACGTTCAATCAATAATGACGCTTAAATATTATTAATATATTCCATTATGAAATGTTTCATACAATAACAATTTGGTATATATATAAGTTCGTGAAATTTTATATTATAATAAGCTTAATTATCTTACATTTTGTTCCTTTAAAATAATAGTCATTATTTATGCAGATATTATATTTTTAATTATTATTTAATAAAAAAATGTTATATCTTTATATAAAAACTATAGTATAAATAAGGACACATAGTCTACTAACGTATATTTTGAGAAATGTTTATTTTAAGCATGGGTAATTTTATCATATTTTTAAATTATTGATATCAATATAATTATATTAAAATTATAATATAATTTTATTTTTCAATTGATATCATATTTCAATTCAAACCGAATTTATAAAAAAATTCATATGTTTTATAAAATATCTATATAGAAATACAAACTAAAAAATATAAATGTATTTTATTTACAATTAAATACATATCTCTGATATCTTTGATTTAATGATTGAAATATTCAAATATATTGAAATATACCATTGAAAAGTAACTATATCTTAGTATGAAAAGTTATCATTGCAAAATAGTTAGCAGATATCCTTGGTATAAGTATAAATTTAATTTAATCAGTCATAATAATAACTTTACGGTAAAAAAGTAAAAATGATATAATTTATAATATCATATCATAATTTATATATGTATTACTTGTATTTTTGCTGTAGTAAACCATTATTATAACCATAGATACAAGATTTCATGTGTAACAATTTAATATCCGAATTTAATATGAATCTATTTAGAATTATGATACCTCTACTATATGAATAAATCAAATACGTTAACATGTCAACAGGTGATTTAGACTTAGGAAATCTATTGGTGAACACAAGCGCTATAGGAAATTATCTGATTAGACATAACGTGACGCTCGATAGTCTAGAAAAACTAAAAACTATGAAGAATTTCACCTTATCATTGTTCCAGGTTTTGTTTCGTTTGCGCGATCGTCGATTATATTTATTTATTGTTAATTTCACTCGTCGGCCAATGAGTAAAATCAATGTATTACCTATGTAATATTTCTTTTTACCTAATTTTATTATTTTTATTTCTATATAGTAAACTTTTGAGAAATCAAATATAATTTATTTAAATTTTTAAACCATCATCATCATCATCACCACTATCATCATCATATGTTGTCTATTTCAATGAATAATGCATAACGATCAGATGATGCAACTGATGCAGGTCTACGAAAAGGCTAAATACGCGAACAATGTACCCGAATATCTGTTGATACGTGTTTTCTGCAGGAAATTCTTCAACCCTTTGGTATGTTCATCAATATTCATTTAGTTTATTAGTTAAATTATATATATATATATATATATATAGTTTATAGCGCATATATAATAAATATTTTATGATTTTGTACAATCGCGTATATCCTAATTATTACACAATTTAATGTTAGATAATTATTGAATTAATGTATAGTTATAGTTAGTTTATAAGTAGATAGTTATTTTGCACATTAACAATAATTTTATTTTTAAATATATGGTCTCTATTGAATATAAGGCCCCTGTTTATTTTTTTTACGATTTATGAGGTCAACTTTAAAATAATTATTTCGACAATTCACACACTAGTAAACATGATAAACTAATATTAATAATGAAAATGAGGTATTTATTATCAGATATATATAAATTAAATATTATTATAATTTTAAATTATATAGCAATACATTTAATATATTTTAAATTTGACCTTAGAAATCATAATAAAGAATGTGGGCCATATCCAATATTCTCAAAATATATAATGTATATAAATTGACTTTACGAATTACTATTATTAATATAATAAATTATAATATAAAAAATAATTGTTAACAAAATGAAATATATTATAAATTACATGCATTAATACTTTATAAATAGAATATTGAGGTAAATTATGTATTAATGTATATATTATTAAATCATAGTACAATGATTAGTGTTGTCTACTATATTATATAGTGATATTTTGTGGTTATGAATACATTACTAAACATATACTGTAGTTTTGAATAATCATTGTGCACCATCTATAATTCTAGGTTATAAACAGTGAGTGAATCTGTCAACAAAGTATATAGCTTAATGAATGATAAAGTCTAGTATAAAAGGTAGTGTTGTAAATAAATGAGCAGACATTAGATTATTTAAATCTATACCTGTACATAATAACGATTAATCTAGGGTGGCATTATATAAAGGGTGTGGAAGTATATCCTATGTGCACTATATACATGTATGTATATATATATATATATATATATATATATATATATATATATATATATATATATATATATATTATATATATATATGTATTCATACATATTAATTTATATATATGTGTAAATAATCTTCTCCTATATTTCTTAGAATCCATTCGCTCAAGGAGAATCGTTCTTCGCGATCCCTAACGATATATTCTTACAATCCGCTATCTCGGACATGTGTTCCAATATTAGAGAGGTAGGAGTCGTCTCCAAGAAATCTTTGATCGGATTGAAGATTTTAGAACAAGTTATACGATCTTTACTTTATATTTATTAACCTCTTTAAATCTAATTATTAGTCACTTATTATATTTATTGATTTATTTATTGTTTTAATTTTATCTAATTTTTCATATATATATATATATTATTAATTATATTTATATAATTATTTATTAAGTACAAATAATTTACATCAAATAGAAAATATAGTACAGTATTAAAATATATAAATTTTCTAATACTTACTTATTTCATGCTAATTAAATAAAATATAATAACTAATAATTTCTCTGTAAATGTAATAGCCCATTAAACCATTAAAGTGATTAGCAATATAAAATAAGCACTTATATTATAGAATTTTTTTGGAAGATTATCTAACGAATTTGAATTAAAAATATGATACTATTTTATCATTAAACCACTAATCTTATTAGATTATCTATTTATATGATATAGTGAACTATCGCTAACTCAGACTTTTTACAAATTCTATAGAATTTGGTAAAAACTATAGTTTGGTTTTGTACTTATGTAAATAAATGTAAGAATAATTCGAAATATTTGATATATCACACATTTTCTCAGTTCCTTGAGTATGAATAAGTAGGAGTTGACTGTATATATATTTATATATATATTTATATATGAAATTTAATTGCATTTATAATAATAATACACCATGCATATTATGTAACTTTTATATAACAGTTATATAACTTTCTTACTACAGGTAAATAATTGTTCGATGAAAATTTCTGGGAGGCAAATAAAGACCACGATGAAATCTATGCAAATTATCAACAATGCTCTGGCGAAGGTTACTTAACTTTTAGTTACGGTCACCCTTAATAAAGAGCTCTATGAAATGTACGTGGAATTAATTCATTATTTTATTAAATATAATAATACGACATGTTAAAACTATCTACTAAATGTCGATCTAACGCTCCCTCTTCCGATGGAACGTGTGCAGGTTCAACTTTTCGCCGACACCCTATTGGCTGCTCAGAATTTAACGATTTCAGAACGAAATAACGACACCAAGGTTTCATTTCTACACGCGACGATATAATAATTTCATCTATTTCCAAAGCTAACATACGAGTAATCTACGTAATTATATTCAGCCCGTTGCTAATCTGGATGAACGGTATAGATGTTGTCTTGATGTGTACGTAGTTTTATTGTCTGTGGTAGCGTGAATTGTGATGGTTTCATGAGTTTCTATCATAATAATCTTTTATATATTATGTATTTTTCGAAAGCTGTGCGATTTTGTGACTGTCGACGCAATTTTAATGTATTATGTTTTCATTTAAATGTATAATATTTCTATTAATCTTTCCTAAATATAGTCTAAATGTGAATGTTTAGGTGTCTTAATAATGTGTTGCGATTGTTAATTAAATATTGATTTTATTCATCGCTTGAATAGAATTTTTTAAGTTTCGGGAAACTAATTTCTAAACTGTTCTGCGATTACGAGAATCCTGCTAGCTTCGAAATACCCAATCTTAGAGGATCTCTGTACGACATCATTCATCAATCGGTAAATACTAAATATTAAGTATATTCATATTTATGATATAAATTTTAATTTTTTCAAATACCAACATACATTATATTTCTATATTTAATATATATATATATATATTGGATATTATTAAGTTCTGGGGTACCATTGTAGTGTTTACATGTACAAATTAGTCTACTAAAAGATAATAAATGTTATCAATCAAATAATTACACAATTTTGTTTATTATTAAGATAATATTCATATCTATAAAAGCTATTAGCTTAACAATCGAAAGTATAAGACAATGAAATGAGAACTTAAAATTTGTTTCCTATTATATTTATAAATTTTTTTTTTTATGTAGTTTCTAATAAAGTCACATCTATAAATTTGATTTATATTTTGTATTCTAATAATTAGTAATATAATATAATATAAAATCTTAGTAATATATTATGTATACATGCTGGTTAAATATATAAACATGTATACACGCATGGTAAATTATAAAGATTTACCAATGGGTTCAAAAGTTTTCATCTACTAAAAAAATGATAAGAATGTTTCTCAAATATATCTTCTACATTTTTACTTTTCTGGGTAATAAAAAAAATGATCACTGTTTATTATTAAAAGTACATGACAATATATAATTAGATAACAATATTTTCTCTACTAATACTAAATATGTAAATTATAATATATTAGATTAAATGTTAGTGGTAAATGTATTATATTTATAGATATGAATATAAACATACTAATATTACTGTTTATAATAATATTATCTCTAGGTAGGTACAAATGTATATTTGATGAATTGTAGTTACTTATCTCAACATATTATATATTATATTAAAGATAATTAATTAAATATTAATATTTTAATAATTTATTTTTGTTAAATAATACCCTTACACTTAAATAATCTATATAGTATTATGTTAATAATACTATATATATATATATATATATATATATATATATATATATATATTATTCATCATTAACAATTAGACGGACGGCAACCCTGATGAATACACATATGACAATTCCACTAGTTAGTATTGAACTGTCAATAGTTACTTTAATGTATTATTATCTGAAGTTACTTTAAAGTATAACAAGATTTAATGTTCACAAAATAATCATCTGTATAATTCTGTAAGATAAGTTGGTATATTACTATTCACTTTAATGATTTATTTACATTTAATATATATCTACATATAAATTTATAAATAATAATATATATTTACATATAATAATACACTGTTTATTATATTTTTCAGTACAATTATTATTTATTATATTCCACTTAATTAGTATGAAATAAGAAATTATTAGAAAATTTATATATTTAAATAGCGAACTATCTTTTCCTAGGTTTAAAACGTGAACATAGTTTTTACGTATTTATCGACGATTATTTATATTTAATAAAGAATTTAAAATGATATAAATCTCTGCGTACACGAGTCTTCATTCGCAGCTCTGTTCTGCAATGAGCTGTTCTCGGAGTTGCAGCTCTCTCGTCTCGGCAGGATTATCTGGAGACAAATAAAGCCGATGATAAGAGGAGTGATCACGTACGCCCCCGAGTCAGACTTCGTTCACGATATCATTAAAAGTGTTCGTAGCCACTATTACTATAGAAATATATATACATATATATGCAATACCATAAGAGTGGCTTAGAAGGGATATTAGAGCCATATGGTTATAAGTTTAAAACTATATCTAAGTTCCTGGATGAAAGGACTCCACCAACATAAACATAACAATAACAACATTATATATATATATATACATTTCTTCATTAATTTGGAATATATGTATTTTAATGAATAAATAACATATTATACTTTCATTAATAAATACACTAATATGCATATTAATAAGACACTATAAAGTAGAAATATAAAATATAGTTGAATTAGGTGGTTTAATTATACAGTAGCCATCTTATTGTTAAATCACTTTGTAAATAAACATTTAATTTATATTTTCACTCTAAAAGGCTAATTCGTCGTTCGTGAACATCTATGAATTACGAAATATTGCATCGAGTTGGTTGCGATTTTCTCCAAAGATAATACGCTTCATAAATACGGACGCGAATATTATCAATATTAAGGTTTTGTATTTACATTTTTATATGAGCCAACATTGTATTAATATATATTCAAGCCATATTAATACAAATCTATTCTAGTGTTTCATTATCATTAGTTATTTATGATTATCAGGAATAGAGTCATAATATAAATATACTTATATTTTCAAAAATACCCAAATAACATTAACTATATAATATTTTTAAACTATGGAAATTATATTAAGATTTATCATAGGATTTAAGTAGTGGAATCTTCAAAACATTATAAATTATGTAAACAAAATTTCGAGATATAAGCATCTTAAGTTTTATGTGTAATAAATATTACATAATAAGGTGTATTATATTCTGTAGAGGAGTATGTTTATAATGCATAAATATAGCATTTATAGTTACTTTTGAATGACATATTTTAGAGATAATGAATTATATTTAAATATTTTAAAGTAAAATAGTTGATACAAAATTAAAATGAACACTATACCCCTTTAAAGGTTACAAGTTGTAACTTACAACATTCTATCAGTCAAAATAACTCCACTTTTTGAGTGATCGTAATAAATATATATAAATTATTATTCAATATCTCTGAATTGTTACAGAATTATCTCACTTTTAATACCTTTGTAAAATAAATATTTTATATTTAATGAATATAAATACATCAATCTCCACTAAAAACACCTTTTGTACTATGAAATATAAACTACTCAGTGCTATATTTTTTAAAGATTAATAACATAATTAATGTCATAATGGTGTTGCATAAAAGATTCTTTTTATGATTATATAAAAATAAGAATCATAGATGATATATGTTTTTAAATTATTGAAATCAGTAATTAATTATTATATACATAAGTTATAAAACATTATAAATAAATTTATAAAATTGAGGATGTTAGTTTAACACAATGCATAATTAATTTTATAATGGTGTCTAATAAAAAATGATTTTTATTATATTTCTAGGAAAATTATATTGCTAATTTTTTAACAAATAATAAATAACATAAAGAGTAATATAAAACAACTTTTTATAAATTTTCATAAATGTTGTCATATAAATAATGATGCACTCCCTAATTATTCAAGTATAAATTTCTAATTAAAACATATTTAATAGTGAATATATTATAAATATTATAATCCATTGTAAATTCAACATTCACTAATTATTACATAGAATAACATTGAAATTCTTTCGCTGATGATGAATTCTACGAGGATGCGGACTTTGAACGCATTCTTGTCACCGAATATCAATGAGAGCCAATCGAACGACTGGAAATCGAAGATAGATCAAATCGATTCGATCATGCAACAATTTATTAATTACATGGATGTTAGTTATATATCATTATCATTATATAACAATAGAAAAGTGACAATTTTGGAACTATTTAAAAGAGTTAAGGGGGGATTCAAGTATTTATAATAGAAAATTTATAAAATAGTTTTGTACATGTATAATATATGATATTTCAAAATATTATAGGTTAAAAACATATATAAAGTATAAAAAGCGTAATTTAAAATATTTGTTGATCATATTTTTTACTTTTTTTAAAATACTAATATTTTCAAAAAATAATATTCTCATCATGTACAATTTTTTTAGAATAATTAACATAATATATCTTACTTTTATGCAATTTAAATTATGTGAAAATTTTAATTATTTCGTGAGGTTTCGAATTTTCAACAACAAAAAATGTCCTATCTAATTAAATTGAAATTTAAAGACCTGAATCTCCCCTTAAGAAGTGAATATTTTATTTAAATTCGTTTTATTATAGAAAAAAAACATCTAATAAATTATTTGTATTATTATTATTATTATTATATGTGTATATTGTATAGAGATGTAGCGAACACCATTAAATAATACTGACATCGTTGACCCGTAAACGTGATATTCCAGTGCATCAATTTTAATAAATTCGTGCCGTACGATAACGAAGAAGATTTAGTGAAAGCGAGCATGCTGCTGGTAGAGAGGAATGAACTGTGGGCAGGTAAGTTCTGTGCGTGTGTATGTCTGTAGGCTAGCCAGCATATTTCTCTCACTCTCGCAGGTTTAATTTTCAACGTAAGCGAACGAGCGGATGAGAGCCGCATCACTTTCGTCGAGTACAAGATAAGATTCGACGCCGATCACGTGGTTTCCACTCACAACAACAAAGTGAAAGACACGTACGTGTACCTTAGTCGCTGAATGCATTTAAATTTAACTTTTAAGATCGTAATAAATATTTCGTCCCTTTGATATCATAGTAATATTTAATCTTCTGCGTTATTAAACTGTATAATTATATTTAAATTCTTGATATTTGCTTCTTATACTATTAATAATAAAATTTCTGCATATTTAAATAAAATTATATGGTAACTTTTTACATATGTGAATATAAGTAAGTTAAGGGAGTTATCATATTAAAATTTGATTATTTATTAATGGCATTAAATATTAAATCTGATCTATAAACGTTATAAATATATACATTTAAAAATGTTAAAAGTATTAACTATTAACATTAATAGTTTTTCAATTTACGATTTAGTAATATAATGATATGTTTATTGTTTCACAATTCATGCGGTTGCCTTCATAAACAGAACGTGGAAACCCGGACCTCAGTCTTCGCTCAGAGAACTTAAGTATATCCAGTACGGTTTCGTATACCTTCAGGTTTGTTACTAACTCCTACTGCTTCCTATCTCTTTCCCATATTGTTTTCTCTCTATATCTATTTATCTGAAACTCTATCCCTATTTCTATCTCCCTCTCTCTATATCTCTATTTATATCTCACTCGACCTCTCTCTATATCTCCGTCACACTCTCTCTTTCACCAAATATATCTAATATGCTTATACCTGTATACTCTGGTATATTACATATTATATATTTCATATGAAATACCTGTGTAGCTCAGTTGGCTCAGTAGCCTCGTCCAGACTAATATAAATGGTATTAAAATAATATTTAGAAGTGAATTTATATAATTGTTTATAAAATAATGATCAGCTCTCGTTAAAACCATGGATGCCTTAACATGAGAGCGGCTTAGTAGTGACATTAGAGTCATATGGTTATAAGTGAAAACTTCATATAAGTTCCTGGATGTGATGAAAGGAATCCATCAAAATAAATTAACAATAACAATATTTTCTACTCACCAATTTTTCAACCTTCTATCTTTTTTATTAACTCTATCATCATACTCAGGACATTATCGATCACGGAATAATCCGGATACTAACCGGAAATCAAGAAAACATTGGCGTCAGTTTGCAACAGTTCCCCTACCCATGCTACATCAAGGATTAGTAAGTATTGAACAGTATGATATTATAAGTTGCAGCTTATTTCTAAGTGTATAACAGTTGTTTCACAATCTTTATTTAAACATTAAATAGTTCATTTTGTGTCTCTTTATCTTCATTTTCCATTCCTTTTGATGATAGGTAGATATCTCAATAAGTTCAGTGAACTTCTATATCTACCTGGATTTACTCTAGTTTATTATGAAGAAACAATCTGATTATTATTATTATTATTATAATAGCATTATTATTTCCTCTAATATATTTTTTTAAATTTGTTAAATTACTTAAATTTATTATTATTATTTTATTAGTATCTATATTTACAATTAATGTTTTATTTTAATCATTAAACTATTTAATAATAATAATAATAATAACTACATCTGCTGAGGCGTGAGATGTTCACTTCGTTTAGATGTATCACAGTATACACAACCTGATATATACAATAATATCAATATACTATAGGTATAGGTATTCGATTACACTAAATCTAAATATAAATTCATTTCGAATCAAATAACTTTTATAATAAATAGTAATATATATATATATATATGTATATATACATAATGTATTTCGTTGGTAGTTTCATTAGCATTGTGGCCAGTACGATTCCGTTGTTTTTCGCGATGTCGTGGATTCTCTTGGTGTCGATGATAGTGAAGAGCATCGTCATCGAGAAGGAGACTAGAACCAAGGAGGTCGTCAAGGTTACCATTATGACAGAGTGAACTCTGGTGACGGAGACACTAGTGGCGACCCCTCTGGGGAATTCATTCTCATAATCACCAAGCTTATTATAGTAGCGATACTTAATCAATTTTATAATTTCACATCAACATTAACACCAAGTGGTAACTTAATATGTTTTCGATGTTACCAAATTAATGATTAAACATATCGATGACAGGTAATGGGCATCACCGACGGTACATACATGTTGGCTTCTTTCATCACTTACTTCTTGATTATGTTCACCACAATTATATTCATCGTTATAATCCTCAAGGTAATTTAATAATAGTTTATGTATATATATATTATGTATTTCGTTAAATATATATATTTAAGTTTTTAAAATGTTAACACCTTTTATTAAATATATAACGATGTGATTTCGTTTTCAAGTTGGGAAAAGTGGTGCCTATGAGCAATCCGTTCTTAATCGCGATATTTCTGTGTTTCTATTGTTTGGCGACCATTTCTTTCTGCCATCTCATCAGGTTAACCATCATTCGTATTAACTTCGTCTATATCAATGTAAGCGATAAATTATTTTAGAACAATATTTGTTAGTGTCATACGTATATGATATATCGTATTTATTTATAAAACAATTTAGTAATATTTACAATTAATATTCTCGGAAGTGTTATTAGAGAAGGTTTTAAATAATAATAATAAAAATAATAATTATAATAATAATACTAATAATCATTAGAAAAATTATAATAATAATAACAATAACTAATCGGACCAAGATATCATAATAATAGTAATTAAATTGTTAGATTTTATGGTATTCAATTAGGTGAATATTATATAACATTACATAATCGCTACACAGTGCATTGTTCTTGCGTGCTAACCTGGCTTCTGTGTGTTCGGCGATCATCTACTTCTCGCTGTATCTGCCGTCATTCGTCCTTCAGACGTATCAGTCGACCTTGAGTGGCTTGTATCGGATCGCGTGTGTTCGTATCTTGTAAACTACGTTGCTAATTTGAAATACGTAATTATTTTTATATAAATAAATCAATCCGATTTATTATTTCATGTTGTATGAAATAATGGAGAAGTTAATAAACAAATGTATTTGTTTTTGCGAGAACTTCCCCAATCATCATATTCTAGATAAGTTATATTTCCATGAGTTAAAAAATATAAATATATATAATTAAAATGTAAGGAATAAAAATATGTATCAATAAGTCAAGTTTAAAAATAAATTATGTTAAGTTATATAACAAATCAAAGAACGAGTTGAATTCTGAATGCCAAATTATCAATGGAATAGAATAGCTACAAAAACTAAAAAAAACAATCTGAAAGATATAGTAAATAGTACCCGTAAAAAATAATAAAATTAGATAATCAATTGTTTAATTGATTTTCATATTTTGATAAAAGATGTTTTTTTAATATTTTTTGAAAGTTTTTTATATATATTTTTTAATTTATTTAGACATACACTATTCCAAGATGTAGGGCCTTTAAATGATAACTGATTACAGCTTGATTTTATAATATGTAATTTTAAATTAGGAAATGTATGTTTGTATAAATTGTTATATATCTATGAAATAATAATGATATTCTTATTGGGCATTTCTTTAAATGTAAATAGTGCATGAATAAAATATTTTTAAAAGTTATTAAATCTTTAAATTTTATTATATTAGAATATAAAAATAAATTGTTAGTATTAGTCGAAATAAAAATATTATTGGCAATTTTAAAGATATTTTTATTTACAATTCGAATAGCTTTTTTTTGTAGAGTTGAAATACATTGAAGGTTATTATTAAAATTATATTCCCACATTTCTAAACAATACATGATATGAGGCAAAAACCAAGGATTTGTAAAGTAGTTTTAAAATATATATTGGTAAATAGATTAGCTTTCTTAATATATTAATAACATATGATAACTTCAATTATATTTTTCTTATATGTTTTTAAAAATGTTAATTATTATCTAAATTAATTCCAAGAAAAGTATAACTAGATACTAAGCATATTTCAGTTGAATAATTACTATTAATAATATTTGCATCTTTATAAAGTAATACTTTTTTGTTATCAATATTTAATATTAATCCATATTAGTGAACCATTCATATAAATTTAAAATAACTAAATTTAAACTATTGTATAGAGTCTTATTACTAGGTTCACTAATGCTAACCGATGTATCGTCAGCAAAAAGTATGAGATTAAAATTAATATTTAAATTATGTGGGCCATATGAATATCATTAATATATAAAATAGAAAGTAAGGGACCAATAATGGGTCCCTGTACATTGATGTTATTTCTTTCAGAAAGTTTGTTATCTAATCTAGTTGATAACATTCGATCTTGCATATAGCTCTCAATTAACCGATTAGTAATGCCACTAAAACCATAATATTTTAACTATTTATTAAAATCTTATGATCTACAAGATCGAATACTTTTTTTTAGATCTAGAAATAATTAGGCTAATTTATTATTTATTTCTTAAGTTATATTCCATAAAATTATAGTGATTAGTGCATCCGAAGTTGAAGAATTTCTAATAATATATTGTTTGGAATATAATAAATTATGTTTGTCAATAAAATGTAGAAATCTATTAGCAATTATTTTCTCTAAAGTATTTGAAAATTGAGATAATAAGGCAATCAGTCTATAGTTATTCATAGCATCTAGTTTTCCTTTATTAAAAAGGGGGATTATTAGTAATAACTTATTACAGATATTTTCATTTTATCTAGAATAGTAGAGTCACAAATTATTAAGTTATAAATATAAGTAAGTTGATCTAAAAACAATTTTGATTATATTCATGTCAATGTTACTAATAAATAATGAAGATTTATATTTACAATCCCCAAAAGCAGTCAAAATATCATTAACAGATATAGGTGAAAAATAAAATTTTGAGGATTTTTTAAATATCTCGTGGGATGATCTATTTTCACTATTAAATATTGGCAAATACGCATCTTGTAGATCAGTAGATATTGAACTAAAAACTTATTGAATGCATTTTTTCTTTCACACTTACTAAATATATTATTACCATAAAAGATATTATCAGGAATTGTATTATATTTTTTATGATCAGTTAATTTCTAAATTTTAACCCACATATCTGAATCTAATTTTGATTTTATTATCATTTTCATATATACATGTACATTAGGGTGGCTCGTCAGTCATTAAATATGTTGCTTCAGTAAAAACTATAAACATATAATATATATAAATAGTAGTGTAACAACTAAAAATTGTGTTATACTCAATTGAGTTGTCAATTTGATGTTTAATAACATTTTATAGGAAAAATACTTGTTTATAATTAAATTTACTGCGCATGCGTAGCATTGATTTATCTTTAGTTTTACCTTGACAACCAATTCGTCTTCTAATTTAATTATATATTTAATATGCATTTAAGAGCCTTAGTATATTTAAATCAAAATATAGATCTAACAAACTCAGATTTTAAATTTAGTATAGTTAAAAATATTTTTATTTTTTTTAAATTAGAAAAATATATAATATAAAAAAAATGTTATTGCGGTCATCTCAATGATAATTAAAATTATATTATGGTAAAAAAAAATTAAATTGACTAGGTCCTAGACATTTTTTATTCATCTTTCCTTGAAAATATTTATTTTTTTCTATAGAAATCATTAAAATTCAAATTATACCTAGAAAAATATTTGAACACATTTTTTTTATAATCATATATAGTAAATATATATTATACATTTATTAAGAATATAATAAACTTGATCTGAATTTTATTTTTGATTAAAAACAAAAAACAAAAAATATCCAATACATAATAAACATAAAAAGTTCAATCCTAGAAATGATAAAATTATAAAGAAATTATTATTTACAATTTTTTTTTTTCTGCTATTCTGTTGATAATATTTAATTCTAGTACATATACATCGTATGACAAAATTCATTAATAGGAAGTATATTAAAAAATGTATTGAATTAATTTTGTATCTACTCCATTATAAGATTTCCTATCAATCCTATGTTAAAATTGAAAGACATATTGACTATTCAATATTTTACGAATTAAGTTAATTTTTTTTGTATTGAATTATATTACATGTTTTCTTATATTATCTTACTGAAGCGATAAATTATCTGAAAATTTTATATTTTTCAAGCTGCTCTAATGTACATGTATGTTACCATTTCTATTTTGATAACTGTTTTCATTAAATTTATATTTAATAGTTGATCTTATTTTAATAAATATTAATTTATATGTCAACCTAATAAAACGGTGATGATTTGAATGAGAATTATGCAATTGAAACTATATACATTAGCTATATTACAGATACATTCCTCAGATGATCATTAAATGTATTGAAGTATAGTTCCTATGTTTATTGTGTAATTATTTTAAAATACACGAGAATATTGGATATTATTCAAATCATATTTTACAATTCTAATAATATTCTAAAATTCCAATAATATTCTACATTTCTAATAACATTCTACAACGCTAATAATATTACACAATTCTCCCAACGTTTGCATTGCGTTAATGTATTGAAACCTTCTCATAGAGTTTTCTGTGGAACATAGTGCTGGGTCTAGCGTGGAACCACATTTCCATATTCGAGGAACAGGGCGAAGGTCTCCAGTGGTACAACCTGTTCTCTAGTCCCATTCACGAGGACAGTTTCAGCGTCGGGGTCGCCTGTGCGGTACTACTCCTCGACACACTTATCTATGCGCTACTCGCACTCTATATACAGAATGTTTGGCCTGGTGAGTACTTCGTAATGTGTTTATTTAATGTCCTTATTTATGTTTGATTCAATTTAACATTTTATTTCTCAATTTAATTTCCTCATTTTTTCCATCGTAATTCTTGAAAAAATTGAATTCAGGTAAATATGGAGTCCCCAAAAATTGTTGCTACTTCCTATGCAAAGATTACTGGTTTGGAAACGGTGCCGTATTCAAGGAAAGTGATAACGCTGATAAAGGTAGTCCACACACTTGATCTCATACCATTCTCATATACCCTTCTTGTACTAATTGTACTCCTCTCATAATACTTAAACCTTTATTGTACAACTTGTACCCCTCTCGTACTACAGAAGGGGTGTTTACATAGTAAATATCTACGATGATAAAACGTCGTACATTTCATCATACTTCTACGACGAAATGAAAAGGTAGTCGAATCCGCGATGATTTAATTTACAGAGTAAACAAGCCCTTATACTCCCTTTCGTAGTTTTTATTTCCCTCTAATACTTCTCGTAACTATCTCTCGTATAATGTATCTATACGACGTCGTTGATTAGGCGTACAACTCGTGAAACTGAGCAAGAAGTACACGAAGGCGAGTTTTGCCGTAGAGAAGTTGTCGATGCATTTCAAAGAGGGAGACATCACCGCTCTGCTAGGACATAACGGCGCCGGTAAATCTACGACTATGTTAGCCTGCGTAACTCGAGTAGTAGTAGTAGTAGTATCTATGACTATGTTAAAACTGTGATTAAGTAATGGTAATATTGACGATGTTAGTGGTTGTATCACCGGCGTGGTAGTAAATACACGTCTCCCCAATAAATGCTATCTTCATTCTACTAATATCAGAACGTGGGCAATTTCTGCCGCCTACCTATGGAATAAACTTACAATGGACATATGTAGGACATAAGTTCCATTCCTCAGCTACCATTTAAATTATTTCGTTTCATCGCTCGCGTAATGGCGAGGCCTCACTTGCGAATATTTTCGATTAATAACTATCACATAATTACTGCGAGTAATATACGTATTACATAATCACCAGATCAATCTTGACCGGCATAATAACCCCTACCTCGGGCACCGCGTACGTCTACGGGCGGGACATTCGCCGTCACATGGACGACATCAGAAGTTTCATGGGCATATGTCCTCAGTATAATGTACTCTTCGATATGTTAGCTTCACGCGCGTAAACTATTCATTATTTAGTGAATTTTATGAATATTTATTAGTTTTAAAATTTGAGTTCTTTTAATATCCAAATAATAATAATAATATTATATAATCTTTTAATTTATTTATTTCCAATATTTATAACATTTATAATATACAAATAATTTATTAAAAATAATAAATAATATATAATATTTTAATTTATTTATTTCAAATATTTATAATATAACTAATTTATTTGATTTCATATACAATTTGTTAAACAATTTAATAGAATTATAATTTTACATATTTATCAAAATTAATATTATATAATTTTATATATAAACATAATATAAAAATAATTTTTTAAAATTATATTTATTGAAAAATATTGTTGTATATAATAATCTAATAAATAATCTACAATAATCTACAATATAGGTTAACAGTTGAAGAACATTTGCAATTCTATGGAAAACTTAAAGGGCTCACCGATGAAGAAATCACTAACAGTATCGAGGAATTTATAGATGACATAGGCCTAACCGGAAAGAGAAATATTCTTTCACATAAATTATCAGGTTTATAGAGTTGATAAACCTGTTACTAGTTATTTACTATTTAATTATTTATAATTATTTTTCAATTACAAAATGAATCAGTATTGTTATGTTTAAATAAACAATATATTCAGTAATATTTATTAAAATATAGGTGGAATGAAAAGAAAAATATCGATAGCTATTGCGTTTATCGGTAATTCGAAAGTAGTGATTTTAGACGAACCTACGGCAGGAGTGGACCCTCATAGTAGAAGATCCATCTGGAATCTTCTTCAGAAATATAAGAAGGGTTAGTGTATACATTTATTGAATACTCTAAAACTTTTCCTAACGATTGTGCATAAATTAAATACAATTAATAATATTTATATTTATATATAAATAAATAAATTAATCTGTTTTTATAATTGTCACTAGCAGGCAAGGAATAATGGAGGAATTAATAAACAAACTAATATTTTCCCGAAATTTTCCAAATGACCTTATTTTGGATAGTCGACTATCTAGATCTAGATTCAATTAAATTAAAAAATAAATTAAATTAAAAAAATAAAATATATGTAATATACAAATTAAAATTACAATTGAATATTATGTTTATAGGTATATTTTTAAATTCTGATAAACTTATTATTTTTAAATGTGGATATAGAATACGTTGATTTTCCATTCATTTTTGTTATCTGAAAATAAAATGGAGTCATTATATTTATATTTTTTATATATGTTAGTATATAATTAAAAGTTGTATTGCTATATTTATTATCTCTTCTCAAAAATATGTTAATCAATTTTTTTGGATATTTTTCTAAAAATATATTCTTATAGCTTCTACAAAAACCCTGGTGTAAACCTAAATCTGATAATAATAATAATAATAATAATAGGCAATATGATCTCGTAACTTAAAAATATAATAATTAATGAGCAGAGAATTTTTTCTAGATAAAGCAAATGTTTAATTCCGATTGTAAATACATCTTTATTCATTTTTTATAATTCTATTTTATTACTATAATAAACAATCCTACATAAGAATTTTATATTATATAATATATTTAGTATATTTTTAGGGAAGAGAGTAATATGTTTTTGAATGTGTATTTTATTTTAATTTTAATATATATATGTTTTTGTTGAAATCTAAATTTGTATCTAATATAACACACAAAAATAGTTTATATAAAGATAATGGTTATCTTCCAATACAAATATTCTAGGTTAATATACAATAATATGCACCAATATACACATTTTTTTGTTGTATTCAATTTTAATCTGTTTAATTTAAATCACCCAAATATAAATGTCATCTAATAATATATTTGATGAGAATAGCTTTAATATATTTTTGAATTAAACGATGATAACATCTACATATTTCTTCTAAAATTATATATATTATATATTCATATGGCGACAGCATAGAAGATATTGATCTTTATCTGAAGCCCTTTAGAGGAAATAACAATATAATTAATTTATATACTTCATACGAAAAAAATGTACAACTTTCTTCTAATAAATATTTATTATTATATATACATATTCCTATAATACAGACAGAACAATAATTCTGTCGACTCATCACATGGACGAGGCGGATTTCCTCGCCGACAACATCGCAATCATTTCTAAAGGTCACCTTTGTTGTTCGGGTACCTCGGCCCATCTGAAACACTTCTACGGGAACAGCTACTACATCACTTTCGTAAGGGAAAGTCAGGAGCAGCTGGAACCGATCGACGTTGGTATTCTTTCAAAAGTTTACAACATAAACACTCATTTAATCGACGAGTATAACTTATTGATCGTAAAATAATCTCATAGTCGGATGATTTGAACGAATTTATCGAAGAACGGGATGCAACCATCAAGAGTTGGTTGATTTTACGTAACTAATAAGATAAGATAAGATAATAAGAGCGCGATAATAACGTAAATACGATTTAGAACAGACGAAAGTTATTACCACGATACTGCAAGATCTATTCGAAGATAGTAAACTTTTCGAAGATAAGGGATCGGAAATAACGTTTATTCTTCCTAAATCCGATCATAAGAAGGTGCATTTCTTAGTTATTCAATTATATTTCACTAGAAATATGATATTTATAAATTAAATGTAATAGATATAATCATGTAATAGTTTATTTTGATAATTGTCTAAATCATATAATTCATAGGATACCAACAAATATTGCAAATTATTTAATTATCTCGATGTGTGTATGGAAAATTTAGGTTTTATAAGTTATGGTATATCAGATATAACACTGGAACAAGTATTTATGAAAGTTATCGAAAAAACTCACAAAGAAGGTACCATCATAAATCATTAAATCATTAAATTATTATACAATTAATTATTTGAAATAAATATATCTGTTAATATATATATATATATATATATATATATATATATATATATATATATATATAATATATCTGATAAATATAATTAAATCTGATATTATTATTATTATTATTATTTTTAAATTAATTTAAAATTTAAATATTTAAACACAATTCTAGAAAATCTAAAAGAGAATGATCATATCAATAACAAATTGAATTCAAATAATGGTAACAATGAAAATAAAAAAATTACTCAAGAATCGATCATATTAAATCCACTGACTTACACCGCAATGTTTACAAAGGATAAAAGATTGCCGAGTCCCTTATTCATCAAGGATGAACCAAGTTATTAAAATTATAATCTATAAAATGTGAAATCAATTAAATATTAATCTAATTGCAGAAATTGTAAACTCGAGTGAAAACTTAAGAATTACCACTGGTATCGCATTACTAGCATTACAGTTTTATGCATTGACCGTAAAACGTTGTATCTTCTTTAGAAGAAGTTTAAGGACATTTATAGCTCAGGTTTTATTTCATGAAAAAGAATAAACTAATGATAATAAAGTAATTTAATAGAATATGTAAAAAAACTAATATATAATGTGAATATTAATTGATTAATAAATTAATAGATTATTCTACCACTTGTTTTTATTTGTTTTTCGATGATGCTTTCACTTATGACATCCACTGAATTTAAACCGGAAGCTCAAGAGGCTCAACCTTGGCTTTTAGCTAATGACTTGCGTCTGAATACATTCTATAGGTTAACGATAAAACAATTAAGATTAAATTAGTTCATTATTATAATTCCTCAAATTATTAGCAATGATAATGCTGATAAGAAATGGACTGCGAAACTGGATGATTTATTGGTCAATAAAAAGTACGGAATGGGCTGTAGGTGCATGGATAAAAGTATACACACGATAGAGTTAGTTCCCCTTAAGACATTTTTTTCTTAGTTTATAATAACTAATTTAACTTGACATCAAATTCAAATTCTTCAAATTATATAAATAAATAATTAAATTAGTATTTAAAAAATGTAATACACTATTTATTATATACTATATTATTACTATTAATATTAATAAATTAATACTATTAATACAAATTATATTATTAATTAATAATATAATTTTCAGGAACTTTGAATGTATACAATACAATGTACCACCAAAGAAATCAATTATGATTTCTGATAACAATTATAATGTTTCATATAAATGTTCTTGTGATGATGGTTTCATGAAATGTCCTAAAAGTTAATAATTAGCATAGAATATACATATCATATCTATAAAATAATCTTAAATGATAATATAGAACTATGTAATATATTACATAATATATCTATATTTAATCATTTATTATGTAAAAATATATAATTACTATTACTGTATATTTTAAAATAATTGACAAATATATGGGTATAGTAATAATATATTTTTAAAGTTAATAACTCATTTATATTTTGGTTTATATTTATATTATTATATATAAAACCCGTTATATATATATATATATATAACGGGTGAACTACTTAATAAGCTCTGATTTTTCATTCATCCAGGCTAATGTCTAAACTCTAATATTTTAGAAAGACTTTAATATAATAAATTCACTCAACCGAATACCCGAAAACATTAATTAGGTATGCGTTATAACAATCCACCGAGAAAACTCCTCTCCACTACGGACTACCTCTATAACCTAACATCATTGAACATCAGTGATTGGATAGTGAAAACTACGCCGTACTTCAAATATAGAAGGTTTTCTTCATTACGAAACTAAACACGATACTAATTTCATAATTGTAACTATAACTGTAAACGTACGTTACACAACTATAAACTCACTAATATTCCAAGTGCGAAATGAATTCAAAAATTAATAACGGCACTTACTTACGATAATACTTAATAAAATTAAACGTTATACAATATCATATATATATATATATATATCAATAGTATTACTCGAATAACTCGATATTAACGAACTTAACCATTACGTTCCAGGTACGGCGGTTTATCGTACGGAACCGATCACCCGTTGTCGTCGATAAGCGACCGGCAGGTTTCGCAACTCGTGAACATCCTCCGATACGTGTACCCTATGGATCAACGAAACGTGTCGCTGAACGACAGCTCACAACACAACGACACCGCGATACAGTTAAATTCACTATTGGTCAAGTTTTACACGCGTAAAAATGCGCAGGTTCGATGCGAAATTCGTTGTGCGTTTATGTAATCAGTTAACATGATAAATAAGCGATTGAATGTTACCAACATATCTATATGACTTTAATTATGATACTAGTATAACATATATAATATTTAATATAAATATAAGTATATTTTATTGCGTAAATTTTATACATAATATTTAATATAAATATAAATATATTACAATGAGTAAATGTTATATATATAATATTTAATAAAAAATAAATATATTTTATTGAGTAAATGTTATATAACATATCTCGTTTATTTATTAATGAAAATGTTGACGATCGGCAGGTATGGTACAACAACAAAGGCTATATAGCGGTTACGGCTTACAACAGCATCATGAACAATGCGATACTGAGAATGGGAGTCGGTGAGAATGCCAGTAAGTATGGCATCGTCACCATTAATCATCCACTGAATCAGAGCCGGCAACGAATCAAAATGCAGGCCTCGTTAGCGTAAAACATACGACTCTTACTGAGCGTGATTTAAAAAATTTTCTAATTCAGTAATACCTAATTAAATTTAACGATATACAATAATATTGAATAATATATATCAATACTACATAATATTTTTAATAATAAATAGTAATATTGAATATTTTATACTAATCCCTATACAATATTATAAATATCATAAAATAAATCGATAAATTTATTATAATTATAGACGGGTTTCCGGAGTAGATTTATTAATTTCGATAAGCATCATGATATCGATGTCTTTGATACCGGCGAGTTTCATTATATTTGTATCCGAGGAGAAATGTAACGGCGCGAAACGTATCCAAATGATGACCTCTTTAAAGTCTCCTATCTTTTGGTTATCGACATATATATGGGATGCGGTTAGTTTACGATAAACCATCCGTTATTTGTTAATGCAATTCTAGAAATTCAATATTCTAGATAGTGTTCTCTAAATATAAAAATGTTTATATTTTTTATTTTAAATGTTACACAAAATATATGAATAGATAAGCTAATCTATAATATATATATATTCTATATAATTTAAGACTATATACTAATAAACTGATACTATTCGCAGACTTCATTCTTATTCTCTTGTGTACTATGTGTTTCCATATTCCACGCGTTCGGCATCGAGGCATACACTTCCGGAGACCACCAGATGGCGATACTTTCGCTGCTCTTACTTTACGGGTTCGCTATCGTAGATGAGAATAGAGTATCGTCATGATTTTAAGAAAAATTTAAATTATATTAGAAACAAAAATTAAGAATAATCTATAGACATATTAGAATATCTAATTACTAGAAACTGATAAACAGTTTGACCCTATATTGACCCATTACACGACCCGGATGTTATTTGTTATTTTGTTATTTTTATTTGGTGGAGTCCTTTCATCCCATCCACGAACTTAGATGAAGTTTTCACATATAACCATATATGGCTCTAATGTCCCTTCGAAGCCATGTCTACGGATATTTGCTATGGGGTTTATAATGACGCGTATCTAACCTCGCAGGTGGGCTATAATACCGATGATGTACCTAGGGAGTGCTTTCTTCGACGTGCCTTCGTCGTGTTTCATCATTCTGTCGTGTTTCAATATGACGGTGGGTATCGTCACCACGATATGCACGTTCATCATGGAGATATTCAGCACCGATGTGAGTAACGCGCTGGAGAACTCTTAGCCAATCGGCACGCCGTATATCGATTGTTAAATAATAATTTTTATTAGAAGAATTTTTTTTGTTTCTGCTTCACTTTTTTAGTTTATAATGATAATATGCTTTTTCCTCGTAAAGGACTTTAAAAAATAATAATAATAATTAAATATCTGTATTTTATAATTTTCATGTATACATTATAGTAAATTAGATTAATTAAGAATAACAATATAATAATACGCTGATGAATGGTCGAATACCTTCACAGTACATCGACTATGTCTTGGGAATACTACGTATACTCTTTTTATTGTTTCCTCAATTCTCTCTCGGTCGCGGTCTAATGGATCTCATGAAGAATCAGATGATAATAGAAACCATGACTTCATTAGGTTGTTGAGGATGGCACACATATTATATCATTTATAGATAGTTTAAGCCATATAAACACTTTTTTATAACTTATATAATAATATATTAATATATCGAATACGATACATCAATCTAATGAACTCAATATATTATAGGCGAAGATGTATCCATAAACCCTTACCAATGGCATATATTAGGAAGAAGTTTCTTTGTTTTGTTTGTACAGGGTATTATTTTCTTTTGTTTGGTTTTACTTTTGGAATTTAATTTCATACCTAACATTTTAAAATGTTTCTACAAAAAATCTCTTATCAGGTAAAGTTTGTTACATATTCACATCGCCTTTAATACATTTAATTTAATAATTTAAATATAATATATATATTTTTGTCTTTATTTATATAATCTATAATTTATACCATAATTTTAATATAATATATATATATATTTGTCTTTATATAATCCATAATTTATACTATAATTTAAATATAATATATATTATATATTTGTCTTTATTTATATAATCTATACTATTATATAGCTATCAAAATAACTTATAGATGTATTACACTAAATATTATAATATTTCCTTTGACGTATCTATATATTATTTTAAATTACTCTTTATTATGTCTGTTGTTAATTAATTATAAATGATATTTATATATATATATATATATATATATATGAGTAAAGTATATATATATACATATATATATAGTCCATCAACGTATGAAGAAGATGAGGATGTTAAGAATGAAAGAAGGAGAATAATTATGAATTCTTCGGATAATAGTTTAATTGTTAATGCACTCACAAAGGTTTAATCAAGTTATACGAATACAAAATAATATATTAATTAGTGATAGTAGAAATAGAATATTATAATAATAAAGTTAAATAATTAATATATTAGCAGAACATAAGAATCTACATTTATAATAAATAATGTGATATCCAGAGTTTAGCCAACATTATCATTCCTGAACATCACCGATGCCCTATGCTATAATCATCCCTTTTATAATTCATAAATTTGAAATACGAATTAATATAAGCCTTTTAATTATTAACATACCACTTCTACTTGAAATACAAATACCATAATCGTATAAATTTAAACACAAATTGTAACTAAAATAATATTTGTAGATTTTGAATAATAATTAAAATTATTGCCTATATTCTATATTAAAATATATTTCATTATCTAA
The DNA here is from genome assembly GCA_964019155.1 of Osedax fenrisi. Classification (NCBI taxonomy): domain Eukaryota; kingdom Metazoa; phylum Annelida; class Polychaeta; order Sabellida; family Siboglinidae; genus Osedax; species Osedax fenrisi. The sequence continues at coordinate 79,471,672 of OZ025239.1, forward strand.
AGGGGGTATCCCACTACCAGTATTTCCGGCAACTTGCCGGAAATATAGTAACTTTAAAACGATTTTCTATCAAGTTGTAATGGGATACCTCCTTTAAAGTTACTATATTTCAGGTAAGTTGCCGGAAATTAAGGGGGTATCCCAATACAATTGTAGTTAACTTGTTAGAAAATCTCTTTCTGACAAATATTTCTGGACATTATTTCCAGAAATACTGGTAGTGGGATACCCCCTTAACAATAACATATTTATATGAATATTAACAAACTATTATCAAGGACAGGACATCTGCTAGCTATTTTTGTAATTGTTACTTTTTTATTCCGAAATAGATACTTTTCAAGTGGAATATTTAATTATATTTTAATGATTTTAATCAAAGATATCAGAAATATTTATTTTAACAAATGCATTAATATTTTTTAATTTGTATTTATAATTCAATATTTTATTAAAATTATGAATTTTATAATTCATATTCTTTATTTTGTAATTATTTATACATTCTGTTTGAATTGAATGAATTTTTATATTCTTTATGACGACATTCTAAATAATATAATGTGTATTACATTTTTATTAAGATTTGAATATAAGTATATTGAAAGCATTAATTTAAAAAGATTTTTGCTTTTTTTATATTTAAAATTCAAATATTTACAAAAAAATATAAATTTCACAAAATATGCATTAGCAGATATCCTTTTAGTGCTCCTACATAAAATAACTTGATTATCATAATTATTATTTTTTTAATATATATATATATATATATATATATTAATAAAGATATTTATATATTATTATATTTATATATTAATAATTTGTAGTTAAATTAATAAAAGTTGTTATCACCTTATTATACAAATATCATAGATATATTTTCGAGAAAAGAAGGCAGCAGTTAAAAATCTTACATTTGGTGTTTATAAAGGTGAATGTTTTGGTTTATTAGGAGTTAATGGAGCAGGTAAATTATTTAATTTTAATTATATTAATTTATTTAAATACTAATAACCTTATGATATTTTAATATTTATAATTTTAAAATAATTTAATATATTATATATAATATATGTTATAAAATAACTATTTAAATATGTCACCTCTTCAACATTTATTTAATAAAATATAAATGTGTTATTAAAATTTGTTATTTCAAATATTTTATTTTATCAATATAGGTATAAATGGTATAAATGATATAATAAATATTAGATATTACCAAGTCTGGGTAAATAATACTACAGTATTTATGAAATGTGATTTAAAATATTTTGATCATTGAAGACTATTATTAAATAGCCTATAGTATAATGATATATAATATTTATAATAAAATAATTGTACAATGTTTCACATATTAACTAGTACATTTCATTCTAATTGTAATAATGAAAAATAACAATAATATTGTTATAATTGGCTCACGGTATACTTAATAGAGTTAGTTGAATATATAAATATCGTTTCCGATGTTTTGAATATATAAGCTAATTCATAATTTCTTATATGATAATTATTTAAAAAGAAAATATTAACTATGTCATATATTTATATATTGTCACCATATAATATTAGTTTATAATGCAATGCATTCCTATTGTAATATTATTGATCGTTAACAAAACAATGTATATAATATAATAACAATTCACAATCAGCTTTGATATTTTAGAATTTAAAGTAAACGATCGTAATTTTATTTTACAGGAAAAACAACGACTTTCAAAATTTTAATAGGCGAGCTTTGCTGTAACTTTGGAAATGCAACTTTAAATGGGAAAAAGTTATTAATAATATGTCATATATATATATATATAATAATTGAAATTATTGAATTCATAGTAACAAATTCGTAAAAAAATAACTCTAAACTACAGTTTATTATCGGGAAAAGGCACCCGAATCGGTTACTGCCCTCAGTTCGACGCGTTCACTCCATTGCTGACCACTCAGGAACACCTGTTTCTCTACCTCAGACTGCACGGATATCACGGCGCCGCATGCGAACAGGTCAGCTTATCATTGTTACTATGCGCAGTGTGTGTATTTATTTATGAAACACTTCGGTAATATGTACGACTGATATTCTTGGTAGTGTCATTCGCGATAGTGTTTATATAATAATAATACTAGTAATAGTAATAATCGTTATAATAATAATAAAAATGATAATAATAACTAATAGAGTGTAAAGGTTTGATGATAATAAAGGTTAAATAATTAGATTTGAGGGGAAGTAGTTGTTGTGTATTTGTGAATAATATATCACTTATGATGAACGTATGTTAAATATTCATTATAGTACGTAAATATTGAAATGTCAGTTATATTATTTTTAAATTTATAGATATATATATATATATATATATATATATATATTTAAATAATATTTTATATCAATACATATATTAGTATTTTATATATATTTTAAATATATATATATATTTAAATAATATTTTATATCTATACATATATTAGTATTTTATTTAAAATAATTATAATAATATTACTGTAATTGTGAAGAGTTGTACATTCTTTATTTTATTAATTTTATATTATTTTTTTATTTCAATAATGTATGCGTTATCGGTAGAAATTATTTCAACTTTATACTTTTGATACATAGATTTGCATAAAGGGATGTCGTAATAAGGAAATAGATAGGGAATATATAGTACTATTATAACTATATCCAGGGTTAACATTTTTGTAATATTGGCAACATTTTTTTCCTAATTAAACTAGATATATATATATCTATTCAAATTTAGAATATAAAAGTTATTATATGAAATTTGTTTTATTATTAAGTTTAATTTAATCGATTTAATTTTTATCTATCTATAAAAACTTATCTTTTAGAGTACTTGTAAAGCATATTTTTATTAAAAATTGTACACTATAAATAATATTTAACTGAATCTGAATTCGTAAAAAAAATAAAAACGGAAAAACTAAAAATTGCAATATTTCCACAATACCAATTTTTTTGATAACAAATTAATCAATAAATCTTTTCATGTTTCATGTATTTATATATATATATAATTTATAAATATATATATATATTATCACTACTGAATTATAATTGATGTTTCATTTCATTTTAAAGTTGGTTGGATTATCCCTGAACAAGTTTGATTTACTGAGATACAAAGACAGCATCGTTGATACATTATCCGGCGGAAACAAACGCAAGTTGAGCACCGCCATCGCCCTATTAGATAATCCTGAAATCGTTTTTCTGGTATTAGTATACAATAGTTTATGATTAGTACTTCTAAATCAGTTTTAAAAAAATTTGTAAAAAAATATTTCGTAATAAACTCTAACGAACTATACTTTCGATCAAAATAATGCGCAAACTATAGATTACCGATAAGATGCTAAAATGCAATAACATGAAACTCTAACCCCCGCGTGAACGTTACAGGATGAACCGACGACCGGAATGGATCCCATGGCGCGTAGATTCATATGGAAGTGTATAAAAGAGTTAACCAACGGCGGCTGCTCGGTAGTGTTAACTTCTCACAGGTTCGCACAGATCTACCATAGTTAGCATGGCTACTACACGTATTAGCCGTTACCATGGAGTATGTTAGCTATGCGATTATGATAAAAAACTGAATACGGCGTTGATTGATAAATGAATATTTAAGAAATAAAATATAATTAGATAATTGTATTAAAAGTTTTCGAAAATACCGAAAATCTTCAATTATGATAAAACTAATAAACCTAACTATTGAATACTACTACTACTACTACTACTACTACTACTACTACTACTACTACTACTACTACTACTACTACTACTACTACTACTACAACTACTACAGTATGGAAGAGTGTCAATCATTATGCAATAGACTTGCCATTATGGTTGGAGGGGAGATACAGTGTCTAGGAAGTGTACAACATCTTAAGAACAGGTTTACATTGTTATATACATTTTTATATAATTGGTAACATAACAATAATTCTATATTTAGATATCGGATGTCCCCGTGGGAAACTCGAAAATATAATAATTTACACATAAACATATATATTATGTCTTAGAAATAAAACTATATTCATTCTAATATATGTTAAATATTAAGATTTAAATTAAAATATCTTACAATGAAAGTTTATACTTCGTAAACATTGTAATTATTAAATATGCAAAATAGGCACTATCATTAATATAATGTGTATGTAATTATAATATATACTATAATGTATATAGTGACACTATTAATATAGACTTTTAAGAGTTACACTACTATTATACTTATCTCACTTATTCTATTCCTCACCCTCTCCCCATCTCTCCTCCTCTCTCTCTATCTCCTTAACTATCTTCCCTCTCTCTATTCCTCTCTCACTCGCTCCCTCTCACTCACACTCTCTATCTCTCTATCATACTCCCTCATACACTCCCTCCCTCTCTCTCACACTACCTATGTCTTACCTCAGATATGGTAATGGATACACTGTGAGGATGATGGTGAAGAAAGAGGAACGTAATCACCTTTCAGAGTTCATGCTGGAGAGGTTTCCCAAGTGTATCCTCAAACAGACCCACGATAACATGGCCGAATATGAGGTCAGCCACTCCTTAGTGTGTGCGTGTGTGTGTGTGTGTGTGTGTGTGTGCGTACGTGTGCGTATCCCTAGTATAGCCTACTATAGTATTGCTGTACTATACTATACTATTTAATTTATATATTTTAATATAAGTTTTAATATTTCTATAGTATATGGTTCATTATTAAAATCACTATAATATAAACTACTTTAGTATAGTATTCCATACTATAATAACTTAACTATAATATATTATTTAATTCTACACCCTATTATGCTTATTATTCTATTACTATATCATTCATAACTATACTATACTAAATAATCTAATAACTTAACATCGAATAACAATAGATTAAGATATTTCGTTGACATTTTGCTCATCACTAAACCATAGCAAGGTTCTATAATATTTCATTAATAACCACTGACTCGATTTAGTGTACCCTAATTTAATATCAAAGATATAGAGATAACGTACAGTAGCGATCATAAGTACATGTAATCGTGATTATACAATTTCATGTAAATATATTATATCTTGTATTCAATAAATTATAATAATATATATATATATATACTAGAGGGGCCCGGCATTACTGTATTTTTTGGTTATTAAATTTGTATATGATTTCAAGTAGGCTATATATAAGTCCTATATATAGACTTTTATTGCATTAGTTATATTTTTATATTTAAATTATTAAATTATATAGATACGAAATTGCAAAATAATATTTTTCTAATTATTCAATAGTAATGAATCATTACAATGGTGCTAAATTCATTATTTATTTAAATAAATAAAATCTGTAAACATTTATTGTTTAAATTTAATATATTAATTTTTATTGAAAATTCTGAAATTATTTATATAATACTCTATATATATATATATATATATATAATAATTATGTAGAATTTAAAACTGTGAGATAAATATGCCTTTTTCATTGTCATAGTTTGGAGATAATGAGATCTCATTGGCTAAGATATTTGTCTCTCTCGAAGAAAACAAGACACGGTTGAATATAGAGAGCTATTCCGTTTGCCAAACTACATTAGAACATGTTAGTATCTCGTTAGCATGTGAAATATGTATAAATATTAAATTGTTTATTTTATTCAATAATATTAAAATAAATGTTATCATATTATGTATATTATTATTAGTTATTATTATTCAAATTCTGTAATTATTTATGTAACTATTTATTAGGTTTTCGTTAATTTTGCTGATATCAATAATAAAGTCATAAAAACAAATCGTAAACCATCTATTGATCTCGAAACATTTGAAGGTTGGTATACTATTATTGTAGTATATTATATATAAATTAGAATTTGAAAGTTGTTGAATATATTTTAATAACCTTATATAACTAGCATAACACTATATTTATAATTTATTAATACAATTTAGATTATTTTAAATGTAATCCGTATTCAATATTAGAATTTAAAAGTAAGCTTTATTTCAAGTGTTATTAATTTCATAAATAACTAGCATAACTTATTAACTATTTACTAATTACCTATTAAATTTAATTTGTATATACTTATTAATTATATAGATTTATTATGTAATATTAAATTCAAATTCAAAATTGTTATTCCATATATTAAAATATACTTATTATTATCAAAATGACATTCGAGTGTCACTTTATATATTTATACAATTTTTAAACATGAAGTTTAATTATCATCGAATAAAAATCAACATTCATAGGTATACCTATAACTATAATATAAAACACTTTATCTCTAAATGTAGCGTAGATAAATGATCTATTACGTAAATAGCGCATATTAAATAATGTATATCTTTACTAATAAGTAAATAACTAAATATCACCATCGATGAAACGATCCGGATATGTTAAAATCACCATGCATCGCGATATATAATGAACAATCCTAAACGTTAATGGGGTCGATTAATAAGTGTATTTCGTAGCGATGCATGCCCGAATGATAGCTTTGATACCTGTGAAGCCTATTCATAGTGTTAAGTTTAATACATGTTAAGAAGCCTAGAAAAATTGTTAAGTAAAACTATTACTAGATGATTTGTATTTCCTAAAATAAATAATTATATCTTATAATCCTTTATTATCTTGTTAATAACAATCCACACTATAATATGTCATTTACAAAATTAAAATAACTTAATTATTTTTAGATTAATAGACAAAAAAAATTAAAAAAACAAAAAACCCTATCTTTTTACATTGAGTTCTCAGGTCAAGCGTAACCCCTTAATACATGTTAATTAATCACATCACATCTCAACAGGTGGTGGCGATGCCGGGAAGGGTTACCGCGAACCGAGGGTTCAATACGTGAAACCCAGTAGAGAACGACACGCCTCGTACACTCACACCATGGAGGTGTTCATCACCCAGCCCAACACCTTCGTATTGCGTAATACCTCACCCGACGCGTAATAACGACCCGGGTTATGCAATAGCTCGGCTACGTAACGCCTCGATCATATCAGTGATATACCGGTCTCATTTTAACTTTTAATGATATCGAAACATCGTTGTTTCGAAATGCGACGCAATTTTGTAACGATTATACGATTCGTGCGTTCAATGTATACTCTTTTACGTTTTTATCAATAAAAAATTAAATGATATATACACGAATTTTTAATAAATATTAAATATACAAAATGATATGAAGACCAATATATATGTTCAATAGCTATTACATATCTATAGAAATATTTAATTTTATTAATATTTATTTTATCAATAGAAATTACTTTTAAAGATTTTCTAATATTATTAACTTCAATAGAATATAATTACTTGCATAATTAGATTATTAATAACGATGGCATAGTCTGTGGAGAAGAATCATCAAAGTGTGAACATAAGTTATCCATCGTAATCATATGGATGTAACTATGATGCTTAGTGTTGCGCAGCACTATAATGTACCGAGATTTCCTGTACTATTTGATAATAAAGTAAAAGTACTGAAATAAATGTGGTTACAATTATGCGATTACAATTAAATGTTATATAAAGTGCGAGTGTTATTTAGATAGTACGTAGAGAGCTAGTGCGAGTTCAAGTACAGATTAGTTTTAATAGATACCCAACACTGAAGATGCATGACATATGACACAGCTGATCATGAATCTGGCATTACTAGAAACACCGGCATGTTAATACCCAGTCGTTGAAATGGTATAGTGATCGTAGAAGAGGAGAAGCCAACCGTTATCATTGAAATCAGACGAATTCACTCTAATAGTAAATAATAAGTTTCAGGACTGAAAACTATGCTAATGAAGCAATCGGCCGACCACGCATAGATGTAGTTAATGTATCAGATTAAATAAATATGTTTTCAATCATTTCTAAGTTTTTAGTTGATAGTGTCATACGGTTGGATGTGGTATTTATGTTCCAAGAGTATGGTACGGATAGTGTTTATACAACTGGCATATATACACTCGTACTTTTGCTTATATATTATATCTATACATCTATTATAGTTATTACTGACCTAATGCTCTTATCAATTATTACATTGACAAATTCAATTACTGATCTAACTTCTTATATTAATTGATATAGTATATTTATCTCAACACCGTAGTCATACATTATTATATCATATACTTAGGGCTGTGAATCATAAGAGCGCCGGTGTTTACCTATCTAGCCTATGTATATAACATTAATGTAAACGTATTAATATGTACTAATGATAAAACAACTTCATGTATATTTCTTTTCTAATGTGTGCTTATACACTAGTATTATGTTAGCTATTGTCTGAGTTATTGATACATCTATTGTTGGATCTATTGTTTGGTAGAGCAATTTAGCAATTTAGGCGTGTTCAGATTTTTCTTATTATTTATTAACGATTAGTTAGCTAACATTTGTATATGTATATTTGTATAAGTACCTACAATAATAACTTAATGATCGCTACAATGCCATCTAGAATATGATACAAAGACATACACATATTTATATCAATATATGTATACTCACATATACATATGTAGGTCATATTATATACATACAAGAACACCCACATGTATTAATAATCTACTATCAAGTAGTACTATATTTGTGTGTAATGGTGTGACTTATTGCTACTGTGCAGTTGTGTCTAACTATTACTATACCTATACATTACCTATTACTAAACCTATGGGGTATATCCTATACCTATACCTTACCAATAAACCTATACCTCTACCTTACCTTAAAAGGAAGTATAAGTATAGTAACAGTAACAATAGAGGTATCAGTAGCTTTAGCAAGAGAATTGCAATAATAATAGTAGTAGTGGTGGTGGTGGTGGTGGAGGTGGTGGTGGGGGTGGTGGTAGTAGTAGTAGTAGTAGTAGTAGTAGTAGTAGTAGTAGTAGTAGTAGTAGTAGTAGTAGTATTAGTAGTAGTAGTAGTAGTAGTAGTAGTAGTAGTAGTAGTAGTAGTAGTAGTAGTAGTAGTAATATAAAACTACTAATAGTATATAGAATATTTATATGATAAATGTTGAAAGTTAATTTTTATTATGAAATGAGTAAATAATGACTTACAATACATAGGAATTACTATTCCTGTATTTAATTAATATGACTAGAGATATAGCAATAGCTCTATAGTAATGGGTCAATATTTGAATATCTTAGGTTATTTTATGAGTCTGTAGGTCATCCATTTAAGGTCATTTATGCAATAATGTTCAAATAGCATAATCGGAATATGATAAATAATATAAAAGTATACCTCATCAATACTGATCACCTAATATATAATGTAATGCCTATATATAATAACAATTTAAATAAAAATATATAATCATATACATAAAGTTATATTATGGAATGTTTACGATTTAGGTCTATGTTCAATAGGAGCCACTACACCACGTCAAGGTATCGTAAATATAGTGGATTTGTATTCACTTTAATATTGACATTAAAATGAATAAGGAATTTCAACCATGTGTCCCATCGATATAAAGACAATGGGTAAGCAATTGATTGGATACATTGATGTATGTCACTTTGAAATATATGCGCTACAGTCTATTCCCACTAATAAATATCAAATTATTATGTGTAGTTATATTTTAGTGATAATTATGACCAATTTTAATGTATTATATGTAGGATATATACTAAAATAATAGCTATATATAAAATATAAAATTTTATAATTCCTTAAAATGTTTCGATTTTAGATATTTAAATATAGTCCTATCTGAATTGAAGTTTTAACACTATTTTATAGACATATATATATACCTATATAAACTAAATCCATATATTGAGAAAGTCAATTAATTTTATTTAATCCTATTTTATTGAAAATACTATTCTTTTAATTGACCTAATATGATTAATAAAAATCGTCGATGCCATTTTGATAATTTATAAATAAAAGTGCCATTCGTTTATCTATCATTTACTAGGCTATATGTTATATTGTGTATATTGCGTGCATCAATTGCTTACCCATGTCCTTTATATCGATGGTTAATCACGGTATGTATACACAGTGATCACATGACATTTATAACACATTATATCTTCTATAGGGTATACCTCTATAGAGGATATCATGTGTTATAAATGTCATATATATTAATGATATATATATATATATATATATATATATATATATATATATATATGGAGACCTATAGGAGATTTATATAGTTTCTGAAAGACTATTTAATTCCATGCAGAATATATAATATCTATAACATAATATATCACAAGGATACGTACATTATTAGAGTAATGGACCTAGGTTATTTACCTATACGTTATTTTACTAACATTAATTTTCTAAAATATTATAAATATCAAGTTTGAAATTACTGAATTGTAATGCTAATATTATACGAATATAGGAGTTTTATATATTTTATGAAAGACTATTTAATTCCACGCAGAAGCAATATATAGGATATCAATATATATATATATAACATAATATAAAACAACGATACGTAAATTATTAGAGTAATGGACCTATAGGACCTATATATATATATATATATATATATATATATATATATATATATATATATATGTATATATATATTTAATTAATAATTAAATTAAAATTAATAAAAGCATTAAAATTAAATTATGAAATAAGTATTCAGCCCTATAGTATATATATACTTACAATAAGCGAATGTACGAGTATACTGTAAAAGTTATGTATTCACATAAGCCAGGGGGGATCGGTATCGATATTATAATACTATATCGTATAGGTCTATAGATTACTATTTGCTATAATATATGTTCGTTATGGTGGAAAGAAGATGCGCGAAATGTTCACACAAAAGGACATGACCTAGCTTACTCGGCCGAAACGAGCTACAGTATATATGTATGTTATTTATACACAGTGTGTATTACACACACACACATATATATATATATATATATATATATATATATATATATATATATATATATATATGTATGCATATATCGAAGTTGAAATATTATTCGATTATTTATAATGAATATATATTTAAATATTAAAAAAATAAATAAATCATGAAATATATTACATATTTTAATTAGTATATATATATAACTATATATTTATTAACATATTTTATTAATTAGTTTATATACATAGTATACATATATGTATACTATAGTATACATTGTGTGTTATATCACAAGTTACTACAACTGGAAACGTATCAAGGCTATGGGAATACCCGAGGATAAGATGACTAGAGTATTATTTATATTATTAATATCATTAATCAGATACCGATTTATATATCTTCTGTATCGATATACGTGACAGTAAAAGTTGCGGAAAATAAGAAAACTCTGATGAGTTAATATAATACAACATATATATATATAGATATATATATATATATATATATATATATTTATTAATATATATATATATATATATATATATATATTCATATATACATATACGTAATTAAATATATTTCATTACTTAATGAGACACGTCTATAGTTGCCTGTCTATAATATAATATATATTCGTAAAATACTCATAATTAATTTTGCATAGTAATTAATTTAAGCCATTCAATTATAAAAAAATATGGTTAACTATAATCTACTGTTTAGGTTAACTACTATGACATAATTTACTCTATAGAGTTTTACTTTATAAACGATAAAATAATACATGTACAATGCACATTGTACATTGTACATTGTACATATATTTATAATCTATAGATAATCTGTAGGTGCACCTACACAATATATTGAAAATGCTTACTATAACATTTATTTAGTACACTTTTAAGAAGTAATGGTATTAATATAAAGCTTTAAATGTGTATTACCATTACAAAATGTATATATATATATATATATTATAATGGAACATCAAATACCTTTGAAAGTATGGTATTCTTCACTTTAAAATATCAAGTATCATTAAATATATAATTCCACAATTTAATGGTATTATGCAATCATTAATTGTTATAAGTTCTATAAAATATTAAGAACCACTAAATATGAATTATAGTTACATAATGTAATGGTATACCATAGTATGCATATTACCATATTTTATATACCTATTCATATTAAACAATATAAAACCATTACTTTAACTGTATGTATGTAAGTATGTATGTATGTATGTATTTATGTATATAGATATTATATATAGGCACATGTGTATATAGCTATATAGATATATAGATATATAGTCTACTATTTTACCTTTTCTTTATTTTTTTATATTGATTTAATTTAGTACTAGTGTATATTAATTATCAATTATTATTTTAATTTATATTTAAGTTAATATTATGTATTTAATAAATAAAGTTATTATTTTAAAATCATAAATTATTAAGTATCTATAGGTTTTTTAAATTATCATAATTTCATTTATGTGTCAACTTAAAAAACAATTATAATCATAATTATATTGATAATTAAGATAATAAAATTTGAAATAATGTTATAATGATTAGTAATCATTGATTTCTCATTATTGAACATTGAAACATTGTATTTAATATTCAAAATATTATTATTATTAAATACCATTTATATTTAATGGTTTTACTAATTTAATAATGTGTAGTACCATTTTTATTTAATAGTTCTAAATAATTTAATAATATATTATTAAACACATGTGTAATACCATTCTTATTTAATGGTTCTAATAAGTAAATAATGTGTAATACCATTAAAACATATCTTCAGTTTTAATGGTAGTACATAACTGGTGTACATGTTACCATTATAATGGTTCTATTCTAGAGACATGTCTATTATCACTAAGCACTTTTGTCAAATACCATTACTTCTAACAGTGTACACGCTCATTATAAGTGAATTTCAATGTATTTTATTATATATTTTATTAATATATATATATATATATATATACATAATATTAATATGACCGATTAATGTTAATACATTACTATTTATAAATATTATTGTTATTGTTATTTATAGTGAAGGTAACAATCATATATCTTTAACAGTTATAACAATAACAACAATATTGGCCCACTATAGTAGGAGTATGTGAGCGGCCAATATTGTTGTTATTGTTAGTATACTACAACATATGTTTTACTACTACAACATATATGTATATATGTTGTAGTAGTCAGGGGTGGACAAATCGGGCAATTGCCCGGGGCCCCACATTTTGGGGGGCCCATGAATTATTTGAGACATTTTTTTTATTACTATTTATATGAAAAAAAAAATTTTCTTAACTATTTTTCTTATATATTATTAATTCTAATTAAAAAAATAAAAATAATATAATAAATTAATTAAATATGAGTCATTTAGGCCGATTTGAAGAGTGAATTTTACAAAAAGTTCTAAATTGACACGAAGATATGGTGGAAACAGCTACATGAATATTTTGGAAAACATGCTAATAGTGATAACATAGATCTTCTCACACATCTCTGATTGTTAGATCAAATAGTATGAAACCGATTGATAAATAATTGTTTGATAAACTAGTAGGTGATAAATGATAAACGTATTAAGGTATTATTAACCATAGTTAAATCTTAACAATTTATAATTCTATAATTAGTTTACAAAACAAAAAGTATACTTTTTTTTATTAAAATTAAATATAATTTATAAGATATATTTTAACTATGATTTCTGATATTTGTAAAGGATTATATTGATTATAATTTACGAAAAAAACGATATTCTATATAGATTTATAATTGTTATAGTAATTAAAAAAATAGATATTTTCAAAATAATTTTTCTCAAAATAATTAACTTTCTCTATCTTATGCTCGTATTAATCAAATGTGTATATTCTCATAGTGTATATATTATTATAATTGTATTAGTACACATAATATATATATATATATAATAGTTTTAATTTAAATAGGGATATTCTGCTTTAGGTTATTCCTATAGTATTGTTAATAATGTCTATTGATTAAAGGGAATTATGTAAATAAAATTATTATCTTTTTTAACATACTATCATTACAGAAAGATATTATATTTATTGAAACAGATATTATTTATAAATATATATATATATATATAACATACATATAATACTAAAGGCATTTTTGCAATTATCCACCTATTACTTGCAAATGAATGTTTAGATTGACATCACCCTCGTCTATCTATTTACAAATAAATACACACAATGGCGATATTCTTATTGGAGAATAGGTGATAAGTTATCACTGATAACTACATAATTGAAGAAATACAAAATTCAAAATATTATATTATATATCAGTGTACTCAATTCCATATATATATCACATCGATATATATTATAGTTATTTATATCAAGTTAGGTAGGTATTATAGCCTACTATTATTATATAGGTATTTATTGATTTACGACGTACGATTCTACGTTGAGATTCATTATCACTGATAATTTATCAGTTATAATTTATCACATTGGTCAATATTTAGCTACCGATCTATTAGAATTTTTTCAATAATAATATAATTATAATAGATTATAGAGCTCAAAGTTATGAAAATGCCAGCATATGTCTGGAATATTCAATGACATGAAATATATTATAATAACCATAGTCCATTGTCAATATGGATTCACATATCTACACTGTATATTCCTTAAATCTGGTTGGGCAAAATGCCGTTAAATCTTCGACAAGTGTAGCAATATTCGTTGCCTTCATCCCAAATCAATATAATTTATTTAGCCAAACTATATAAAGAATATATTAACATCTAGATTAAAGAAGAATATAATATTTTTTATTAAAAGCATTATCGAATATAAAATTGTGATCGCAAGCAGATTCTGTTAGTGCAGTCTCTTGATAACTTCTTATAGGACCTAATTACATAATTTATATCTGATATTATATATGTTAAAATATAACTTAAATTACATTACTAGAGTCAATGTATTTATTCAATAAAATGCAATTTTAGAATTTGAGACTTCGATATAATGAAAACCGTGGAGCTAATTACTTTGTAGAATAAAGTCGATCAGAAAAGTATTGCAATTAGGTTACATTGAGATAATAGCGGTAATACAAAATATTGATGCACTCTATAAATCAGTGGTTCCCAACCTATGGGTCATTGAGTATTTTGTGTAGGTCCTGATCCAATTTCTAAAAAATAATATAAATGCTTTTATATGCAAATTGGATTTATGGTCGAGAAAAATTTAAGATGGAAATATATATTTAAATATATGTATATTAATTTGTATATGATTATTTTATGATTAAAGTATAATAATAACAAAATAAAATTTGTCATTGGGTCATGGTATATTTTTTAATTAAGAATTATAAAAAAGGGTCACGGTGAAAAGGTTGGGAACCACTGCTCTAAATATATATGCGAGAAAAGAAATGATTATGAGGAGTTGATTAAAGTATACAAACAAATTACAAAATAATTAGTATAATGATAACATATGATAAAATTGAAGAGTTATAAATATTAGTTTTTGCCAAAATGGCCCATTTAATATGTTATTAAATTATTATGGGGCCCGTGCGTTTTTTTTGCCCGGGGCCCATAGTATGCTTAAGCCGGCCCTGGTTGTGATGCATGCGGTCATTGTAGTGTTGAGAGGGAGTTGGTGAGATGATGTTGATACCTACCCGGTACACCTGCAGGTTACTATGTTCACCGCGTGAAAAGAGCGGCATCCTCAGATCAGCTAGGAAGTTATAAAGGTGTTTTATTTCTTTAATATATAGAGAAGTGTGTGTATATATATATATATATATATATATATATATATATATATATTACGTATGCGATTATGTGTGCATACGTATATTATAAATTAATATGACGATGAATTTTTATTATATATATATATATAATATAATAATAATAATGTTTATTTATTGAATCACACAGTTAATAATATCGGATACAATGGACCCCTCAAGAAGTCATAGACTTGTACATTTTATAAATAACTGTGAGGAGCCCCGGACAATACAAAACAATATATATATATATATATATATAATTAATTATAATACAATATAATATTATATATATAACGTTATAAAACATATACACGTTTATTAAATAACCTATATAAGTTTCGTTTCGTTTTTATCAGGAATTGGTCGTCTTGATCTTATTTTAGATTTCAATAGTGCATAAACCACCTAATAATATTAGATATAACATTATTTATTTATATTAATAGTTAGTATTTTTGTTTACATATTAGTAAAATTAATGCGTAAATTAACAAAAAATTTAATAATAACCGACTATTTTAAATTTATTAACAAATTTATTTTATTTATTATTTTGTAAACAACAACTCCAAGGCAACAACTATTAAATAAATAAATATTTTCTAGGTATCTCTTTATTTTTTATAAATTATAAATAATACAATAAATAGTGCTATTGTTATAATTAAACATGAATTATTGAATAATTTCGTGTCCGCACTATCATGTAATATATATATATATGGGAATTCCAACCCCTCTATTTACGATTCCCCACCTAATCCTTCCTCAAATACTAATTCCCCTAATTCCGATCTACCAAATATTTCCTCAAATGTTATGATAACTCCTCTTCCCCGGTTCCATTACCTAATTATTTATTAATACTAGAGATTTTCTCGATAAAATCGCTACGCGTTAACACGTCCTCACGAGTGTCTATTACAGCGCAGTTACTAAAGATAAGTACGTGCTATGTTAGCATTATAGCAAAGATTTTCCAAAGGAAAGATATTGCACTTGTGTATATTTGTGTAACTTAATAATTCGATATGGCCATCTAGCGGTATTAGTCAGATATTAAGAGTTTTCTATATGTATAGTAATTTCTTAATTTCTTAATTAAAATATCACATGTTATAATATTTCATATACTATTTCGCCATCTAGTGTTAATGGTCAGATTCATTTTAAATTTACATTTTTAAAGGTAATAGAGATAGATAGGGAGTGCAATATCTTTCCTTTGGAAAATCTTTGATTATAATCCGGATAAATCGGCGGGAATAACACTTTTTTTAAAACCCAAACCCAACCGTCAGCGCTGGTAATATATAGTCGAGTTAATGTGAAGATTCGTCGACGTGTGATAGTTCGGGTATTTTCGTCCGGTTACCCGATTTTCGCAAAAACAAGTTTTAATGTATTTACTAATACTTTTACTAATACCCTATTATGTATTAATACATCTTCCTTATATACAATTTCCTCTAATGTTGTTCCCAATTCCCAACTAATAACTATTTCTTCTGTATCTCCAATTACTACTATGTCTCCTACATATAGGTAGTATACTATAGTATACTATAGTAGTATAGTATACTGTAGTAGTATAGTATACTGTAGTAGTATACTATAATAGTATAGTATAATACTATACTATAATAGTATACTATCCACCCTAATCACCTGGTATAGGTAATATATATATATATATATATATATATATATATATATATATATATATATAAATAAATAAATCAGATTTATTATTTCATGTTGTAAAGCATGACATAATGGAGAAGTTAATAAACAAATGTATTTGATTTTTGCGAGAATTTCCCCAATCATCATATTCTAGATAAGTTAGATTCTCATGAGTAAAAAAATGTAAATATAAATAAATAAGATTTAAAGAATATGTATCAATAAGTCAAGTTAAAAATAAAAGATGTAACGTTATATAAAAAAATCACAGAAACGAGTTGAATTATGAATGCCGAACTATAAAAGGAATAGAATTATATTAATAGCTAAAATATACAAATGAAAATAATAAAAACTAAAAAAAAACAAGATGAAGGTTTAATAAATAATGCCAGTAAACAAATTTAAAATTAGATAATCAATTGTTTAATTGATTTTCATAATTGATAAAAGATGTTTTTTAATATTTTTTTAAAGTTTTTTATATACATTTTTGTAAATAATAATTTATTTAGACATACATTAGTCCATGATTTAGGGCTTTAAAATTATGATGATTTATGATGACAGCTTGATTTTATATAAGGTAATTTGAAATTATGAAAATTATTTTGATATACATTGTTATATCTTGGAAATAATAATGATATTCTGCTTGGGCATTATTTAAATTTACATTGTGTATGACATATATACAATATTTTTATAAGTTATTAAATCTTTAAATTTTAATATATTAGAACATAAAAATAAATTGTTAGTATTAGCAAAGGCTTTGATATTAGTAAAAATAAAAATATTATTGACAATGTTAAAGATATTTTTATTTACAATTCGAACAGCCTTTTTTTGTAGAGTTGAAATGCATTGAAGGTTATTATTCAAATTATTTCCCCAAATTTCTAAACAATACATGATATGAGGCAAAAACAAAGAATTGTAAAGCAGCTTTAAAATATATATTTGTAAATAGCTCAGCTTTCTTAATATATATAACATGTGATAATTTCAATTGTATTTTTCTTATGTGTTCTTTAAAATTTTAATTAGTATCTAAAATAACTCAAAGAAAAGTATAACTTGATACTAAGCATATTTCAGTTGAATTAATTGATATACTATTAATAATATTTGCATCTTTATAAGGTAGCACTTTTGTTTTATCAATATTTAATATTAATCTATAATTAGTGAACCATTCATGTAAATTTAAAATAACTAAATTTAAACTTTTGCAGAGTCTTATTACTGGGTTCACTAATGCTAACCGATGTATCGTCAGCAAAAAGTATAATATTTAAATGTATATTTAAATTATGTAAGGCCATATGAATATCATTTATATATAAAATAAAAAGTAAGGGTCCCAAAATGGATCCCTGAGGTATTCTAACTGCCTGTGTGGCTCAGTGGCTAATGCGTCAGACACACAAGCAGTAGGACACGGGTTCGAGCCTCGTCCGGACCATTAATTCATTTTATAAAATGGGTCTTAAAATATTATTTAGAAGTGATCTTATATAATTGTGTATACATAAATGATCGGCTCTCGTTAAAACCATGGATGCCTTAACATGAGAGCGGCTTCGAAGGGACATTAGATATGATTGTAAGTGAAAACTTCATCTAAGTTCATGGATGGGATGAAATGACTCCACCAAATAAAAATAACAATAACAATAACAATATATATATGTATAGTGTAGGGATGTACTGACTATTTACTGCCCTCTTATAAGTTACAACGAATATAATAGCTAACTTACGTAAATCTTGAGATATCGTTATTCGAATCACCGCAGAGTACTCTTTTTTTACATGACACATTAAACAATTAATTGATGTGTACACATAATTAAACACCTGTGTTATCCACTAGGTGATTGTCCTTCCTCAAGGATCCTAATCCTAATTAGGATATATATACATATATATATATATATATATATATATATATTCTCACCCCATGGGCCCCATGATGAGTTCTGGGTGTCTATATTTACCAGGACGTAGATATGCTGACCACTTCCGAATGGTCAATCCTTGACAAGTATATACAATACTTAATGGCTATATTATTATTTAAACATGTTTATGCACAACAGGTAATACATATAGTGTATAGTGTACACTGCATATGTATGTACCAGGTTCATTGCACCTATGGGTGTACAATGTATGTTGTACATGCTTGTGTAATGTAAACCAATATGCAGAGCTGACACGATACTCGAAAAATGTATAATAGATTGTATAATAAATTGTAATTCCGCAATTACAATTACACACTTTTTTCTTATAATAGATACTGCTACAATTACTTTAAAAAAAATCATATTAGATATAATTACAAATACACACTTTACTTAGTAGATACATCTTAGTAGATACAAATACATTATAAATATATCCAATATATATATATTAGGGGAAAGTAACCGAATACGGACAGTGCACGAATACGGACACTCTCGATATCTCAGAAACCATAAATTCTACAAAAAATGTTTGATGAATAAAATATTCATAAATATATAAATAGTATATATAAGTATTTTTTTATTTTGTAAGTATTAAAACTAGTTCTGATATATCCAATAAGCTTATTTTTTTATTACATTTTTAAATTTATGAAAAAAAATGTCTACTTAAAACCTTCTCAAGAATATACAAATGTATCGATATAAAACATAACAGTATATTATTAAAAACTAAAGAATTCTAAACATTATATACATAATTGCTCTATTTATTATCAAATATTAATTAATTTATAAGCATATATCTATAGGTCATATAAATCCCTAATACTGACACTCTAGATGTCTTAATACGGACACCATATAACCAATCAACGCGTATCATATGAACTTTTCTGATTTTCATAAAAATCGTGTGCATTATAATATTGATACCACCAATGAAAATAAATTTAAAAATTTTATTATTTAGATACTTAAATTGTATTATTAATTAATAAAATAATAAAAATTAATAAATTAATTAGTAATTAAATTACATTAAATTATTCATAAAATTAATTATAAATAATGTAATTATAATTTATCTGATTGGTTCATCAATAATATATAGATAGTTTATCTAGTGGTATATAGGGTGTCCGTATTATGACACATGGTGTCCGTATTCGGACATGGGTACGGTACCCAGGGTACCGAATACGGACACCCCTGTTATCTATGGAATAAAAAGATTAAATACAATTTTAATATCACAATAATATTTATAATATAAAATTAATATATTGTAATTTTTAGATAAAAATAGTGAGTCATACACTGGTTGTACACACGCTGGTATACCAGCGTTTATTTCATCTGCAATTATACTATGAGCCATTACAGACTATAGAGAAATATACATTATTACAATATACTATTTTTCAACTACAAATAATTAGCGACCTTTACTTTCGAATGTTCAACAAGAATATAGTAAATTATCAAATATACAAAAAATAAATTATTAATATATTATTAAATATTAATATTTAGAATTAATCATATTTATTAAAATTATTTTATCTTTCAATATAATATATAATTGTAATTATAAATCAATTATTATATAAAATATATTATCAAAATAATGTCTTTGTTTTCAATAAAAGTATATAATGGTTTTTGAGAAAAATCACTATTATTGATATGTCATAATATTTAACAATTAATTGATTTCAATATTTACAAAGGATATTTTATTTTAAATATATGTATATGTTAAAATTAATTTATAATATGATGTTATAAAATATTGATATAAAATACATATATTATCCAAATAATATATTATTTAATAAAATGTATTTGTTTACATAATTTTCTTAGTAGATACGATTACAAATACTTTTGTAATTTTTATAATAGATACAAATACAAATACAAATGTATATACGATACTTTTTTTTTACTATTTATATAAAAAAAAATTTCGTAACTGTATTTTTCTTATATAATATTAATTCCAATTAAAAAATAAAAATATTATAATAAATTAATTATATATGAGTCATTTAAATGACTAAATGACCTAATTAGGCCGATTTGAAAAGTGAATTTTACAACAATTTCTAAATGTATACGAAGATATGGTGTAAACACGTACAATGTACGATGAAGATGTTGGAGCACATGATAATAGTGATCACCATAGATCATCACACATCTCTGATTGTCAGATAAAATAGTTAGAAACGGATTGATAAATAATTGTTTGATAAACTAGAAAGTGATAAATTTATCATTAATGATAAACGTATTAAGGGAATCTTACCCATAGTTGAATCTTAACTATAATTAGTTTACGAAAAAAGAATATACTTATTTTATTAAAATTAAATATCAGATATATATATTAGATATATATATATATATATATATATATATATATATTACAGATATTTATTACAGATATTTAAGATATATTTTAACTATGATTTCTGATATTTGTAAATGATTATATTGATTATAAATTACGAAAAAAAACGATATTATATGTATATATATATATATAGATTTACAATTTTTATAGTAAACTAAATATTTTAAAATAATTTTTCTCCAAATAATTAATTTTCTCAAATAATAAATGTTTATCTTCTCATAGTTATATATAGTTTTATAACTTTGTTAGTATACATAATATATATATAGGTTTAATTTATATAAATAATTTTAATTTAAATAGGAATATTCTTCTTTATAGTATTTTTAATAATGACTATTGATGAAAGGGAGTTTAAGGGGAAAGTGCACTCCATGGACACTTAATAAGGACACTTTAACAATAAATGGTCTTAACATTTTATGACTCATTATTTGTATTCAAAAATTACAATATATTAATATTATATGATTATAGATATTATTGTGATTTTAAAATTGTATTTAATATTTTAATTGCATAGATAACGGGGATGTCCGTATTCGGTACACATGCATGTCCGAATACGGATACCCAGTGTTATAATACGGATACCCCATATACCAATAGATAAACTATATATTATTGATGAATCAATCAGATAAATTATAATTACATTATTTATAATTAATTTTATGAATAATTTATTCTAATTTAATTAGTTAATAATTTATTTATTTTTTAATTTTTTTAATTAATAATACAATTTAAGTATCTAAATAATAACAATTTTAGATTTAGCTTTATTGGTGGTATTTATATTATAATGCACGCGATTTTTATGAAAATCAGAATAGTTCATACGCTGCGCGCTGATTGGTTATAGCCTATAACTTATAGGGTGTCCGTATTAAGACATTTAGAGTGTCTGTATTAGGGTATTAGGGACTTATATGACCTCTAGATATATGCTTATAACTTAATCAATATTTGATAACAAATATAGAAATTATATATATAATTTTAGAATGCTTTATTTTTTAATAATTGTATATAGATATATTTGTATATTCTTGAGAAGGCTTTAAATTGATATATTTTTTTCATAAAAACGTAATAAAAAAATCATTTTATTGGATATATCAGCAATATTTTGAATAATTAAAAAATAAAAAATACTTTTTTAGACTATTTGTATAATTATGAATATTTTATATATTAAACATTTTTTTGTAGGATTTATGGTTTCTGAGATACTGAGAGTGTCCGTATTCGGGCACTGTCCATATTCGGTTAATTTCCCCTATACATACAATGATTATATTGTTCAACAGACTATTATTACAGAAATAAATTATATTTATTGAAACACATATTTTTTATAAATATATATATATATATAATCTAAATATAATACTAAATGCATCTTTGCAATTAACCAACAAGTAGGTTGCACAACCTACTTGCAAATGAATGTCTAGATTGACATCATCCTCATCTATATATTTACATACACATACCCATAACTGCGATATTATTATTGGAGAACAGGTGATAACTAAATAATTGAAGAAATAAAAAATTCAAAATATTATATTAAATTATTGTACTCAATTCCAGATATATACATGTAGGTAAGTTAACAATAGTAATCATATATACCAAGTTATGTATAATTTTTATTTATTTCTTGGTGTACGTTGAAATTCATTATCTAGCATAATATACAATAGTCTATTGTCAATATGGATCCCCATATCTGCACTGTGTATTCTTTACATTTGGTTGGGAAAAATTACATTGAATATTCGACAATTGTAGCAATATTCTTTGATTTCATCCTAAATCAATATAATTTATTTAGCTAAACTAAATAAAGAATATATTACCATCTAGATTAAAGAATATAAAGAAGTGCAATAATAATAGTAGTAGTAGTAGTAGTAGTAGTAGTAGTAGTAGTAGTAGTAGTAGTAGTAGTAGTAGTAGTAGTAGTAGTAGTAGTAGTAGTAGTAGTAGTAGTAGTAGTAGTAGTAGTAGTAGTAGTAGTAGTAGTAGTAGTAGTAGTAGTAGTAGTAGTAGTAGTAGTAGTAGTAGTAGTAGTAGTAGTAGTAGTAGTAGTAGTAGTAGTAGTAGTAGTAGTAGTAGTAGTAGTAGTAGTAGTAGTAGTAGTAGTAGTAGTAGTAGTAGTAGTAGTAGTAGTAGTAGTAGTAGTAGTAGTAGTAGTAGTAGTAGTAGTAGTAGTAGTAGTAGTAGTAGTAGTAGTAGTAGTAGTAGTAGTAGTAGTAGTAGTAGTAGTAGTAGTAGTAGTAGTAGTAGTAGTAGTAGTAGTTGTTATGTTATATATGTGTACAACACATATATGTAAACGCATATAATTGCATATTGTATGTCGAACTATATATCGGACAATTGTTATATAACATGTTTACTGTCTCGCGATATATAGTTCGACGCACGCATTACGTGCGTCACGTACTGCGTGCACTAAGGAATACGCTTCCCTGATTGGCCAACGTAATTGTTTCGCCACGCCATGCTTTGCACTCGAATGTTACTTTAACGTCTGCGCTAAGCGTCGCAACATGTATACTAAATAAATATGACCAATACTTAAACTAGCTTATTCCCTAACAACTCAACATGGTGGCAGTTGTATAAGAGATAATCCCCACGCTATTATATACCGAACTCCCATTATGAACACCCATCGATATGCTATACCTACCCCATCCTTCAACTGGCAAGCCGACGATAAGCTCGCCGAGCTATCCAGATTCAAACGAGAATGCGGATATCATTTCGGTGGCCCATACATATCCCTCTCAGAACCCGAGAGGAATATGTTCGTTTTAATATGGATGGGCTCCGAAGGCCAAAAGCTTCACGAAGAAGCTAAAACGAAAGCAGACGACAAGACACCCTTAACCAGCACATGGGCTCTCTTCGAGGAATCGTTCACCCCTAAAACAAACCCGCGGATCTTCAGAGACAAACGATTCACCATACTGAAGGTCCCAGATGAGTCAATGAAATCATACATATATCGTTGCCGCCAGCACATCACTAAGTGCAAATACACTGATGCAGACGACCAACTAGTAGACCAAATCATATCTGGTCTACGCGATGACGTCCTTAGAGGAAAACTCTTCGACGATAAATCGATAGACTTGAAGAAGTGTACCGAGATATGCCTATCCCACGAAGATCTACTAGCTGACAGACGCCTATACCGGACGACATGCGACACGTCAACACAGGGTCATATCATGACCGTCCAAAAACATGATCCCTGTCGAAACTGCGGCAAGAACCACGACATCTGCCCGGCTATTGGCTCACGCTGCAGTTCCTGTGGGAGGCTGAACCACTGGGCTAAGCAGTGCTTCCGGCGGAGTACGACCCCTCTCGCCACACACACTCTAACAATGGGAACACGGGTATCGTCCAACGATACCCGTGATGAGGTTTTTATTATCTTAGATATCGCTAATGATCACATAAAAATAAAGGCTAAAGTTGACACTGGCGCGCAAGCTAATGTTTTACCCTACCATATATATAACTCGCTAAAAAAAACCCCACCTATCAGCACCCCTTCACGTATTCTATTAGCATACGACAATACACCTATTCCTCTGAAAGGCACGGCTAATATACAATGTATACATAATGGCATCACCTATAATATACCATTCTACATCGCGCACACTAATAGCTGCCCAATAATTGGTCTCCCTACATGTAGAGAACTACAAATTATTACCCTTCATTGCGAGATATCATTAGCACCGCACATACCAACTAATATCACCTCTCTACAGAAACACTTCCCAGATAGATTTTCAGGACTAGGTCGATTCCCTGGAAAATTAAAGATCGTCCTGGACCCAAAAGTAATACCAATAATCCATGCCGCCGTACCACTACACATTAGACAAGAAGTTTCCGAAGCTCTAAACGAAATGTGTCAAAATGACATAATTACGAAAGTACACATACCAACCCCGTGGGTTTCAAGTATAACCTATGCCCGAAAAAAGTCAGGTGCGATCCGTATATGTCTCGACCCGAAGGATCTAAATAAAGCTATTCGACGACCCCACTATACTTCTCGAACCCTCGACGAAGTCAATCATCTTCTCTGCAAAGCAAAAGTATTCTCGAAACTGGATGCCCGTTCCGGATACTGGGCCGTAATGCTAGATGACGCATCCAGCCATCTAACCACGTTCAATACCCATCAAGGGCGGTACAGATTCAAAAGACTACCGTTTGGATTGAATCTTTCGCAAGACGTTTTCCAAGAGCATATGGACTACATGCTACAGCCTCTCGTTGGTATAATCAACATTGCCGACGACATCATAGTATATGGTAAAGATATCGTAAGTCACGATAATAACCTCCTCTCCCTCATGAAACGAGCAGAAGAGTATGGCCTGGTTTTCAACATTGATAAATGTGACATCGGAGTCCCTGAAATTTCCTTTTTCGGTCTCATATACTCCGAGAAGGGAATTCGACCCGACCCAGAAAGAACGTCTGCCATCAGAAATATACCCACTCCTACTTCCCTAACTTCAACCAGAAGTTTTCTCGGTGTGGCCAATTACATGGCCCCATTCGTACCTCATATTAGCGATTTGCTATCTCCTATACGAGAACTCACAAAGAAGGACGTCGTTTTCTGTTGGACACCATCCCATCAACAAATCTTCGAAACCATTAAGGACAAAATCTCTAAGAATACCACCCTAAAATACTTCGATACTAGCTTACATACTACCATACAAGTCGACGCATCAGGCATCGGGCTGGGCGCAGTTCTATTACAAAACAACACACCGATATGTTTTGCTTCAAGAACACTCACTGACACCGAAAAAAGATATGCAAACATTGATCGCGAATTATTGGCTGTAGTATATGGATGCGAACGCTTTCACCACTATGTATTTGGCAAGATATTCACTATAGAAAGCGACCACCGCCCACTCGAAATGATCACACTCAAGAATACTTCATCCGCACCAGCTAGACTACAAAGACTTCTACTTCGCATACAAAATTACCAAGCTACCATCAAATACAAACCCGGCAAGGAAATGATACTGGCAGATGCATTCTCCAGAAGCCCCGAACACCAACACCAAAATGATATTACCATCAATATCAACTTAATATGTTTCACCCCAAAAACCGAAGCTATAATAACGCTAGCTCAAAGCGAAGATCTCGAACATAAAGAACTGAAGGAAATCTTGGCATCTGGCTGGCCTCAAGATCGTCGACATGTCACCAAATATCTTAGACAATACTGGCCATACCGTGACGAACTAACATATGACGACACCTACATCATGAAAGGAAATGCTGTTTTAGTACCATCTCGTGCCAGAGACTACATTATCAAGCGCCTTCACGAAGCACATCAAGGTCTAGCAAAGATGTTAATTACCGCTAAAGATAATGTATTCTGGCCTGTATTCTGGCCTGCTATGCGCCAAGACCTTACCAATATAACCACACAATGCAAAAAGTGTCAAACGTTTGCCAAATCTCAATGGAAACCACCCCATACCCCACGAGAATTACCAACACGACCATGGCAATATATCGCTACTGATCTTTTCCAACTAGACGGTAAGACATACCTATTAACGGTAGATATATTTTCGAAATACCCCATCCTCCACCAACTTCGAAATGGCTCTACAAGCAAGATCGTGATTAACCGTCTATCCGAAGCATTCTCCATGTTCGGTATTCCAGAACGGTTATACTCTGATAATGGTCCCCAATACAGCTCTCCAGAATTTGCAAAATTTGCATCTTCCTGGGGTTTCCAACACGTTACGTCAAGCCCACACTACCCACAATCTAACGGCTTCATAGAGAGGCATGTACAGACCATAAAAACGATCATACAAAAGGCAGAAAGTTTGCCGAAAGCACTTCTAAGCTGGCGCAATACCCCAATAGATATCGAAACACCAAGCCCGTTATATACATTAACACACCAGAACCAAGATACCATCCAAAAGATAATACACCAACAACAACTAAAGAGTGACGCTCAAGCTCTTAGATTATCGGTCGGGAGGAAAATAATAGAAGCTCCAGAACTTCAACCGAACCAAACTATCACTACCCGAATATCTACATCAGATAAATGGGAACCTGCAATCGTAATACGTAAAAGGTCAGAGCCTAACTCATATGATATCAAGACAAAAAGAGGAATAGTTCGAAGAGCCCGCCATCAGATCAGAACAATAGAACCAATGCATATACCATCCTATTCTCCACACCAACATATACCATCATATTCTTCACACCAACATATACCACTCCCACCCGCTTCGCATAATAATATTAATACCCCCGATATAACAGTAGTAACTAATGTAGATCCCCCTCCTCTATCCACACCATTATCCACCCAACACCAAAATACACCATATCTACGAGCCTCACCGCAGCATCCTACGCCCCCCGATACTGCTATCAACACCCGATCACTCGTAACCACATCGCGCACCTCTACCAATATAGCATATATACCACCCCCATCCCCTACCATAACACCTAATTGCCCAATTGCTAACCCACCCTTACACCAAACAGATGCTGTGATACCCAGAAGGAGCTCGAGACAGCGTCGTTCACCAGACTGGTACATACCCTGACAACCAGCGGATCCATGACATCAAGCTGAATGGCACAAGCGCCGCAAGTAGGTCACCTCGTCAAATCCGTTGGCACATCCGGCTCGGTTCAGTTCTGTTATTCGTTCGTAGATCGTTTCTTCTCCAACCGGGAGAAGGAGGGATGTTATGTTATATATGTGTACAACACATATATGTAAACGCATATAATTGCATATTGTATGTCGAACTATATATCGGACAATTGTTATATAACATGTTTACTGTCTCGCGATATTCGCGATATATAGTTCGACGCACGCATTACGTGCGTCACGTACTGCGTGCACTAAGGAATACGCTTCCCTGATTGGCCAACGTAATTGTTTCGCCACGCCATGCTTTGCACTCGAATGTTACTTTAACGTCTGCGCTAAGCGTCGCAACATGTATACTAAATAAATATGACCAATACTTAAACTAGCTTATTCCCTAACAACTCAACAGTAGTAGTAGTAGTAGTAGTAGTAGTAGTAGTAGTAGTAGTAGTAGTAGTAGTAGTAGTAGTAGTAGTAGTAGTAGTAGTAGTAGTAGTAGTAGTAGTAGTAGTAGTAGTAGTAGTAGTAGTAGTAGTAGTAGTAGTAGTAGTAGTAGTAGTAGTAGTAGTAGTAGTAGTAGTAGTAGTAGTAGTAGTAGTAGTAGTAGTAGTAGTAGTAGTAGTAGTAGTAGTAGTAGTAGTAGTAGTAGTAGTAGTAGTAGTAGTAGTAGTAGTAGTAGTAGTAGTAGTAGTAGTAGTAGTAGTAGTAGTAGTAGTAGTAGTAGTAGTAGTAGTAGTAGTAGTAGTAGTAGTAGTAGTAGTAGTAGTAGTAGTAGTAGTAGTAGTAGTAGTAGTAGTAGTAGTAGTAGTAGTAGTAGTAGTAGTAGTAGTAGTAGTAGTAGTAGTAGTAGTAGTAGTAGTAGTAGTAGTAGTAGTAGTAGTAGTAGTAGTAGTAGTAGTAGTAGTAGTAGTAGTAGTAGTAGTAGTAGTAGTAGTAGTAGTAGTAGTAGTAGTAGTAGTAGTAGTAGTAGTAGTAGTAGTAGTAGTAGTAGTAGTAGTAGTAGTAGTAGTAGTAGTAGTAGTAGTAGTAGTAGTAGTAGTAGTAGTAGTAGTAGTAGTAGTAGTAGTAGTAGTAGTAGTAGTAGTAGTAGTAGTAGTAGTAGTAGTAGTAGTAGTAGTAGTAGTAGTAGTAGTAGTAGTAGTAGTAGTAGTAGTAGTAGTAGTAGTAGTAGTAGTAGTAGTAGTAGTAGTAGTAGTAGTAGTAGTAGTAGTAGTAGTAGTAGTAGTAGTAGTAGTAGTAGTAGTAGTAGTAGTAGTAGTAGTAGTAGTAGTAGTAGTAGTAGTAGTAGTAGTAGTAGTAGTAGTAGTAGTAGTAGTAGTAGTAGTAGTAGTAGTAGTAGTAGTAGTAGTAGTAGTAGTAGTAGTAGTAGTAGTAGTAGTAGTAGTAGTAGTAGTAGTAGTAGTAGTAGTAGTAGTAGTAGTAGTAGTAGTAGTAGTAGTAGTAGTAGTAGTAGTAGTAGTAGTAGTAGTAGTAGTAGTAGTAGTAGTAGTAGTAGTAGTAGTAGTAGTAGTAGTAGTAGTAGTAGTAGTAGTAGTAGTAGTAGTAGTAGTAGTAGTAGTAGTAGTAGTAGTAGTAGTAGTAGTAGTAGTAGTAGTAGTAGTAGTAGTAGTAGTAGTAGTAGTAGTAGTAGTAGTAGTAGTAGTAGTAGTAGTAGTAGTAGTAGTAGTAGTAGTAGTAGTAGTAGTAGTAGTAGTAGTAGTAGTAGTAGTAGTAGTAGTAGTAGTAGTAGTAGTAGTAGTAGTAGTAGTAGTAGTAGTAGTAGTAGTAGTAGTAGTAGTAGTAGTAGTAGTAGTAGTAGTAGTAGTAGTAGTAGTAGTAGTAGTAGTAGTAGTAGTAGTAGTAGTAGTAGTAGTAGTAGTAGTAGTAGTAGTAGTAGTAGTAGTAGTAGTAGTAGTAGTAGTAGTAGTAGTAGTAGTAGTAGTAGTAGTAGTAGTAGTAGTAGTAGTAGTAGTAGTAGTAGTAGTAGTAGTAGTAGTAGTAGTAGTAGTAGTAGTAGTAGTAGTAGTAGTAGTAGTAGTAGTAGTAGTAGTAGTAGTAGTAGTAGTAGTAGTAGTAGTAGTAGTAGTAGTAGTAGTAGTAGTAGTAGTAGTAGTAGTAGTAGTAGTAGTAGTAGTAGTAGTAGTAGTAGTAGTAGTAGTAGTAGTAGTAGTAGTAGTAGTAGTAGTAGTAGTAGTAGTAGTAGTAGTAGTAGTAGTAGTAGTAGTAGTAGTAGTAGTAGTAGTAGTAGTAGTAGTAGTAGTAGTAGTAGTAGTAGTAGTAGTAGTAGTAGTAGTAGTAGTAGTAGTAGTAGTAGTAGTAGTAGTAGTAGTAGTAGTAGTAGTAGTAGTAGTAGTAGTAGTAGTAGTAGTAGTAGTAGTAGTAGTAGTAGTAGTAGTAGTAGTAGTAGTAGTAGTAGTAGTAGTAGTAGTAGTAGTAGTAGTAGTAGTAGTAGTAGTAGTAGTAGTAGTAGTAGTAGTAGTAGTAGTAGTAGTAGTAGTAGTAGTAGTAGTAGTAGTAGTAGTAGTAGTAGTAGTAGTAGTAGTAGTAGTAGTAGTAGTAGTAGTAGTAGTAGTAGTAGTAGTAGTAGTAGTAGTAGTAGTAGTAGTAGTAGTAGTAGTAGTAGTAGTAGTAGTAGTAGTAGTAGTAGTAGTAGTAGTAGTAGTAGTAGTAGTAGTAGTAGTAGTAATATAAAACTACTAATATTATATAGAATATTTATACATTAAATATTGAAAGTCAATTTTTATTATGAAATGAGTAAATAATGACATACAATACATATAGTAATTACTATTCCTGTATTTAATTAGTGTGACTAGAGATATATATATATATATTAAGCTCTATAGTAATTGGTCAATATTTGAATATCTTAGGTTATTTTATGAGTCTGTAGGTCATCCATTGAAGGTCATTTATGCAATAATGTTCAAATAGCATAATCGGAATATGATAAATAATATAAAAGTATACCTCATCAATACTGATCACCTAATATATAATGTAATGCCTATATATAATAACAATTTAAATAAAAATATATAATCATATACATAAAGTTATATTATTGAATGTTTACGATTTAGGTCTATGTTCAATAGGAGCCACTACACCACGTCAAGGTATCGTAAATATAGTGGATTTGTATTCACTTTAATATTGACATTAAAATGAATAAGGAATTTCAACCATGTGTCCCATCGATATAAAGACAATGGGTAAGCAATTGATTGGATACATTGATGTATGTCACTTTGAAATATATGCGCTACAGTCTATTCCCACTAATAAATATCAAATTATTATGTGTAGTTATATTTTAGTGATAATTATGACCAATTTTAATGTATTATATGTAGGATATATACTAAAATAATAGCTATATATAAAATATAAAATTTTATAATTCCTTAAAATGTTTCGATTTTAGATATTTAAATATAGTCCTATCTGAATTGAAGTTTTAACACTATTTTATAGACATATATATATACCTATATAAACTAAATCCATATATTGAGAAAGTCAATTAATTTTATTTAATCCTATTTTATTGAAAATACTATTCTTTTAATTGACCTAATATGATTAATAAAAATCGTCGATGCTATTTTGATAATTTATAAATAAAAGTGCCATTCGTTTATCTATCATTTACTAGGCTATATGTTATATTGTGTATATTGCGTGCATCAATTGCTTACCCATGTCCTTTATATCGATGGTTAATCACGGTATGTATACACAGTGATCACATGACATTTATAACACATTATATATTCTATAGGGTATACCTCTATAGAGGATATCATGTGTTATAAATGTCATATATATTAATGATATATATATATATATATATATATATATATATATATATATATATATATATATATATATATATATATGGAGACCTATAGGAGATTTATATAGTTTCTGAAAGACTATTTAATTCCATGCAGAATATATAATATCTATAACATAATATATCACAAGGATACGTACATTATTAGAGTAATGGACCTAGGTTATTTACCTATACGTTATTTTACTAACATTAATTTTCTAAAATATTATAAATATCAAGTTTGAAATTACTGAATTGTAATGCTAATATTATACGAATATAGGAGTTTTATATATTTTATGAAAGACTATTTAATTCCACGCAGAAGCAATATATAGGATATCAATATATATATATATAACATAATATAAAACAACGATACGTAAATTATTAGAGTAATGGACCTATAGGACCTATATATATATATATATATATATATATATATATATATATATATATATGTATATATATATTTAATTAATAATTAAATTAAAATTAATAAAAGCATTAAAATTAAATTATGAAATAAGTATTCAGCCCTATAGTATATATATACTTACAATAAGCGAATGTACGAGTATACTGTAAAAGTTATGTATTCACATAAGCCAGGGGGGATCGGTATCGATATTATAATACTATATCGTATAGGTCTATAGATTACTATTTGCTATAATATATGTTCGTTATGGTGGAAAGAAGATGCGCGAAATGTTCACACAAAAGGACATGACCTAGCTTACTCGGCCGAAACGAGCTACAGTATATATGTATGTTATTTATACACAGTGTGTATTACACACACACATATATATATATATATATATATATATATATATATATATATATATATATGTATGCATATATCGAAGTTGAAATATTATTCGATTATTTATAATGAATATATATTTAAATATTAAAAAAATAAATAAATCATGAAATATATTACATATTTTAATTAGTATATATATATAACTATATATTTATTAACATATTTTATTAATTAGTTTATATACATAGTATACATATATGTATACTATAGTATACATTGTGTGTTATATCACAAGTTACTACAACTGGAAACGTATCAAGGCTATGGGAATACCCGAGGATAAGATGACTAGAGTATTATTTATATTATTAATATCATTAATCAGATACCGATTTATATATCTTCTGTATCGATATACGTGACAGTAAAAGTTGCGGAAAATAAGAAAACTCTGATGAGTTAATATAATACAACATATATATATATAGATATATATATATATATATATATATATATATATATATATATATATATATATTTATTAATATATATATATATATATATTCATATATACATATACGTAATTAAATATATTTCATTACTTAATGAGACACGTCTATAGTTGCCTGTCTATAATATAATATATATATTCGTAAAATACTCATAATTAATTTTGCATAGTAATTAATTTAAGCCATTCAATTATAAAAAAATATGGTTAACTATAATCTACTGTTTAGGTTAACTACTATGACATAATTTACTCTATAGAGTTTTACTTTATAAACGATAAAATAATACATGTACAATGCACATTGTACATTGTACATTGTACATATATTTATAATCTATAGATAATCTGTAGGTGCACCTACACAATATATTGAAAATGCTTACTATAACATTTATTTAGTACACTTTAAGAAGTAATGGTATTAATATAAAGCTTTAAATGTGTATTACCATTACAAAATGTATATATATATATATATTATAATGGAACATCAAATACCTTTGAAAGTATGGTATTCTTCACTTTAAAATATCAAGTATCATTAAATATATAATTCCACAATTTAATGGTATTATGCAATCATTAATTGTTATAAGTTCTATAAAATATTAAGAACCACTAAATATGAATTATAGTTACATAATGTAATGGTATACCATAGTATGCATATTACCATATTTTATATACCTATTCATATTAAACAATATAAAACCATTACTTTAACTGTATGTATGTAAGTATGTATGTATGTATGTATTTATGTATATAGATATTATATATAGGCACATGTGTATATAGCTATATAGATATATAGATATATAGTCTACTATTTTACCTTTTCTTTATTTTTTTATATTGATTTAATTTAGTACTAGTGTATATTAATTATCAATTATTATTTTAATTTATATTTAAGTTAATATTATGTATTTAATAAATAAAGTTATTATTTTAAAATCATAAATTATTAAGTATCTATAGGTTTTTTAAATTATCATAATTTCATTTATGTGTCAACTTAAAAAACAATTATAATCATAATTATATTGATAATTAAGATAATAAAATTTGAAATAATGTTATAATGATTAGTAATCATTGATTTCTCATTATTGAACATTGAAACATTGTATTTAATATTCAAAATATTATTATTATTAAATACCATTTATATTTAATGGTTTTACTAATTTAATAATGTGTAGTACCATTTTTATTTAATAGTTCTAAATAATTTAATAATATATTATTAAACACATGTGTAATACCATTCTTATTTAATGGTTCTAATAAGTAAATAATGTGTAATACCATTAACACATATCTTCAGTTTTAATGGTAGTACATAACTGGTGTACATGTTACCATTATAATGGTTCTATTCTAGAGACATGTCTATTATCACTAAGCACTTTTGTCAAATACCATTACTTCTAACAGTGTACACGCTCATTATAAGTGAATTTCAATGTATTTTATTATATATTTTATTAATATATATATATATATATATATACATAATATTAATATGACCGATTAATGTTAATACATTACTATTTATAAATATTATTGTTATTGTTATTTATAGTGAAGGTAACAATCATATATCTTTAACAGTTATAACAATAACAACAATATTGGCCCACTATAGTAGGAGTATGTGAGCGGCCAATATTGTTGTTATTGTTAGTATACTACAACATATGTTTTACTACTACAACATATATGTATATATGTTGTAGTAGTCAGGGGTGGACAAATCGGGCAATTGCCCGGGGCCCCACATTTTGGGGGGCCCATGAATTATTTGAGACATTTTTTTTATTACTATTTATATGAAAAAAAAAATTTTCTTAACTATTTTTCTTATATATTATTAATTCTAATTAAAAAAATAAAAATAATATAATAAATTAATTAAATATGAGTCATTTAGGCCGATTTGAAGAGTGAATTTTACAAAAAGTTCTAAATTGACACGAAGATATGGTGGAAACAGCTACATGAATATTTTGGAAAACATGCTAATAGTGATAACATAGATCTTCTCACACATCTCTGATTGTTAGATCAAATAGTATGAAACCGATTGATAAATAATTGTTTGATAAACTAGTAGGTGATAAATGATAAACGTATTAAGGTATTATTAACCATAGTTAAATCTTAACAATTTATAATTCTATAATTAGTTTACAAAACAAAAAGTATACTTTTTTTTATTAAAATTAAATATAATTTATAAGATATATTTTAACTATGATTTCTGATATTTGTAAAGGATTATATTGATTATAATTTACGAAAAAAACGATATTCTATATAGATTTATAATTGTTATAGTAATTAAAAAAATAGATATTTTCAAAATAATTTTTCTCAAAATAATTAACTTTCTCTATCTTATGCTCGTATTAATCAAATGTGTATATTCTCATAGTGTATATATTATTATAATTGTATTAGTACACATAATATATATATATATAATAGTTTTAATTTAAATAGGATTATTCTGCTTTAGGTTATTCCTATAGTATTGTTAATAATGTCTATTGATTAAAGGGAATTATGTAAATAAAATTATTATCTTTTTTAACATACTATCATTACAGAAAGATATTATATTTATTGAAACAGATATTATTTATAAATATATATATATATATATAACATACATATAATACTAAAGGCATTTTTGCAATTATCCACCTATTACTTGCAAATGAATGTTTAGATTGACATCACCCTCGTCTATCTATTTACAAATAAATACACACAATGGCGATATTCTTATTGGAGAATAGGTGATAAGTTATCACTGATAACTACATAATTGAAGAAATACAAAATTCAAAATATTATATTATATATCAGTGTACTCAATTCCATATATATATCACATCGATATATATTATAGTTATTTATATCAAGTTAGGTAGGTATTATAGCCTACTATTATTATATAGGTATTTATTGATTTACGACGTACGATTCTACGTTGAGATTCATTATCACTGATAATTTATCAGTTATAATTTATCACATTGGTCAATATTTAGCTACCGATCTATTAGAATTTTTTCAATAATAATATAATTATAATAGATTATAGAGCTCAAAGTTATGAAAATGCCAGCATATGTCTGGAATATTCAATGACATGAAATATATTATAATAACCATAGTCCATTGTCAATATGGATTCACATATCTACACTGTATATTCCTTAAATCTGGTTGGGCAAAATGCCGTTAAATCTTCGACAAGTGTAGCAATATTCGTTGCCTTCATCCCAAATCAATATAATTTATTTAGCCAAACTATATAAAGAATATATTAACATCTAGATTAAAGAAGAATATAATATTTTTTATTAAAAGCATTATCGAATATAAAATTGTGATCGCAAGCAGATTCTGTTAGTGCAGTCTCTTGATAACTTCTTATAGGACCTAATTACATAATTTATATCTGATATTATATATGTTAAAATATAACTTAAATTACATTACTAGAGTCAATGTATTTATTCAATAAAATGCAATTTTAGAATTTGAGACTTCGATATAATGAAAACCGTGGAGCTAATTACTTTGTAGAATAAAGTCGATCAGAAAAGTATTGCAATTAGGTTACATTGAGATAATAGCGGTAATACAAAATATTGATGCACTCTATAAATCAGTGGTTCCCAACCTATGGGTCATTGAGTATTTTGTGTAGGTCCTGATCCAATTTCTAAAAAATAATATAAATGCTTTTATATGCAAATTGGATTTATGGTCGAGAAAAATTTAAGATGGAAATATATATTTAAATATATGTATATTAATTTGTATATGATTATTTTATGATTAAAGTATAATAATAACAAAATAAAATTTGTCATTGGGTCATGGTATATTTTTTAATTAAGAATTATAAAAAAGGGTCACGGTGAAAAGGTTGGGAACCACTGCTCTAAATATATATGCGAGAAAAGAAATGATTATGAGGAGTTGATTAAAGTATACAAACAAATTACAAAATAATTAGTATAATGATAACATATGATAAAATTGAAGAGTTATAAATATTAGTTTTTGCCAAAATGGCCCATTTAATATGTTATTAAATTATTATGGGGCCCATGCGTTTTTTTTGCCCGGGGCCCATAGTATGCTTAAGCCGGCCCTGGTTGTGATGCATGCGGTCATTGTAGTGTTGAGAGGGAGTTGGTGAGATGATGTTGATACCTACCCGGTACACCTGCAGGTTACTATGTTCACCGCGTGAAAAGAGCGGCATCCTCAGATCAGCTAGGAAGTTATAAAGGTGTTTTATTTCTTTAATATATAGAGAAGTGTGTGTATATATATATATATATATATATATATATATATTACGTATGCGATTATGTGTGCATACGTATATTATAAATTAATATGACGATGAATTTTTATTATATATATATATATAATATAATAATAATAATGTTTATTTATTGAATCACACAGTTAATAATATCGGATACAATGGACCCCTCAAGAAGTCATAGACTTGTACATTTTATAAATAACTGTGAGGAGCCCCGGACAATACAAAACAATATATATATATATATATATATAATTAATTATAATACAATATAATATTATATATATAACGTTATAAAACATATACACGTTTATTAAATAACCTATATAAGTTTCGTTTCGTTTTTATCAGGAATTGGTCGTCTTGATCTTATTTTAGATTTCAATAGTGCATAAACCACCTAATAATATTAGATATAACATTATTTATTTATATTAATAGTTAGTATTTTTGTTTACATATTAGTAAAATTAATGCGTAAATTAACAAAAAATTTAATAATAACCGACTATTTTAAATTTATTAACAAATTTATTTTATTTATTATTTTGTAAACAACAACTCCAAGGCAACAACTATTAAATAAATAAATATTTTCTAGGTATCTCTTTATTTTTTATAAATTATAAATAATACAATAAATAGTGCTATTGTTATAATTAAACATGAATTATTGAATAATTTCGTGTCCGCACTATCATGTAATATATATATATATGGGAATTCCAACCCCTCTATTTACGATTCCCCACCTAATCCTTCCTCAAATACTAATTCCCCTAATTCCGATCTACCAAATATTTCCTCAAATGTTATGATAACTCCTCTTCCCCGGTTCCATTACCTAATTATTTATTAATACTAGAGATTTTCTCGATAAAATCGCTACGCGTTAACACGTCCTCACGAGTGTCTATTACAGCGCAGTTACTAAAGATAAGTACGTGCTATGTTAGCATTATAGCAAAGATTTTCCAAAGGAAAGATATTGCACTTGTGTATATTTGTGTAACTTAATAATTCGATATGGCCATCTAGCGGTATTAGTCAGATATTAAGAGTTTTCTATATGTATAGTAATTTCTTAATTTCTTAATTAAAATATCACATGTTATAATATTTCATATACTATTTCGCCATCTAGTGTTAATGGTCAGATTCATTTTAAATTTACATTTTTAAAGGTAATAGAGATAGATAGGGAGTGCAATATCTTTCCTTTGGAAAATCTTTGATTATAATCCGGATAAATCGGCGGGAATAACACTTTTTTTAAAACCCAAACCCAACCGTCAGCGCTGGTAATATATAGTCGAGTTAATGTGAAGATTCGTCGACGTGTGATAGTTCGGGTATTTTCGTCCGGTTACCCGATTTTCGCAAAAACAAGTTTTAATGTATTTACTAATACTTTTACTAATACCCTATTATGTATTAATACATCTTCCTTATATACAATTTCCTCTAATGTTGTTCCCAATTCCCAACTAATAACTATTTCTTCTGTATCTCCAATTACTACTATGTCTCCTACATATAGGTAGTATACTATAGTATACTATAGTAGTATAGTATACTGTAGTAGTATAGTATACTGTAGTAGTATACTATAATAGTATAGTATAATACTATACTATAATAGTATACTATCCACCCTAATCACCTGGTATAGGTAATATATATATATATATATATATATATATATATATATATATATATATATATATATAAATAAATAAATCAGATTTATTATTTCATGTTGTAAAGCATGACATAATGGAGAAGTTAATAAACAAATGTATTTGATTTTTGCGAGAATTTCCCCAATCATCATATTCTAGATAAGTTAGATTCTCATGAGTAAAAAAATGTAAATATAAATAAATAAGATTTAAAGAATATGTATCAATAAGTCAAGTTAAAAATAAAAGATGTAACGTTATATAAAAAAATCACAGAAACGAGTTGAATTATGAATGCCGAACTATAAAAGGAATAGAATTATATTAATAGCTAAAATATACAAATGAAAATAATAAAAACTAAAAAAAAACAAGATGAAGGTTTAATAAATAATGCCAGTAAACAAATTTAAAATTAGATAATCAATTGTTTAATTGATTTTCATAATTGATAAAAGATGTTTTTTAATATTTTTTTAAAGTTTTTTATATACATTTTTGTAAATAATAATTTATTTAGACATACATTAGTCCATGATTTAGGGCTTTAAAATTATGATGATTTATGATGACATCTTGATTTTATATAAGGTAATTTGAAATTATGAAAATTATTTTGATATACATTGTTATATCTTGGAAATAATAATGATATTCTGCTTGGGCATTATTTAAATTTACATTGTGTATGACATATATACAATATTTTTATAAGTTATTAAATCTTTAAATTTTAATATATTAGAACATAAAAATAAATTGTTAGTATTAGCAAAGGCTTTGATATTAGTAAAAATAAAAATATTATTGACAATGTTAAAGATATTTTTATTTACAATTCGAACAGCCTTTTTTTGTAGAGTTGAAATGCATTGAAGGTTATTATTCAAATTATTTCCCCAAATTTCTAAACAATACATGATATGAGGCAAAAACAAAGAATTGTAAAGCAGCTTTAAAATATATATTTGTAAATAGCTCAGCTTTCTTAATATATATAACATGTGATAATTTCAATTGTATTTTTCTTATGTGTTCTTTAAAATTTTAATTAGTATCTAAAATAACTCAAAGAAAAGTATAACTTGATACTAAGCATATTTCAGTTGAATTAATTGATATACTATTAATAATATTTGCATCTTTATAAGGTAGCACTTTTATTTTATCAATATTTAATATTAATCTATAATTAGTGAACCATTCATGTAAATTTAAAATAACTAAATTTAAACTTTTGCAGAGTCTTATTACTGGGTTCACTAATGCTAACCGATGTATCGTCAGCAAAAAGTATAATATTTAAATGTATATTTAAATTATGTAAGGCCATATGAATATCATTTATATATAAAATAAAAAGTAAGGGTCCCAAAATGGATCCCTGAGGTATTCTAACTGCCTGTGTGGCTCAGTGGCTAATGCGTCAGACACACAAGCAGTAGGACACGGGTTCGAGCCTCGTCCGGACCATTAATTCATTTTATAAAATGGGTCTTAAAATATTATTTAGAAGTGATCTTATATAATTGTGTATACATAAATGATCGGCTCTCGTTAAAACCATGGATGCCTTAACATGAGAGCGGCTTCGAAGGGACATTAGATATGATTGTAAGTGAAAACTTCATCTAAGTTCATGGATGGGATGAAATGACTCCACCAAATAAAAATAACAATAACAATAACAATATATATATGTATAGTGTAGGGATGTACTGACTATTTACTGCCCTCTTATAAGTTACAACGAATATAATAGCTAACTTACGTAAATCTTGAGATATCGTTATTCGAATCACCGCAGAGTACTCTTTTTTTACATGACACATTAAACAATTAATTGATGTGTACACATAATTAAACACCTGTGTTATCCACTAGGTGATTGTCCTTCCTCAAGGATCCTAATCCTAATTAGGATATATATACATATATATATATATATATATATATATATATATTCTCACCCCATGGGCCCCATGATGAGTTCTGGGTGTCTATATTTACCAGGACGTAGATATGCTGACCACTTCCGAATGGTCAATCCTTGACAAGTATATACAATACTTAATGGCTATATTATTATTTAAACATGTTTATGCACAACAGGTAATACATATAGTGTATAGTGTACACTGCATATGTATGTACCAGGTTCATTGCACCTATGGGTGTACAATGTATGTTGTACATGCTTGTGTAATGTAAACCAATATGCAGAGCTGACACGATACTCGAAAAATGTATAATAGATTGTATAATAAATTGTAATTCCGCAATTACAATTACACACTTTTTTCTTATAATAGATACTGCTACAATTACTTTAAAAAAAATCATATTAGATATAATTACAAATACACACTTTACTTAGTAGATACATCTTAGTAGATACAAATACATTATAAATATATCCAATATATATATATTAGGGGAAAGTAACCGAATACGGACAGTGCACGAATACGGACACTCTCGATATCTCAGAAACCATAAATTCTACAAAAAATGTTTGATGAATAAAATATTCATAAATATATAAATAGTATATATAAGTATTTTTTTATTTTGTAAGTATTAAAACTAGTTCTGATATATCCAATAAGCTTATTTTTTTATTACATTTTTAAATTTATGAAAAAAAATGTCTACTTAAAACCTTCTCAAGAATATACAAATGTATCGATATAAAACATAACAGTATATTATTAAAAACTAAAGAATTCTAAACATTATATACATAATTGCTCTATTTATTATCAAATATTAATTAATTTATAAGCATATATCTATAGGTCATATAAATCCCTAATACTGACACTCTAGATGTCTTAATACGGACACCATATAACCAATCAACGCGTATCATATGAACTTTTCTGATTTTCATAAAAATCGTGTGCATTATAATATTGATACCACCAATGAAAATAAATTTAAAAATTTTATTATTTAGATACTTAAATTGTATTATTAATTAATAAAATAATAAAAATTAATAAATTAATTAGTAATTAAATTACATTAAATTATTCATAAAATTAATTATAAATAATGTAATTATAATTTATCTGATTGGTTCATCAATAATATATAGATAGTTTATCTAGTGGTATATAGGGTGTCCGTATTATGACACATGGTGTCCGTATTCGGACATGGGTACGGTACCCAGGGTACCGAATACGGACACCCCTGTTATCTATGGAATAAAAAGATTAAATACAATTTTAATATCACAATAATATTTATAATATAAAATTAATATATTGTAATTTTTAGATAAAAATAGTGAGTCATACACTGGTTGTACACACGCTGGTATACCAGCGTTTATTTCATCTGCAATTATACTATGAGCCATTACAGACTATAGAGAAATATACATTATTACAATATACTATTTTTCAACTACAAATAATTAGCGACCTTTACTTTCGAATGTTCAACAAGAATATAGTAAATTATCAAATATACAAAAAATAAAT
This sequence comes from Osedax fenrisi, assembly GCA_964019155.1. Taxonomy (NCBI): domain Eukaryota; kingdom Metazoa; phylum Annelida; class Polychaeta; order Sabellida; family Siboglinidae; genus Osedax; species Osedax fenrisi. The sequence goes on from OZ025239.1 coordinate 79,514,981, forward strand.
TATTAATATATTATTAAATATTAATATTTAGAATTAATCATATTTATTAAAATTATTTTATCTTTCAATATAATATATAATTGTAATTATAAATCAATTATTATATAAAATATATTATCAAAATAATGTCTTTGTTTTCAATAAAAGTATATAATGGTTTTTGAGAAAAATCACTATTATTGATATGTCATAATATTTAACAATTAATTGATTTCAATATTTACAAAGGATATTTTATTTTAAATATATGTATATGTTAAAATTAATTTATAATATGATGTTATAAAATATTGATATAAAATACATATATTATCCAAATAATATATTATTTAATAAAATGTATTTGTTTACATAATTTTCTTAGTAGATACGATTACAAATACTTTTGTAATTTTTATAATAGATACAAATACAAATACAAATGTATATACGATACTTTTTTTTTACTATTTATATAAAAAAAAATTTCGTAACTGTATTTTTCTTATATAATATTAATTCCAATTAAAAAATAAAAATATTATAATAAATTAATTATATATGAGTCATTTAAATGACTAAATGACCTAATTAGGCCGATTTGAAAAGTGAATTTTACAACAATTTCTAAATGTATACGAAGATATGGTGTAAACACGTACAATGTACGATGAAGATGTTGGAGCACATGATAATAGTGATCACCATAGATCATCACACATCTCTGATTGTCAGATAAAATAGTTAGAAACGGATTGATAAATAATTGTTTGATAAACTAGAAAGTGATAAATTTATCATTAATGATAAACGTATTAAGGGAATCTTACCCATAGTTGAATCTTAACTATAATTAGTTTACGAAAAAAGAATATACTTATTTTATTAAAATTAAATATCAGATATATATATTAGATATATATATATATATATATATATATATATATATATATTACAGATATTTATTACAGATATTTATTACAGATATTTAAGATATATTTTAACTATGATTTCTGATATTTGTAAATGATTATATTGATTATAAATTACGAAAAAAAACGATATTATATGTATATATATATATATAGATTTACAATTTTTATAGTAAACTAAATATTTTAAAATAATTTTTCTCCAAATAATTAATTTTCTCAAATAATAAATGTTTATCTTCTCATAGTTATATATAGTTTTATAACTTTGTTAGTATACATAATATATATATAGGTTTAATTTATATAAATAATTTTAATTTAAATAGGAATATTCTTCTTTATAGTATTTTTAATAATGACTATTGATGAAAGGGAGTTTAAGGGGAAAGTGCACTCCATGGACACTTAATAAGGACACTTTAACAATAAATGGTCTTAACATTTTATGACTCATTATTTGTATTCAAAAATTACAATATATTAATATTATATGATTATAGATATTATTGTGATTTTAAAATTGTATTTAATATTTTAATTGCATAGATAACGGTGGTGTCCGTATTCGGTACACATGCATGTCCGAATACGGATACCCAGTGTTATAATACGGATACCCCATATACCAATAGATAAACTATATATTATTGATGAATCAATCAGATAAATTATAATTACATTATTTATAATTAATTTTATGAATAATTTATTCTAATTTAATTAGTTAATAATTTATTTATTTTTTAATTTTTTTAATTAATAATACAATTTAAGTATCTAAATAATAACAATTTTAGATTTAGCTTTATTGGTGGTATTTATATTATAATGCACGCGATTTTTATGAAAATCAGAATAGTTCATACGCTGCGCGCTGATTGGTTATAGCCTATAACTTATAGGGTGTCCGTATTAAGACATTTAGAGTGTCTGTATTAGGGTATTAGGGACTTATATGACCTCTAGATATATGCTTATAACTTAATCAATATTTGATAACAAATATAGAAATTATATATATAATTTTAGAATGCTTTATTTTTTAATAATTGTATATAGATATATTTGTATATTCTTGAGAAGGCTTTAAATTGATATATTTTTTTCATAAAAACGTAATAAAAAAATCATTTTATTGGATATATCAGCAATATTTTGAATAATTAAAAAATAAAAAATACTTTTTTAGACTATTTGTATAATTATGAATATTTTATATATTAAACATTTTTTTGTAGGATTTATGGTTTCTGAGATACTGAGAGTGTCCGTATTCGGGCACTGTCCATATTCGGTTACTTTCCCCTATACATACAATGATTATATTGTTCAACAGACTATTATTACAGAAATAAATTATATTTATTGAAACACATATTTTTTATAAATATATATATATATATATAATCTAAATATAATACTAAATGCATCTTTGCAATTAACCAACAAGTAGGTTGCACAACCTACTTGCAAATGAATGTCTAGATTGACATCATCCTCATCTATATATTTACATACACATACCCATAACTGCGATATTATTATTGGAGAACAGGTGATAACTAAATAATTGAAGAAATAAAAAATTCAAAATATTATATTAAATTATTGTACTCAATTCCAGATATATACATGTAGGTAAGTTAACAATAGTCATCATATATACCAAGTTATGTATAATTTTTATTTATTTCTTGGTGTACGTTGAAATTCATTATCTAGCATAATATACAATAGTCTATTGTCAATATGGATCCCCATATCTGCACTGTGTATTCTTTACATTTGGTTGGGAAAAATTACATTGAATATTCGACAATTGTAGCAATATTCTTTGATTTCATCCTAAATCAATATAATTTATTTAGCTAAACTAAATAAAGAATATATTACCATCTAGATTAAAGAATATAAAGAAGTGCAATAATAATAGTAGTAGTAGTAGTAGTAGTAGTAGTAGTAGTAGTAGTAGTAGTAGTAGTAGTAGTAGTAGTAGTAGTAGTAGTAGTAGTAGTAGTAGTAGTAGTAGTAGTAGTAGTAGTAGTAGTAGTAGTAGTAGTAGTAGTAGTAGTAGTAGTAGTAGTAGTAGTAGTAGTAGTAGTAGTAGTAGTAGTAGTAGTAGTAGTAGTAGTAGTAGTAGTAGTAGTAGTAGTAGTAGTAGTAGTAGTAGTAGTAGTAGTAGTAGTAGTAGTAGTAGTAGTAGTAGTAGTAGTAGTAGTAGTAGTAGTAGTAGTAGTAGTAGTAGTAGTAGTAGTAGTAGTAGTAGTAGTAGTAGTAGTAGTAGTAGTAGTAGTAGTAGTAGTAGTAGTAGTAGTAGTAGTAGTAGTAGTAGTAGTAGTAGTAGTAGTAGTAGTAGTAGTAGTAGTAGTAGTAGTAGTAGTAGTAGTAGTAGTAGTAGTAGTAGTAGTAGTAGTAGTAGTAGTAGTAGTAGTAGTAGTAGTAGTAGTAGTAGTAGTAGTAGTAGTAGTAGTAGTAGTAGTAGTAGTAGTAGTAGTAGTAGTAGTAGTAGTAGTAGTAGTAGTAGTAGTAGTAGTAGTAGTAGTAGTAGTAGTAGTAGTAGTAGTAGTAGTAGTAGTAGTAGTAGTAGTAGTAGTAGTAGTAGTAGTAGTAGTAGTAGTAGTAGTAGTAGTAGTAGTAGTAGTAGTAGTAGTAGTAGTAGTAGTAGTAGTAGTAGTAGTAGTAGTAGTAGTAGTAGTAATATAAAACTACTAATATTATATAGAATATTTATACATTAAATATTGAAAGTCAATTTTTATTATGAAATGAGTAAATAATGACATACAATACATATAGTAATTACTATTCCTGTATTTAATTAGTGTGACTAGAGATATATATATATATATTAAGCTCTATAGTAATTGGTCAATATTTGAATATCTTAGGTTATTTTATGAGTCTGTAGGTCATCCATTGAATGTTATTTATGCAATAATGTTCAAATAACGTAATCGGAAAATGATAAATAATCTAAAGGTATATACCTCATCAATACTGATCAACTAATATATAATGTAATGCCTATATATAATAACAATTTAAATAAAAATATATAATCATATACATAAAGTTATATTATTGAATGTTTACGATTTAGGTCTATGTTCAATAGGAGCCACTACACCACGTCAAGGTATCGTAAATATAGTGGATTTGTATTCACTTTAATATTGACATTAAAATGAATAAGGAATTTCAACCATGTGTCCCATCGATATAAAGACAATGGGTAAGCAATTGATTGGATACATTGATGTATGTCACTTTGAAATATATGCGCTACAGTCTATTCCCACTAATAAATATCAAATTATTATGTGTAGTTATATTTTAGTGATAATTATGACCAATTTTAATGTATTATATGTAGGATATATACTAAAATAATAGCTATATATAAAATATAAAATTTTATAATTCCTTAAAATGTTTCGATTTTAGATATTTAAATATAGTCCTATCTGAATTGAAGTTGTAACACTATTTTATAGACATATATACCTATATAAACTAAATCCATATATTGAGAAAGTTAATTAATTTTATTTAATCCTATTTTATTGAAAATACTATCTTGACCTAATATATTAATAAAAATCGTCGATGCCCTTTTTATAATTTATAAATAAAAGTGCCATTCGCTTATCTATCATTTACTAGGCTATATGTTATATTGTGTATATTGCGTGCATCAATTGCTTACCCATGTCCTTTATATCGATGGTTAATCACGGTATGTATACACAGTGATCACATGACATTTATAACACATTATATCTTCTATAGGGTATACCTCTATAGAGGATATCATGTGTTATAAATGTCATATATATTAATATATTAATGATATATATATATATATATTGTTATTTTTATTTGGTGGAGTCCTTTCATCCCATCCAGGAACTTAGATGAAGTTTTTACTTATAACCATATATGGCTCTAATGTCCCTTCGAAGCCGCTCTCATGTTAAGGCATCCATGGTTTTAACGAGAGCCGATCATTTATTTATACACAATTATATAAGATCACTTCTAAATAATATTTTAAGACCCATTTTATAAAATTAATTAATGGTCCGGACGAGGGTCGAACCCGTGTCCTACTGCTTGTGTGTCTGACGCCTTAGCCACTGAGCCACACAAGCAATATATATATATATATATATATATATATATTTCTATTAACAGTTTTATATAAAACTTATTTTTAATAAAATTAGGATTGATAAACAATAAATAATTTAATAATATGGGTTATATATTAAATTTTGTTCTTAATAAAATATTATAAATAGAATATTGAATATAACTATGAATATAATAAATATATTTGTAATGCCTATAAACTATATTTATATATATATATATATATATATATATATATATATATATATATATATATATATATATATATATATATATAGGTATATATATGTATATATATTTAATTAATAATTAAATTTAAATTAATAAAAGTATTAACATTAAATTATGAAATAAGTATTCAGTCCCATACTTACAATAAGCGAATGTACGAGTCGCATTGATAACTATAGTTATAACAATAACAACAATATTGGCCCACTATAGTAGGAGTATGTGAGCGGCCAATATTGTTGTTATTGTTAGTATACTACAACATATGTTTTACTACTACAACATATATGTATATATGTTGTAGTAGTATTACATATATACGGTATATCGTAAAAGTTATGTACACACATAAACCGGGGGGGGGGTCGGTATCTTATAATACAATATCTTATAGGTCTATAGATTACTATTTTCTATAATATATGTTCATTATGGTGAAAAGAATATGCGCGAAATGTTCAAACAAAAGGACATGACCTAGCTTACTCGGTCGAAACGAGCTACAGTATATATGTATAAATATATACATATATACATATATACATATATATATATATATATATATATATATATATATATATATATATATGCATATATGTATGTATATATCGAAGTTGAAATATTATTCAATTATATAATTTTTTTGTAGGATTTATGGTTTCTGAGATACTGAGAGTGTCCGTATTCGGGCACTGTCCATAATCGGTTACTTTCCCCTATACATACAATTATTATATTGTTCAACAGACTATTATTACAGAAATAAATTATATTTATTGAAACACATATTTTTTATAAATATATATATATATAATCTAAATATAATACTAAATGCATCTTTGCAATTAACCAACAAGTAGGTTGCACAACCTACTTGCAAATGAATGTCTAGATTGACATCATCCTCATCTATATATTTACATACACATACCCATAACTGCGATATTATTACTGGAGAACAGGTGATAACTAAATAATTGAAGAAATAAAAAATTCAAAATATTATATTAAATTATTGTACTCAATTCCAGATATATACATGTAGGTAAGTTAACAGTAGTCATCATATATACCAAGTTATGTATAATTTTTATTTATTTCTTGGTGTACGTTGAAATTCATTATGACATTGGTCAATATTTATCTAATTATCTATTAGAATTTTTTTTAAATAATAATACAATTATAATTATTATAATTATATATAATAGATTATAGATCTAAAAGTTATGAAAATGCCAGCAATATGACGGAAGATTCAATGAAATAAAAAATAGCATAATATACAATAGTCTATTGTCAATATGGATCCCCATATCTGCACTGTGTATTCTTTACATTTGGTTGGGAAAAATTACATTGAATATTCGACAATTGTAGCAATATTCTTTGATTTCATCCTAAATCAATATAATTTATTTAGCTAAACTAAATAAAGAATATATTACCATCTAGATTAAAGAAGAATATAATATGTTTTATTAAACGCATTATCGAATATAATATGGTCGTCACAAGCAGATTATATTAGTGCACTATACACTGTTAGAAATAAATGGTATAACATTGATTACAAAATGGTATAACCCCGTGGCGCCCTGGTATACCATTTACGGTATAACTAATTAAAAAAGTTATACCATATTTTATAAAAAGTTATACCATATTTGATATAAAGTTATACCATAGTTTATACCATATATTATATAAAGTTATACCATATTTTATAAAAAGTTATACCATATTTGATATAAAGTTATACCATAATTTATACCATATATTATATAAAGTTATACCATATTTTATAAAAAGTTATACCATATTTTATATAAAGTTATACCATCATTTATTAAAATTTATACCATATATTATATAAAGTTATACCATAATTTATTAAAAGTTATACTATATTTTATTTAAAGTTATACCATAATTTATTAAAATGTATATTATATAAAGTTATATCATAATTTATTAAAAGTTATACTATATTTTATTTAAATTTATATCAGTGTTTATAATAACTTACTATTCTATATTATTAATTTATATATGGAATCGACATTTATAATGATAATTTATTTTCTAAAAACCACATATTTTGGTGTAACAATATTGTTTATTAACAGATACATTTTTAAATAAATAACGTGATACAAAATTACATAAACAATTAATGTTTGTAGGACATGTTACGTGAAACAAATAAAATTAACAATACCACTTAATTAAATACGAAATAAATTATTTTGAACGAAAACCAAACAATTATCGACACACATAATAAGCATCCTCTTTTCTGATATATGCATATAGAATGCCAGACGTTTCGTATACCGGACGTTTCGTATAAGACGTTTCGTATAAAAATATCAGACGTTTCGTATAAGAATTACAGACGTTTCGTATAAAAGACGTTTCGTACAGACGTTTCGTATAATAATTTCAGACGTTTCGTATAAGGAATTTATAAGGTTGTTATCTATTAAATAGTTAATAATTAACTTTATAAATAATTGTATTCCTATTATAATATGTGTATATATATATTTATTGAAAGTAAAACAATATTATTATAAATTATGACTGTGAAATATTATATTTATATTAATATTTATATCGTACGTTTCGTATAAGAGGTTTTGTATACGAATTTCAGATATTGTACAATAAACACGTGTTTAATATATATTTAGATTTTTTTTAATTACAATATATAGGGATAATTACTATATATATATATATATATTACTATATACCTACTTGGGATATTGCAATATTTTATTTTTGGGTATCGTGACTTTATATATATATTTTAGTTATAATACAATTATATTATCATAGATGGATGTGTAATAATTTAACAACTTTAACAAATCATTATATGGTTTTATTTATAAAGGTATAGCAAAGGGCTTTGGGTATATCGTTAATATATTTTATACTAATACATTTCATAAGATACAATTATACATCAAATTTACAATTATACATTACATATATACATCAAATAAACGAGTATACATCAAGTATACAATATATAAATATACATCTGAAAGTGTGTTCATCAAATAATGGAACATTTTCCGATTCATCATATAACAAATTTATTAACCTATGTGAATATATAAATATATATTTTTTATAAAATAATATTATTCACAAACTTATATAAATTCAAACTAATTTCACCAATAAGTATTATATATACTAATAGTATAATACCCTTGTTAATACTATATAGTATATAGAGTATACTGTATATATAGTATATATACTATTATTTTTAAGTAGAACATCAAATAATGTATTTCCTTTATAGTGCCCGTATATATTCGCGATGCATACGTAATACGTATTACGTATGCGTATGAAACAATAGAACTTGTATTTTAGTAATTTTATTTGCAAGGACCATATAGTCTAGTTAATTGCAATTTAAAATATATGGGGGTATACGATTATAATTGGTGGATAGTTCAAAAAATCATATAACGAGTTGTTAAAGTTGTTAACTTATTACAGATCTATCTATAATAATACAATTGTATTATAACTAAAATATATAAATAAAGTAACGATACCCAAGAAGTTAATTATATATATAGGTTATTTTAATTATATATATACCTATATATATATATATATATATATATATATATATATATATATATATATATATATATTAAACACAATATCTGAAATTCGTATACGAAGCTTCCGATATAAATATTAATATAAATATAATATTTCATAGTCATAATTTATAATAATATTGTTTTACTTTCAATAAATATATATATACAAATATTATAATATGAATACAATTATTTATAAAGTCAATTATTAACTATTTAATAGATAACAAACTTATAAATTCCTTATACGAAACGTCTGAAATTATTATACGAAATGTCTGTACGAAATGCCTTTTATACGAAACGTCTGGAATTATTATACGAAACGTCTGATATATGTATACGAAACGTCTGTCACCCTGCATATATCCATGTATCCATGGAGTCATTATTTCCTGCAATTAAAATTCAAATATTTATATAAGTTATATATATATATATATATATAGTATACTAGAGTATGAATAATAATATTGTATATTATATAATAGTATAAATATGTATCTTATAAGAAACTTTATACAGTTAATATCATATATGATAATACTATATAAAGTATACTTTATAATTGTATACTTTATATACGTTAGAATTGTAATTAGAAAAATCCAATATATTATATTAATTACTGCAGTTATATATATAATAGAGTATACTATACTTTTGAATTAGCATACGAAAAATCATAAAATAACTATAATATTAAATCTATAGTTATTAAGTAATTATTAAGTAACCTTATCTTTATTTTCATTGTAAATTCATTTTTCAATAATTCGCAAACTCCCATAATAAAATATATGATTCCCGCATCTATTTTAGGAAATATTATATTATATATTTAATTATACACTTTATAATCTATATTTGATTAAGGAAAGAAGGATATTGATAATATTTGTACAACAGTTAACATTATTTATATATACCTATTAGTAATATTATTTAAATTTAATTACATTGTGAACTAAAAATAAAATAAATAATTGACCATATATGGATATATAGTATACTATCCATGGACTAATAAAATATAATTGCATATTTATTTTATATAGATATTTAACTAATGTTATTAATTAGATAACTAAATTACCTGTTTGATCAGTTTGCGTAGTAGCGATACCTAGTACATCAATATATTCGTCTATATATTTGTGTATATACGTTATATGCTTTATCATCCCCATCAACTCACTATTCCTCTCCGGCAGTTTTTCTAATATTTTAAATGAAATTTGAAATTCTGCAAATAATTCTACAGTTCCTGCATATTAATGATTGGCATATAGTTATCATAATTTTATAATATATATGTATGTAATAATGTGAATGTTCTAATACAGTTTATTAATCAAAGCAAAGACCTGTTGAACATAATTATAATATAACATAATAATAATTATAATAATAATAATAGTACCTACCCAATGAGATGCAAACTGAAGAATGAGGCAATCTCACCGAGTGGAATTTATTCTATAGACAAATAACGAAATATACTTTACAGACGATAACAATATAAAATACCAGAAAAATAAACATTTACATGGCTATGGCTATAGACATATATGCATTTAACACAGAGCGAGACACCGAAATCTAGTTTAAAGTTTTATGTAGATATATCGATTTCTGTTACGTAATGTTAAATGCATTTAAATGTATATTACTTAATTATATTACATAATCGATATACCTATCTACAACTTTGACTTTATAACATATATATATATATATATATATATATATAATTATATAATTATATTCTAACAATTTAATTATATATTATAAATAATATATAAATATATTATAAAATTATATATTATATAAACTTTTATATTATTATATATAATATGATATAATTTGTATATATATATATATATATATATATATATATATATATATAATGTAGTATAAATACCTTATGTATATTGTAATGTGTTGAAAAATAGATGCTTATCATGTTGAGTGTAGAGTGGAAATAGAATATGTTAATAAATAAAATGGAATTATTTATATATATATATATACATATACTCGAATAATTATAAGTATTTGTATATGAAATATAGGAAATATGTATATGTATACATATTTCCCTATGGGGAATCTATTTAGTTTCTGAAAACCAGTTTAATTGCAATTAGAAGCAATACATGCTATGTCTATAATAATATAACACAACAATAAGTAGACTGTTATATTAAGGATATTATGAAGGATACTATTATGAATTATATTCTTATACATTTTATTTTCAATCAAATATAAACTTAATTTTAAAATGTTATGGTATAACTGGTATTTCCATATTGTATACCATATAATTCATAAAGTTATACCATTATATTTAATAGTTAATGGTAGGTTAAAACTACAGGTTAAAACTACAAATTACAAATGTTATACCATATAATTCGTAATCTTATACCATTTAAATTAAGCTATATGGTATAACTAAAAAAAACAAATGTTATGCTATATACTTTGTGATCTTATACCATTTCAATTAATCTATATGGTATAACTAAAAAAATCAAATGTTATACCATATAATATGTGATCTTATACCATTTAACGTAATTGTATGGTATAACTCGTATTTCCATATGTTATACCATTTATTTCATAATGTTATACCTTTATTTTTAACAATGTAGTGCAATATATATATATTGTGGATTTCCCATAATTACATAAGTTATTAACATTATATAATCTATATCTGATATAATATATGTTAAAATATTATGTAAATTACATTACTATAGTAATGTAATTATTACTCTATAGAGTCAACGTATTTATTAAATAAAATGCATGAATTTGAGACTTCAATATTATGAAAACCGTGGATCTAATTACTTTGTAGAATAAAGTCGATCAGAAAAGTTTCGTAATTAGGTTTAATCGAGATAATAGCGGTAATAACACATATTGATGCACTCTCTAAATATATAGGAGAGAAAAGTATTGATTATGAGAAATTGATTAGAGTATATATTATATACAAACAAAACAAATTAAAAAATAATTAACATAATGATAACATATGGTAACATTTGTGAATTTACATCATATAAGAAGTTAAAAATAACTATTTTCAAACAATATTTGAAAATGTAATTGATAAGTATATAGGAAATACTAAAAAATATAATAATGTATACATATATAAAAATAATCAAAGTGATAATTGGAAAATAATTAATAAACTAATTAATAAAAAATATAATAACTTTCCAAATATATTTATTTACAATGGTATTGAAATACATAATGAAAAAGATCAATGCGAATACTTTAATAACTATTTTTCTAATATTGGTGAAAATATTGTGAATACAATACATAATAGTTGTAGGTGATTTAACAATGATTTAAAATTACTAATATATAATCCATATAGTTTTTATTTCATACCTATTACCTATAGTGAAATAATTAACGTTATTAATATCATGAAATCTAAAGTATCCATGGATGTAAATAATTATGATATGTCATTGATAAAACAGATTATTAATTGTATATTTTATCCTATAAATCATATATTTAATAATAGTATTGTAACTGGACTATTTCCAACGGATATGAAAAAATCAATTATAAAACCACTATTTAAAAATAATGATAATAAAAATATTATTAATTACCGCCTAATTGCATTTTTACCACAAATTAGTAAAATATTTGAAAAAATTATATATAATAGATTATCCTATTTCATAATTAAACATAAAATAATAAATAAGAATCAATATGGTTTTATTCCAAAATATAATACAACGATATCGCTTTTAAACATTCAGCATTATATTCTACAAAAAAAATAGTGAACATAAAAAAATTGCAACAATTTTTCTAGATCTGAAAAAAGCTTTTGATGTTGTTTATCATGTATTATTATTAAAAAAACTTGAAATATATGGAATAAGAGAATATATATATAAACTAATAAAAAGTTATTTAAATAACAGAACATTTACTACAAAAATAAATAATTAATTATCGAATACTAAATATGTTAAGTACGGGGTTCCTCAAGGTTCTGTTCTGGGGCCCTTATTTTTTATACTTTTTATAAATGACCTACCAAATTTTTTTTTAAATGTGAATAATATTAATTTAAATTTATATGCTGACGATACATCACTAACAGTTTGCGCTAATAGTGATGTTGAACTAACACAATAACTTCAAATATATATGGATAAATTAAAATATTGGTTCGATATAAATAATTTAAAACTTAATATACAAAAAACTAAAATACTTCCATATTTTAATTCTAAACTGACTAATGATATAATAATTGACAATATAAAAATTGATATAGGTATCCTAGTATACTATAGATAACTATACATTTTTGGGTTTGTACTTAGATACAAAATTATCATTTAATATACATAGGCCTTAATATACATAATATACCTATTGATAATTTAAATATAAAACTTTCAAAAATAATATACTTAATTAAAAGGTTATCATATTTAAATATTACAAATTTGATTTTATTATACAACTCTTTGTTTTTATCTAATTTAACATATGGTATTGAAATATGGGGTAATATTTATAATTATAATTTAAATATATTAAATTTATCACAAAAAAAAATAATAAGAATAATTAATAAAAAGATTATAGACAATTCAAAATTACCATTAATAAGATTATCGCATACACCAATTTTATTTTATAATAGTAACATTTTAAAACTTGATGATCTTATAACTTTTAGAAATATTTTAATTATATATAATCTTTTAAATAATAAATATGTTAACGATATAACTGATTATTTTAAATTTAATAGAAATAAAACCAAATTTATTTTACCACTAATGAAAACCAATATATTCCAAAATACAATATTTTTCAAAGGACCTAAACTTTATAATTTAATAATTTTAATAATATTTTAAAAACTAATACAATTACTCATACTTTAAAACTGAAGAAAGTATTAAAATCATTTTTTATTAAACAGTATTATTAATTTTTTGTTATAAATATTAATTATTATAATTTTGGCAAATATCTTTTTTTAATCATTCTAAAACAATTAAACATATTTATTATAAACAGTATTACAAAATGTACACATTTTTATTATAAACAGTATTACAAAATTTAAATTATAAACAGTATTAAAAATTAACTATTACAAATTAAACAGTATTACAAAAATATAAAAATTATAAAAGGATTATAATCTTTTAAAAAAAACAGTATTAAAATTATAAACATGTTTAAACTACAGTATTAAAACAAAATCTAAAAAAATTATTTAATTTATTGTATATTATTTTATCTTCATTTTTTTTTTTATTTTATTTTTTTTTCATATTACACTATCGTGATATTAACCTATTACATTGTTATGCTTATTATATAATAATCAATTATTTCTTTAATAGTTTTAATTTTTATTTTTATTTAAACAGTATTAAAATATATGTCATATTGATAGTACAAATTATTTAATTTTCTCTTTCTTTAAAATGTAACTTTGTATCCTAAAAGTAATGGACTATCCAAATATGAATATATATATATATATATATATATATATATATGATGAGCTAGATTTATCAAAATGTAGACATTTTCATCTTAATATATGTAATGGTAAATAATTACACTTGAGAGAGAAGCTTCTCTAAACTTAAACTAATAAATAATTGTATATGAAATTATCTGACACAATAAATACTTTCAAGTCTGTAACATTAACTTTATATTCAAAGCTACTTAAATACATTGATACTGGATAAATAATACTGATTTTATAGAGGAAATCGAGTATAATAAATATGTAATCATATCATTATAACCAATTATATAATTATATCATCTAACCTATATAATTGTTATTAATTAAATTGTAACTTTTAAAATATTACATGGCAATGATTTTAAGTTGGTAGCGTAATATCTATTTACATCCATAGCGTGAAGAAGACCCCCTCTATATATTAGATGCATCTTAAAGGGGACCTTCTTCACACGATACATGTAAATATATATGAAAAAATAACATTGTTAATATTTTAAATTTTTTTAATTTTTACATACTTTAAAAACATATAATAATAATACATAATTTATATATATATTAATATATTGAAGAGTTATAGATATGTTAGTTATTGCTATAATTGCCCATTTAATATGTTATGAAATTCTTATGAGGCCCATGCGTTTTTTTTGCCCGGGGCCCATAATATGCTTAAGCCCACCCTGAATAACAGTATAGCATAAGTATAGTATAATTAATGTTACTAGTATACCTATATATGTTAAAATATAATCTATAGGTTATAATAGTAGTGTTATGAGTACAGCTATAGGCTTTATTTATGAACCTATAGGTGTTATTGATTTAAATATAATTAGCTTTTTATATAAAATAAATATTTAAAAGTCACGTTATATAGTCTACAATACTAAAGTATTAACTAACCGTAATCAGATCACACTCTATAGAGACACGTGGCACATCATGTGACACATCACGTGGCACATCATGTGACACATCACGTGACACATCGCATGGAATGTCATGTGACACATCGTGTGGTATTGTTTGTAGGCAGCGTACGATAAAATCAATACGTTATCCACGTCATTTAAAATAGAATTATTATTTATAACAATTTAAAATTTATAATTCAATATTTATAAAATTTCACATTATTTATAAATCATTTCTAAATAAACCGAGTAAACGTAATTCAGCGACGTACAGACTCGCTTATACACTCGCTTATACACTCGCTTATACACTTATTATCGGTTAACACACTTATCGTGTTTAGGCTTTGGTGAAAGGGAACCTATACAGCTAAGATTGTTCTACGTGATTACTGCATACGATACCATAGACATTCACATAGTAAGTTATTAGATTATCGCCCATATAACATACATGTAAACGTTATAACGTATATATATATATATATATACACATATATATATACATCGTAAACAATAACCTATAATGTGTATGAATGTTTAAATATAGGCATATGTATACATATGTATAAATAAACGTACATTATACGTTGTACGGTAAAATATGTTGAGATACAAAATACTTCGGAAAATATTTGGCACATAGTGCGCAAAGATTTTTCTAAGAATTTCTTCGCAAAATTGTTGGTGTGCGTATATTTATCGTATGTATACGTCGTACATTCACACATAGTGTGTATCACACACACACACACACAAACACACATACACACCTAGGCACATATCACAACTTATGTGATTTACCGATCACAATATATGAGCAATATATTCTATAACCCTTATAGGAGATGTTAGTTTTAACCATATAATGTACATCGTATTCACTGTGTAATGTATATACCATATACAGTTACCGACGTACATTGTACTTCGTATACACATTTACGTCCATAACATAACCCCATAACCTTCATGACCCCGACCTCCACCTTTAACCACATCATAGTATGACATGTCCTTGATAAGATGACACGCGTTACGTAACTATATCACGTGTAACCGTATTACGTCACCTCGTAATGTTATTGTAACCTATCTGAACCTCTCTGTAACCTATCTGTAACCTATATGTAACCTCTGTGTAACCTATCTGTAACTAAATATGTAACCTCTCTGTAACCTATATGTAACCTCTATGTAACCTATATATAACCTATCTGTAACCATAGATAATGTATATATTATTCGTCCTCTACTCTGGCGTCTGTAACTGTAACATCTCACAATAGTGTACAAATGTACATCTTATTTATTTCAATACTTCATGAAATAATGTATATTCTAAACTAATGTTTTAATTACAATACTAGCTTAGGTAAGTATGCACAAGTACACGTTGTAGTTTACATCATGTATTATGCGATGTAAACCGGATATATATGCATTATATTAGACGCTTGTAATAATATAAAATTATACTTATCATTTATGTTCACTTTAATATTGATTGCAAAATCTGATGATATGTCCTTATATGTCCTCGCTATCATATATTACTGTGACTTTTAATGACATATCCTGCGAATGAAAGGGAACCGTCGATATAACAACAGAGGCACGTAAACACACGAGTGTTAGGTGACGTGTACATTTAAGTAGGCCCATATACGATGTACGATGTCCTACCTACATGTCACCATGTCACAGCTGTCACACTCCATAGTAAGACAAGTAGGTCTACCTAAGTGAGACGATCTCTCCTAAGTGTTTGATAAATAAACCACTACACTATAGTGTGTGTGTGTATACTATCGATACCTCCTATAACCTCGTTTATAAGAGGTCTTGATACAATACGTATACAATGTAGGTGCTATATCAATAACAGTGTGGGACTACAGTGCTGCTATAGCGTATATAATACTATTGTTTAATAGTAATGTAGGTCACATTAGCTAATTGTGTCACACACTCACTCACACACTCACACACACACACACACACACACACACATACACACACACGTGCATGCTGTACATCGTACAGTGTACAATGTACATGGAGTTCTTCAATACATTGAGGATTTCGATATATATTATATATTATATATTATATACACACACAAACACATGCGTGCGTAATTGTGTGTGCATGTGGGCATAGGCCGTCGATGTAAACAAACAAAATATGTATTTCTTTTCATTATGGTCGACAGAATTTTTTTTATAATATTGTAGGCCTATTTATTTCTAGATTAAACACACACACACACACACACACACACACACACACACACACACACACACACATACATTGCGCACTCTGTATCGCACACCCACTCAAACATTCATATATATATATATATATATATATATATTGTATTATACTTTAGTAGGCTATACTCAATGTAATAGTGTTACCTAGTAGGGGAAAGTAACCTAATACGGACACTTTAACAATACATGGTCTTAACATTTTATGACTCATTATTTTTATTCAAAAATTACAATATATTAATATTATATGATTATAGATATTATTGTGCTTTTACAATTTTATTTAATATTTGAATTCCGTAGATAACGGGTGTGTCCGTATTCGGTACCCATGTCCGAATACGGACACCATGTGTTATAATACGGACACCCTATATACCACTATATAAACTATATAATCAGACAAATTATAATTACATTATTAAAATTAATTTTTTGAACAATGTATTCTAATTTAATTAGTTAATAATTTATATATGTTTATTATTAGTTAATTAATAATACATTTTAAGTATCTAAATATTAAAACATTTAGATTTAGCTTTATTGGTGGTATTAATATTATAATGCACGCGATTTTTATGAAAATCAGAATAGTTCATACGCTGCGCGCTGATTGGTTATAGGGTGTCCGTATTAAGATATCTAGAGTGATCGTATTAGGAACTTATATGACCTCTAGATATATGCTTATAACTTAATGAATATTTGATAACAAATATAGAAATTATATATATCATTTTAGAATGCTTTATTTTTTAATAATATAGTGTTATATTCTATATCGATACATTTGTATATTCTTGAGAAGGTTTTAAGTAGACATTTTTTTACATAAATTTAAAAACGTAATAAAAAAATAAGTTTATTGGATATATCAGCAATATTTTTAATAATTAAAAAATAAAAAATACTTTTTTAGACTATTTATATTATTATAAATATTTTATTCATTAAATTTTTTTTTGTAGGATTTATGGTTTCTAAGATACCGAGAGTGTCCGTATTCGGGCACTGTCTGCATTCGGTTACTTTCCCCTAGCTAAATATTGTACAGGTTTACATATTTACTACATATTTACCTAAAAATTGTGTATACTACCTACCTCTACCTATACATAATTTCAGTTATAATAGTTTATTTGGGGAAATATGTATACAATATTTTTTATATTATTCATAAAAACAGATTGCATATACTCCTACACACTTCATATATTATAAAAGGATACTATGAAATGTTTACCAGGGACTCCCAGGTTACTCCCTGGTTTTACTAGACTACTAATAGTACCTATAGGTACTTGATATATCAAGAATATTTAAAATAGGTATTATTAATAGGTATTAATAATACAAATCAATAGGTATTATTATAATAAAGGTATCCCTAGGATATATATATAGAACCTACCTACCAGCATATATGGAATAACCTACCTACCAGCATATATGGAATAACCTACCTACCTATAGGTAGGTTAAAACATACGCTAGTAGGTAATGATAGTTAGGAAATTATCTTTCAAGACCTATAAAAGTATATTTAGAATTCACTAGATCAAATGAATATTATGCAGTTTTACTAAATAATACTGATAATCAAATTAATAATACAAATAATAATTATTATTTGTTATCTATTATAATGATTGGATTTATTCTTATTAATTTGTATCCTACTAATAAGTATTTTTATCTATATAGATATAATATTGTAAATATATTTTCATATAGTTGTCGACAATTGATCAATAAAAAAACCACTTGATATAATTTTATGAATATTATTATTAGTATTGTTATATTGTCCTTATTTGACATATACACAATGTATGCTTGATCCTATTCATAGTCACCCGATTTGACCCATATTATACATTTATATAGATATATATATATATAGTATATATAGGTCCTATATATAGTGCATGAATTATTCAATATATCTCATACTAGGATATATATATATAATATATATATATCCTATATACATAGGTATATATATATATATATATATATATATATATATATATATATATATTAGGAGATATATTAAATAATGCATGCACTAGTGGATCTAAATAATATAGTATGGACATTATTGGTTTTATTTGAATATTAAACTATAACTACCAAACCTCCATACTGTTAATTAAAGTAGAATTATTATAAAGAGTTAATCTGACTTTTCTAGGAATGTATATGCTATAATTAATGATGATTCATAATATACAAAATTATATAATATCATCAAGGACACATGTCCTTCCTAAAATTAGCAATAGAAATATATAATTTTCGAAAAAAGAAAATACTTAAATTAAATACCTATATGTAATACCTATATAATAAATACTTATATAATAATATATAATATATAGGTAGCTACCTACATTATTTATATTATGTAAATTATGAAAACATCTTTATGTCCATCTGATGGACTCCACCACTATACAAGAAAGAAAAACTTGTCCTCAACACAAGCAATGATTTTGCGAAACATATTTTACTCATCGATATAAATACTTTCTTTATAGCGAAATCCTACAAGCAAAGCCCATTGATAGAAGTATGTTTATCACAAACTTGTATTCGATACCGTGATTTATGAATGCACGAAATTGATGTATTGCGTACGAACGACTGTGATTGGTCCATCTCGTTTTGAATACGATGTAATTGAACTTTGACTATGTTATTCAGGTTAACGAAATGCATGCACGTAACGCGACCGAAATGCTCTTCTAAGCTGATAGATTACTGTCGTAAGAATATGTCTACTGACGGAATTGAATTGGGAAAGAAGGCCGCTGCCATTTATGCCGTAGATACACACGTAAAGGTTACATGTCGTACGTAGTATTTAGTAATTTGTATATTTATATTATTGTGTTATTTTTTTTCAAATATTCTATGCCAATCCTAGTATTTTTAATTATGTAACCACTGAGAAATTATGTTCTTATAAAATATATTGATAAATACATATATTATTATGTTATACATTAACCGTGTATATATAAATATAATATGATAACTAATTCGTTTTTAATTTGTATTATATAGCGTGTAATTATGATTAAATATTGGATATTTAATTATTATTATTATTATAATAATAATAATTATTATAATATTAAATAGTAATTAATATTACTATTTGTATATGATCATTTTAATAAATTAAGATATAAGTATAATTATATAGTTGTCCTATTATTAATAAAAGTATTATTATTATTAGTATTAGTCTAATTATTATTATTATAATATTAAATTATTAAATATATAAATTATTTATATTTATTAAATATATTACTGTAATATAATTTAATTAAATACTAATTTAATTATATTATTATTATGATAATATTTATATTATTATATGTAATTAAATTAAATTATAATAATATAAATATTATCATAATAATAATATACTTAAATTAGTATTTAATTAAATTATTATTTATTATATTAATTTAATATTATGATTATATATATATCAAAAGCTATATATTATAGCATAATTATTATTAAGTTAGTAGGTTTAATATGATAATATATAATTAATTTATTGTTGTCGTATTCAATATTATATTGAATATGAATATTATGATAGCTACGTATTCATACATTAGATTTCAAACTAATAATTTAAAATAACGACACAATTAAATAAATTATCCAGTATATAATACCTTTATAGTGCATTAGTCATACTACAAATAAATATTCATAAACACTATCATATCGTAAATCATATACATGTGTAATATTAGTCCCAATATATGCTACTAAGAAGTTGTACTAGTGATATTCAATATATCAAATATAACTTGTGCGGATTTTTTCAATATGTGGATTATGTACCGCAACCAAATAAACGAGCAAAGTATAACCACGACCATGGTAAACTAATACACTATATTTAATTACTGCCGCTCCTATACTGCTATATTACATTTACTACTAATTAATAATAATAATAATAATAATAGGCTTTAAGCTGAAGCTATACTCACAAATGTTAGTGTGCATTAGTGAATATTCAATACTATTTGAATAATCGTGGTAGTTATAGATCTAGCCAGCTAATATTTCAATTGTTTGTGAATATTTACAAAAGTAAATTTTCACATGAGTGGCTAGCTTAATAATTATTTTATACCATACAATTAAATATTTATGAGTATTTCTAAAATTACATATAATATTCATTTATTATAATTTACTATTGTAGACTACAATATATAGTAGTTAAATTATATTTTTGTTAGCGTAATTTATTATGTATTCAAGTATATACTCACATCTATATATATATATATATATATACATATATATTATATACATATATATTTATACACATATATCAAATACAGTAAGTCTGTTATTAATTTTATTGAAAACTATTATTTTATAGATTTAAATGATTTGACCGAACTATAGGCTGGAGATTTGAATTGACTTCTTTATTTAAACTGAACGATATATCTATTATCTGTGTAGTCATTCGCTGAATAAATAAATATACCGACAGAGTGTGAATATTTCCGAATGCAACATAAAGTAATAATTATTGTGGATGTATCTCGAGTAATTGAGCCGTATCGCTCGCAGTAATATTCTCTCCTGCTCCGTTCACACCGTCTCATCATTTCACACCTGTCACTTCAAACGTAGTCTCAAAAAAAATCTCTTTTCGCAATAACTTTCTCTATATTGGATGGCTGATTTCTTGTGCAGTAGCATGCTAGTGTATCAGCCACTAAAACATAAACAAAGAACAAGTAAATAAGTAATATTTGATTATATAGTATTCTTATATTATAACGTATATAGTATACTAATAAGTAGGGCTATACTGAAGTAATTTGTTTTCAATGCAGATCTGCTAACTTTAAAAAAAAATAATAAAACATAGACTAGCTTTATTAAACTCATTTATTTATTCGGGTAGGCAATATTGTAATTACCTACTTTTTAAGTATACAATTACAATATTATGTACATAGAATTGTTAAGAAATTCGAAAGACTGACTTACAACATAAAAGGGTGTGACTAATAAATTGATAAATTAGTTAAATTAGTTTATATCTGATAATTTTGATTACATTTTAATAGTATTCTAGATAAAATATGATCAGAAAAAAGAAAAATACAAACAAATATTCTTTTCAGTAAGATACAGAAGAAAAACATTCGTATTAGATATATATGCTACTGATTACTCCTAATTAAAAGAAGACATTTCTGCTGGGTGGTTACTTCCTCTTGTAATACATTACCCCAATATTTGCATTGTAATCCACACATTTACAAATAAGTTACGCATATATTTATTTAAATTATGATTCTTCTAAATGTAATCTCTTCAACACTCGTGAGATTGTACACATAGAACACATTTTTAATATACACATATACATATATATATATATATATATATATATATATATAGAATTATAAACTTGAATACTCAATAACGATAATTCTTATTTCATATTATGATTAATTATAATTATATATAGTAGATATATATATAATGGTATACTGGTATAATGCCAATAGTATAGATACACCTATAATAATGATACCATATTATTTCAGAATAATCAAGTGATCGGGATTGGCAGTGGTTCTACTATTACGTATGCGGTGGAACGCATTGGTTAGTAGCGCTTGTGTGTGCGAGTGTGTGTGTGTAGGGGGGTGGTGGTAGAAGTACTAGTAGTAGTAGAGGTAGTGAGAGTAGTAGTAGTAGTAGTAGTAGTAGTAGTAGTAGTAGTAGTAGTAGTAGTAGTAGTAGTAGTATTAGTAATGGTAGCGGTAGTGGTAGAGTTATAATATTTTAAAAATAAAATCATATAATATTAAATAATTGATATTCTAGAAAATGGTACATCTAGAGAAACGTGAATTAGCAATGAGAATAAAAACAACAATATAAGAAGTTTATAGATATATTTTGCTGGTGTCTTTTGTAAGCCACTATTACATGAAATGATATATTTTGTGAGTTTATGACACATAATACAATTGTATTAACAATAACATACATATTGTGGGTCTTAAAATATTATTTAGAAGTGATCTTATATAATTGTGTATAAATAAATGATCGGCTCTCGTTAAAACCATGGATGCCTTAACATGAGAGCGGCTTCGAAGGTACATTAGAACCATATATGGTTATAAGTGAAAACTTCATCTAAGTTCCTGGATAGGATGAAAGGAATCCACCAAATAAAAATATCAAATAACAAATAACAAAATAACAAATAACAAATAACAAAATAACAAATACTTATCAATGATATTATTAATTCGTAATAGCATTTAATGGCATTGTTTATATTGATTTATGATCTCATTCTAAGACAGCCTAAACAATACATGTATATTTATGTAATGCATTATATATTATAAAATCATATACAATTCATCAATGCATTTACTAATACTATGTAATCTAAAAATAGCTGAGCGAGCTAAGAAGGAGAATCTGAAGCTTATTTGTGTACCTACTTCATTCCAGGTTAGTACCAAATATATTATCTAATGTGTTGTTTGTATCATGTTGTTTATTCATTATGTATATAGTTATTCAAAATATTCAATACTACATTTAATATTAAATGTCATACTATATATATATATATATATATATTTATATTTATACATATATATTCATAGATATCTATATATAATTCTCTTTAAAAAATCTTATCATATTCTCTTTTATCATTTACGAACCATAATTAATCTAATATCACATGACATCATATTAATTATATAATTTCATATGTAATTATTATCAATTTGATGCTATATAATGATATATTTATAATTTAGATTACAACTTTTAGAAGTATAGTTTTACATTGTATTTAAGTGGTTTATAATATGTATGTATTTTTAGAATATCCTATATCTGAATGTATTAATTATTGTAAAGGACATTTATTTGTGTATATATATCATATGTATCATATTCTCACAAAATAGATATTACTATTATTGAGATCTATTAATATATTATAAACATAATAAATAATATTTACATATAATGACAGTGGCATAGTAATAGTAAATAATAATTATATATCACCTCTACCTAAGTCTACCTAGATACACAAATGTCTACATAAAACTACATAAGTCTACCTAAAACTACATATGTCTACCTAAGTGTACATAAATACCTACGCTTACCTAGTCTAAAGTTATAGCTATGACGTTAGTATCATTTAGTAATCCTAACTATAATGAAGTCACTTCAGTTTCAACGATGTAATCATGCATCAATACAAGTCATGCGATATAAGGTGGCGTGACTGTTAATAGAATGGATAGAGGAGGTGGGGATAGAGGCAGAGGGGGGTAGGGGATATGGCTTCACACTTGATTAATGAATGGTTATATTCACTACTTTATATTTTGTACTGGTTTAATAGTGTTTAATAGACACACGTATTGTGAAAAGCAATTATTTGTTCGTGAAATACATTGTGTGACATTAAAATTCAAACCCAATTGAGGTATTATTATTTGTCCTCAGTTATGTGAACTATGAAGATTTCTTTGGCAATCTATATGATGTCATATTAATGACTTATGGAGGGGTCCATTTGTATATTTATTTGTATCATATTCATATATATATGTGATTTTAATTTAGTCGTAAGCTATATAAGCATAAGCCTCTTGTTTAATAACAAATACTAAGCAACTGTTACCTCCATCAGTATACTAATGTTTACTATGTCATTCACATTCATATATTATATATATATATATATAAATATATACATATATAAACAATGTTTATTAAACATATATAAACTTAAGCACTTATAAACATATGTATAGATATTAATTTCTTTCATACGAAAATCACAATTATCAACAAATATAAACATTGTATATGTAAATTACACCTAGATATTATGTACTGCACTACGCATTGTTATGCTAGATATCACTGTGTGTGGTCATTGTCACATGACTGATGTCCTCACCTCACTATCACATGACTTACATGACCCTACACTAACTTACATGACCCCTACACTAACTTACATGACCCCTATGTACACAGGCTAAGCAACTGATTATCAAATACAAGTTGACATTGGGATCTCTCGAAACAAACCCCATAGTTAGTATGTAATCAACGATTATAGAAATAATAATACTATACAAAGTTGTATGATATCGTTCGACTATCTAAACATCAATAGATTAATAAAAGTATAGATTATTTAAGAAACGAATTCAAATATCAAACAACATTATTTGTATGTAAATAATTATTTATTTTAAAATTTATATATATATATATATAAAAGGTATAATTAATATAGCTATACTACTATCTGAGAAGTAATCTTTTGAATAAATAGAGGTTCTGTAAAATTATGATTCTGTAAAACATATTCACAGTTTTAATAATTTAGTGATAAAATAAATTACAAGTAATAATTACATGTTTCTTTATATATTATATAATGCTGCATTATTAATGCATATAATAGATGAAATTATATCTAATACATTTTATTTAGTTTGATTATAAAATAAAGTACACAATAGATTATTTTTAATTTATTGTGATTCATTTATTACCATTAATTAAGTTAAAAGATGCTTTTAATGATAATTTTATATTGATTCGATTTATAATTTTATTGATAGATACTAACAACATATATTATAAATTAGTATTATGTAATAAAAATGTATTTGTTGTTTGATTGTTATCAGATTTGAACAGCAACCCTCCCCTCAACACTTTCTGATGTGAACATCACTAGTATCTCGTAATATCATAAGCCTACATAGGGTGTGTTTTTGGTCAACCACTGATCCCACAACCACAGGTGTACGAGAAACTCGTATTCACTGCATGTACAAATCCAACTGTTACAAAACACGTCTGGTAGTGCTATTTATTCTTACCACCACACTTGCCAACTGCACCGCACTAGTGTAAATCTTTGAACCATAGATCTAGAGAGAACTTTTTCTAACTCATACTCTACATGTATGTATGTATGTATTTATGTATGTATGTGTGTATGTATACATCATATATGTATATATATATAATTATTATTATCATATATATATATATAATATAATAATAATATAATATATATTATATATATATATTATTATATATATATAATATAATAATAATATAATATATATATTATATATATAATATATATTATATATATATATTATTATATATATATAATATAATAATAATATAATATATATTATATAAATACTATATAATATATATATATATATATATATATATATATATATATATATATATATATATATATATATACATATACAAGTATGTATTACATTTTATTTACTATAGTACATACTATTTACTATTGTACTATAGTACATGTCATACACAATGTATGTATATATATATGTAATGCATGTTATTTAAATAAACATATATCCATACATACATACTTGTATAAGTGATGGAACCAGTTGCACTAGTGGTTGACGAAAAACACTTGACATTTGTTTCTACTAACTGTGCACCACCTGTGGTTGACCAAAAACACACCCATAGTCAATCAATTATATGTTCAATCAATTATAATAAAATTCTTTCATAAATAATGTATATGTAATTCTAATTTGTGTATCTGATTATAATGTTAAATAGTACATATTTTTTAATTAGTATACTTTTATATGTGGTGTATTTATCAATGTTAAAATTATGCATTTGAATAATACATTGTTTCAGTTTATATTAATAATACTGTATTTCAAATGTGGTACATGGAAAAGCGGTGACAATTGAAAGGGTTACAGTTATGATATCTATAGTACATATTGAATGTATTCCTGTTATAACATTTCAGACAATATTTCTCATATTAATCTTCTATATATATTACGAAATAAATCTATTTTTAGCACTTTATTTATTGATATTCTATGTAATAATATTAGTCGTAGTCTAAAATTTATGAAAAATAAATCGCTATTCAATTAATCGCATCGTTCTAATGATAATTCTCGAAAAGTGTAGTGCAGTTCGAAACCGACCAATCGGAATGCGGCGGCACGTACACACTTCACACCAGTACATCGCACACACACTCCTCACACACACCTCGCACTGTAGCTGGACATCGACATAGACGGAGCGGATGAGGTAGACGATCACCTGATCTGTATCAAGGGAGGCGGGGGCTGCCTTCTGCAAGAGAAAATAGTCGCCTCCTGCGCTAAGAAGTTCATCGTCATCGCCGATCACAGGTTACTTACCAGTCACGTGACTGCACTGGTTACGTACCAGTCACGTGTCTGCGCAGGTTACTTACCAGTCACGTGACTGCACTGGTTACGTACCAGTCACGTGACTGCGTAGGTTACTTACCAGTCACATGACTGCACCAGGTTACTTACAAGTCACATGACTGCACTGGTTACGTACCAGTCACGTGACTGCGCAGGTTACCAGTCACATGACAGAACAGGTCACGTGATTTTACAAGTTATGTGGCTTTACAGTTTACAAGGTTCATGAGGAGTCGTAGGTCACTTAACTTTATAGGTTACCGGTCATATGATGGCGTAGGTTTACCGTCGTATAACATTGTGTGTTAACCATCGAAATCAAATTAAAATTAGTTGAAATATTTGCTAGTGAATATATAGACGTCGCTCGCTATCTTTGCAATGGTAACTTTTGTACTCCAAATATATACTTTTCAAAGGTATATTTAGTTATAGTTCAATGATTTCAAAGATACCATAGATATTTATCTATTTTTAAAATAAGAATGAATTAATTTTTTTAATTTGTGTTTATAAATTTTTTTATAAATATTTTACTTATATAAATTTACTTATAAATTATTTTTTAATTAAACGATGTATTTCATTATTTTTGTAAACATTCTAAATAATATAATTTGTATTACATTATATAAATATTTAAATATAATAATATTCAAATACTTAACTTAATTAAAACGAGTTTCACATTTATTTCTATGTATATAATTTATGTTTATCAAATATATACTCCTGGAACATGATGCAATATGATAAAATCATTTAAGCAAAAAATAAAAGGTTCAACAAATATGTGACAGCAGGTATCCTGTGGATAATATATGTTATTGAAATATACAATATGTAATATGAAACTAAAACATAAATAATAACAAAATAATCAAAAATAGAAAATATAATAAATAAAATACAACATTTGATTATTGAAAGCATTAACATTATATTATTTCCTGTTTTGATATACATTAATATTTAATGACTATTTTATTACTATTTATATTGATTGTATACAATCAATAATTGTATACACAACTAAGGCTAATATTAGTAATGTATTAACATTAACTCTCATTGTAAACATATATTAATACATCAATACATCTTTATTTTGTAATTTTATTAGCAACTATTTTTATCATGTGATTTGATTAATATTTGAATATTTTTGATTTAAGTAATATATATAATATATATATATATTATATATACATAAATATATAATATATTTATATATATATTACATATTTATATATATATATTATATATTTATGTATATATTATATATTTATGTACATATTATATATTACATATTTATATATATATATTATATATTTATGTATATATTATATATTTATGTATATATTATATATACATAAATATATAATATATAATATATATATAAATATATATTATATATATAAATATGTAATATATATATAAATATATAATTATTATAATATATATAATAAGTGAATATAGATATATATATCGATATATATATATATATTTCTATATGAAATATGCGTATAATTATTCTTATCTCCTATTTTATTTTATTTTTACTTTCCGATATCATATATCACTGGTAATTCTTTTTAATTTTAAAACCCATCTAACAAATTTGATATATTTCTATATTCATATATTTATTTATATATATATATTGTTTAAACGTATTTGATTAACTGTGTACATTGTCAGACAGTCACCCAATAACTAAATGTCCGTCTCGCCAGGAAAGAGTCGACCAAGCTTGGAGAGAACTGGTTTAAAGGTGTTCCTATTGAAGTGCTACCCATGGCCTATGTTTCCGTTCAGATTGCCATCAACTCTATGTTCCGAAGCCACGCCCTCCTTCGTATGGCTAGATATAAAGCCGTTAGTCTTATATAACACGTCATTACATCACGTTATGTCTATCTAGAATACTCCATTGTCGTCTTCTCTGGCCATTACATATTTATGAAATTATTATTTTATTTATTTTAATCTATATCTTCAATTATCACTGATAAATTATAAATTATAAATTATCAGTAACATTTATCACTCAATATTTTAGTTCTCGTTATTTATAACTTTAATATTATATATCAAATAATATTAAATAACATTAATATATGTATGATTAAAATTAATTGAATATCAATAATATATAAAAATATCAATAATAATATTAAATAGTAATACTAATATATGTATCTAATAAATAATTAATAATTTACGGATATTAAATAAATATAAAAAAAAATTTCAAATAATTTTAATTATACATTTATTTATGTTATTTATAGTATATAAATTATATATAGTAGATTTATTCTCAAACTTAAATTATTCATATATACAAAATAAATACGTACAAATTTAAATAGAACAATTTTAACATTTATAACCAATTATATGATATATGTAACTCAATAACAGTCACTATACAGTCAATAACATAACATACAAAATATATAAATACTTCTTCGAAATAATTTCATTAAAATAATTTAAACAAATTTCTTTATCATTAAACCATCTATAATTAAGAATACTATTTGTATTATATTTTATAAGTTTGTTATATATATATATATATATATATATAAATATACATTATAGTGAAAATACAACAAATAGTGAAAAATATGGCTTATTGTAATATGATATTTCTATAGAAATTGTATTATTATAATTATTTCTAATTATATTTATGGAAATATCTCTTTATTTTAATATATATGTTCTTAATATATAGCAAACATAATTATTATTGTAACTATAATAGTGTTTTCTGTGTCATCATTCATACATGTATAGTTAATGATAATTATTGTTTAGAGTACAGCTTTTGAAGTTTTACTTTTACTTTTAAATAAAAATGTATTGAAAATATTATATATATTTAAAAATATATTTCAAAAATATTGTTAATAATTATCTTTCTTTAATTAAATAAAACTCTTCCAGTGGTATGTCACATTATACAATATGTATATCATTGTTTGAACCATCAATATATAATTTATAAGTTAAATATTATAAAATAATATAGATATTAATTAGGCATGTAGATAACATAATGTATGTTACTTATATATATATATATATATATATATATATATTCATTTTACACTCAACAAACCACTTTTTATATCATTTCTAGACTGTTTTGTGATGATTTTTTCAGATACTAAAATACATATTATAAAGTAGTATTATGAAGTAATAACAACAATGTATTTTCACCACGTTTTTAACTGTGTTATACCCTTATTACATTGTATTTAAAATACATTCTTTACTAATATTAAAATTAATATGATTATATTTTTTCTATTTTACTAGATTTAATTATCTCTTATCAAATGTTAACATAAATATATATTTATGATTTAATTTCAATAATATTAAAAATAAATATAAATATTTAAGGGGATGTCATACTCTATGGCAATTTCGTGAGTTTACATGTTAATATATAGGGAATACAGAATATTACTATAAATATATCCAGTTCTAAAATTTTTGGAATATTTACACTATTTTTTCCTACATAAACTATACTATAAAATATATATAATATATCTATAAAAATAATGGGGATAATTTCATAAAATATAATATTATTTGAAATGTGTATTTTATTATTAATTTTGATTTTTTCTAACAATTAATCTAAATATGCATATATAATCATTTATATAACTAAATATCCATGTTAGAAATAAGCTTATATATCAAAGAGCTATTAATATATCTCATAAACTGTTATCTCTCTGATACAAGTTGAAAACTAGTGATTTTAAGAAATTAATTATTTTGAAATAAATGTATAATTTATATTATTTTTATAATTCTATTTATTTCACAATATAATGAAGAGTATAAATAAATAGGATTATATAATTTTATTATATAAATATAATTATATATATATATATATACTTACTCACTTAATAAAAGTATAACAATTATACATATATAATATAGTTAATAAACTACAAAACTATCTAATATGTTATAAGTATTATCAATGTTATGTTTACTTATCTATGACTGAAATATCTTTTAGAGTACTAATAAAGCATATTTTTATGGGAAAATTTCACACAGTTTTAATAAAATATAACTAATGTATTCGTAACTAAAATAATATCAGAAAAACTCAAAAGTTTCCATATTTCTACACTGCGACATCCCCTCAAATATTTACACTGACCATTAGTTAGAGTTGTTATTCATAACATATATGTATGAAACACTCTCTCGAAGTCAGTTTTCCTAAACACTACCTATTTATTGCATACACTTATTATACACCAATGTAAATGAGAGATTTTATTGTACTTACTATATACAAATATAATGTTATTATATAACATTATGATGTCAATAATGACATATATGTGATTATATCATTGGTAATCATATTCTAACACTTATAACATATACATTATCTCTTTATAATCAATTACATACATTATCTCTTTATAATCAATTATATATATTATCTCTTTATAATATTTTATAATAATACTCTATAATACTCTATAATAATTTGTATACATTTTCTATAACACATTATATTTTTATGATATCATTTATTTCAAAAATTAAACTTTTTAATAAAATCTATTTATGACTATTTTCCTATCATTTTATATCTCATTTTCCTATCTCATTAGTGAATTTAATTACATTTACAGATTATCTGATTGGTAAAACTTAGTTATGTTTATTTATTTACAATATTGACTAAATATAGAAATATAATTTGTCAATACTTTAAGGTTCGTTTTTTTCTAAAAAAAAATATAAATCAATTTTTATTTTATAGAATAATTATATAATAATTATATAATTAATTATAATTAATAATTAAGATAATTATCTTTCAATTACAAAAAAAATCGATAATAGAAAATTGCAATATAACTATCAAAATTCGATGTTTTATGACACTTACTAGTCTGTCATATTCTAAATATTTTGTAAATAAATAAAATAATAATTATTGTAAAATATTAGGTATTATATATTCATTCCATTTTATGAATAAGATCGATTTTAAAATATTTTGAAATATGTTTAGCTTATAAATATTAAAAAAAATATTACTTTATTTTTCAACATCAATTTACTCAGGAACTTTTTTTATGATAAGTAATGTTACTAACACTTTTAATAATCTTTTTTTTTTATTGAATATTTTTTGATAAAACCTTCTGCATTGGAAATATATTTATATATAGATTAAAAATAATAAAATGAAATTTTTAAATTTATAAAAATAAAATATATATATGACATTATTTAGAATAATATCTAATAATTTATAATTATATAAGATATATTTATTATTATAAATTTATAAACTACTTGTATATATTTATTTACAATTTTGTTTTATTACACATAAAGTATTTATTTAATATATATAGAAAAAAAATTAGGTCATTAGCTACTATAGATAAGACATTGAACCATAGTACATAATAATACTCCATGCCTATTTATCCTATCTTTTAACATGGTGAATTATATTATTGCTATATTTATTGGCAATATCATTATTGGCATCCCCCTTAAATCAGATGTATACAAAATAAATTCCTTATATAGTATACTTCTAAATACAATATATCTATGTATCTGATAGAAGAATATAAATAATAAACCATGATTCTATTAATTTGTAATTATTCCAACATATTTTATCAGAATAAGACTTAGTCAAAAATATACTATATAATTTAAATTGTATTATGAAATTAAATTTGTTAATTGATAAATTCCATGCATATCAAATGTTTCCATAATAGTACAATCATCATATATTTAGCTTTAAATATTTATTTTTAAACATAAATTAATAATTTATTTAAAATATAATCAGTCTATATATATATATATATATATATATATATATATATATATATATATATATATTTATATCTATATATATGCCATTTTATATTGTACAAATTTATTTGGTGACAATTTAAAGGAATTTAATTAAATAATATGTATGATTTTTATAAATCTAATTAGATTACATTAAAATCAACTAGTACTATAGTAAATATATACAAACTATATTTTATACATGTTTGACATACACATTATATTCATTTATTATATTAAATGTAATCCATTGGATGTATCGAATACGTTTGTTTTCATTGTGATATATGAGGTCAAATTCAAAATACTCATTTCAGTAGTTTACACATAAACTTATATAGAAAATACGCATATTAATTAGTTGATATTATAATTTCATATTATATAATTATACATATAAAATATTTTATATTTTACCTCTGCAATTTTAATAAAAACAACGGGCCTTATTCTATATACTCCCTGAATATAATTATTATATAATACATTAAATTACTATTAAATGTTTATAACATATTATTATTTTACTATATATAGTACTATATAGTAGTATATAGTACTATAGTTCCATAATTTGATTATACTATATTCACTGTAATTATATTTATTTATATTAAAAAAGTAAAACATATATGTTAATGAAACTAACAGTTATACATATTATAAACTTGTGTTTGGAATAATTATTGGGTTTTCATGTTTTAATTCAATATTTTAATTATTAATACAAATATGTAATTTTAAATTTGTATTATAATTTATGTTATTTTTTCTTTGCAAGTTTTATTTTCAATACTCATACTACCATTAATATACTAATAATACTAATTATGTTTATTGACTTCCTTCCTATATCTATAACCCTCATTCTGTCAACATTAATAACTTATAATCTCGTATATATATACTTAAGTGATTTATATTTTGCATGACAATCTATCAGTGACGTCATTTAGGAAAGAGTTATCTAATTAGATATTATACTAACATTTAAAATCTGAAGGTATTTTAAAGTTATGCACTATTAAATATCTATCCTAATTATATTTGTTTCCCTCATTAAACAATACGACTTGAATTATAAGTGTTAATATATCAACAAATATCTAGGGACCCGTAATCACCGATAATGGAAACTTCTTACTCGACTGGAAGTTCTCTATTAAAGAGAAGATAAACTGGACAAACGTGGCGATACAACTGAAAATGATTCCAGGTTTGACTTGTACATCAGCTCAATATGATACGGTATACATTCTGGGTATCATCACATATTGGTATCCTTAAAGGGAGGTACATCCTTCACTTGTGCAATGTAAATATATATATGAATGTTAAAAGAAATTACACAAATTAAATAAACATAAAAATTGTTTTTCTATAATTTAATAATATATCATTCTATTGTTCATTATTTTTTTTATTACACATCCATTCATTAAAATCCTTATAGTATAAAAGGATTACAATATTTATAATATATCTTCATAAATATGTTTTTATTTATCATTAATATTTTAAATTAATAATTGTTAAAAAATAGTAGATAAAAAATTAAATTACAACCTATTATATTTTCTAATTATATTGAAAATTTCAATTCATTATTTTATTATTCAATGAAATATTGAATTTTGAATAAAAATAATACATAAAAAAAAATTATATTGTGTTAATTGGCATTTAAAGTTTATTATGATACAATTTTCAATACCAATTAGAAAATTATATTACATACATATGTACATTTTATAATATAGAATACATCCATAAAATAAATACATAAAATAAATACATTATAATACACACAAATAAATAGAAGTATATAAAGTTCAGTATACTTATTACAAAGATTTTCCGAAGGAAAGATATAACACTTACGCGAAATCGTGTAATTCGAATTTGTATACAAAATACCCTGGTGCCACCTATAGCGGGTTACTTTTAGGAACTATGCGTTGTTTATAATGTAAATTCGTATTTAACTATACACTTTTAAAATGTTAAATAATATGCTTTAAATTAATATTTATATGATGAAAACTAAGTGTTCATTACTAATATATAACAAACAAATATGATATGTATGTTTTAAATGCTATAAGTATATATTTAGTGAGTAAAAGCTAATTTATATTGCATGTAATTTAATAGAGCAATGAAAACATTGTTGTATGCAAACAGAGCCGAACCTAAATCTATTTCAGTGATTTCGATACTACTGCTAGCAGCGTATTACTAAATTACGTTGCATGCATAGGGAGTGTTATATCTTTGCTTCGCAAAATCTTTGCTTATTATATAAAATATATAAATATTATATTGTGAAATTATTATATTTACTTTCTTGTGATCTAAAATACTTGCATTCAATTGGAAAATATTCGTATCATAGTTACCGTCATAGTATAAACATATTTAAAAAGACTATTTGATGTTTATAAATATATTTAAATTTTCAAAATTTATAAATAAATAACAAAGTTATACCTCATTTATTTAAGCGAATATTTATTAATTATTACTGGTAACTTAAATTGTATATTCAATAAGTACTTCCAATAAAATACTATTTATATACTTATATGATAAATTAAGGGTGCAAGCTCGGGTTGGGGTTTACCATGTTACTTCTATCTCTAGCTAAAATGCTAAGGATAATAAACTAATAAAGATAATGAAGTAATTTTGTTTGTATTCAATAGATATTATTCTACTCTATAAAATTACTGACTTTATCAAAAAATTACTGACTATATTAAATATAATTTATTTAAAATGATGTAAAAAAAATAGTTTAAAATAGTTTAAATATTTTTTCTATTTTTTTATTAAAAATGTGAAGTTTATTATAATTTATTTTAAAAGTATAATATACTATCCTGTCAATATTAATATAGTATTACATGTTATTTATATACAGTAACAATTTCAGATAATAATATTAATAATCAAAGAAGTAGTAGGCATTTAAGTATTCTTACTAAGAGCAAAAAGTAAAAATGACATTCAAAATTTGTTTAAAATAAATAGTCTTGTCAATTTCATATGATTTTTAATTTGATTGATCTCGTAAAACACTTTATATTGATAGAAATACTCATAATAAACATAATTTAAAATGTGATAAATAAGATAATGAACATGGATAATGGAAATACGTAATAAAAAAAATATTAAAAAAATAAAATATTATACATATTTTAAAGTCAGCTTGCACCCTTAAGGGGGTTACCGGTCTTTAGATTTCAATGTAATTAGATAGGACTTTTTTTTTTTGAAAATTCAAAAACTCAAGAAATAATTAAGATTTTCACATAATTTAAATTGCATAACATTAAGATATATTGTGTTAATTGTTCTATAGGAATTATAAATGATTAGAATAATAGTTTTGAAAATATCAACATTTTTAAAAAATAAAAATTTTGTAAAAATAAAATATTTATTTAAAAAATTTAATTATCAATTATTTATAAACTCTACATCTAATCACAAATATTTTCTGTAGCTACAATATACATGTAATACTAAACATACTTTGAAAATTTGAACAAGTTTAGTCAATTATTCATTGAGAAATAGAAATTTTCATAAAAAAAACTTATATTCTGAGATAATTGATTTTAAAGATTGACTATATTATTTATTTGCTTTTTGACATTTATTATTATGGTAAAAGTTAGTTTAGCTAATTATTACAATTTTTATATTATATTTATATAAATTGTATAATTTGTCATGCTTTTGAAATACATTGCATCTATATAAATTATTATTATAATTTATTATAGTTGCATATGAAAGAATAAAAATATACAAAAAATAAATTTTATTATAATTATGATTGATTTTTTTTTTTATTAGATATTATAAAAGTAATCCACTTCCATAATCCTTTGATGAAATTTGCCTTCTTTGTCTTGCCCGTCTCCCTTCCCTAGATTCTGTCACCTGTTTCTTCTTAGAGGCTTTCACTCTTGTAGCATCTCTAGCCGCCGCATCTACCCGTAAAATCTATAAAATTGAAATATTGTAAATATTTTATGATATTATATTCCAAAATAAACACATTTATCTGACGTTTTATAAATAATATATTATAATTTTATATAGTTATATAATAGTTATATATTATATATAATATAAAATTAGATTAGCATAAATATAATAAAATCTAATTGCTTTGTTTCAATATTATCAAATTGAAATATTGTAAATATATTATGATATTATTTTCCTAAATAAACACATTTAACTGACGTTTTCTAAATAATATATGATACTATTATATAGTTATATAATAGTTACATATTATATATAATATAAACCTTGATTGTATCTCGATTACGCCTCGAAAGTTGTCGTTTAGTCAATCGACCCATATCAAATAATAATAATAATGAAATGACGCTATCTTATTAGTATAGAACAAAGCCAACGGCCAATCACTAGCATTTATAAAATAAAACCAACAGATGGCCCTGGTAATAATAGATGGCGCTGAAAAACAGTGTTATGATATATGTAAATGTTATTTTTGCGCCATTTTTTTAATTATTATTTTATTAGAAATAGGTAGTGTTATAAAATTATGTTTTTTTATGCTTTATATATGTTTTTAACATATGATATTTTAACATATCATACATTATACATGTAGTATTCTATTTTAACAATAACATTTTGTTTATAAATTTTTTTATTTTAAAGACCGTGAATCCCCTTAAGTATACTTTATATATCAAATGATAAATTAATATTTTAATATATTTTATAAATATTTTATTTCTAACATAATAATTTTCATAAATAATAATTCCGAAGGACATTCTCCCTTAATATAAACTAAATATAGCTTCAGGTTATCCCTCCAATTATTATAGCTAATATTCGGTAAATAAATGTAATCATTATTTACACTGTAGCAACTTAATCGTGTTCTCTCCCTCCCTTTTAGGTGTTATCGATACCGGCTTGTTCGTCGGAATGGCGGATAGAGTTTACTTTGGTTACGATAACGGACAAGTCAAGGAGAAGAGCATGAAAGAAGATTCAACCGGAACAATGGTTTGAACAGTTCACCACTCTAATGTGTATCCGTATTGTAAAACTATGTATCTATAATTATTCACTCTACAGGTTTACACATCAAAAATAATAAAAACTGACGTGCAGCAACTGTTGAGCTCAAGTAATGCAGACAACGCGGATGATATCTTTGCTAAAGTAGAACAGACAGAAAAGACAGAGAATGTTGAAACTGATAAAAGTATTGAAAAAGGTGATGAAGTGAAGTGATTGTTACGAATAAAATTGAAAATGTCATTCCATTTTATTTATTTGATAGAAAATATATAACATTTCATTCACTAATTTAAGTGATGTATAAATATATAACAGTCTGTATGTAATATGTAACTAATAATAAATCGATAATAGAAAATTTCACTAAAAATGTAATAACAATTAATTGTATATATTAATTGTAATAAATTATGAATCGAGGTGGATGAAAGTTTTGTATCTTTCTTTAGTATCATCTATCCCGGAATCTGTGTAGAAATAATTGTTAATTTAAATCTAAGAATTAATTAGTATTATATATAAATTTCTAGATAAATTATATGTAATCTTTATAAAAAAATATTATATTAAAATAAGTAAATTCTTATAAACCCATTGTTGACACGATATCTGATTTAGTGCTCGGAGCTTGGTAGAGTTGGCCCCCGGTTTTATTATCTATTTAATTTAAAGAAATAGATATAAATATATAGGATATAAATAGATAACATAATTATTAAATAATACTTAGTTTGTGTGCACACACCACTAGGGATATTTAACTTATTTCTAGTAGCATGACAAACCTGAATTAGTTGTTGTATCAGCATACTCTTGCATACTGTGATTATTATATATCGGTTTTTTCCACTGTCGATTGAAATATGCCTGTAAAAGTGGAGATACATAGTTTTTCGCAATATTAGATAACAAAGATTATAAATAGCAAAGAGTTAAATATGATTATTAAATATTCAAATAAAATGATTACATAATCATAGTATGTTATGTATATAAAATACACTGTATGAAAAAGTAATAATCATCATGATGGCATAATAATGGCGATAATGATGTAACGATAGATACATAGAGTGTGATTACAGTTGTGTAAACCTGTCTGCAAATCTGCACAAACTCCCACACCAGTGGAATGATGATGATGAATCCTGCTGCAATAGATCCCCAAATCAAAACCACATAGCACCATGTTCTATATGACAAGTAATATAGTATTATTAATTCATTGTCATGTCACTTAACTAATGGTAGTTATATGTGCTTGACAATATAATTTAGTTATAGAAGTGATTATAAGTTCCAAATTATTGAATTGATTTAACTTTGCCTCATTTCCTATTATTGTTAAAATTAATAGCTACAAATACATCAATGTTTGCTATTTTTATAATAGATTGCAGATATAGAGGTGAATTAGTCTAAATTTAGGTGTTGAGGTTAGTTGTTATAAAATTAAATATAACATTTACAAATTAGCAAAGATGGTTCACTCCCTATCTAAGCTATGTTATTATTTTAATATAGTTCCAATACCACCTATGAGATGGATACACATGTATTATTATAAGTTATATTTACTATTATTAATTCATAAGATAATTAATCTAATTATCAGACTAATATACTTTTAATATTATAATATATATATGAATTATATTTTAAAATTACGACATTTTCACGGAATTGAAAGTTTATATGTAAATAACAATGACTGAATCGATCTACTTTTGACCTATACAAATTCGGTTAAAATGTTATGAATTCACTTTTGATATCTCTAAATAATATTTTTGCCGAACACATACTTTTCAATTAATATCGAATTTGTAATTATCTTAATTTAAGATTATAGTGGAGTATTATTTTTCGAATGCACATGTAAATAGATACAAAATCTGAAAATAGACTTTAGTTCACCTATCCGTCACATTTGAGCTAGTGTCGTTTTATTTCAATAATTCAGTCGAATGAACCATCTTTCCGAAAATCTTTAAATTAATAAACCACAAATTTTCAAATAATACCACAGTAATTAAAAAATATTTACAATTAAACATCAATCCTAATCGCAAGTCACGCATACCTCTGATATAGTAATTATAGGGAAGAATGGAGAATGTGTAGAGTAACTGTTGACAACCTGAAGTCAGCTTTGGTGAACACTTCCAACAAGAGCATAAGAGCGGGCCACACCAGTAACACACCAACACTAAACAGAACTCCAATCAGATAGGCGCTCACCTCGGCGTAACGGAACACACGGCGTACCTAGTGGTGGTCGATGGTACTAGTGTACTTACTACTACGCTATAGTTAGTGGTGGGGGTGGGGGTGAGGGTGGGTACCGTGTAGAAGTGGGGTCGCCCCTTTTCGGCGAAAGATTCATCCATACTGCTCGCGTATTTCACTGTCCACCTGGAAATCAATTAATGCATGTATATATATATATGTAATTTATGGCAATTTAATGTACGCAGGGCACTTTAAATTACCAAATTATTTTATTGTTTACATTTTATAATATTTATTTTATTTCTATTAAATTCAATATTAATAATTTGTATCTAATTGATATCACATTATGATAGCAGAATGGATGAAGAGTTTCATTTGAACAATTATGATATCATAATGTACGAGTATCAGATACGAATAATCATTATATACATAAGAAATATTTATAATTGTAGCATTATCTCTAGGCCAGAGAAATGTAAAATCTATTATGCATTGAAGTATTTTGATTTCTAGAACATAAGACACAACAATTATTATTACTGATCGCTATTAAATAGTATCTATTATCAAAGCAAATTATATAAAACTTTATATGACCACCCCTCCCCCGATATAATCACTATAACACCAGGTAGTAGTTAGTAGCGATAGAGATGACCACTAGATGCTAACGATAAGAGAGGATTGTCAATCTCGCGAGTTTTATCCCATTGCTCCTCTTCGAGGGAGCAGCCATTCTCTCCCATGGGGTCGCAACCCCCGCATGTGAGGCTCACCCCCACACACAGTAGACCTCCCACTCCTAGAGCGGTGGCCAGGGCTGCAATCATTGGTTCGGGGCGGATCGTGTTGTCTCTAAACT
Organism: Osedax fenrisi; assembly: GCA_964019155.1. NCBI lineage: Eukaryota > Metazoa > Annelida > Polychaeta > Sabellida > Siboglinidae > Osedax > Osedax fenrisi. The sequence goes on from OZ025239.1 coordinate 79,557,119, forward strand.
GTAGCCAAAGAAACAGAGAGATTAATCATCAACAGTTTGATATACTATATCGTAATACTAATTATCAATTCTAGTAAATTCAATAATATTAGTATATACATATATATATTTACATTATCCTAAAATAAATAAATGCTCTATACTATAATATACTTTATAATATAGTATAATATATAATATTATATTCACTATAATTAATATATTATAAATAGAGACAAATATGTGTATAGGCACTATGGTGATATGGGCATATAGTAATGTATAGTAGTGTATAGTAATATATAGTAATGTAGTATATGAATGTATTATAAGAAAGTGACAGTTAAAGTGAATGAACAAACATTATTGAGGCCTCCTTCAAACGTGGAAGCGTACACCAACAGGACAATAACAGCAGACAGGAATCCTATCAAGGTTCCGCAGATAACACCAGACTTCTTCGTTCTGTGCCATGTAATCGACAAGGCTGCGTTGTATAATGTGTGATGAAATGGGGAGAGGTAGAATAGAGAATAAGGGAATTAATGTCCTAGTCTCGTATATTTTAATAGTAATAAGTCGTTTAATTATATAATGATGACAATGTAGAATAGGAACTAAAGTAGTAATAATAGAAATACTAATGAACATGGTTTTAATGGTAAGTTAATATTATAAATAATTATATATGGATTATTATTCCACTTTTGTATACAATATAATATGTACATATCTAAATACAATGAATAAAAGGTATAATACGAAGGTGTCTCCCACTAGTGTACAGTGTGTGTTTGTAACCTATAGGAAGCACAGAGGATCCGGTAACAACTCCGAGAGCCTTGTACAACCAGATCACATCGATGTTGATAGAGGTGATGATCAGAGTTATTGGCAGCAGAACAATAGAAACACTGTATTGGATACAAGGGGATGATTAATAAGGGGGAGTGGTTAGCAATGTGGATAGGTAATAGGTACCTATATACTAAGTACCTATACACTAATGTAGTGATGCAATTGTAACGTATACATTTGTACATAATAATCTATCAGGGATATTGTAATAGAGAGAATGGTACATCAGCATTACTACTACTACTACTTATATTGCTCAGCTATGCCACCATGATGAGAGATGATGATGGTAGGGTACTAGAGTGAGAAAACATGACATTTGAGCTACTATTAGAGAGAGGAGGAGAGATATAGAGATACAAATAGAGAGGTAGGGAGGGAGATACAGAGAGAATGAGAGTGAGAGATAGCGAGAGAAGGAGGAGATGATATGGAAAGGACATAACCTTATGACAACCACATGCTTGAGAACCACGCAACGTTTATCATATTCCTGTAGTTCATCACGATCCTGTAGAGGTCGAGTAGAGGACATTGACCTCGTCAGGGTGCCTAGTTGTACGTCTCTAAACGGAGCCACGTAAGTCTGTAGAGAAAGGTTTATGTATCATACGGTGTACCACTACTTCATTATATGATATAATATCATGTATATGTACAACTAAGTATTAGTAGAATATATGTAGACATAGTGAATTATTAGCTAGAGATATAAACTCGAATATTTATAATTTTGTCAAACAAATCTTTGGCATACATTTTAATATTAGCGAAATTGTATATTATGGTGATGTCGTATCAAATTAACGAATTATATTTTGTTATTACTAGTTTTCAGATGAAATTAATTAGAGGAGGTTATAATTATGTATTCGTATATAATGCTTAATTTCGTATCACTGAATAGATATATTTATTTACTTACTATAGTAAGTTCATTACAGTTAATTTTACTGTTTTTAATAATTTGTTATTATAACTAATTTCATTTATTTTCAAGCACTATCTTAACATATCAGATTAGAGATATATGAGATTATATAATAATTGTATTGGTATTATAACCTAACAGTAAAGAAAAACACTACTCTTATTTATATAATTGAAATCAATTCATTTCTAATATTATTTATTAAATTAACATTAAGTTTTATAAATCAGTGTTGCCTCTAGCTGGAGTCGAATTCACGACCCATTGCTTAGAAGTTAGCAGCACTAACCTGGTAGATATCGTAGACTATAATGGACGAGATAGCAAGCACCTCACCGGATGCAGTGACAATCACACAGAACACAGTCATCGTGAACATCATGTAGTCACCAGCTTGACCCAGCATCTCTTGAGACATGTGCACCGGTAATAAACCTTAGAGGTCAAAGGTAAGAGGTCAACAACGATGATAGTTTTATCTTATCGCCACTTATGGTGAATATAATCTAAGTAATGTAATAAATGGTATGTATTGATTTTTAAACGATTTAGATTCATTTTAAATAGACTTTATTTCATGTATATATTAACTAATATAATGTTGAATTACTCATATAATTATAATACATTACAAAATTTAATAAAAATACAATAAAAATTGAAAATATTTAGTCTACATGGTTATAATATTAGAATATAATATTAGACCTATTTATTTAGTGATATAAAACACATTGAAACACTAGGTTGTGAAAGAATGAATCAACAAAGAGTACAATGCCTTCACAGACTATAGAATCATACCTGATAGTGATTCACTCGTAGCCACATAATCTTGACCGGTGGACACTGTTTGCATTATGTAGCCGAGCCCGAATGTGAACGACAACATGAAAGGTATCGCAAACCAAGTTAAACCGGCAGTTAAAAATCCTACAATTCAGAGTAATTATAGCATAATAGATCAAATATATCACAATACATACTTAATAAAACTTTAAGGTGATCCCGCGCATTTAAAGTGATGCTAATTTATTTATTTTCATATTTTTTTTTATTCCATAATAATACTTATTGTAATGTTTTTTATTATCTGTAAAAAAATTAGACATGAATTCAGTCTAGAAATTGCATAACAATGTTTTTGTTGACGATACGATAATGCTATTATATACTATTCAATATTACATTTTTATACTGTCAAACTTCAAACGCTGTTTTCTTAGAATAATTATTTCACGCTAGGCATGTGCATTCAAACATATAGAACATAAAAACTATTATAATTATAATATTCATTTTTTTTGCTTTATATAGAATTTAATTATATGAATAGTAAAATAGAGAGATAATTAATAAAATGTATAGTAATTATTGTATAAAATGATAATTTCTATAGAAATACCATAATTTTATTATTGCTAATTTTTAATTTATATATATATAATATAATAAATAATAATATTAAAAATACATTTCTATTTTCCTATGCATGTATATATTATGAATATAATACAACAAAATTAGGTCAATTGAATGAATAAAATATCAGTTCTATTTTTTTTAGTGGACCTATGTTTTTCCTATCATTTTATACACAAATTTGGCAAATTGCGTGTTATGTGTGGGATCCCCTTAAACTTAATAAATGATTAATTAATTATAATATAATAATGAACCAAGTTATAAACCAAGTTTTCATATGGGCAAAAGTAAGAAACACATTTCACAATACATATAACTACATTTAAACATTAACAATTACACATTCAGTTAAATCACCAGATGGCGTTGCTTTACAACAATAAAGTTACTAGGTACACATACCTGCTACGGTGTGTCCGGGTTTAGCGCATACAGAGCTCAGCCAATAGCTTTGATCGACAAAGATAGCAGAGAAGCCTGCAAGGATCACAGCTACACCGTCGAGAAGGGCTCCTCTACTGAGGAATGTTAGAGAAGAGAAATGTTCATTGTCTGCATCAGATCTCGCACATTTCACAATGTCGTATACCTTCTCAATAGAACCGTAATCGTTACCTAGTGATGGTGGTGGTACAGGTAGTGATACAGGTAGTGGTAGTGGTAGTAGTAGTGGTAGTAGTAGGTGTGGTGGTGGGTGTAGTAGTGGTAGTAGAAAGTATGTAATGCCACTATTGTCATGGTTATAATCTTAGTTCTTAATTATATTATTTTAAAAGTGAGATAACAACTAATATACTCTATTTATTTTCATTAATATAATTGTAAATATATATATATATAAAGGGTAATTGTCTCGACAAGCAGCAATGCTTCTACAATTACCCAGGTACTTGTACCTAAATCTGATAATAATAATAATAATATATATATATATAATTAGGCATAAATATTACTGATAAATTGAATCATATATATATATATATATTTTGAATTATGTATTACATATAATAATTAGTCATTGATAATACATTTTAACAAATAAACACTAACAATAGATGTATTATCTGCTGAAACAATAGTAGTAATTATTAAACTAACTTAATATTTTTATTAATTTATGATTTATATTAAATTCATCGAAAAAATATCATATATTTAAGTATTTGTCCATCTAAATTTTAGATTATAAAAGAAATAAAAACCTTGTCTTGATAGAGGATCAAAGAACATGTCACAGAAGTAGACCAAAGTAACACTAAAGATGAGAGCGGTGGCGACGTATGCTACGTATACCACACCACCAACTCCTCCTATGACAGCAAACACCGCTACAATCAACGCAATGATCAATGCAGCAACTTCTGTGTTAAGATCTGTTCAGGGAAACATAGTCTGCTTGTAATTATTTACATTAACAATAAATGTTTCTATATCAATATATCCGAAAAATAACCAGGAGATATCGTAATATGTAATAATTTAACAAAAAAGTAATTGAATTATAGATAAATTAAGATATATCTAAGTAGTATTTGATATTATCTAGTTTGTATATTTGTTCAATATATGGTTATAAAGAATGTTAAATTATTAATGTTAAGTAGGGTGCATTTACAAATTAATCCACCTTAAATTGTTTTATAATTAAAATTGTAACTCATAGTTATTTATTATAATCGAAATTAGAAAATGTTCTTTCATTTAAATTTAATTTTATTATCTACCATAAGATTGATTGATATGGAAGAATGGTCAATGCCATTGTTATATAACCTATTGTTAAAGAGGTGAGTATCGTTGTGGCTTCCATCATGATCATTGCACAAATCACAATATTGGTAAGTAGGGCAAAGAACATCAGCATCACATGCGGTAGTGTACCATAACGTGCCTTTATAACCTTGAAATAGAGGTGAGGGGGAGTGTAGAGGTCATTGAAACGTATTCGGAAGTGTTGCAATTTAGTTCAGTTAGATATCAGTGTTGTTTGCTAATCAACTAGCGGGCATGGCTTAGGGATGTTGTTGAAAGAAAACCTTATACATGTGATCTAGGTTGCTTGTGGTCATTAATATATGAATAGAATATAATAAACTATATGATGAATTTTAATACAAATACATTTTATTAAACTGAGTCCATTGGAAACATACAGATAATCGGGGACATCGTGGCTGAGATAATGTTATGTAATATGTGTATTATGCAATATCATAATGATGCGTATGCAGTAAGTGAATAAAGGACACGAGATACCGTTACATGTCCTAACTAGTGGTGTTGTATACGTCAGGTTTCATTGGGCTAAAGTATAATTAATAATGCATATCATATAATTTTGTATATACACGCACGAATAATTATATGTTTTCAATTAACATCTTACGATGAACATAGTTGACCTACAACAACGTATGAAGTAGTAGGCACCCCCTCACTGACTGCCTGATGGCTCAGTTATCAGTGGTAAGATGATACATTGCGTATATACAACTGTAGTCCGTCCATCTGTCATGCTGCAAGCACAGTATACTCTAGCTCACACTGACTAACCTGTAGAAAAGTCTTAGCTCCGGGTGCCTTAATGCGTATCTCGCAGGCTACGATGGAGAACAGAAACAGTTGTGTGGCTCCTGCCGCGCTGAACCAGAATTGTCCTGCTATTCCATACTGTTGGAGATGTGTGTAGATGTGTGTGAGGAGATGTGTGTGTAGATGTGTGTGTAGATGTGTGTGTAGATGTGTGGTGCCCTTCGTAGTAGATTAGATAGGGGGGGCTATTCCATAATGTTGGGTGGACATACATATAAAGGTATAGATGTGTGTGGTGAACTAGATTGTAAATGAGTTAAGGGCTATTATAGGGAATACTGATATGAATGATACTTGAACCTCATTAACATTGAGAATGGAAAATTAAAAATAATATGGTTATATGAGGTTCACTCTATATATAATATATATATATATATATATATATATATATATATATATATATGTGTGTGTGTGTGTGTATGTGTAGAATAATTAACACTGCTAAAATAATGAATTTTGTAATCATAATCCCTAATTAGTAAATTCACAAAATATAAAGTTTCTCTCATTTACAAATTAAAATAAATATTAGCTTCTATTATTATTATCATTTGCAGTGATTCATTACATTTACAGTGATTCACTACATTTACATTACATTAACATTGATACACAGTTAAACACATACAGTGATTCATTAGTGATTCAGACAGTGATATCCCATACTGTTATATACATATAGTATTACAATATTTGCAAAGTAAATGAAAGTGATATAGAGTTACTTACTATTTAAAGTTGTATATAATACATTTATGATGTAATATATACGATAATATATATATGTATATGAGCAATTTAGTTTAAATTTAAATATTTATCCCTAACATATATTATATTAATAACTAATTTATAATAATATTTATGATGAATTATTGAACCAGTATTTAAAATATCTAAAGCTTATATAGATCTAAGTAATTGGGAAATTTCAAGTGAGCAATATTCTCAGCTTCATTATTTTGATAAATTTGAATATTACATAATAGCAATGATATCACTGAGATAGGTGTTATAACCCCTGGGGTTCTAGTAACCCAGTCAAAGTAATGGTAATGCTAACTAAGTTAGTGATGACACATAGCAATATATGCTAAGGTAAAATGTAGATAACATGTTCAGGTGTCCATTCCTCAGTTATAATGCTTTCTATGCTTGTTATGATGCGTTGATTACAAGTAAAGATATACTTTCTACAATACTCTACCACACTTCACCACATTGTAGGTATTACCAATAGAAATTGTTATCAAAATGTTAATTATAATTAATTAATTTACACCTATTATATATAAATCTTACAAAAAAAATATTTGAATATGTATATTCACATATTTTATACAAGTATATAATTTTGGGTATCATTAATATCGGGTATAATTTATATTATATATTATATATAGCTTGTGGTAATTATTATTATTGAATATAATAACATTGTACTATGATTCATAGCAATAAAGTAATAAATATCATCATAATAGTACTCTAGAAGCATGCTGACTAATATTATTACATAATACCACTCATATTGAGTTATATACCCTATAGTAAGTGAAATTTTATTAGTATAATATACAGTAAGCAATAATGGATCATCATATTCATCATCAAGGTAGTTCTATTTATTAAATTTAGATTAAGTTCTGTCATCAAGGTATATATAGGTATATATATATACCTAAATACATATATGTTCTTAGTGGTGTTTATAGTGTGTATTGATTACAAAGGTGGTGGTGATGTTGATGATGTTGATGATGTTGGTAATGGTGGTGGTGGTATTGGTGGTGTTGACCATAATCTAGAGGTACAGCGAGATGAAGGTAGTTGAACAAATGTATTACCTAGTACACATCTCACGGCAGTTGATAGGTAATAATAAGAGGAGTAATAAGGATGGCTGCTAATACCAGTAACATCCTTGACCATAGTGGCCAGTGGAGTGATACAACTAGAAGTGATTACATGCCCACTGTGGATAACTCGCGCTGCTACTACTAACCTCCTTGACCATGTTGGTGGGCGTGACAAAGCTAGATGTCCACGTCCACTTAGCCACTAGTGCACACGCTAACATTGCCATGTTCACATCACCACCCGCATCAAAGAATGTGTCCAGCAGGTGGCGGTCAAAGTATATGTAGGTTCTAGAGAGGAAGGGGAGGAGGAGGTGAAAGTAGAGGACTGGTAATAGTAGGTATTGTATACATAATCCTAGTGATTCCAGAGAGGAACAGTTATAAGTAGAGGCAACAGTAATAAGTAGGGGGTGTAGAAGAGTAGAATGTTAAAGATAAGGAATTCATTACTTAAGTGATAATATAATATATATATATATATAACCATCTATATATAGATTTAAAAATAAGGTAATTAATTGATAATATATGCCTCTCCATTCGTAAACAGCTCTCAGTATTTAATGAACATTTAATTAAAGAGGATTTTTAAAGAGGACAATATCATAGGAATATTCATTAGAAGTAGTACGACTAAACACGGGTCAGAGGGTTAGTGTATGACCAAATATGGTAAGGTTATATTTGTTAGAAGATATCACCACATGCATGTGAACTTAATATTTCATTAGAAATGAGTTATTATAATAGAAAGCTATGAACTGATGTGAATTAGTAGTTATGTAACATAGGTATGATATATAGGTCATAGTAGAGGTCATAGTAGAGGTCATAGTAGAGGTCATGTAGAGCAAGCTATGTATCTCTTTAGAATATAGGGTAATAGAAAGTAAAAACTAATAGTAGATAAAAAAAGATAACAATATTGAAAGTAATTAATAGATGGTATAGTTGGATAAGTTATGAAATATGTTAAAACATCAATCAACAAAATCTACAGATATATCTACATGTGTATAATATAAATATTGTTGTATCAATGCAATTATCAATATGATTATATACAACTCACTTGTATATATAAGAGTTATGATTGTGATAATAAAGGTTATTATGTATATGTATGTATATGCTACAATGTAAACTATACAATATATACATTATACTATAGTATAACACTTTACAATATACAGTGTATATATAAATTATAAACACTTTATAAAGTATGATTGATACAATATGAAAAAATCTCTATTTAGGAGACATGTCACTATTTAGAGAATAGACAAATATGAAAGAATCTGAACATATACCACCATGATTGGAAATGTGTGGTGATATCGCTATATCTATATATATATAGAGGTAGTGATATATTTATATTGGTGGATATATATTTCAGTAGAACATGGTTTTAAAACCTGTATGGAATTATATCTAGGAGCAGTATATTCTTGGTTTTCTATATATACACGCATATATATATAATAGACATTAATATAAAGTGAAATAACGTAGTTTAATATAACTATGGTTGGATTAAAATACAGAATTCGCTAAATAAGAGTTGTAAATTATATGATAACAGTTTAAATGTAATTATAATCATTATAAAGTTTAGCAACAACTTTACAACTTTGACAAATTATCTTGGACATAATATTTCACAATATTGCATATCGTATCATAGATTGATAGAGGCAATCATTCAATTATTATATTTAGTATTCAAGTACATAGAACATTACAGTATACGTGTGTGAATGTGCGTAGACACATATGTGTAGCAATATTTATAGCAATAGTTAATCTCACTCAATGAACACAACGGTGGTGAAACTCTAGGTGTGGTTGTCAATTAGTCTTATTATAGATGTCACATTTCAATTATTAATAATAACTATTGTTATAAATAGAATAGTTTACTGACTCTTAAACGTAGATATAGTGAACTAGATATAGTGAACTAGATACATAGAAGGCATAGCGGAGGAGAATACAGTAAGTAGTAGTAGTTACGATTACAATGTGCAGCATACAGTAAACGTTGCTATCTATTATTGTAAGCTAGAGAGTACATTTATTAAGTAATAAACATATTGAAGTATTCAATATATAGTAAATAAATTATAAATATATAATATATATGTTTATAATTAATTAATTATATAATATAATTATTCATAAATATTATCTCTGAATAATGCACATGGAATACATGTTCATTGGATAATAGTAATAATAAACATTACAACACAACACAACACATTACAACACAACACAACACAACACAACACAACATAATAGAAACCTTATCATGAGGTGTACAACAGACAGCCCTAGTGCTAGTACTAGGAATGCTATCATGATGACGATGCCCTTCCATAGGTCTATTGTCTTTGTGATGTGTAGGACCATGGAGGTAGCGTTTGTCTCATCTCGGAAGTATTGTTTGCCTGAGTGATAATGTAATAGTGATGATGTAATATTAGTGGTAAGAGTAGTGTAATATATGCACAGTAGATACATCAATCTTACTTTAAGAACACTTCACACGACAAAATATGTTCGGAAGTTGCGAGGAAATATTCCGATAATATTCTCATTTATTCAGGTGTATCGTAGAAAGTTATCTGAACATCTAACAAGTGAACAGATGTTCTAGAACATGTTCTATAAATATCCGATGACATATTCGAGAGCTTTTCGACATTTTAACATATCATCGCAAGTTCTGATCGAATATTCTAAATTTAACAGTCATCGGAATTATGGAAATATTTGTAGTGTGAAGTCAGCTTTATTAGATATTTATCAGTGATAACTTATCACAGGATGGAGTAATAAGGTAGGGCATTTCAAGTTTTCTAATTAAGTGAATATTCTACATATACCTACCTAGATTATATGATCACATGATTATATGATCACATGAATATATGATCACATGATATAATATACTGTCAAATATTTTAATTTCGTATTATTCTTTGTTTATTTCAATAATGCAGGTTATCGTTAACAAATATTTATACTTCATACTTTCAACAATATATTTCACCTATATATTTGTTTAAATCAATTAATATAACATAAAAACATGCATAAGTACTACAAAGAAATAGAATATTCACATTACAATAGTATACTACATTGGAGATATGCATATGTAGTATATAAATACATAGTTATTTTAATAATAATACTATATATTAGAAATAACAACATTAATGATATTATCTTATGTTATGTTATTACCTATGATCATGTTTTTATATAATGTGACTACATTATATCCATTGAATATTTGTAGATATCATGTAGATACTATGTTATAAATTAATTGTATGTATATATATTTTCGTATATAAAGGATGTATTTTTTGTACATTTTCAATTTGATTAATTTATAGACTTACCTATATAACTTATATATAGCTAGAACATGTAATAGGTATGTTATGTGATAGACATGTCATGTGATATGCATGTCATGTGATAGGAATGTCATGTGATATGTATGTCTACCTATCACATATGATAGTGAAGTTTTATCTCATATTTATACAAGAATTAATTTTGAGAAATGAGAAACCATTTTATAAATCTATAGTTAATAACACATCAAATTCAACATGTTAACAGTACATATGTCCACTGTATGCAGAATAATGTGGGCAATATTTGGTCACATACATTACATAGTATACATAATTATGTAATACGTATATATATATATATTATATATAATATATAATCATATATATATATATATATATATATATATTATATACAATTATTTACATAATATGAATAATTGTAATGAATGAAAATGACTATTATTATGTATGTGTGTTATACCATTGTGTGAATGCATGAAGTAAGGTAGCAAGACAGAGAGATAGGCAGGTAGATGTGTAGGGATACCTACCAATCTACATCGAGGTAGGTAGGGAAGTAGATATGCTGCCAAGTAGGGAGGCTAGTAGGTATGCTGGAAGGTATATAGATAGGTTGGTAGGTAGGCAGAAGATATATAGGTAGTAGGGCTAGGGGCACTGCAACAGAGGGGGACGGGGAGATATGCACCCCCCACTTTAAAATCTAGGTGGACCTCCTATGTATTGGTCCCCCCCACTTTTACCACAACATTTATTTTGATTGGTTGTCCTCCTACATACAAATAATTCTAGTGCCCCTAAGTATGGCTATACAAATTTGAGTCCTCGAGTCCAAATCTCGAATTCTAGTATTGAAATGTCAAGTTGAATCTAAAATATTCTAGTCCATTTAAAAATGCATTAAATCAAGTTACTATAGTTGATTTTCGAGTCGAGTAATTTAAGTCGAGTATTTAAAATAAGATTCAAATATTATTTTAAAAACTGTTCATAATACATATAAGAAAAATCAATTAAATATATGGAATTATTTAATAGTTGAAGTAAGCTTTAAAGAAATACTATATTTCATATACATATATATATATATATATATATATATATACATATATTTATTATTAATTTAAACATCAGTCACCATATTTGGCAATTGACATTAACTCTGAACTTATGATTTATAATGTTTTCTATAATTGTAAAGGATTTGTTTGGATGTTAATGTTTCGAAGTCATAGTTTTTATGATTTGAATATTTTTTTTGGATTGGAAGCCTTAATTATTAAGATTTGATGGTATCTAAGCCTCACAAGTATTTGAAATTTTACAACCCTAGTATGTAGGTAGGCATATATAGAGGTAGGCAGATAAGTTAGTAGGCAGAAAGGTAGGCAGAAAAGTAGGCAGACATTAATGTGTACGAGCTATCTAGACTTTAATATTAACATCCCTGTAGCGGTAATCTGATATCATCAGACACTCTAATGAAACTGATATTATATATTTATATATATATATATATTTGTGTGTATATATATATATATACATGTATATGATATGAGTAGATGGAAAGTTATATCATATGAAATCGATACTATTTGAAGTAGTTAACAGTAGATTGCAGTAGTAACATGACTATATGAGTATTATACTGTACTATATTGTCACTTATCTTAATAATTATATATATATAATTTAGCGCTATGTATATATGTAAAGTAAATATGTCAGTAAGACTGCAATTTTATTTGACAAAATGTGTACAATTTTACAATAAAGAAAAGTGAATATTTACCAGAAAGAAAAATTAAATTATATAACTTATAAATGGTTATCTCTATAGAACTAGTTATATTTTATATCTAATTATTTAAATTATATATATGTATATAATACACATTTAAATATAACACATAAACGTAGTGATTCATTATGTATAGCAATAATATAGAGGTGTATGTGGGTGTATATGGATTTCTGTTGTAAATTAATGATGTGATTATTTGTGTTACAATAATGAAGGTATAATGGAATGTGTGATTCATCATGAATATTTGATAACTAAGGAAATAGCATCAATTATCTATTAAATCACAGATAATGAGGTACCATTAATTATAAACACAACTACGCTCTCATTGGAACACACATAACCAAATAGATGTATAGAAAGTAAGATACAATGATAAGTTAAATTATTATTAAGTTGTATTATTATTTAAATATGTACAATATTAATCAAATATAACATTAACATATATATATATATATATATATATATATATAGAAGGGTAATTGTCTCGACAAGTAGCAATGCTTCTACAATTACACAGGTAATTATATATAAATCTGATAATAATAATAACAATATATATATATATATATGCATATATGAATATTAAGTTATTTCTACTATGCCACTATTGTTTAATGTTGACATAGTAATGTCTGACAATTTAAGTTATTTGTTGTTATTTATTACAATAAAAATAACATATATTTCAAGAAGTCTATGATAGGCTGATATTTTATGAGATAATCTGAGATATACTGAGATTGGCTGGGACATGCTGAAATAGAAAGAGATGGAGGTTCACTAACATTCTGATTTCTGGAGAACAGTACTTTTCGACGCACCACTAACTATAGAAATCTGCAAACACACTAAAATACAGGCTCCAAATATTGCAATCTTTATCATTTCAGTGAGTTATCTTTTACTTAATTTAAACCTGTAAATGTGATGCAACAATTATATAATAATTAAATGAGTTGTTTATATATATATATATACTAATATATATATAATAATTAATATGATTAATAAATCATACTATTTATAAACTGATAAATATGTTATGAATTATTAACATCATTCACTGTAATGTTCATACACACTAGCAACATTCTCAATTTCTCCCCTGGAGATAGATAGAAATATTTACATTCAATATTTACAATTGCAGTTGAAGGTTAAATTAATACATATAGGGTGTTATCATGCCTTAATTATGTATATTATGAAATTATTGATTTCAAATATAACATATTAATATTAATATATATATTAACATATTAATGTGTATGGTTTATAAATGTTGCAATGCCTATTTTATTTAGAAGGCACAACAATAGTAACTAAACAATATACCTGATATGTCCTCAAAGTGTATACTATAATATGATAGTTATTGTTATGTAATAATTAATGGTTTATAATTATTAATAATTTCATTGATTTTTTAAATATTATATATACTACTACTGAAATAAATTGTGAATAATATTTCACTGGCATACTATACAACAAATATGGGGGCAGAAATAGGGGGAGTGAGAGTAAGCCATACCCTCTTATGTGTTATAAGGGGCCACCTTTCATTAATACATTTTAAAAGATTATCATATAATTTACATACGACTTATCCCTTGACCAATAGACAAAATCGTTAGAATAGTATTTAAATCTATAATAGATAATAGATAATAGATAATTGATAATTATCAATAAATGATATACATAGTATAATGCTGTGCCAAGGATATGTTTTATAAAGTCTATAAACTATAATAAAATATCACACCTCAAAAAAAAAATCATTCATGTATCCATAACAACAAAATAATAATATTACAACTATAAACAGATAACATAAAGAATTACATAATATATTTTGGTAAATAGAGCAATGGAAATGAAACCCAAACTTTCAAAATTATATTTATAATTGTAATGTTAACTTATAATATAATAGTGTTAATATTTAGCATACTACTAATACAATATACTAATATTTCACAGTACTAAATAGTTATCACTGAACTATAGTTTAATTAAAAGTATATTTACTTATATATATATATACAAAATAATTTATTACCACCACCACCACCACTACTACTGCTGCATAGTTCAGTAAATTCACTTTTAACTATACTCTGTTGAACCTATATATGATAATACTTTCTCTCTATCTCAGCTTCTAGGGAAGATGCTCATGATGTAATTATATTATTTTATTACCATTCCATCACAAGGTATAGAACATCAGTTATGTTAAGAGCTCCTAATTAGTTGTACAGATTGACAAATTAAACATGCATACATTTATTCACTTATTCATGAGATTCATTATTTAATTATGTAATGAATTCATTTACTACATAATTCGTTATGTAATTCACTGGTAATATATATTTAAAGAAGGTGATGTGTACAAATAGCTATACATATTGATATGTATTCATGTAAGCTAGGTCATCCTATCTAATCAATAGTGTACCTATATAACACCAGTTATTTATACATTAGTATTTAGTAAATCCTATTGACTTGTATTTATAAATCTATAATTCTATTTATAAATGTGTGTGTAATTATTCTCTAGATAGATGTAATAGATCAACAGGACAGATCAATAGTCAAGAATATTAACTTATATAAACTCTATCTCTCTCTCTCTCTCTTTCATATATACATATAATTACACTTACATCTATACATAATAAGGACATACATACATAGAAAAGATGTATACATATAAGTGTATTGTGCACCTATGGAGGCTTGAGAGGTTGTAGAGAGATAGAGAGGTATACAGTAGGGTTAGTGATATTGTAAATGATGGTGATGGGTATGTTGATGGTGTTTTGCAATATAATAGTATAGTTTATAAAAATCTGATCAAAACATATATATATATATATATATATATATATATATATTGTCAAGTCCTTCAAAAATACAATTATAGATCTTAATACTAATTATATTTAGTGTAAACAGAAAGTAAACTTATATATAGTATAACTTTAATTATATTAGTTTTTTTCTTGTTAAGGGAAATATTATTCCTTTTGTAATTTTACATTCTGGGATTTCTTACTATTATCAAAGGGTAATTATTGTTAATACCTGGTTGTTAAAACTAAATATGATACTATATATATATACTTATTTTCACTAAGTTGTTGAAATAAATGAAATGAATATATTAATAAAGATATAACATACCATAAACACATGGTGGTAGGTATGTATGTGTTAGGAAACAGGTGATATCAGTACTAGTGTTGATACCATACTATGCTTAAGGGGATTAATAGAAACCTACATATTACTTTAATCATATGTATAACCTACTTGCTAATACCAAAGGGTTTTGTTAATACTATCATCAGTGAGTATTGACATTTCGTATATAGGTACATTGAATAACAAAACATAGGTATACATAAATGTATAATCATACATCATAATTGTCATACATATATAGTTTATTTATTTAGTTGAATTCAATATATCCACTTAAAATGTATATATATATATATATTTATAAATATAATCATAAACATATAATGGATTATTTGTTAAGTTATAATTATTTTAAATACATATTAACACATCTATACATGAGAGTACTATTGTATTAGACTATATATATATACTGTAAAATGTATAATTAATTATACATATGACATTATACATATTAAACATTTCATATATGCAATATGTAAATGTATGTATAGTGCTGCATATAGGAGGATATCCTACTTGTATATAATCACGACATTACCTAATATGTAGGTAGGATATAAAGGGCGAGTGAAACTTAAGTTTTAAATACATGTATTGTATATAACAGACAGATATACTTATATAATTCGTATGGAATCCTAATAATAATATCGTCTGCTAGTTTATAACAACACTTCACCTAGCGAGTGTCGCTCTAGGATAAATTATATATATATATATATATAAATATATATATATATATATATATGTATATATATATATTGCGTAACCTCTGGTGCTCGTATTGATGAATAGATCGCTAGGGGCTCGGGTATATGATAATGACGCGATATTGTTATGCTAATACCTCAGATTAAAGTTTTGATGTTCAACGTAATGTAAGTTATGTAATCATAAATAATGTGGTCGTGGATTTCATAAAGGGGCGTGGCTTGCGGCGAGATGGTCAGTCAAGACAATAGAGCGTATGTGCGTGGGCCCGATATGTAAGTAAACACCGTCGGTAGTAGTGGTCAGTAGTGGTCAGTAGTGGTTAGTAGTGGTTAGTAGTGGTCAGTAGTGGTATTAGTGGTAGTGGTCAGTAGTGGTATTCGTGGTAATAGTGGTAATAGTGGTAGTAGTTGTAGTAGTAGTCAGTAGTGGTCAGTAGTGGTCAGTAGTGGTCAGTAGTGGTCAGTAGTGGTCAGTAGTGGTCAGTAGTGGTCAGTAGTGGTCAGTAGTGGTCAGTAGTGGTAGTAGTGGTCAGTAGTGGTAGTAGTGGTCAGTAGTGGTCAGTAGTGGTCAGTAGTGGTCAGTAGTGGTCAGTAGTGGTCAGTAGTGGTAGTAGTGGTCAGTAGCGGTAGTAGTGGTCAGTAGTGGTCAGTAGTGGTCAGTAGTGGTCAGTAGTGGTCAGTAGTGGTCAGTAGTGGTCAGTAGTGGTCAGTAGTGGTCAGTAGTGGTCAGTAGTGGTCAGCAGTGGTCAGTAGTGGTCAGCAGTGGTCAGTAGTGGTCAGTACACTATATTATTATCTCCATCGATTACAGAGACGGCATAGCTCCGTAGGGTAAACTCGTAAATATACCTCTACCGTGTTCGAAGTAGTTATTATTATTATAATGACAATGGAAATCCGAGCAAATCAAAACAACAAGGTTACGTAATAATAATGGGTGATAATACAGAATATTCGCGCGCATATGTACATCTAGTTGCGAATAATAATCGCGGTTTTTATATATCCACCTTATAAGATGTTCGCGAATATTATAAATGTGTTCATCGAGCGAATATTAGCAAGTGATGCCTCAGCTTTAGTTTCGTAGGCGATGTTTACTTAAGGGTGAGTGATATATATATATATATATATATATATATATATATATATATATAGTATATTATATATATATATATATATATATATATATATATATATATTACACTCGAAGCTTTCCATCACGTGACTATTACGTAATATCACTAAGTAAACATATATTATATATATATATAACTCGGACACGATGGCATAATATAATCTGCACGACGCCCACCTGGGTATATGTTCTATGATATCCCCCCTATAGTAGGATAGTGTAACGAGAGCGAGGGTAATGTTGCCATGGCAATCGTTGGTGATAAAAACAACTGCACCCACCGTTAAGTGATATCATTCTTTTTTTATTCTTCCAATTAAAATAGTAGGTATAGATGATAACATATAAATACCATAGGTAGTAGAAATAGTAATAGTAGTAGTAATAGTAGCGTTTGTATTATTATTATTATTATTATTATTATTATTATTATTATTATTATTATTATTATTATTATTATTATTATTATTATTATTATTATTATTATTATTATTATTATTATTATTATTATTATTATTATTATTATTATTATTATTATTATTATTATTATTATTATTATTATTATTATTATTATTATTATTATTATTATTATTATTATTATTATTATTATTATTATTATTATTATTATTATTATTATTATTATTATTATTATTATTATTATTATTATTATTATTATTATTATTATTATTGTTAGTACTAATAGTAGTACTAATAGTAGTACTAATAGTAGTACTAATAGTAGTACTAGTAGTAGTAGTAGTAGTAGTAGTAGTAGTAGTAGCAGTAGCAGTAGCAGTAGCAGTAGCAGTAGCAGTAGCAGTAGCAGTAGCAGTAGCAGTAGCAGTAGTAGTAGTAGTAGTAGTAGTAGTAGTAGTAGTAGTAGTAGTAGTAGTAGTAGTAGTAGTAGTACATATTTACTTGTTTTTTTTATTAGAGTTGAACTCCTCTTTTATAGTGAGAAACTATAATATCAATGAATATTTATATTGTGAAATATATCTATTGATAAATCTATTGATAAAGTATGAATATATATATATATATATATATATATATATATATATGTTTAGAGTATACTATTTGTACAGTATATAGCAATACATAGTAATATGTATATAATATAGATTATAATACCATACCTATATACATATGTCTTATATGTGATGTATTCTTCGTGTATTTCTGTAAATATGATAAGATTCATAATAGAGATTGTGTTTTCTACCACAGTTCACATTGTATAATGTATAGTGTATACTGTGCAATGTACATTGTATGTATGATACAGTATATACTATGCAGTGTATAATACTCGTATGTGTAGTGGTTACTATATCTCGTAATAGTACACTAATACAGAGATGTACATTGTACATAGTCATAGTCTATATGACTCATATGTACAATGTACACACATGCAGCTGGATAGTTAGTTATGGCCTACATAATATATGTACCGATAGCTCTGACGCTAGCACTGACACTAGTACTAACACTAGCACTGGCACTAGCACTGACACTATCTCAGACGCTAGCACTGACACTAGCACTGACACTAGCACTGACACTAGCTCTGACACTAGCACTGACACTAGTACTAACACTATCACTGACACTAGCACTGACACTAGCTCAGACGCTAGCACTGACACTAGTACTGACACTAGCACTGACACTAGCTCTGACACTAGCACTGATACTAGCTCTGATAATATTTCTGATATCTAAAACAGTACTAGTATATATACATATACGCACACACACACACACAACATAAGTATCGAGAGGACTGACATCTAATATAGTTATAAAGCATACAATATTTACAATGAGAGATATGCTGAGTGTTCGTAACAGAGAATAATGAGTTAGAAACAATATTATGTATATAATATTATATATATATATATATATATACATATGTATATAGTTATATAGTATAATACTTAAATATAGATAGATTTTCTAAACTAGTATCTCGGAAGGTAAAAGTCTATTGCATAACCTACATTACACGACACTGGTGCTATCGACACGTCTACTATGACGCAACACGTCGATATTGCGCAACATTCGTCCGTACGAACCTTAGCGTGTACGCATGCGTCGGTGTGTGCGTATGTGTATGTGTATGTGTGTGTGTTCCGTGTATAAGTTATCCGAAAATGACGTGTTTCTAGCTCTAAATCATGTTTTACTTTGGCGGCCGCCTGCGCCGAGCGATATTTACGTAGTCGTCACGGTTCACCGAACACGCACATCGAGAGCCAGCGTATCCAGCATAGTGGTGGTGTTGTTTAGGTTACGCCCACTCGGTGAACTTATTTACGACAGCTGCGCATATACGCCTACATACACACATACATACACACATACATACACGCATACATATACACCCAGGTACACAAGACACTATGGGTACACACGACATGAGAATGCGCGGCTGATGCGTGTCGTATACATAACAAAACGTTACTAATCGTGGGGGGGAGGGAGGGTGTATAGATGTACATATGTGTTGGCATGCACGTATGTGTGCGCGTATGTGTGCGCGTATGTGTGCGCGTATGTGTGCGCGTATGTGTGCGCGTATATGTAAGCGTATCATGTGTATAGCACGAATCGTATGCGAATACGAATACTTGATAGTTCTTAATAATATTAATTGATAATATAACTTGTATGTATACATAGTAGCTGGTATATAGTTGGTAGGCCATATACCATATATATATATATATATATATATATATATATATATATATATATATATATATATATATATATACCGATTTAGTTTCCGTATTGTATTAGTATTAAGATTATAATCTATAGATAACTATAGTATAGTATCTACAGAAAGACACATATATATATATACTATATATAATATATATATTAATATATATATATATATATATATATATATATATATATATAAATTGATAACGTCAATCATTATATAATTATAAATTTACAATTAAACTCTGTTTTTAAATATAATTGTTACAATTATTATAATAGGTTATTTCGTGTTGATATTTTATAGGGGTATCGCTATAGCATCACTATAGTTCTTCTTTATACCGCTAGGCTTACCTGTAGTCATACCTGTAGTCATACCTTTAGGCTTACCTTCGCGTACCTTCGCGCGGACACATGTGTATATACGAACATTACCAGTTTTTAAAACTCTCCAACTTGAAATAGTTTAAATATTGTTTACATAATATTGCGTTTATGTAATAATAATTAATGAAACCTGGACTATCACAAATTTAGGGAGAGGAAAAATGTATACTTTCGAACTATGGTGCTATAGGAAACTACTCGGAGTTACCTACTTAGATAGGAAGATAAATAGGAGAAAGTAACCGAATACGGACAGTGCCCGAATACGGACACTCTCGGTATCTCATAAACCATAAATCCTACAAAAAAAAGATTTAATGAATAAAATATTCATAATTATATAAATAGTCTAAAAAAGTATTTTTTATTTTTTAATTATTCAAAATATTGTTGATATATCCAATAAATTGATTTTTTTATTACGTTTTTAAATTTATGAAAAAAAATTTCAACTTAAAACCTTCTCAAGAATATATAAATGTATCGATATAAAAAAGCATTATATAGCACTATATTATAAAAAAATAAAGCATTCTAATAATTATATACATCATTTCTATATTTGTTATCAAATATTCATTAAGTTATAAGCATATATCTAGAGGTCATATAAGTCCCTATTACGGACACTATAGATGTCTTAATATGGACACCCTATATGGTTATATATAACCAATCAGCGCGCAGCGTATGAACTATTCTTATTTTCATACAAATCGCGTGGGTTATTATATCAATACCACAAATAAAGCTAAATTTAGATACTTACATTGTATTATTAATTAACAAATAATAAAAATAAATTATTAACTAATTAAATTAGAATACTCTATTCATAAAATTAATTATAAATAATGTAATTGTAATTTGTCTGATTGATTCATCAATAATATATAGTTTATTTAATGGTATATAGGTGTCCGTATTATAAAACAGGGTGTCCGTATTCGGACATGGGTACCGAATACGGACACCCCCGTTATCTATGGAATTAAAATATTAAATACAATTTTAAAATCACAATAATATCTATAATCATATAATATTAATATATTGTGATTTTTAAATACAAATAATGAGTCATACAATGTTAAGAACATTTATTCTGTAAGTATCCGTATTAGGTTACTTTCCCCTACCGAGATAATTGATATAATTAAATCTAAAAGTACGCTCAAATCTAGAATTGTCAACTCTGCCCTATCATTTTTCGGATACGTTGTTAGAGCAGATGTTATGGAATTACAAATGATGCTGGGAAGAATAAAGGTCAGCGAGGATGAGGCAGACCACGTTGCACTTGGCTCGACAATATAACAAAATATTTCTCTAAAGATATCACGAATCTCCGACTAGATGCTATAGAGACAGAGCGGGATGGAGAATAGTTACCATGGACGTCGCCAGGGGTCGGCTTAGACTCGACGGCACAATGTAACAAGATAACAAGGTCATAATAATACTTCATTCTATAATACATATGGTTTTTTATTCATTATATACATGTTTTATAATATGAGTAATTCAATTATAAAAATGAAAAATTGGAGAACAATAGTTATAAAATTGTAACTATTATATTAATTTATTTAAAAAATTTAATTATTATGCAATTGAATATTTTCTATATATATATTGAAAATTATAGAAATATTACGGAATATTAAAAAAGTTTCGGACCTTTAAGTAAAGCAATATTCATAAAGTTAACATTATGAGAAAACAGCTATCAAAGTTTATTGAAATATTATCATGCAATTATAAGAAATTAATATTTATTATTTATACATCATCATAACATCATTTATACTCATAAATATTGCGAATTTAGGTATAATATGTACATGAAATGATACATAAATGATTATAAAACTTATTTTATATATATTATTTATTTTAATTTATTTCAAAAACGCGACATCGTTTTTACGTTATAATCCGGCTAAATCACCAGAAAGAACACTTTCGTAAAGTCAGATCCAACGGTTCATTCAAAACTTCATCCAAAACCAGACCCAACGGTTCCATCGCCTTCGGCGGTGGTAGTGTCTTCTCGGTCGCCGAATCGTGGTGGTTCGGGTAGTTCGGATAGTTTCGTCTAGTTACCCGAGTTTTCTGAAAAACGCGACTTCAAAAATGTAACATTACGAAGGCAGTTCTTCCCCTTAAGTGTGGAATCTGACCCGCCTTAATATTAATGCACCGTTAATAGTATTCGGAGATTCCACTTTTGCAATCACATATGTTATTGTAATCATTATAATTCGCTTTTTTTGTTATTCTTTTTCTTTTTCTATTTTTTTTGGTTTTTTGTTTTTTAGTATCACCACGTGTTGTCATAATAAACTATATTTTATTATATTATTATTATATAAAATAGGCAAATCAATTATATTTAAACTTTAAATTATAAATATATTGTATATTTTGTATTCATTTTTTCATATTTATAATACTAATATATTATTCTACCATGTAGTCAATTTATATATTTTAAATATATATATATATTTTAAAACATATAGGTTAAACTAAATTAATTAATTTTCACATAACACAAATTATAAATATATTATGAAAAATATGAATAGGTATCAATTTTTATAGTTATCATATTCAAATAAAAATGATTGAGAATCGTTTTTTAAAAACGATTCCTAAACGAATTATCGAGAATCGGTTTTAAAAACTTAAGTTATTGATGTAAGTATTACCTAAGTTATAGATATATTCTTTTTTTAATTTAGAAAGAATACAATATTAAACCTTTTAATTATTTTAATATATTGATTTAATTTTTATTTATGCAAATCAATTATTAATTATTATTTTAGTTTTATATTTAAGTTAATATCGGTATACCGAAAATTCCCAATATTTAAATTTATCTAAATTAATAAAATAGTTATCATCTTTATAGTATACTTCTGTGTATAATAAGTAAAAACATAGATATTCTCTGTCAAATTTTTTTGACATTTTATTTAAATATAATTTAAAAAAAACATAAATTAAATTGATCGCAATGTATACACCTATATAATACATATAGGTATTATACAAAATAACAATATATTATATGGATTTATATTTGATTCAAATGAATACATATACAAATATATATATATATATATATATATATATTATATAATATATTCAAAATAAAATACACATTATCGTTAGTAAGTATAAATGTATAAGTTGTTATACAAATGTTATATATAACGGTATAATTGTATACCGAATGAGAGTATACTATATATATAGGAAAACACAAATACACACACACATATATATATAGTGACAGATTAATTAAGCAAAGTATGGGCCCGGGGCAAACTAAATTTATGGCCCTAATTTTTAGTTATAATTTAAGACACATTAGTTATATCTATAGTATAAGTATACTTATATATAAATAGTGAATTTTGGGAAACTAAAATATTTATGGTATAGGCAAGGCACGGCACGCGTACATGTATAATGTTTATATGTTATAAAGGTATAACTTATAAAATATAGTTTAGATTATAATTAGTTTGAATAAATAAGAATTTAAATATTTTACTTATTTAAATATTAATTTAGCGAGTTTTATTTTTTGAAAAACTATTGATTATGCTTTCATAATAAATTTCTTTTAATAAACTTGACTCCAATGATAATTGATAATTAAAATGATAATTTTTCTTGAGTACGCGAATTTCTTAAATAATTTTTTAATTTTATATTTAGAAAAACTTATTTCACCTGTACTGTTTGACACCATTAGATATAGATATATACTATATACAATTTAAATATTTAGATACACATCAATAATTTTTCGAAAATATTTATAATCAGATAGTATCCTATAGGATAGTATTTATAATCCTATTATTTGTTGTGTTATTGTATTATATATATATATATATATATATATATATATATATATATATATATATATATATATATATATATAGATTCGATTACATATTTAGAGAAATGTATATATATATATATATATATATATACTATAGTAGCATTTATTAATTCATCATTGATATCTGTTGGATATTTCTCTATGAGAATGTTACAGTTATTCGTTATATAGCGCTAATGGTCCTCAGATTGCATAGAAATCCGAAAATGTAGCCACCCCATCATATGAATCAATCATCTGTAGATGCTAGCATGCTAGCACATATATATATATATAGTTGCATATATCGATTATATTCATATATGTTATCTTTATAATGTCTTTATTTTTAAATTTATTATTATTCATGTATTTATTTATTAATTTGTTTTATTATTTAAAATTTACGTATATAAACGTCTATCGTTTTCATTGAGTCAATAAACCTTTATATTATTATTATTATTATTATTATTATTATATACATATAGAAGCTTCTATGCAACTATATATTAAATATTAATTATAATTATCATAAATATATAAAATAATCATTATAAATATATATAAATACTATATACTTATCTACCAATTAAATTGTTATAATAGAATGACAAAATTGAAACGTTTTCACGTTTAAATCTTTCTTTATATGTAATAATTTCATTATGATTCAATGGTCCACCATTGAAGTGTTTATTTGCTATTTTCATTCGTTTTTTAGAATCATCAAATTCGGCATTATATATGAATTCCTCATAATTGTTTATTTGTTCATCTATGTGTTAATATATCTACTAGATTATTGACGGCTACCATCAACTCGATTGCGTTAGAATACAATATTTTGATACTGCATTTATTCCACATCGCAGAGCCTTCCACATTTTAGCAATGGCTATCTAAGTTTTAAAACAGTTTCAAATTCTTTCATTCTCTTATATAGATAATTCAACTTAATTAATATATATATATATATATATATATATATATGTGTGTGCGTGTGTGTGTTTGTGTGTGTATATCTGTATGTATGTATTTAACCGGTATACAGAAGAACAGAAGGATACTTGTAACATTTTCCTCTAAATGAGATATTTCTATTTTAAAGAACTATCGGAATATGTAACATTTACAGTAATGGCAGCTAAGTTACATTATGTACTTTACATAACCATTCTAGAAATTAGGATTTTAACGAGAACCGATCATTTTGCATATACAATTATATAATATCACCTCTAAATATTATTTGAAGACTCATTTTATTAGTCGGGACAGGTAGTGAACCCGCGTCATACTACCTGTATGTTTGTCGCCTTAGCTAACCGAGTTACACATGTACGAACTGAGCTACACAGGCATTTATGACTCAATGAATCGGGACAAGATGAAATAAGTATTGTATATCCACCCATAAATATCATAATGATTCTCTTCAAGAATACTCGGTCACAATCAGATTACCTACATTTCTTCGATATAACCACTCGAGTATTACAAGGAGATACGACTACTACAATGAGATACATTTTAACCATGTAGTATGCGTCATTATATGACTAAGTATTGCAAAACATTGGATAGAAATTCGTATCTTGATGACACTCTTGTAGTACACGTTGTTGACTATGCAGACGAAATAGTTGTAATAACTCTTAGCGTATATACATAATAAGTATGTTATAGGCCTAAGTAGTTATCTTATAAATAGGATATCTACCACATATACATTAGAAGATGTAGAAACATGTTTATTTGATCAAAATACAAATGCGGTTTATTATTAGGATATAAGCAGGTTATGAAGGAATTCAGAAAAAACGTAACTGTCGTAATATCGCCGGAACATCATTAACACAACGTGATATATTAGCAGCATATAATAAAGTTATTAATGAATTATCTATTAATAAATAGTAATATTTCTCTACACCAGGTGCGATGACAATAAATAGATTACTTATGAAAGGACATACAGTAATGGATATCTACTTTAACCTATGACCGCGTGCATCGGAACATTAACATATATGTAAGTATACTGACATTTCTTGTATAAAAACTAAAGTTAAGTTAAATATCACAATAACATCGGATTGTCTAATGAATAAGTAAATATATCTAACAAATTAGTAACTAGGACCTATATAGGACTTATTAATAATTAATAATAAATATAAACATATATGTATATAAACACATAAGTATATATATATACTAATATATAATATACATTACTGAGACCTAATATGACATAATAAAATACGTCATGAAAAACTGTACTCCATCTTTAGGATTATAAATGAACTGTGCAATACAACTTTATAATGACAGTTTTAGCCGTAGATCGACTCGAAACCTAATTCTACTATTGAAGGACCGCACCCTAGAACGTATGCTATATCATTACGACATATGACTCATCCACCCCGATGATTCATGACTTAGAGTGCAGCCTTAGTAATAACCACAACTCTTCACAGACAACAGAGTGCAGGTAAGTAAACTAGACCCATTGGTAAGTGCATTAAATACGTGAATAAGTATGAACAATATATTGTACTATAGTAACAATCACTTTGATGTTACTTAATAGGTGATAATTAGGTGATAATAGGTAATACTTACTCTATACCTTTACGCTTGTAGATAATTTATAATCGTTTATATAATTATTTATAATAGATATAGGTTATTGGTTATATAGGTTATAATTCCATACAAGATTATTTAAATGTATACAAATTGAATATATACACTCTATCACATACATACACATACATATACATATATATATATATATATATATATATATATATATATATATATATATATATATATATATATAGGGCTGATACTGGGTAATAACATAAATAATAATAACTTAAATATACCTAATTATAAACAGGTAATAAATAATATACATTGTCAAGATAAGAGACGAGGAGGGGGAGTATGCATATACGTAACTAACAACCTAACATATAACATAGTAAATGAACTAACATTTAATATAATAGATTATCTAGAAATAGTAACAATAGAAATAATACAAGAAAGTGATAATAAAAATATAACAGTATCATGTATCTATAATAGTCCATTTAACAAAATAGAAGAGTTTAATACAATATTTTATGATAAATTTCATAAATTCATCAACAAAAAACTTATAATAATGGGGGATTTCAATATAGACACGACGAATAATATAAATTCAAAAATAAACCAACTAATGCACTAATTAGGACTAACACCACTTATACATTCAAATATAAGACCAATATACAATACAAATACAAACTTAATAATTGACCAAATCTACACTAATATAGATAGAAATTTCATAGGAAAAAGTGGTATAATACAAGAACAAATAACAGACCATCTTCCAATATATGCAAACTTTAACTTAAATAACAGAATACTGAAAAATAAAACATTAATAACAACAAGAAAAATTAAAAACAACAATATTGTAACATTTATTAAAAATCTATTACAAATAAAATGGGACACTGTATATAATAACAATAATGCAGAAGATGCCTATAATATTTTCTACACTCAATATATAAATATAATAAACAAACACTTTCCCATAATCACTTCAAAAGTATCATCACAAATATTCTCTAAAAACTGGATAACAAATAACATAAAAAGAAAAATAAATAAAAAACAAAAACTATTTAACTCATATCTACAAAGTAAATCAGAATTAGATTTATACGTTTATAAATCTTATAGAAATAATTTACAAAACACAATAAAACAAGCAAAACAAAAATACATAAACAAACAAATAAACGATAACATAACATCGAAAGAACATTGGAAAACAGTAAATAATATCATTAATACAAATGTAAATAAACAAAATATTACATACATTAAAGATAAAAACAATAAAAACACATTTGACTCAAGTAAAATAGCAAATATATTTAATGAACAATTTATTAATAATACACAAATTATAAATGATCAATTTAAAAATCAAAATATAATAAATCCTGTAGAAATACCAAATATAAATAATTCTATATTCATAGAACCAACCAATAAACAAGAAATAACTTCAATAATAAAAAATAGTAAATTAAAAACCTCATTAGATATAAACCTAATTAACATGAAAATTGTAAAAAATATCAATAGATTATATTTCATCACCACTAACACATATTTTTAATTTATGTATTAGTGAAGGTATATTTCCACAAAAAATGAAAAATTCCATAATAAACCAATATATAAAAATAAAAACCAATACGAACCATGCAACTACAGGCCCATATTAATGTGGTCATGTCAAATTTCAAAAATATTTGAAAAAATAATACATCAGAGATTTACTTCATTTTTTCAAAAAAACCTAATTATATCTAATACACAATACGGATATACTAAAAAGCATAACACAACACATGCTATTTTAGACTTATATAACCATATATTAATAAAAAAAGAACAAAATAAATCAATAAATACTCTATTCCTTGATCTAAGCAAAGCATTTGACACGCTAGATCACAACATATTAATAGATAAATTATATAAATATGGAATAAGAAGCAATTCGCTACAACTTATCAAAAGCTACCTAAGTAATCGAAAACAAGTTGTTTTGATAAATGATAAAAAATCACAAATATTATGTAATAATATTGGGGTACCACAAGGATCAATACTTGGTCCTCTCCTATTTATAATATATACAAATGACCTATCATTATTATTCAATAATAACCAACAAGTAAAACTTATAGTATATGCTGACGATACAGCAATAACATTTACAAGTGAAAATAATGAAAAATTAAAATATACCATAGATAATATGATTACAAAAATAGAAAATGGTACACATTTAATAAACTTAAAATAAATATCAATAAAACTAAAATAGTCAATTTTAACTCGAGAAAATACAGTAACATACACCTAAAAATAAATAACATATCAATACAAAATGAAATAGAATATAAATATCTAGGAATAATAATTGACAAAGATATAAACTTTAAAAATCATATATTTAATCTTAATAATAAATTATCGAAAATACTTTACTCAATAAGCAGACTATCAAAATACATTAAGACAAAACCAATGATTATCATATATAACAGCCTATTCCTGCCACACATAATGTATGGAAATATAATATTGGGTAATATTTATAAAAGTAATCTTACAAATTTAATTCTCACACAAAAAAAAATCATAAGAATAATAAACAAAACCAAATATTTCAGAGAACATACAAATTTGCTATTTGAAAGGAATAATATATTAAAACTCAATAGTTTAATAAAATATAACACGCTAATATACATGCATGACCATCACAATAATAATCTACCACAAAATATTTATAACATACATAAAAAACACGAAAATAAAAATAAAAATAAATTAAGGAAATCACCTATCTACAAAATACCTTATACAAAAAAAAGTCAGCTAATAAATAGTATCCTAACCATGGGACCTAAGTTATGGAATGATCTAAATGGAGATATCCAAATTATAAAAAACAAAAATTCATATAAAAAAAAATAAAAAATCAACTCATTGAGATACAAAAAAAAAATAAAAAATTAAAAAAAAATTAAAAAAAAAAAAAAAAATTAAAAAAAAATAAATTATATAAATAAATTATAAAAAAAAATGTTTTAAATAATATATGTTAATTATTATTATTATTATTATTATTATTATTATTATTATTATTATTATTATTATTATTATTATTATTATTATTATTATTATTATTATTATTATTATTATTATTATTATTATTATTATTATTATTATTATTATTATTATTATTATTATTATTATTATTATTATTATTATTATTATTATTATTATTATTATTATTATTATTATTATTATTATTATTATTATTATTATTATTATTATTATTATTATTATTATTATTATTATTATTATTATTATTATTATTATTATTATTATTATTATTATTATTATTATTATTATTATTATTATTATTATTATTATTATTATTATTATTATTATTTTTATTTTTATGTTTTTAAATGATAATAAAATATCTTATAAAACATAAGAAGAAAACGAAATGAAAAAAAGTAAAGTAACTCAACAAAAAAAACGTTCCGGTGATGGTGGGCAGTTCTGGTGATGGTGATGCAGGCGACAGCATAGAAAAGATAATTATCTTCATCTGAAGCCTAATAGATAGATAATAACACATGATTTTAAACTATAACTTTATGTTTACTTTAAAGCATAATCACTTAATATTTAGGTTTTTAACATACGGGTTTCTAATATAAATAAGATATATTAATAATTACTCGCAATTAAGTATAATTCATAGTGAGCAATTTTGGGAAATATGTATATATATGCCATTATATCGATTACAATTCGACTTTTGTGCCTAGATATTAGGCGCCGGAGCCGGTATACGAGTGCCGGTGCATCGAAAATTATTATCATTGAAGATATAGATAAGAAATCGGTCATTCAGAGATGTGCCGGTATAACGCGTTTGCCGATGTATCGAGAGCCGGTATATCGAGAGCGCACTGTATATATATATATATATATATATATATATATATATATATATATATATATATATATATATATATATATATATATATATATATATTATCTATATATATATTCGTCTAAACATACTTTAATTAGGTGGTGCGTGGCGGGCTCGTACGCCGAGGCCGCAGGCCGAGCCGACCCCACCTCGACGTTAACGGATAGGAAAATAATTTTTTTAAATTGAGGTGTGATTTTTTTTCAAAATTTTTCAAAATCTCTTTCCCATAAAAGTCTTTTTCCGTCAAAAATCTCAACAAAGTGTATACTTAAATTCAAATAATGCTCGATTTGAAATTTTTTTTTGCCAATGTATACATATGAGGTTAGCTACTCGAAATATATTTAGGAATACATAGTATGCGCGCACTCATTTTCATCTACGGGCAATATTTCTGGTAGTATTTTGGGTTTTTATCGTTAAAATTTAATATTTTATATTTTATATAAATTCAAATAATTAAAGTTCGCCGTAAGGAAAACGTCGGGAAATAAAGTGGGGCAGCGGGGGTAACATGAATGATTTACTTTTTTGAAAATGTATTCGCGCGATACCAATAATCGTTAAATAGTGTCATTTTTTAATCGATTTACGTAATCGAAAAATTTAAATTCGACGCAAATTTTTAATAACAAACATTATCGTGGAGAATTTTATCGTAAATAATTTCGTAAAAATGAGTTTCTTTAATTTCGAATACATTACGTAGATTTACGAAATGGTACTTCCGGTTTGAATATCGAAATAACAATTGGTAAATCGGAATTTATTTACCCGTATTATTGAGAAAAAGTTCACGAACGAGTAAAATCGAGTTAATATTGTTTACGTTACGAGTTTATATTAATTATTTCTTATCTACGACATGTAAACATAAATTATTAAACATAGGTGATGTAAAAAATCAAAATCTACAATAATTATTCGATTTAAATAATTTTAACTTTATTAAATAGTTAATTAAAATAGAATATACTTTGATAAATTGTGACTTCTTATGTTTAATATTCTTCGAGCTACGGCCGAAAAAGTGATAAATACATGATTTTAGAATAGTATATTTGACCGACTTCCGGTAAATTTTTCGTATAAATTATGAATTCATCAGATTAGGAGTACGAAAATACATGTAATAAAATCAGAAAAATCATGAAAATATGAATAATAGGGTTTCCATCTCTGTTTTAATATTTCGCCAAATGTCATCATATATATATGGTCAAAGAAAAAAATATAGATTTATAAAAAATATTTTTTCTAAAATCTATTCTATAATTATATATGTTTATTATATATAATTATATACATTACATACCGAGTGAGTCTATACAAATATATATGTGTGTATGTGGTAATTGATATTTTTAGTTATATTTATTGTCACTGTTGTGTTTAGGTTGGGTTAAGTTTTAATATTGGTAGATTTTTTTTAGCTGCATTACTTCCCGTGTGAGCCTATAAAAGCATATTCATTTATATTGTTATTTTCACAGTTGTGGTTAAGTTGGGTTAAGTTTTAATTTGTATAGGTTTTTTTTAGCTGCATTACTTCCCGAGTGAGCCTATACAAGGATATTTGCACAGTTGTGGTTAGGTTGGGTTAAGTTTTAATTTGTGTAAGTTTTTTTTAGCTGCATTACTTCACGAGTTAACCTATAAAAGCATATTCATTTATATTGTTATTTTCACATTTGTGGATAGGTTGGGTTAAGTTTTAATTTGTGTAGGTTTTTTAGCTGCATTACTTCCCGAGTGAGCCTATACAAGGATATTTGCACAGTTGTGGTTAGGTTGGGTTAAGTTTTAATTTGTGTAAGTTTTTTTTAGCTGCATTACTTCACGAGTTAACCTATAAAAGCATATTCATTTAT
Source organism: Osedax fenrisi (assembly GCA_964019155.1). Taxonomy (NCBI): domain Eukaryota; kingdom Metazoa; phylum Annelida; class Polychaeta; order Sabellida; family Siboglinidae; genus Osedax; species Osedax fenrisi. The sequence goes on from OZ025239.1 coordinate 79,590,576, forward strand.
ATAGTTATTTTCACATTTGTGGATAGGTTGGGTTAAGTTTTAATTTGTGTAGGTTTTTTAGCTGCATTACTTCCCGAGTGAGCCTATACAAGGATATTTGCACAGTTGTGGTTAGGTTGGGTTAAGTTTTAATTTGTGTAAGTTTTTTTTAGCTGCATTACTTCACGAGTTAACCTATAAAAGCATATTCATTTATATTGTTATTTTCACATTTGTGGATAGGTTGGGTTAAGTTTTAATTTGTGTAGGTTTTTTAGCTGCATTACTTCCCGAGTGAGCCTATACAAGGATATTTGCACAGTTGTGGTTAGGTTGGGTTAAGTTTTAATTTGTGTAAGTTTTTTTTAGCTGCATTACTTCACGAGTTAACCTATAAAAGCATATTCATTTATATAGTTATTTTCACATTTGTGGATAGGTTGGGTTAAGTTTTAATTTGTGTAGGTTTTTTAGCTGCATTACTTCCCGAGTGAGCCTATACAAGGATATTTGCACAGTTGTGGTTAGGTTGGGTTAAGTTTTAATTTGTGTAAGTTTTTTTTAGCTGCATTACTTCACGAGTTAGCCTATAAACGCATATTGATATATGTATGTGTGTGGTCATTGATATTTTGAATTTTATTTATTTTCAAAGTTTTGGTTAGGTTGGGTTAAGTTTTAATATTGGTAGTTTTTTTAGATGCATTACTTCCCGTGTGATCCTATACAAGTATATTTATTTATATTGTTATTTTAACTGTTGTGGTTAGGTTGGGTTAAGTTTTAATATTGGTAGTTTTTTTAGCTGCAATACTTACCGAGTGGAAGTATAAAAGTATAGTGATATATGCGTGTGTTGTCATTGATATTTGGAGTATTAGTTATTTTCATTGTTGTTAATTGGATTAAGTTTTAATATTGGTGGTTTTTTTTAGCTGCATTACTTCCCGAGTAAGCCTATAAAATAATATTTATTTATATTGTTATTTTCACAGTTGTGGTTAGATTGGATTTTTTCATTAAAATAAAAAAAAGATAAATAACGGCCCACTGACTGCTAGAAAACATTATATAAAAATCTAAAAAAGACCCATTAACAACTAACCCATTACACCCACACCTAAAATAGTCTCATTCATGGGCAACGCCGGCCACCCACCCTAGTATATATATATATATTTTAAATGTACAACTCACTATTGTTTTATTGCACATTAACTGTACATGAAACACTATAGTATGGTACTATTAGAGGCAGTGTGAAATCCGCTTAGGTATACGCTACACATTTATTCGAATATTTAACTTTTGTATCCAATATACAATTCTATGTAAAAAAGTACTGTTTTACACTTTTATTAAAAGATATAGCTTAAAAGAGTACACTCTTCACAGAATCCTAAATGTATATAATATATCCTAAGATATTGGGTGTTTCTATAGAATAGTGCATAGTGCATAGTGTAATAGTAAGCCTATAGGATAGTGCAGTTCTCTGGATAAACTCAAAAATCTAATGTGCTATTGAGGTAGTGTTTCCCAATCTGTATACTACTTCATCGTTTGTGTATTTTAACCATGCTTCCATATCTTCCTGATTTAATGATATAATCTAATTGATAATAGGTAGTCCTTATTTGGTATTTTGATTATAGTATATTCTGTCTCTTAGTAGAATACTTGCACTATATTATCATCGAATTCAGAGGTTGGTACGTATACTTGAATTATTATCAGTGTAATAATATTTAATTAGTTATTTATAATTTCAGTGTGAACAAGTAAGGGGTCACTTCTAAATTGACCCCATTTTAATACTCACAACTAATTTATATATATATACTCTATCTGCGCGGGATACGAGATAATTAGTCACCAGTGGTGACTCACCACGGTACTCAAGTTGAGTAACTCAACATTCCAGAACCAACCAGAACGATTATAAAAGGTAATCCCATATTAAACTTGCACGTTATTATACTCAGGCTAATGCAACACACATCTGTGTTGAAACTACTGGCAGTGTTATGCTTCTGTTTAATAAAGGTATACCAATAATATATTACATATAGGTTAAATATATCATAGGGTTCATCATTTTACCATAAAAGTATGATATATAAAGGTTCATCATATCTTAAGATTCATAATGTCCTCATACAGTTATATCTATAAAGAATATATGCTTAATATATAAAGGTCTTATATATAATAAGCTTTGTAATGTCCTCATAATGAATTCTATCCTTTATAAAGTGTTGGCTTAATATCCACTGAACTATATATGAATATCGCACATCTGTAAAATGATTTCGACTTTCCTTCCAACTTACCTCAAATAATCCATTGCTACCCCATCGATATCCTATATATATCGTTTGAATTCACGCTATACTTGCGCTATTAGTCCACACGGTTGTAATGTAATATATTACAAGTTCAGATGATTGTGACTTATTTTGTTATTTTTAAATTTGTATTTTATTGTGAATGATGTTAGGTTTATATAGTTATCTCGTAATCATCTCATCACTATAGTGATATATCATCTCTATCATCCCGCGAGATAACGCCGATGATTTGAGCGGATGTTGTTGACAGGCCGCCACCTGCTGTCGCTTATATGCGTTATTGTTGTTATTGTTGTTGTTATTGTTAGTTTTAATGCTATACATTATAATTATTACAACTCGATAACGCACACCTCCTATCTAAGTTGTTTCCCCTCACGACTAAGCTCGCTATAACGATAACTCTAACATTCACCCTTTGATATACAACTCTTATATAACCACAATAATCACGAAACTCCCAGGAAATCGTACAGTATACTTATATAAGAGTTGTATATCAAAGGGGGAATGTTACAGTTATCTATAGAAGGAGATGAAATCAATACGATAACATATAATAATTCATGGTGACATGTTCAAAATCATAATACTAATGACACCACTCAAGGTAGTGTTTATAATCTTTCTTATTAATTACATTAATATATTAATATAATAATAATGTTAAACAATCGCTAATATGTAATGAATTAATACATTTATCCGATTAATGACTGCAAGTCTGGCTCAGCAGGCTAATACGTCATACATATATGTATATGCCTATACATTGTTGTTATTGTTATTTTTATTTGGTGGAGTCCTTTCATCCCATCCAGGAACTTAGATGAAGTTTTCACTTATAACCATATATGGCTCTAATGTCCCTTCGAAGCCGCTCGCATGTTAAGGCATCCATGGTTTTAACGAGAGCTGATCATTTATTTATACACATTTATATAAGATCACTTCTAAATAATATTTTAAGACCCATTTTATTAAATTAATTAATGGTCCGGACGAGGCTCGAACCCGTGTCCTACTGCTTGTGTGTCTGACTACATGTATACATAGTACTATAGTACAACGCGGGTCCTATAGGTAGGTTACGTCCTATACGTTATTGGATTGCGCGTTGTTAACCTATGTCGTAGGTTAACGGTTGTCCGGACCACTTAAAATAGGTCTTAAAATAATATATGTAAGTGATCTTATATAATTGTGTATAAATAAATGATCGGCTCTCGTGAAAACTATGGATGCCTTAACACGAGAGCGGCCTCGAAGGGCATTATAGCCATATATGGTTGAAATATAAGTTAAAACTTCATTGAAGTTCCTGGATTGCATGAAATGACTCCACAAATATAAAATAACTATAATAACAATTACATAGTATATATATATATATATATATATATATATATATATATATATATATATATATATATATATATATATATATAGAATAGTTAGGAAATATATTGCCGATCATATAATAATGGATATATATATATATATATATATATATATTGAATGCGTTTACGCATGGTATACCATCAGATAATGTAATATAAGGTAATTTATATTCATCGAATTAGTATATTTGTTAACAGAATATATTCGAATTATAATTATAGAATTATAGAATTATAATACTATAGTAAATAATCAATATAAACATGTTTATATTAGTATACAATTATAAATACGCGTTTTTTTACTTTCTATTGTTTACCGGTATAACGTTAACGAACGCGTGCACAATGTGTACCCACGTGCGGCGCATGCGTACTTGTGAACGAGTTGAATGTAAACATCCGGTCATGATGTAATCGACTATGACGTCATTCATCGCGATCCTCTACACTGTCTGACGCATGCGTAGTATATGGATCTGGCGATTACTTACATAACCTGTAGCCTGCAGGTTATGTATATAACCGAAACATATAGGTAATCATGCGTAAGGATTTGTTTATATATATATACGCTATTATTAATACATATATATATATATATATATAGGTTAACCTACATATAAATTTATATAGACTATTTGCTCATATATATATATAACATACCCGATAGTTTACAAAACTACAGTAGGATATAACTAAGACGCTTGCCTATTGCTATAGCATATCAATTAGTGGGATATTAAATAATCAATAACATAATATTATTATCTATAAAAAATATGTAAAATTGATTATATTTATTGATCGTAATTGTGATGTAATATTAACTTAATGAATAATTAACAATAAGTAAGTTAGAAGAATGTTAACGCTAATTATGGTTAGCAATACAATATTATTTAATATTAAAATGTAAAGATAAGATACCTTATATCCAGTAATGAAATATTAAAATTGAATTATAACAACACTGATAGTATTACATTTATATTTTATAATATCTGACACGATATAACATATTGTTGATAGTATGATATAATATTCCTACAATATAAAGCGTAAGATGCAATTTAACATATAACTTATCAATTTTAAACGGTTGAATATTTTTCAGAGATCAACATATATGTCAAGTTTTTTTTAAGGTTTTAAAGAATCGTGTTCCGAGTTTTAAAGAATTCAATACAGTGTTCACAATAGAGAATCGCGAAACATTCAATAAGGCTATATACAGCACATAGCACATGCTATAGCCTATTCCATATATTTACTAATACAAAGGAAGTAAACAATGGAAGTAACAATTATCAATATATCCGGTAAAAGATATTTCGTTGTGGCTCATAAGCCTATTATAATGTAATATATATATAGAATGTGTCACGTTTGACATTGTTTCCCATTGCTTTGTCACATATCTCATGTATCACAATCCGTTTTTAAATCTAATTTATTATTATCAAATCGTAATAATTAATTTTTATAATTTACATCTATAATTTTCAACTAATTTATTATTCTGTTTATTTATTTTTTTATATTTATATATTCTTTCACACAGTAGATTATTTTGTATTTAAATAAAAAATCAAATCAAATCAAACCAAATAAAATACATGATGTACCTATATGTATTAATTCAGAGTTTGTTGTAAGCATCGATTCCGATTTTGTAGCTGCGTTACATTCATATGTGATCCTAGAAGAGCCTATGATTATAATAAGCTCTTATATGCTAACTTCGGGATGTAATGCAGCTAGAAGAAATAGAAAAACCAAATTCAAACTATATGTAATGTGTGTATTATATATTGTATACTGTATATAGTACTGTATACTGTATACAGTGTATAGTGTATACAGTGTATAATGTATAATCATCTATTCTAAACTCATTTTAATTTTAAATCATGATTATTAAATAATTGTTTACAAATAAAAAGTACCATGATCTATCGAAGGTCCACTATATAATAAATAAGAATTCCATTTTGTATTTTTTTTATGATTATTATTATATTTCAATGATTGTACTTTCTAAAAATCAAATAGATAATTTATCTTATAAAATTTATCTTTCCACCATGGTATAACTTTATATTATAACCACAATAAATACTGCTGTATTTATATGAAATATAAATAGTTGCTATATTCTATTAGATACGTTAGATATATTGTATTATAATTTGGAATATTTTATAAAAAAAATGTGTTTTTCTTTAATTTAATTTATGAATCATCTATAGCTAAATTATAAAAATATACTTCCATGAATTGATACATTTTTATGAATATTAATGCGAATATTAATGCGACTTATTAATAATGAATTATTGTTATTCGGTATAGGTACATTATATATATTTATTATAATCCGAACCTACACATATATTAACCTATTTATAATTATAATCATATTTAGATTAATAATTATTTATAATATAATATATAGTATTACCAAAGTCAATGTAATATTAAGTGGCAACTACTTATTATTGTAGTACATAAGAATAGGGGAAAAATAAATTTACAATAAAAAATATATATCACAATTAAAAATAAATAAAATATATAAACGATATATACACAAATTTATAAAATAAGTAAATTATTTATTTAAAAAATATATTAAGGGAAAGTCTCCAATTACCGACCCATACATGACTATTTATAAAAACTTATCCAATATTCAATATGTATTTTAAATTTTATAATTAGAGTAATATTATGGTAATACATAATTGTACTATTTTAAATTGTTGATATAATTGTATTGACAACAAAAAACAAGGGGATCGGTAATCGGATCTTACATGTGCCTAATACCGACCACCTTCTCCAATTACCGACCCCTAAAATACGTATGGCTGATATAACTGCGGTATTATAGTATAATATAATATAGGATATATATTGGATATATGAAATCAAAATAGCATATATAAATAGATTTAATGAATCATATAAACTCACGTAATTTAAATTTCAGTGAATTAAGTTTTAATATTGATATTACATTTATAATTGCACTTTATATATCTAATTTAAAGTTTATAGTAACTGACTATGAATATAAATACATATACTAAATAGTCATTGTATAGTATTATTGACGCTGTTAACATATATTATTGACGGGTTAAAATGACACACACACAAATTATAAACAACTTCAAAGTATAAAAATCTATTTTGATTGGATATTATAAATCACAGGGGGTCGGTATTAGGGTCATTTATGGGGTAGGTATTAGGAAAATCGTATGCGTTACTATAATTAATATATCTTGGTTAATACTTATTCAAATTATATTATTTTTATAATGTTTATGAAAATTAAATTAATCTATAGATATGTATTATTGATAAATTTATATATAAAATATTATGCATAGTATTTCATTTAATTTTAATTAATACATTATTTACATTGATTTAAAAAAAGTTATTATTCATATATTTAAAAAGTAAAACCAGAATATTACATTTTATCAAATACAAATTGTAGGATTGCATATTTAAAAAAACAAAATACGTATTCATTGTTACAATTAGGTACACTAGTAACAGCTAGTATATATAATGTGTTGATATATCGTATAGTTAGAGATATGAGAGGATGTCGGTATTTGGAGAGGTCGATAATTGAAGACTTTCCGCTAATGTATATTTTAACTAACTTTTTTTTAATTAATTGCAATTAATCTCGTAAGTATAAGTTCTTTTAAGTTCTTTGTAATACTATGCAAATGCTTAAAAATAACTTATACTTACGAGATAATCTAATAGTATAAAGATTCAGATATCTATGTATACAAAATATCAGAATTATTTCGTGAATAATGTAATACTAAAAATAAATGAATTTAATGAATGTATTAGATAAGTATGATTAATTAGTAATGATTAAAGTTGTTTTTAAGTTTTCAAAATATTAAATTTTATTGATTCGTATAATATATTAATATATAACGATGCGGTTATGTGAGTGACTTGACCGGAAGTGCGTGAAGTGGTTACGGTGGAGGTATTGGACCGCACTGCTTGACACACTGGATGTAGAGACCGTGCGCTATAGCCTTGCAGTTTCTGCGTGTGAAGGATGGATAGTTACCACCGCTAGGGGACAGTACGGCGCTAACAGATTGCACCGGCTTATTAAGTACATTCATAGAAATATATGTTTCTCAGAATTTATAATTATTTACTAACATAATAAACTTCTGCATTAGATAATAACAATATAGTGTAGAATATATATATAGAGAGAGAGATATTCTCTATTCTCTATATAATGTATAGTTTCTTTCTTATAGATATTTAAAACTGATATTTAATTAGTTTTATATCTACACCATTATAAAATGGCATATTACTTATATGTTCAATTTACATATTCTCTCGATATAATAATAGTAATAATAGTAATAATAATAATAGTTTAATTTAAAAAAAATCGATTTATTGAAATTGAATATACAGCTTTAAGAGAAAATATATGTTATATAAGTAGTATACTACTAATTTATTCATGCATTGCATTCTCACGAACCGGATTAGCGCACTGGTTCATTATAGCCGTTACTATAATCCATATATGGGGGCACGTATATGAAGTATATATATATATATATATATATATATATATATATATATATATATATATATATATGTGTGTGTATAAATACTATGCATTGCGGTAGGGGGTATGGTTCTAACATGAAGTATGGCTTAACGTCACAACTGTTCAAGGTCATTAAATAACTGTACACATTCAGCATCGGTTGGTTACAGTTGCACGACATGCACGCGCACACCAGAACCGCACACGCCAACAGAAGCCGCACCTGGTAGGTCATCGCAGAGGTCATATCTCGAGAGTCTGCGATATTAGGGGAGATATTGTGTAGTGACTTAATGCTGGAAGTTAATGTGTGTGTATATACGTATATATTATAACTGCGTTAGTTACCATGTATACGAGGAGCGATGTAACTATGGTAACCCGGATATTCGAATACATGCATACTACGCATGCGCGTGGTGCGTTGTACTGCGGTTACGTAACATTACACGCATGCGCAGTGATAAGTGTATTACGTCATGTATTTAATAAATTATCTAATTTGAAATTTTCAGAAATTTTGAAATACATGTATATATATATATTATAATGAAAGCGATCCTTCATAATTTTTATTTATAAAAAAAAATATAATTTTTGTTATCTGATAAATTATAATTTATATAATCATTTATCTATAATTTAATGTACATCACTTTTCTATATTAACAAGTATAAATGATGATTTTTATAACACCACCTATTAAAAATAAGCATTCATTGTATCATAACGCACGCGATTTTTATGAATATCAGAATAGTTCATACTCTGCGCGCTGATTGATTATATATACCCTATAGGGTGTCCGTAATAATAAATCTAGAGTGTCTGTATTAGGGACTTATATGACCTCTAGATATATGCTTATAACTATAAAATATTTTAATAGTATACATATTAAATATTGTTTGTCAAGTGAAAGTACTGTGTAAACAAAAAATAGACATATCATTATTTTACATATTTATTTTATATTTAATATATTTATGTTCGTGTATGTATGCATGTGTAGGTATTAATTTTCAAGTATATTATATAGCAATGTATAGTTATATATGTTAGTTATATAATATATTTATATTAGTAAGATTATTGAGAGTGAAAGATTTCTTTTACAAAATAATTTAAATTTATTTTCACAATGTTCAAATAAATAGCAATTAAATATTTCATAATCAATACGTGCGGTTATTACTTTAGGGATTGGTTACTCCATCTAAATATTTTATAAATAATATTCAATTAGAAAACGTTACTTTTTATAAAGATTTAGGGATAATATTTAAAAATAACCTTTTATTTAAAAAAATGTTGAATATATTTGTAAAAAAAAAAGCTTATTTTTTTAATTCAATTTATAGATGCATTACTACAAAATCCCCTAGAGTATTATTAAATTCATATACAATTTATTGCAGACCAATTTTAGAATATGCATCTATAATGTTGTCACCTTTTCAAAGGTTAGTAAATTTCGTAATCTCATAGACCAAATTGAAAGAGTGCAAACATTATTTACTAGAAGATTAATTACAAGATGCGTAGGATATACAAATTCATCAAATATTAGTTATACATCATATAAAGATAGATTAGAATATTTTAAATTATAATCACTTGAACTTAGAAGATTAAAAATAGATTTAACCACACTTTTTAACATTTCAAATAATTATACAGATATAAATATATCTGATATCCTTAACATTTCGAATAATTGTTAAACCTGAGGTAATTGTAAACAAATTAAATGTAATATATAATTATGATAATATAATTAAAAATATAATTAATAATAGATTATTTAATATATGGAATTCATTAAAATAATTATATAATAAAATCTGTATCTGTTTCATCTTTTAAAAATAAAATAAACAAAATCTATTTTGACAAACAACTTATTTTTAACAGACATTTATAATTGTATATTGATTTATGTTTCATTTTGTATCTTAATTATTGCATTATCTCTTCGTGGTTTTTTTTAATTTATTTTTGTTGTAGACAATTTTGGTTTTTATATCTATATTTTAAATATAATATAATATAAAATTAATAATTCATTATTATTACATATTTTAACTTAGGAATTATTACTTTAATTTTGTTTGTTCAGTATTATATGTTTGTTCTGTATTATATTTTTGTTTTATATATATATATATATATATATATATGTGTTGTATATATGTTTCAAATGTATTATATTATAAAAATACAATATTAATAATTTACTATTATTTCAGATTATAGTGATAAGTATTATTGTTTGTTTCGTAATATTTGTGGTTTATTTTATCATTAACGTGTTATGTTTGTGTATAGGTATATTGGTTATTTTATTTTTAACGTGATATGTTTGTATATAGTTATAACTATAGGTATATTGGTTATAGGTATATTGGTATATAGGTTATAACTATATACAAACAGATCACGTTAAAAATAAAATAACCAATATACCTATACACAAACAGAACATATATGTTATAGTTAGTTATGTTTTCTATAACGTTAAAGTAGAAATTGAATATTTCGATGCCACTTACAAAATAATTTATTTTATTTCTATTTTCGATTATTTTTATGATAACTTTTATTTCTATTTCGATCATTTTTTTTCATATATATATATATACATATATATATTTCATACATATATATACATGTTAAATTGCTATCTTTTATATGTACATTTTCTAGGGAATATTTTTTTCGGATTTAGCTTTCTGAAGATTATATTTCCATATGTACATCAAGCACGATAACATACATTATAGAAATAAACAAAGAATAATACGAAATTAAAAAATTAAAGAAATTAAAACGTTTTACAGTTACCCTAAAAATAAATGCAAAATAATCGAAAATATAAATAAATTATATAATAAAAATAAACGAAAAATGATCAAAATAGAAATAAAAGATAGCATAAAAATAATCGAAAATAGAAATAAAATAAATTATTTTGTAAGTGGCATCGAAATATTCAATTTCTACTTTAACGTTTTAGAATTCTTTTTATCTTTGTACCCTGTATTAGTAACACATTATTAGTTATATAGTTTAATATTTAAATGATAAATTTTAAATATATTATAAACAGAACATGTTAAAAACAAATAAACCAATAATAGAATGAAACAAATAAAGAATGTAATACTTATCAAAATCTGTAATAATCTGTAATAATAGTATATTGTTAATTTGATATTTTAATTGTATGATACATTTTAAACATATAGGATAACATATGCAAACATAACTAACTATAACATTACTATATACAAACATATCACATTACAAATAAAATAACCAATATACCTATATACAAACATAACACGTTAATGATAAAATAAACCACAAATATTACGAAACAAACAATATAATACTTATCACTATAATCTGAAATAATAGTAAATTATTAATATTGTATTTTTATAATATAATACATTTGAAACATATATACAACACATATATATATATATAAAACAAAAATATAATACAGAACAAACATATAATACTGAACAAACAAAATTAAAGTAATAATTCCTAAGTTAAAATCTGTAATAATAATGAATTATTAATTTTATATTATATTATATTTAAAATATAGATATAAAAACCAAAATTTTCTACAACAAAAATAAATTAAAAAAAACCACGAAGAGATAATGCAATAATTAAGATACAAAATGAAACATAAATCAATATACAATTATAAATGTCTGTTAAAAATAAGTTGTTTGTCAAAATAGATTTTGTTTATTTTATTTTTAAAAGATGAAACAGATACAGATTTTATTATATAATTATTTTAATGAATTCCATATATTAACTAATCTATTATTAATTATATTTTTAATTATATTATCATAATTATGTATTACATTTAATTTGTTTACAATTACCTCAGGTTTAACAATTATTCGAAATGTTGAGGATATCAGATATATTTATATCTGTATAATTATTTGAAATGTTAAAAAGTGTGGTTAAATCTATTTTTAATCTTCTAAGTTCAAGTGATTATAATTTAAAATATTCTAATCTATCTTTATATGATGTATAACTAATATTTGATGAATTTGTATATCCTACGCATCTTGTAATTAATCTTCTAGTAAATAATGTTTGCACTCTTTCAATTTGGTCTATGAGACTACGAAATTTACTAACCTTTGAAAAGGTGACAACATTATAGATGCATATTCTAAAATTGGTCTGCAATAAATTGTATATGAATTTAATAATACTCTAGGGGATTTTGTAGTAATGTATCTATAAATTGAAAAATAAGCTTTTTTTTTACAAATATAATCAACATGTTTTTAAAAGGTTATTTTCAAATATTATTCCTAAATCTTTATAAAAAGTAACGTTTTCTAATTGAATATTATTTATAAAATATTTAGATGGAGTAACCAATCCCTAAAGTAATAACCGCACGTATTGATTATGAAATATTTAATTGCCATTTATTTGACCATTGTGAAAATAAATTTAAATTATTTTGTAAAAGAAATCTTTCACTCTCAATAATCTTACTAATATAAATATATTATATAACTAACATATATAACTAACAAATATAATACATTGCTATATAATATACTTGAAAATTAATACCTATACATGCATACATACACGAACATAAATATATTAAATATAAAATAAATATTAAAAATAATGATATGTCTATTTTTTGTTTACACAGTACTTTCACTTGACAAACAATATTTAATATGTATACTATTCAAATAGTTATATTCACTAGCTCATCTCAGCATGAACATCTGAATCTCAAGTGTCGTGTGACATCGCACATACATTACATAGAATGTGGATAACACAATCACGAGAATTATCGTATCGAGACATAGTAGACCGATACGTATTGTACACACATTACCTATAATCTATTGTCATAAGCTATACTTACATATACGTTATAACCTATAATAGCATATATATATAGGTTAGTCTATAATATAAATAAATAAAATACTTAATATTAAATTAGCTTTTTGATGTATACATTATATATAATAGTATACTTTAGTACTATAGAATAATATAGTACTTACATTCACTTAAGATAAATATATATCTATATATATATATATATATATATATATATATATGTATGTATGTTTACATTGGTAACTTATATATAAAAGTATTGTTTACATTTACAATATTCTTTAAATATTACTAAACACTAGTGCTGTAAAATTTCAAATACTTGGTTGTTCTCGAGAACATAAAATCTTAAAATTTGTGTTCTCGAGAACTTCAAATCTTAAAAAAAATATCAAGTTCTCGAGAACTTCAAATCTCTCATATTTAGGTATGTTCTCGAGAACTTCAAATCTTTTAATAATAATTTAAAATAAGTTAGCGAAGAAAAAAATGAGATATTAATTAATTAATTACTATTAATAATAATAAATTAATTAATAAATAATTATTATTAATTATAATAATTAATAAATAACTATAATAATTAATAAATAATTATAATAATTAATAAATAATTATAATAATTAATAAATAATTATAATAATTAATAAATAATTACAATAATTAATAAATAATTGTAATAATTAATAAATAATTATAATAATTAATAAATAATTATAATAATTAATAAATAATTATAATAATTATTAAATAATTATAATAATTAATAAATAATTATAATAATTAATAAATAATTATAATAATTAATAAATAATTATAATAATTAATAAATAATTATTATTAATTAATAATTATAATAATTAATTTATAAATAATTATTAATTAATAAATTATAATTAAATAATTAATAATTATTAAAATAATATATAATTAATTATTATTAATTAATAATAATGATTGATAAATAATTATTAATTAATAAATTATAATTGAATAATTAACAATAAATAATTATTAATTACTTGAATTATTGAATACGTTACTATTCTAATAATCATATATATCAGTATAGTATACTAATATATTTAGTAAAGGTGTAAGAGGAATCCTACATACTATATATATATATACCACAGCATATATATATATATATATACCATAGTGTCAACTATTTATTCAAAATGTACTTGTAGACAAATATAGTTTTAAACGGTTTATGAATTAACATTTTTATTTATTAGTACAGAGTATAAATCATTTAAACTTAATCTAATGATATTCCTTCAGGAATATGCAGAATATACGTATTCATTTTTAAATATTGTTATTGGATTAATGGATAATAAATCAAGGACACGGTGTCCTTGATAACATTATTCTATTTTAAATATATTATCATATAGGTGGCATAACATAATCGAATTAATATTATCTATTCATTTTAATGGATATTTTTAAATAGTTGAAAGAAAATTATTACATAATTATGTTAATCGATCATTACCCGAACAATTACCCGACATGATACCCGAACCGAAACTAAATTAAAAATAAAGATTTGAGACCATCAAATCTTTCCAAATACTCGAAAATTAAAGATTTGAACCGAACCGAAAAAAAAAGATTTGAGATTTGATATTTGAGATTTGAAATTTTACAGCACTACTAAACACATACAATAATAATGTTAGCAGATGACATATTCGTCAACCTAATTTAATAACATAATTGCATTAGCATAATATATAATATATTATAGACATTATATTTATTATAATATTTATTATAATATTAAAAAACTAATTAAAATAAATACAAATATGAAAATTGTATTTAAATTTTAAATTGTAAACCGTGACCTATCCTGTCAACATTCGAGATAAACATACGATACATCACTACTGGGTACACGTGTACCCGGTACAGTGGGTACATGTCACGTGTTTAATACCACTAGCTAATCACTAATACATGTGCCTAATTGAAACCTAATATAACATATTTAAATCTTTTAAGCTATTTTATTTCTATATTATAATTGTTATTCTTATAGATATAGTTATATATTTCCATTAGTATATCGACGAGTTCGTGTGTATGCGTCGCGAGTATATTTATCTATATGTTTGTATATGAAATCATTTTCTGTGATCTCGATGGAATAACATTGTATATGAAGGACTTACTAAGGGCATACCATTTAAATAAGTAATGCCATATATTATAATGTTCATATATATATATATATATATATATATATATATATATATATATATATATATATATATATACAGTGAAAGCCGCTTACATCGACATGGTTGTGTAAGCTCCAAAAATGTCGATATAGGCGTATTGTCGATATGAGCGATAGGGGCGTAGCCATAATGATGTATAACGCATTAGTTTATTTATAATTAATTGTATGTAATAATATAATATATGCATATAATATAATAACAACAAAGGTTTAATTACATGTTTATTAAATAATATTAATATTATTTAATAACTAATTATTTACACACCCATCGCAATTCAATCAAAGAATATATTAAAAAGTATTACTCTATAGAGTAGGTATATAATATATAATATAGTATACTATATAGTATATATTATACTTAACCTATATAGTATACAGTATAGTCAGTGATGGGCAGGATCACGATAATTGACCGGCGATCCTGGATCGGCTTATTTGATTCACGATATTTATATTTATAAGAATATTTGTCTATTTTATTATTTATGTTTTTGATAGTTTTTGTTATATAGTTATATAGTTATATCTTATTTTTAAATTATTGCATGTATGTATATATGCATACTATATTATATATAATAGTATACTATTAGTTTACATATTCGAAATACAATGATGTATAATACATAATATGATGCTATTTAGACATATTGTATAATAATGAATTACTTTATTAAATATAACATAGGATATAGAAAAAAAAAAAACTAATGGAAACTAATGACGTAACAATTCGTGATGCGACATGTTAGCAAGTTACACCAATACCTTTGATACAATTGATCTTATGACCACAATCTAGTTTAAGAATTGTTAATTACAACTGAGCTCATATACCTGCATCTGTTGATGCAATGCACCACCGACTTGTACTTGGTAAAGAGAGTTGATCCATGCAATGTATTTATATATCATATAATAGTTTATAGTATTACCGTACCATATAGTACTTTAATACAATATATTTAACTATATATAGTATTACTTATAATGGATAACATGATATTCAGATATAAATTGAATATAGGCTACATATATACCTACATATATACCTACACAATGAGTCATAGGTGTTAGTACGTAATAGTGATTCCAGTAATTAAGGGTACTATACACTACTGACACAATAATATATAACTACGGATTATATAGTTCATCGTTACTTTCCTACTTTTTACTTATGTTAATGTTTTAATATTTGTATATGATACAAACTATTTATCAACAACTGAGTACACAATTTGTATCTCTCGCGTACTTTAGTATTATAAAACTATAATATTATAATTAATGTTAATTAACATAAATAGAATATAGTATTAATACTGATATAGGTCTACCTACAAGTATACTTGTACACTATAGTGTATAATATACAATATGCAATATGTTTATATAATATGATATAATATATTATAGCATATTATATTATATATGATACATATTTGCAGGCCTATCTAAATATTGATCAATTACGTAAGATATTAAAGATCACATTATTTATAGATATACTGACGATATTGAGTAGTAGGGGAATAGCAATGAATATATGAGAATACTTTTCATACAAATTAAAATTTTTAAATAATTTGTTTTATAATCAAATTTGTCGATATAAGTGGAGTCAATTCCAAATATTACCTTATAAATATGTCGATAATGCCGAATTATCGATATAAGTGGATTGTCGATGTACGCGGATTAATTTACATGTAAATAGGTGTAAATCCAACAAAAATATCTCGAAATGTCGATGTAGCCGAATTATCGATGTACGTGGCTGTCGAAGTAAGCGGCTTTCACTGTATATATATAAAATGTATCAAACGTAATGTATAGAACACATGAATAAACACAAACTAAATATGACTTGTTCAATGTACATGTTTTCAATGTAAAGTGCTACATACTATAGTGCCATCTAACTATTCACGTAGCATTTCGTTATTTATGTATACGAATTGTTATTTGATTTAATTGTCGAGTGTTTTAAGTAGTATAAATATAAAGATCACAATACGTGGGTTACAGTATTATACATTTTTGCGAATACAATATATTAATAATACTTTAACATACTAAAGGTTGATAGGTTAATATATATATATATATATATATATATATACAGTTTTTAAATTTATGAAGACAAATTTCAACTTAAAACCTTCTCAAATTTATTCTAAAATATAACACTATATTATTAAAAAATAATGCATTCTAAAATTATATATATATAATTTCTGTATTTGTTATCAAATATTCATTAAGTTATAAGCATATATCTAGAGGTCATATAATTCCCTAATACGGACACTCTAGTTTCTTATTACGGACATCCTATAACCAATCAGCGCGCAGAGTATGAACTATTCAGATATTCATAAAAATCGCATGCGTTATAATATTAATACCACCAATAAAGCTAAATCTAAAATGTTTAGATACTTAAATTGTATTATTAATTAAAAATAATAAAAAATAAATTATTAACTAATTAAATTAGAATAAATTGTTCATAAAATTAATTATAAATAATGTAATTGTAATTTTCCTGATTGATTCATCAATGATATATAGTTTACCTAGTGATATACGTGTAAACAAATATTAAAATAACAAAATATACAAAAATAATATAAATCAGTTGAAAATAATAAAATTAATATTTACGAATTAATAACAATACATTATATTTAAACGATGAATACTTTACATTAGTTATTAAGGGTATGTAACAGTTAACCTACAGGTAACGCATTTCATAGATCGGTTGCAGCTAAACTGAATGATAGTTTAACATATATGTTGATAGCTTTTATTTATACTTTTGTAATAGCCGAGTGGAAGAGTTTCGTATGTATCTCTTGTAAAGAATACAAAGTTGCGGACTTTTAAGTAGAGTAATTCATCACATTAAAATACTAAGAAAATAACTGTCAAATTTTAGTTAAATATTTGTATTATGAATCATAAATTATGATCATAATTTATGATACAATGAATGCTTATTTTTAATAGGTGGTGTTATAAAACATCATTTATACTTGTTAATATAGAAAATTGATGTACTATTTGTACATTAAATGATAGATAAATGATTATATAAATTATAATTTATCAGATAATAAAAATTATATTTTTTTTATAAATTGAAATTATGAAGGATGTCGCTTTCATTATAATATATCTATATATATATATACATGTATTTCAAAATGTCTGAAATTTTTTCAAATTAGATAATTTATTAAATACATTACGTAATACACTTATCACTGCGCATGCGTGTAATGTTACGTAACCGCAGTACTACGCATGCACCACGCGCATGCGTAGTATGCATGTATTCGAATATCCGGGTTACCATAATTACATCGATCCTCGTATACATGGTAACTAACGCAGTTATAATATATACGTATATACACACACATTAACTTCCAGCATTAAGTCACTACACAATATCTCCCCTAATATCGCAGACTCTCGAGATATGACCTCTGTGATGACCTACCAGGTTCGGCTTCTGTTGGCGTGTGCGGTTCTGGTGTGCGCGTGCATGTCGTGCAACTGTGACCGTCCGATGACCAATGTGTTCAGTTATTTCAAAACCATGAGGAGTTGTCACATTAAGCCATACTTCACGTTAGAACCATACCCCCTACCGTAATGCATAGTATTTATACACACACATATATTGTTATTGTTATTGTTATTTTTATTTGGTGGAGTCCTTTCATCCCATCCAGGAACTTAGATGAATTTTTCACTTATAACCATATATGGCTCTAATGTCCCTTCGAAGCCGCTCTCATGTTAAGGCATCCATGGTTTTAACGAGAGCCGATCATTTATTTATACACAATTATATAAGATCACTTCTAAATAATATTTTAAGACCCATTTTATAAAATTAATTAATGGACCATTAATGGACCGGACGAGGCTCGAACCCGTGTCCTACTGCTTCTGTGTCTGACACCTTAGCCACTGACCCATACAGGCAGTTAATTTCATATACGTGCCCCCATATATGGGTTATAGTAACGGTTATAATGAACCAGTGCGATAATCCGGTTCGCGAGAATGCAATGCATGAATATATTAGTAGTATACTACTTATATAACATATATTTTCTCTTAAAGCTGTATATTTAATTTCAATAAATCGATTTTTTTTAAATTAAACTATTATTATTATATCGAGAGAATATGTAAATTGAACATATAAGTAATATGCCATTTTATAATGGTGTAGATATAAAACTAATTAAATATCAGTTTTAAATATTTATAAGATAGAAACTATACATTATATAGAGAATAGAGAATATCTCTCTCTATATATATATTCTACAATATATTGTTATTATCTAATGCAGAAGTTTATTATGTTAGTAAATAATTATAAATTCTGAGAAACAAATATTTCTATGAATGTAATTAATAAGCCGGTGCAATCTGTTAGCGCCGTACTGTCCCCTAGCGGTGGTAACTATCCATCCTTCACACGCAGAAACTGCAAGGCTATAGCGCACGGTCTCTACATCCAGTGTGTCAAGCAGTGCGGTCCAATACCTCCACCGTAACCACTTCACGCACTTCCGGTCAAGTCACTCACATAACCGCATCGTTATATATTAATATATTATACGAATCAATAAAATTTAATATTTTGAAAACTTAAAAACAACTTTAATCATTACTAATTAATCATACTTATCTAATACATTCATTAAATTCATTTATTTTTAGTATTACATTATTCACGAAATAATTCTGATATTTTGTATACATAGATATCTGAATCTTTATACTATTAGATTATCTCGTAAGTATAAGTTATTTTTAAGCATTTGCATAGTATTACAAAGAACTTAAAAGAACTTATACTTACGAGATTAATTGCAATTAATTAAAAAAAAGTTAGTTAAAATATACATTAGCGGAAAGTCTTCAATTATCGACCTCTCCAAATACCGACATCCTCTCATATCTCTAACTATACGATATATCAACACATTATATATACTAGCTGTTACTAGTGTACCTAATTGTAACAATGAATACGTATTTTGTTTTTAAAAATATGCAAAACTACAATTTGTATTTGATAAAATGTAATATTCTGGTTTTACTTTTTAAATATATGAATAATAACTTTTTTTAAATCAATGTAAATAATGTATTAATTAAAATTAAATGAAATACTATGCATAATATTGTATATATAAATTTATCAATAATACATATCTATAGATTAATTTGATTTTCATAAACATTTTAAAATAATATAATTTGAATAAGTAATAACCAAGATATATGAATTATAGTAACGCATACGATTTTCCTAATACCGACCCCCTGTGATTTATAATATCCAATCAAAATATATTTTTATACTTTGAAGTTGTTTATAATTTGTGTGTGTGTCATTTTAACCCGTCAATAATATATGTTAACAGCGTCAATAATACTATACAATGACTATTTATTATATGTAGTTATATTCATAGTCAGTTACTATAAACTTTAAATTAGATATATAAAGTGCAATTATAAATGTAATATCAATATTAAAACTTAATTCACTGAAATTTAAATTACGTGAGTTTATATGATTCATTAAATCTATTTATATATGCTATTTTGATTTCATATATCCAATATATATCCTATATTATATTATACTATAATACCGCAGTTATATCAGCCATACGTATTTTAGGGGTCGGTAATTGGAGAAGGTGGTCGGTATTAGGCACATGTAAGATCCGATTACCGATCCCCTTGTTTTTTGTTGTCAATACAATTATATCAACAATTTAAAATAGTACAATTATTTATTACCATAATATTACTCTAATTATAAAATTTAAAATACATATTGAATATTGGATAAGTTTTTATAAATAGTCATGTATGGGTCGGTAATTGGAGACTTTCCCTTAATATATTTTTTAAATAAATAATTTACTTATTTTATAAATTTGTGTATATATCGTTTATATATTTTATTTATTTTTAATTGTGATATATATTTTTTATTGTAAATTTATTTTTCCCCTATTCTTATGTACTACAATAATAAGTAGTTGCCACTTAATATTACATTGACTTTGTGAATACTATATAAGATATTATAAATAATGATTAATCTAAATATGATTATAACTATAAATAGGTTAATATATGTGTAGGTTCGGATTATCATAAATATATATAATGTACCTATACCGAATAACAATAATTCATTATTAATAATTCGCATTAATATTCGCATTAATATTCATAAAAATGTCTCAATTCATGGAAGTATATTTTTATAATTTAGCAATAGATGATTCATAAATTAAATTAAAGAAAAACACACTTTTTTTTATAAAATATATCTAACGTATCTAATAGAATATAGCAACTATTTATATTTCATATAAATACAGCAGTATTTATTGTGGTTATAATATAAAGTTATACCATGGTGGTAAGATAAATTTGATAAGATAAATTATCTATTTGATTTTTAGAAAGTACAATCATTGAAATATAATAATAATCATAAAATGAATACAAAATGGAATTCTTCTTTATTATATAGTGGACCTTCGTTAGATCATGGTACTTTTTATGTGTAAACAATTATTTAATAATCATGATTTAATAATTAAAATGAGTTTAGAATAGATGATTATACATTATACACTGTATACACTATACACTGTATACAGTATACAGTACTATATACAGTATACAATATATAATACACACGTTACACATAGTTTGAATTTTGTTTTTTCTATTTATTCTAGCTGCATTACATCCAGAAGTTAGCATATAAGAGCTTGTTATAAGCATATATGCTTATAACAAGCTCTTATATACTAACTTCTGATTGTAACGCAGCTACAAAATCGGTATAGATGCTTACAACAAGCTCTGAATTAATACATATACATCATGTATTTTATTTTGGTTGATTAGATTTTTTATTTAAATACAAATTAATCTACTGTTTGAAAGAATATATAAATATAAAAAATAAATAAATAGAATATTAGTTGAAAATTATAAATGTAAATTATAAAAATTAATTATTACGATTTGATAATAATAAATTAGATTTATAAAAGGATTGTGATAAATGAGATGTGTGACAAAGCAATGGGAAACAATGTAAAAGGTGACACATTCTATAGATATTATTATAATAGGCTTTTAAGCCACAACGAAATATCTTTTACCGGAGCTATTGATAATTGGTACTGCCTTTGTTTACTTACTTTATATCGTTTCATATATTATAAAATATAAATGTAACACTATCAGTATTGTTATAATTCAATTTTAATATTTCAATAAAAGGTATCTTAAGATAATTATCTTTACATTTTAATATTAAATAATATTGTATTGCTAACTATAATTAGCGTTAACATTCTTCTAACTTACTTATTATTAATTATTCATTAAGTTAATATTACATCACAATTACGATCAATAAATATAATCAATTTTATATATTTTTTATAGATAATAATATTATGTTATTGATTATTTAATATCCGACTAATTGATATGCTATAGCAATAGGCAAGCGTCTTAGTTATATCCTACTGTAGTTTTGTAAACTATCGGGTATATCATATATATATATGCGCAAATAGTCTATATAACCTATATATATATATATATATATATATATATATATATATATATATATATATATATATATATAAATATGTATTAATAATAGCGTATATATTTGAATATATATATATATATATATATATATATAATGAAGTATTATATAATTTAAGTAATAAATGATTAAAGTTAATTTGAATATCAAGTATTTGACTAATGTGTATTAATGTCTATAGTATATATGTTATAACCCATATATGCTATTATAGGTTATAGAGTATATGTAAGTATAGCTTATGACAATAGATTATAGGTAATGTGTGTACAATACGTATCGGTCTACTATGTCTCGATACGATAATTCTCGTGATTGTGTTATCCACATTCTATGTAATGTATGTGCGATGTCACACGACACTTGAGATTCAGATGTTCATGCTGAGATGAGCTAGTGAATACTACTATTTGAATAGTATACATATTAAATATTGTTTGACAAATGAAAATACTATGTAAATATAGGCATATCATTAGTTTATAATATTTGCATTTGTTGTATTTAATATATGTATGTTCGTGTAGGTATGTGTGTAGGTATGAATGTGAAAATATGCTATATATATATATAGATACATATATATATATATATATATATATATATATATATATATATATATATATATAGTATATTTATAGTATATTTATATTATTTGAACATTAAATCGTTTATTTGATAAATGTTAAATATTTAAATAATATAATATTGACAATCATATAGAAAACAACTATTATATTAAGACTGAATTTGTAGTGAATCTCGTTAACATATTAATATTTGTCTTAAATTTAAATTATCTTATAATAACATGTTCGTGTAACATGTTCGCGTTACTGAAACGCTTTAATATACATCGAATACAAAACTATTATATTATATAACAATATTCTTTCTTTGATTAAAGAGTATCTTCCTAATAGGAAACAATGCTAAATAATAAACTCACGTCACACGTGTTTCAATATGTTGTACTAGGTGACCAACAGCGATATGTTACCGGACCATGGTCACATTGTTATTCATTGTTTAAATTAAGTATCTTCCTAACGTGAAGCCTCCACTTTCGATTTTTCTTTTTACAGATTATGCAACGATACCCATTGATTCGCTTCCTTATCCAACGTATAGAAACTCAAATGTGGTTTTGAAAGTACCGTTAACCGTGAATACTTAAGTACTTAAGTTTACTATCAATTGGAAACTGAAATTGGTAATTCATAAATGAGCTGTGACGATAACTGGAGAACTATAAATCGCCGTATTAAATCATGAACAAGTATTCCTCATAGTATACATCCGGGTATAGTAGCCAGAGTTATAAATGTAAAGGTATTACTTATCGGTAATGTTCTGAGCTTCAAAATTCATATAAACAATATATTATAGTATATAATAAAGTTTACACATTTATTTATATATATTTACTAACTAATGATTACATACATGTATTATTCAATACGTATTTTGGAATATAAATCTTATTGTGGAATCCGCATGATTTATATATATATATATATATATATATATATATATATATATATATATATATATATATATATATATAATGGAAGTAATAATCTTATAGAAAAAGATCAAATATCTTTCATAACAATACAATAATTGAACACTAATAACATTATAATAACACTAATAACATTTCTCTGTCATAGTGTGTTGTAGCAAACCTTATTTATTGATTTAAATGTGTAAAGGAAATATAGTCTATAGACTTGTATACAAGTATAAATAAAATGTCTTAAAGACACCTTTATAGTAAATGTTAATTAATTATTACTTTAATATTTATGAATATTAATTCCATGTGGCGGATTTATATATTCCTATCAGAAAAGTTGTTCCCAATATAAATATTTACTATCGGTATATTTACTAACAAAAGTGAAGTATGGCATGTTTATAATTATGTTAACAAAATTGGGTTTCCGCATTTCTTAAAATAGATCTATGTATCAAAATGTATATAACATTTTATAAAATGTACAATTACTACAATCCAAATATATATTCTAGATAATAAATTAAAATTAGAAATATAAATATAATATTTGTAAAATTAAATTATTAAAAAAGTCCCCGTCAAAGTGTCGGTATTTTAAAGTATTTAAGATATCTAGTTTTTAATAATTAATTTGTTAGTTAATTATTAGTGTAATTATTAATTAAAGTTTAATTATATCTCACCGTTGAAGTGATATCATTTAGTCATTGTGTAGAATATTTACATTAATATTATATATATATATATATATATATATATATATATATATATATATATATATATATATATAAATATATTACAATTTGAATTCTTCAAGTTTATAAAATAATGTATTATACATTTAGATGGGATTGAATTGACGTTCGTTATTACGTAGAATAATCGATATATTTGCATAAACAAATTGTTTTCGGTTGATTACATAGGCCGTACATATGTCATACATATTTCATCTGTATACAGATATATATATGTATACATATCTGTTATTCATTTTTTATTTAATGATTTTCTTATAAAAGGAATGCTAATATAATTACTGTGTATAATTATTGTAATAATTACCGTGTATTATATAATCATATACATATATAATAATACAATAAAATAAAATAATAATAGTATATCTACTAATATTAATATATGTAAATTATGATATAAATTATTATACAATGTATTTGGTAAATATAATAATATATATATATTATCTATAGATAAGAATGTTAACATAGTTAACTACTAATATCACTGTTGATAACAATAGTATCTCTCGCTTAAGCTGATGATAAAATGAATATATAGTTACCTATGTTACTTAAATAGTTACTTTTATATAACTTATTATATATTATTTTAAAGATAATTAATTGTATTTTAATAATTTAATATAATATATTTTATAATACAAAAGGCCCACGAAAGTGACGCTCGGCCTTAAGGCCTTAATGGAAGATAAGAAGACCTTTTATATATTGTTATTATTTTCTATTTATACATTTTCATATAATAACGAGTATATTATATCTCATATTAATAAATATGTCATAATATTATAAATTTTATATATATATATATATATATATATATATAACTTAATATAACTTAATATAATATATATATATATATATAAATATATATATATACTATAGTATTATTAAGCTAATTATAAATGGTAACAGAAATAGATTATATATATATACATATCATTGGAGATATAATAAGGAATTGAAAATATGGTTTATTATTTATTTTTTTGCTTTATAGTGTGTGTTTTCTTGCTTTGTAGTTCATTAGTTTTTGGTTCATTTAATTTCCGGTTCATCATAGTTCTCCTCATATTTCCTAATGTATCCTATGATATCCTATTGTTTAGATTTCTTAGCGTTCAGGTCATTCCGTTTCTTATCGTCGTTATCTCTTTCGATGACCTCTAGATTCTCCCTAATGTTGACCTCGGTTATAGGTGTCGCCACCGTAGAGTTATCGCCGCTAGGGAAGTGGGGCACTAGGTCAGCACGTGACCAATTTTTGGGGCGGTACTGATGAGGTATGGCGCACTCGGGGGACAGTGACCTAGCACGGGAGATGTTCGTCCTACTCTGCTGTCGAACAATCAGAGCGGCCCGTATGATTATCATCTCCTCTGCTGCGGTGTTCCTTGATCTGCCAGCGTCGGGTACGGTGTGGGCGTGTCTCTGATGTAACGTGGTATTCGTGTTGCTGTCGTCTGTGTTGTTGTTTGTGTTACTATCTAAACTGTTGTTATTATTACGGTTGGAGTTGACCTCTAAATCAAGTGACATTGGCACCCCGCAGTGTTCGGTAGGAATGTGGGCATCCAATAAGGTGTCGAGATCGGCCGACAAACTATGTCTTTCAGCTTCGTGTGCACGCGACATATCCTCGTCACCTTCTTCAAGGTCATCGCCTACGTCGCTGTATATAAGGTCATCCGTAATGATGAACTCTTGAAGAACTGGCAAGTGTTCATGCGTACAGGTCAGGTTATCGGTGGGGGCAGTGGTGGGGGTCTGGGGCTGTCTTTGTTCCGGGTTACGGGTCTCTTCAGCTTCTATCTCGTTCTATATATATATATACGTGTGTTTATATATGTATTTGTGTTTATATATATATATATATATATATATATATCAACACCTTCCTACTTAGAGGTATAGGTTTATTTACTAACATCTCCTATATACGAGCTACGTGATGAATAATCTTCGTCTGATTCAGATTATAATATTAAGTGATTCGTTTTTAATCATTAATAATTCATATTAATTAACATATCTACATATCAATACATATATGTATTGATATGTAGATATGTTAATTAATATGAATTATTAATGATTAAAAACGAATCACTTAATAATATAATCTGAATCAGACGAAGATTATTCATCACGAAGCTCGTAGCTCGTATATAGGAGATGTTAGTAAATAAACATATACCTCTCAGTAGGCAGGTGTTGAGTGATGTGTGTATGTAGAATTACGACTACATACTGATAACGTAGCATTTGTATTAGATCATACACTTGCCTATGCTAAGTTAGTCTCATGTATGTATGTGTGAATGCATAGGTGCACAAACCTTTATATCAGCTTTATTTATCATTTGTCCAGTCATATTAATCTAATTATATATCTAATCTGGTAGATCTAATAATTAGTAATAATTAATTAATAAATATATATATATATAATGATATATATATATATATATATATATATATATATATATATATATATATGTGTGTGTGTGTGTAAATAGTATTTGATAAATACGAAATTGATAATGAATTGATAATGAATTGGTAATAATGAACAAGAAAATTAAATAAGTGCAAAACAATATACAAATATAAAATGTTATACATAGGAAACGATGTACTAATTACTAAATACTTAGTTAAAATAAATGTATTGTATAATTATTAGATTGAGGAAAAGTGGCACATAAGGTTCTGTTATTCTGAAAGAGTGATGTATATATAGCTATAGCTTGTATTCCTAGGTCCACAGTCAACTCCTAGGTCCACAGTCAACTCCTAGGTCCACAGTCAACTCCACAGTCAACTCCAGATAGTTCGGAAACGCCAGGGAACGGGAAAAGTGTCTGACTTAACATAAATTAATAAGAATCAGTTCTACGCACATAGTTCATCGTGTTAAATCGTTGTATTAAAACATAGTAGTTCAGTATTACAATCTATACATGTATACAATTCAGTCAGGAATAATTGAGTAATACTTTAAATCATGAAACATATAATATAAAGTATAAAAATGAAATAATTATTTTAGTGATGATTTTAATAATTTCTTAAAGTAATGGTATACAAATAAATGTAATTAAAGTCATTTATAGGTATTGTATTAACATTATTATCAAGTGTAATTAAATAAAAGAACACATATTTCATGTGTTTACAATTTCGTTGAAACTTGATTGCATTTTAACTCAATATCATGACATGTGTGCTGCTTAGTATATTCACTCTATTTAAATAAAGTATTATAATTAGAGGAATTTCAGAATACTTTGCATCATATACATTAACGAGAGTTGACTGTATATATATATATATATATATATATATATATATATATATATAAGGTTCAGAAGAAGGGAGGCAATTTGATAAATATGTAATATTGTAGA
This sequence comes from Osedax fenrisi, assembly GCA_964019155.1. Lineage (NCBI taxonomy): Eukaryota > Metazoa > Annelida > Polychaeta > Sabellida > Siboglinidae > Osedax > Osedax fenrisi. Next base: position 79,619,521 of record OZ025239.1, read on the forward strand.
TAAGAGCTCATTTTCGATAGTGAACTGATGATAAATGTGGTATTAGTTAGTAAGGTAGTATATATATATACTATACTATAGTATATAGTATAGTATACATAGTATATATAGTACATAGCATATATATATAGTATAGTCTTGAGTATACAATAAAGATTATACTGTATAATATGTAGTTTATAAATTTGTTTATTGAAATATAGTGTATACAATATAGCATATATTGTATACACTATGTCTATAAAGTTTACAAAGTATTGTATCACCGATTATGTAACTTTGTACATTTATATCCAGGAAAATATTTGTAATAAATACAGCATATATACATGTTTATAAGGCTATTTAATAACTCCAAATATAGTATATGGTTTGATTATATAATTATTGCTATAATATAAATAGTATATATACTGTATATGTTAAAATAACCTGTATACAAATTAAACTCCTTGCAGTGGTTATAATAATAACTGATTACCTTAATATATGTGTTGTTGTGTGAATTTGTATTTAACAAAGTATAGTTAATTATAATAAATAATTTATGCAAAATTAAATAAATTTGATAAAATAATTTTATGAAATAAAATAAAATGTATTACTTAACCTTAAATGTGTACGTAACCATATATAAAGTACTTGTAAGCCATTTCATGTATGACCAATCATTTTATAATTAGATTATAATTTATCGTTACCTTTATTTCGAATATATTATTATTGCCACCGTCAACTAGGTTTTCAATAGACGGTATACCGTATATATACAGTAACAATTAGATCATTCCTATTTGAAAATACAGTTCGTGAACATATAAATTAGACTCGTTGATCAGCTAAAACGACGGTGCATCCCCAGCATGCTGGTCGATAACTGTACATTTTCTTCGTCCGTAACTTGAAAACTGGAATTGATGTGAACCCCTTTAATGTATACATATATATATATATATAGGAATGCTATGTAATCAATATTTGTAGTATATATTAATACAGTTTACGAAATATTCATACATTATAAGTAATATTGTTTTATAATATACATAACACTGTTAAGAAGAGAACGCTAAAATGGTACGGTCATGTAACACGTTCAACATGCCTTTCTTCTATAACTATACTACAGTGTACAGTGAGAGGTGGTCGTAAACGTGGTGGTCAGCGTAAACGATGGGGTCATAACGTAGCGGTATGGGCCAACTTAAGTGACTCCGAATCCTTAAGGTTGACAGGCGACAGAAGTAGGAGAAGAGGAGTTGTTTCTAAATACATGATGGCGCCCCTACGACCACCCGAGGTCATGTGATAGGTAAAGGTAAACAATAGAATAAAATCACATTTCGCGTTTCTTTTATGTGAAAATAACGAAACAAATAACGATTAACAGGTTTGTATAAACGAAACACAAACATCCGAACACACACATATATATATATATATATATATATATATATATATATATATATATTGTTATTGTTAATGTTATTTTAATTTGGTGTGATCATTTCATCCCATCCAGGAACTTAGATGCTGTTATCACACATGGCTCTAATGTTCCTTCGAAGCCGCTCTCGTATTAAGGCATCCATGGTTTTAACGAGATTAGATCATTTATGTATACACAATTATATAAGATCACTTCTAAGTATTATGTTAAGACCTATTTTAATGGTCCGGACGAGGCTTGAACTCGCGAGTCCTGCTGTTTGTATGTCTGACGCCTTAGCCATCCAGTTATATGTATATGTATATATGTATACATATAGATGGATAGGGCTTTGCAACCAACAGAAAAACGATTTTCCAGCGTATAGCAAAAAACAAGTGTATGTATTAAAATATATCGATTATATTATGTAATAACTAACATATATAAATATATAGTACATTAATCGATATACCGTATTCTTTACTTATATATATAAATACATATATTAATTTATTAATCCATATTAATAAAATATTAATATGGATGTGGATGCTTGTGCTGATGAACTTACGTCGTACAATGTACGTGTATAAGTTTTTGTATATTGTATTTATTTTTTATTGTGAATTCGTAATAGTAATGAATATTTAATCGATTAATATTAATATATGCAAACACATAATAACACATTACGAACGTATACACGTACACAACTATACGTCCACTTAACACGTACGTTACGTGTGTACAGTGTACAGTGTACAGTGTACAGTGTACAGTGTACAGTGTACAGTGTACAGTATACAGTAGACACTGTACAGTAGACCGGTTCGTACTAATTTTTTTTTTAGAATTTTATATACCTTCACATCTATAACAATTATGTATGCTATGATGAATAAGTGTTTAACATTTTAGACCTATATCTTAAATAGTTTTATGTCACGAGACCTTTTTATTTTAACATTGAATACATATAAAATTTAACATGGGGTAGATATAGAAATATGTTTTATTCAATTTTTATAAAATTGTATGATTTTTTTTAAGCCAACTATGGATATATCCTAGAAACATATATTACAAGTAGTATAAACAATAAAAAATATTTTTCATAACAATCTAGATGCCCAAATTTTGTAAAATAATTTTAGTAAAAAAAAATGTCTAAAAATCGTATAATTTAATATAAATAAATTATTACAATTTAATTTAAAAAATTAAAATATATAACTTATAGATAATAATAATACAATTCAAATTAATTATAAAAACATTATAAATTGTTTTTAGAAAAAAAATTAACATCATTTGTAAATTTTTTTGGATTTTTATTTGAAATATGAAATACAAAATAATTTTACATATTTTTTAATTTGTTTAAGTTTATTTTTATATAGGACATTTGTATCTAACTTATATCCACAATTCAATACAATCTGATCACTCAAATGTATGTAAAGTATAATTATATATATTAATTTTATAAAATTAATTATTTTTTTGAATTATTTTGAAATAAATACTTTGTAAAATGGTGTATTTTCTCGAGTTTTAGGAGACATTAATATTGGTAATTTGTAGATATAAAAATGAAATATAGATATTATATTAATAATAAATATAAATAATGGTATATATTATATTAATTCATTAAATATAATACAAATACATAATTAATTTTAAATATTAATTTAAATATTTGTAAACATCAAAGATAATAAGATGGTGTCATTACTATTATACATGGAATATTATACATTTTATCTTAAAATAATAATTTATATTTCAAACTTTAAATGCTTCGTGACCAAAGGTAACTATTTTTTTATAAAAATTGTTAATACATATTATACTAAAATATAGATATGTATTATATTTTATATGAAGGATTACAAATTGAATCGAACGAACCGGTCTACTGTACAGTGTACACTGTACACACAGGAGTTCAGCAATCAAACACAATCAGTCACATTGAATATTAATGATAACTGATGCGTTGACCTACATTACTGAATTTCCTCGCTACATACACGACTATAAACTTTAGTATGCTGATTGAAGGCAGTTAACAAGCTGTAATCATCATATTCGAGGCTAATTTGTTTATTAATTATGCAATAGATAGTTTGTAATCTATCAATTATATATATATATATATATATATATATATATATATATAATTGGAGTATAATTAAGATACATTTATTAGTTGAATAAATACATAAACCCAAGTGTAATAATATTATAATACATGGAGTATATATTTAATAGTGGCAATTTCATAGATATCACACGGTACCTACTGGATGAACACTATAGGTTGTATCGGGCACACTTATTTGTGGGTCATAATATTTAATTATTATAATGAATCTATTTATTAAATTAATATAGTTATGGGTATATATTTTATGATTTTAAAAAGGTAACAATTAAACAAATATTGTCTAGCTTTTATATATGCATATACATTTTTATATATGAAATACGTATATATATATATATACGCTTTTATATAATTGTTTATATATGTATTAGCTAAATATATAAAAGCTCTAACTAAATCATTGAAAAATATGTCGTAATAAATAATTATATAGTCGTTGCATGAATATAAAACATGAAATGATCATTATCATATCTATGATGGACATTTATTCATATTATGGTTTTTTAAACATAATTAGAAATCACCAAAATGTGGTGGCCCGGGAAAATACCTGGTTTCCCTAAATTGATGAGGCCCTACAAGTATGATGACATATATTTTAATATTGTCAGGAAATACGGAAACTATATATTACAATTACTCTCAAAGTATAAAGGTTTCATATAACCCTTGACCGGAATGGTATCATAAATTATTCAAAAGATTACGTCATATTAGCTAATGATAGCATAATGGTTATCCGGTAGCCGGATATAATACTTGCATATACACACGTGCTATCATAACAACTAACACACATATATAATATATAAATATTATGTATATATATATATATATATATATATAAATATATATATATATATATATATATATATATATATATATATTTATATTTATATTAATATATGCGTGATTGATTAAATATATAAAATGTATATCTAAATATTCATTATATAATGTGTGTAAATAATATTATGTGTAAGCAATGCCACTGCCACCACAATGTAGCGGTGTTTAACGTACAATGTAAGAATGTAAGAATTTAACCTACATCTAAGAATGAGCTTAATATAACAGCAATACTAATGTATATTCATATATATATATTAATATATATATATATATATATATATATATATATATATATTATATACGTATATGGACCAGTTTGTCGGTTCAACGGTATATTGATTACGCATAATGCATTTTTAGATATACTATTTATATATTTAATCAAACACACCTATATTAATATTTATATATATATATATATATATATATATATATTATTGGGTTTAATTTAGTTTAGTTTTGCTATTGACAACAATATACTTTTTAAAGAGTAAAATACTAATTATACATTATTACTTAACAACTTAAATATATGTATTTATCACAAACCCAAACAAACTATTAATATAAGTAAATAATATATTTTATACATGATAAATTTAATGAGAAATATAAATTATTATTTTTATTGTTATTTTAGTTTAGTGGAATAATGTCATCCCATACTTATATATTTTGCTTATAACTAAATACTCCTACTGTCCGTTCGAATCCGCTCTCATGTTAAGGAATGCATGGTTTTAACGAGGTTTTAACGGTTTTAACGAGCGCCGATCAATATTATACACAATTATATAAGATCACTTCTACCTATATTCAACACTATACTATTTTAAGAGTTATGTTAATGGTCCAGACGGGGCTTGTACCCATAACGTCCTACTGTTTACGTGTATTCCTAGACAATTAAGCCACCCGGGCAGCATTTGTCAATTACTTAAGAAAAGGGGGTATACCACTACAAGTATTTCCGGAAATAATGTCCGGAAATGTTTTCTAATAAGTGATTTTCTAGCCAGTTGTAGTGCACCCCACGGGATATCCCTTTAAAGTTAATATATTTCTGACAATTTGCCAGATACAATAGATGATACATTATACTAGAAAAATATAGAAATATTATGTAATAGTTATTACTTCTTAAGGGTGTAACCCACTACCATTATAGTTAACTTGCTAGAAAATCACTTTCTAGCAAACATTTCCGGAAATACTGGTAGTGGGATACCCCATTAAGAAGTAATAACTATGACATACTATTTCTATGTTTATCCAGTGTAATGTATCATCTATTGTAACTTCCACACATTTATAATATTTAATTCTATTAATAATAATATTATTTATATGTATAAGTAGTATAAATAGTACGCTATCAACAGAGGGAGTGCATGATACATGTCCTCCATGACGAATACATGTCCTCCATTCGAAATTATCAAGCGTATTATCTAAGAGTTCTCGCAAAGAGATAAGAGCTATTAGATATCAGAGATTTGAAGTTGTTGACATTATCGAGATGATCTCCATACACAGTAGTAGTAGTAGTAATAGTATTTATTTATACACAAAGATTAATATAACATTCTACAATGTGTTTTACTGTTTGTCGAACAGTTTACATGTGTGGGTTCCCGGATGATTTAACGATCATCCGTAAAAATAATATAATAAAATAACATTCTTAAATATAATAATAATATAATAATAATATAATAACACGATTACATTTTAAAGAGGGTTAGATAAGTGGTATTTTAGTGGGGAACGTTTAAATAGCTCCTTGAGTTTATATTTGAGTTCGGTTAACTTACACCGCTGATTACGAGGATTAACTTTTCTCGTGACTTATTTTCATATTTGCTGATGCAGCACTATTTCATAAATAGTAGGTTATCGCTTGCAGTTCAGTTTTAGAGCCAGATAGAATATCGATATAATCGACCTACAAGTTGTAAATTGTCCTTCCTCATATGTCTATTGCGGACTGATGATTTGTTAGTGTTGTTTCTATTGTTAGCTCTAGAAATATATTAAATATTACTGAAGATAATATCATAAGTAATATCATCAGTACATTCCTATCCTGTCGCTGCATGAAGTAGTTTAACACTACAGTATACAATGCATACTGTAGTGTTAAACATGTATACTATACATGAATATCGACACTGTGGGCATTTAGGTTTAACGCGCTTTTTATACGATATTTGTTCAATGTTCTATCAAATTACTTGCAATATAAGGTATCGTATACGCATCTCATATATGAGATATATCATATCTATAGATATGTATAGGTTATCTATAAGATACCTATATAATATAAAACCAAAGTATATTATATAAGATATCATACCATAAATAAATCAATATTGAGTTGATATATATTAGTAATGAACACTTGTTTTCATATAAATAATAATATGAAAGCTATTTTAGTCATTTTAAAAGTGCATAGTTTGATACTACTTTACATTATAAACAACATAGAATTATCCGATATAACAACCTATATATTAGGTGGCGCTGTATATATTTTGTGCACAAAATTTAAATTTTACAATTTAGCGTGTTTTATATATTTGTTCTCGGAAAAATCTGGGATACTATAGTATAGTTAGTTATATATATATGTTAATATTTACTAAATATATATTAAGTACGATAATATTAAATATATGATATATTAATATATATATACATATATAATCAAATATATTAATTTATTAATAATGAATCATTATTAATTAATAGTGATATATATATATATATATATATATATATATATATATATATTTATACATATATATATATCATTAATTATACATATCATATTTGTTTTTATCTTCTAATTTAAATTATATTATGAGGTAATATTGAATTAAATTGTGTATTTAAATATCACACGGTAGTTGCAAACCATGCTGGTGTCAAATTATGTTAAGTACTTATGAAATCTACATACTCTCTACCGAATACACTCGTAATTTATTAAATAATTAATTAATTAATAAATTAATGTTGCGAATTATATATACCTATATAATATTCTCAAAGAGTTTTCTAATGATATTTGCAACATCTTTGATATTCCTATAGGAATATAATTTAGGAAAATAGTATATATATATATACACTCTACTATAGTAGATTCTATAGAATAGTATAGTATCCTTATGCATGATTAGTTTGTTAATGTATAGTGATAACATACATCAATGTTACACGACATATTGATTTTCATCATATGAATATATTATTTCCTGGTAAGATAAAATGTATTTATTTCAGTGATATCATTCATATATTTTATATTTAAGGAAATATTTGCGTCATTTTATCAACGATATTGTTGTCTTTAAATTATGAACTTTATTACATGTTATATTGGAATTATACTGTTTATATATAATGGTTATTATTAATTGTATATTATATGTCACATATATATATATATTATATATATATTTTTTTTCATATACATATATATTTATAAATATATAACATATATTATTGAATCAATGATTTTATTTCTTAAAATTATAAATATCATTATAATATTTAGTGGAATTACACTTTATAGGTTATTATTAATTTTATTTTATAAATAATATAAATATATATATTATATATAATATAATATATTATATATAATATAATATATTATATATAATATAATATATTATATATAATATAATATATTATATATAATATATATATGTGCATACATATAATACATGCCCGATATAACGTGCTATAGTATATAGATAGCATTCATCATACACAGGACACCGGTTAAAAGTCAATAGGACACGACTTTATCAATTCAATATTTTGTATTTAATCTATATCATTTACCAACAAAATACATGTATTCAAAATCTGATATTTCGAATTAAGTATATAGGGTAAAGTCCCCGATTACCGACCCCCTCCTAATACCGACCCCCTATCGTATCTCAGTAACTATAAGATATATAAAAAAATAATATATACACGAACTGTTAGTAATGTAATGATACATATGAATAAGTATTTTGTTTTATCAAATATTTAATCCTACAATTGTTATTTGATAAAATGTAATATTCTGTTTTTACTTTTTAAATATTTAAATAATAACTTTTTTTAAATCATTGTAAATACTTTATTAATTAAAAGAAAACTTAATACTGCACATAATATTGTAGATCAATACAATTTTTATAACTATTATAAAAATAATTCAATTTAAATAACTATTAATCAAAATATCTTAATTATAGCAAACCATATGATTTTCCTAATACCGACCCCCTAAATTACCCTAATACCGACCCCCATGTGATTTATAATATCCAATCAAAATAGATCAGTATTTTACTTTAAAATATGTCATAAGTTGATTGTGTATCATTTATATAGATTAAGGATTGATGATTCCATTCGATTATATACATACTGATTAATAACTAAATATTAAATAATAATATACACTATTTTAATATAATTACTATAAAGTTTAAATTTAAATGTAATATTACTATTAAAACATAAATCCAACAACAATAATTGCGTGCATGTTATAATTAATTATATTTATGAATATCTACTATGTTGATTGGATATTATAATACTAAAAGTATGTATACCACGATTATTTTAGGGGGTCGGTATTAGGGGAAGGGGGTCGGTATTAGGAACATGTATCCGATTACCGACCCCCCTGTTTATTCTTGTAAATATAATTATATCAAAAATTTAATTAAAATTAAAATTTTTAATTTGTAGAATGTTATACTAAATAATATTTATAAATGTATAAGTTAAATATATTAAATCATTTCTCATTTTAATAATTATTAATATGAGCGAAAAAATAAAAATAAAAATTAACAATACAATTATAATATTATATTTATATTAATATAAATATAATATTATAATTGTATTATTATGTTAATATATACATAGTGTTATTATATTAATTTATTATAATATATACATAGGGATAAGTAACTGAATACGGATAGTGCCCGTATAAGGACACTCTCGGTATCTCTGTAACGATACACCCTACAAAAAAATGTTGAATGAATAACATATTCATAATTATATAATTAGTTTAAAAAAGTATTTTTAATTTTTTAATTCTTCAAAATATTGCTGATATATCCAATAAACTGATTTTTTTATTACGTTTTTAAATTTATGAAAAAAATGTCAACTTAAAACCTACTTTAGAATATACAAATGTATCGATATAAAACATATCAACATATTATGAAAAACTAAAATATTTTAAACATTATATACATAATTGCTATATTTGTTATCAAATATTAATCAAGTTATAAGCATATATCTAAAGGTCATATAATTCCTAATACGGACACTCTAGATGTCTTAATATTGATACCCTATAACCAATCAACGCGCATAGTGTGAACTATTCTGAATTTCTTAAAATTCGCATGTGTTATAATATTAATACCACCAATGAAGCTAAATTTAAAAATGTTACTGTTTAGATATTTAAATTGTATTATTAATAATAAAAATAATAAAAAATTAATAAATGAATTACTAATAAAATTATATTATTTATGTACATATATGAGTCATCCAATGTATGAGTCATATACTTGGAGACTTGCCCTTAACATACGCCGTAGACATAATTATAAATTTAATTTTCAATTTAAATATTGATTTTAGCTTTTTTTTGTTGATATATCCATAAATAATCTCTATTCGGAAGAAATATGTGGGTTACTTATATATTCTACTAGGTTTATATTTAAATGATTACAATATATACTAGCTATTCATCAACTGTAAAGTTTAAATACATTATCACGATTAGGGAACGAATAAAATGTTGTTATTTAGCTAAAATATTATGTCTCGTAATCTTGATTCTAGAAATTGGTCATATTATTTAGACATTCCTAAATCTCTAGTTAAATCATTCACATCTTCTTGATCGAATAACCTCTGGTAACTCGTATCTTCAATAGGATTATAGTGATAATGTGACGAATCAAAGTAAACTCTTTGATATTCTTATTTTGATGATTAATTCATGGGAAGGTTAGGTACTGGAATATCTTCATTATGGAGTACATAATTTATAACGGATTGTACATCTGAATATACAACATGTGATTTGTTATTCTTATTTATTCCTATATATATATTTATATATATATATATATATATATATATATATATATAAATGATGTGTAAATAAAAATAACCTTTAGTTTGTTTTTCAGTAATAACAATATGATATATGAAGTCTCCTCTCCGTGTCATTGGTATGTCAAATGTTAAAAAATTTAGCTTATTATATGTCAGAGATGTACATTCACAATACATTTTACACCAAATTATTAAATATTATATAATAAAGAGATAATAGTAAATTATAATTATGTATGTAATATTCCAGATATCTATTAGTTTTTTTAAATAATACTATTATATTTTTGATATACTTGTATCACATACTTTTAAATATTTGAATATGTAATAAATGCCATTTATTTAAAAATGTAATTAATATTAATTAGTTTTTAAAAATAAAATGGGATACCATTTGATAGTATTTATATAATAATATAATAAATATAAGTATATTATTGGCCATACAAATTATGAATATACTTTATAATTAATAAAACAATCTGTTTTTTTTCAAATGAAATATTATATATTTACAAAAAATTACAAAACGTTATGTGTTACAGCAACATATGTTGCTATTAGCAACTTGCTATATATATATATATATATATATATATATATATATATATATATATATATATATATATATATATATATAAACTATAGTTTAAATAGTTAAACTCCGAATAAACAAATAGGAAGAAGGTCATTTTTGACATGGGCGGTTATTATTTGTGTATTGAATACATTCTTACAAATCTATATATTTATAGCAATCGCAGTAGTGGTGATGGTGCAGTGGAAACATATATTTTATTTATATATGTATACGATACACAAACATACACATATATATATATATATATATATATATATATATATATATTTACACACAAACTTCATACATATCATGCGTTATTATATATGCGTGAAATAATAAATAATCATGACTATATAATATGTGTTATGTGTGTTATATGATACTCCAGGTCTATATCAATCATATTAATAGGTATACAGTTTATGTATAAACTACCAAATAATAATTATACATAAATGAAATTATATAATATATATATATATATTACCTATATATCCACACACGATACATAATTTCGCAATTAACTAGTTCTAAGCTATGGGTATTCGTAAATTCGGATCGCATATGCGATGGGGTACACTGAAATGTTAATGAAATATATCTTTAAAATATATCTTAAATTGAAAAATACGTTTACGCATACGTACCTAAACTAAAGAATTATATATTAAAATATGAATAAACATTAATTAGTTATAAAGCTTAGGAATTTTTTTAAATATTATTATTTTGAGTTTATTAGTTCATAGTTCCTGGTAAATAAAAAATGGTAAAATAATTTGTAAATAGTTTTATTTCTATGACATTTAAAATAACCAGTTATATCGTTAATATATATATTTTATTTATTATTATAAATATATATATATATATATATTTATTATTTATAATATTATATATATATATATAATAATAATATTTATAATAGATTATTACATAGATTATAGATTATATCATCACATTTGAAAATGTTACTATTATAAAATAAAATTAAACTTTAAGATAATTTTATTAAATACAATTTAGTATCATCCATAATATTGTTATTAATTATTTGTATTATTTCGTTGTATGATAAATTAAATATATTTATATTCATTTTACGAATATCCTCCACATATAAAAGCAATACGAGGCATTTTATATGCCGGATACTGCCGACATATATATATATATATATATATATATATATATGATATATATATATATATGATATATATTATATATATATATACATATTTTACAAAGCTAATCCTAAATATAATCTATGTCTATAGGCTATATATGTATATGTATAGGGCACAGCTATTAATATCATATATGTATTTATATTATAAGAATGTAACATTTGTATACATTATACATGTTATACAGTATTACACATATCTTCAATGAGAATACATTAAGAGAAGGATTACCAGAATGCTAACCACAATATTGTGCATAATTAATATGTTATAACATTTATTTGATAGAATTATACATATTTAATTTATTTATTAATTGTTTGTTAAGTATTAAAAGTTTTATATAATGTATAATTTTAATTTGTAACATTGTAACACTTCTAATCATCACCGCTTAGTTTATTAGTGGTCAATTGATTATTAATATATATATATATATATATATATATATATTCTTAAAAAGGTTTTTAGTTTCTAAGAAAATCCAAATTAATACAATAGTAATAACTTGAATTAATTGCTGATATTACTCAGATGCAATCAATAGTAGGTATATGTTTAAGCATATGTACCTGTACTTACTATAAAGTATATATATATATATATATATATATATATATTATATATATATATTATAGTAAGTATATACTATCCTATCCATTGTATTAATATATATATATATATATATATATATATATATATATTCTATTATAGCTTGTAATGCTACAACTATTATATTGTAATATATAAGGATACATATGCTTAAATATAGACCTATTATAATAGTTGATAATTACAATAATTATTGATTGCACTTGAGTTTTATCAACAATTAATTCAAGTTAATATATGTGTATATATTATGTTTTTATTTTGTTATATATAAACAGTGCAAACAAACCTTGAAATAACACCCAGTTCGTGACCGGTCTATTTGGGCGATATATCAAGTATGGCGGTATATCATGAGGTGATATAACAATGATGCATTATATATATATATATATATATATATATATATATATATAAATAATAATAATCAGAGTGTAGGCATTAACCTGCATTAACCATTAACCTGGATGAACGAAAAATCAGAGCTTATTAAGTCGTTCACCCAATGCGATTATAGGTGAACGACTTGATAAATATATAACTTGAATATATATATATATATATATATATATATATATATTTATATATATGTGTGTGTATGTATATATGTATATATGTATATTTTCGAATTTATTTTTTTGATTTTCTGTACGGATTTCACGTAACGAAAACGTAACAAAACGGAATTGGTGTGAACACCCTATAAAGGATTATAGTCAATATATATATATATTGTATAATTTATACAATTTCAACACCTGCAGTGCACACTGTACACTGTGTACAGTGTACAGTGTACAGTGTATACACTGTGCAATGTATACTATACACGTATTACTTCCAATAACGTATATCCGATACCTATGAAAGAATAACCGGGCATTGTATTACTGTATGCAATACGTTTTACATTATCTAATAGCATATATTGTGTAACATACAAATGTAATGTTATTTTAATAGTATGACCTATTTAGAACATATTTTTAAATTATTAATCGTAATAATATAATGCCACTGTAAATATACACCATCATATTATGTAAACTAATATTATATGATATATATATATATATATATATATATATATTCAATATTATATCATATATTTTCAACTATTTGAATTAAAGAAATTGATATATAATAAATTTAAATACTATGATGGGAAAGTAACCGAGTCCATGGACAGCGCACGAATACGGACACTCTCGGTATCTCAGAAACCATATATCCTACACACAAATGTGTAATGAATAAAATATTGATACTTATATAAATAGTCTAAATAAGTATTTTATTTGTTAATTATTTAAAATAATGCTGATATATCCAATAAACTAATTTGTTTACTAATATTTTATTTAATATTAATAACATCAATTTATTATGTCATGCTTATTTTTAGATACTTCACCTGTAATTATTAATTAATAAAATAATACAAATTAATATATTAATTACTAATTAAATTATATTAAATTATTCATAAAATTAATTATAAGTAATGTCATTTTAATTTATCTGATTGTTTCCTCAATAATATATAGTATATTATAATGGTATATAGGGTGTAGGTATTGTAACACAGGGTGTCCATATTCGAACATGGGTACCGAATATGGACACCCTCGTTATCTATTGAATACAAAGATTAAATAAAAGTTTAAAATCATAATAATATCTATAATCAAATCTATAATATAGATATAGTGTAATTGTTGAATATAAACATTGAGTAATAAAATAATATTCATGGGTAAAGGAATACTATATATTGTTGAAGTGTCCGTATATATTAGGTTACTTTCCACAATACACATATAGATACATATGATCGTTATCACATAGAAATGCAGACTACATCTATGGCAGAGCACTACACTGACACCAGATACCAGAACTACAACAACACCACTCGTACGTATGCGGAGTTCATCATAGATATTATCCAGAATCTGAACGCGAATACCTTTAATAGGATATGCATAGTTTACGACGGTTAATATACATATATATGTATATATAATATATATATACATAATATATATATATATATATATATAATATTATATATATATATACTTATTGAAGTATTTACATAAACATATATGTATTATTTGTAAATAGAATAACCGGTAACAATAATTAAAATATAACATTGGTCAACCAATCTACAATTTTGTATTCTACATGAATAACTATAATTATTACAGTAGATAAGTACATTATATAATAAGTATTTAATATAATTAATATATGTATATATAATTATTATATCAATACATATTTATACTATAGTATTGGATGTGTAACTTCCTATTTAACTAAGCCATATAAGGCATCAAACAACCATACAGTATCCATATAGTATACATCATATTTGGATCTATAAATAAGTTTTAAAATAATGTTTGGAAGTGATATTATATAATTATTTATACAAAATTACCAGTTCTCCTTAAAAACTATATATTTTAGTATAAGAGCGGCGTCGAAGGGACATTTGAACTATTTGTTTAAATGGAAAAATGTCATCTAAGTATCTGGATGGGATCAAATGACTCAAATTTATTCAAATATTGTTTACTATTTTAACACAACATATTTATTTTAATCTTAAAATATATCAAATTAATCTCCCGTTTTATTATGTATTGTCCTGGCTACACATTCAAATAGCATATATCATTTCGTATTATTCTTATTCTATATATAATGTATAATATATATATATATATATATATATATATATATATATATATATATATTGAGATACAGAGCCCATACATAAACTTAGATGACTTTTTAATTATAACCAAATTAATTTATGTTCCTTAAATCTTTGAAGCCGGTCTAATATTAATGGGTCCATGTTTTAATGAGATCTGATCATGAGTTATACATTAATTTGGTTTAAATAAATAAATTAATTTTAGTGATCTTATATGACATATATACTATATTCAATAAATTATATTATTATTATTATTATTATTATATATTCACTAAAATATCATGGAATAGCTTTGGTTTTTGATTTTTGATTTAATTAACTTATTTATATATCCAATTTTAATATTTAATATTTTACCTAATGTTGAGTTTATTTGTAAACATTTAATTCTTTATTTTGACATAGATTCGATTCGCTAGGTTGAAAATATCAAATAACTAGGATATATATTATGAAAATTGCTATCAAATGAATTTAAAATCGTTAATTATCGCCCAAATTTAAGTCACTATTTCTTTCTACCTTCACGTAATTTTAATCATGCTATATTTTAAATAAATAGCACAAGTATTCTATTTCACGTTAGTAGGTATATGCATGTTGTCAATATACAAAGTATCATTAACGTTAATTTTGCTCTTAAAATAGTTAATGCTTTAATCGCTAACATGATGATAACAAGACATTTATTTTTAAATTTCACTTTAAAGTGTTAAAGTGTTACAATTTTCTAATAATGTAATACGATACACAATTCTAAAATTAAGCCCGACCATATGATGATACAGTAATTATTATGATGTTATTATTTCCAAAATACGTTATTTCTGCTAATTTAAAAATAAAATATAAACATTATTTAAACAAATTCTGACAAATTAACAAATAAATGTAATAGATCACTCCACAATTTTGACCGAACAGATTATTGCAAATTGAAATTATTTTATTTTTATTATTGTGAATATAAAATAATTATAAGCTATGCCTTTTATTTAATCAACTTTTTGCTTGAAAATCTTCTATTATTAATATTTAATATACAATCAACTCAATATACATATAATATTATAATAGTTTTTATTATAATAGAATCGCATGAGAATTTATGTGAAGCATTGAGTGCATTGAACAGTGGCATGATAATGACGATTTGGAAGATGAACAATTACAGCGAAGATACGGGAGGTCATCTGAAGTCATTTCCTTGGGACACACTTGCTTCTAATATTGATATCGTTGTATTGATGGTAAATGATGAATTGGCAAAGCGAATAATCACTAAGGTTAACGATATATAAATATTTTAATTATATATGTATATATATATTAATATATAATATTTAGATTATTAAACATGATATCATAAACATACACCATATACAATCTTGCGTGCGAGAGGTAAATATGTTCACACACATCACTATATGACATATACATTATGAATTATGTGGCACCACTACAATGGTAAGTCACTAAACATAATATCTCAACCGGTCACAGTAGACATAGATTTGTATTTTACCTAGATAGGTATTGCTATATATCGCTAATGTGATATTATTAAACAGACACGGTGCCTCGATTAAGTTAAGATGGCCGACCGTCACATTTGATTTTTTTCTATATACGCTTATAAAGTGCGTTTCAATTATATCAAAATAAACATTTATATTTATTTATATTATTTATTTATACTGAAATATAATGACAAAATTTAACTTTTTATTTTAAATAATACTTTATATGTGATGGTCGGCCATCTTAAGTTACCTAAATAGTGGCACCATGTGTGTTGAAGAAAAATCACGTGACTACCAATCTAGATAAACTCCGGGGTAAACTATAAATATATGACAGTGGGTAATACTTACAGGCGAGAGGTGAATATTTACAATCCGTTGATTGGCTGACGATATCGACGAACGTTCCGTCGTGGCCTCCCTATCTCGAATCGGGAGAGAAGGTTCTAGTTCTAGATCACGTGACCTCGATACCTCGCGATGACGTCACACCCCATAATGTTAGCTAGCCAGTCGGGTAAACCAATAATTATACGTAATCATTAGTGAGGCCGATGACGTAATACGACGTGCGGCAGACTACTGTAGATGTATGACGTAACATTTACATCGTACATTGTACGTCATACATCGTTGTCGTATTAACATAGAAGCGTTAAGATCACTAAGTGCTATAGTTGTATATAAATACATAGTTGTATATGTTAAGTTATGGTACATATTATCGTGTTTAAATGTTAAAGATATATGCTTATAAGGAAATGTCCTCTTTCTTATATTCCTATTATATTTATTTACTTACTTTATTTACTTCTGTTATCTTGATACCCAAATCTGAAAGTTATTTTGTATATATTTTTAATGTTAGAGACATATATTTAAATTACTTTAATAGTATTATTGTTAATAAGGAAATATACTGTAACATTTTAATAATATAACTATATACTAAAACTTTCGGAAATTAAATATGAATATTATCTAGATACATATTTTAAATATAATTCCATTTACATTAGTTATATTAACATAGTTACGCTATTTTTAGTTAAGTAGTGCGTACAATCTTATAACGTAAATTAAAATACTGGTAAAATAAGGTTTTAAGTTAATTGAGCTATTTCAATAATATAATAAATAAAAACTAATGATACATATAAAAAACTTTGTTATTCAAAAAGATATTATATAATGATATAAATATATATATATATATATATATATATATATAGGGGCGTCGGAACGATATTTTGTATGGGGGGGCTATTTATTTATATTTTATATTATATATCCTATTATGTATTACTAATATAATTACTAATTATATCTTATTAATATCGTATACCTTTTTAGTCTATGTTAACCCTTTAATATGCAATTAATAATATTACATTTTTATAACAATACTTAAGTAGGAATATATTATAAAATAAATAATAAACATTAAATAATTTATTATTATATAAATATAGATTTTTATTTATAAATATATCCATCTCAATTGTGTGAATTATTTTTTGATTGATATTTGCCAATACTAATGCATTTAATCGACTATCTAGCATAGTAGACCGTAACAACGTATTTATTATTCATAGCTTACTAAATCCACCCTAACATGACACAGAACTTGAGGGGCAAACCAATAAAAGTGTGATCAAATATATTATGACGGAAAATATTTTTTGAATTTTATGAGATTTTTCCATCATGTATATGTTTATCCTCATCAGATGGTATTGAACTTATTGATTGATTTGAACATATAGAAATTAGATATTTCAATCGTTAATTCTTCACACATTTTTTATTAATGTTTAGTGTAGAAAATTAATAGGATTAATAAGATTAATCTAAAAAAAAACAACCTTTTTTTCATGCCTTATATTATTTGTAATAATGATTCCTTTAATTTATAAGAATGTATAAATGAAGTTTCCTTAGTATAAAAATTGGTTTTAATTATCATCATTATGAAATCAAACAACTCAATATATTTTATTCTTTAAATATTAATGATAAAGTAATAAAAGTATATTAACATATTAATTGATATATTAATAATTATATTAACATAACATTAACAATGTTATATTATGTTATCTATATAAGATGTATGTCTTTTGCATTTTTATTACTATTCATCTCATAAATATTTATAATAATGTATATTATATGTCTTATTATTATTCTCTGAATTAGATATAATTAGAAAATTAAAATAGATATATTTAAAATTAAAATAAATTATTATAATATTTTATAATAAACATTTATTATAAGCTATTTTGTATTTTATATAATATTTTTATAAAAGTAGGATATTTACCTTGAATCAATATAAAAACTTGTATATATAAAATATAAAATACTGTTGTTTCTATATCTTCAATGAATGTGTGCAAATTATGTCTATCATTATTCAATTTAATTAGAATCATCTTTACTATTATTTAATCCTTTATGTTTATTTATTATTTAGTATTATTATGATTATATATATATTATAATCATATATGCTTTCAAGTATATTTTTTATAAATGTTACCTTAAATAGTATTTGTTGGTATCATGAAAGCCTTCACCTTCATATCCAAGCTTTCAAATATCAAACTTGAAATATTCATATTACAAATATTTGACTTATTCATATTTTTTAATAATAAATTTGCAATATATTTGTGGTCATTGGTAATATAATCTGATTTTTATATTATTTCAGTGCATCGATTATACCACTATATTGATCTAATGTTGTTTTAATACATGATTTTCGCAGTCCATCTTATTGGGCATAATGGTTTCAATGTATTTGCTTTGTTATTATTAGTATTATATACAATCCGTAATTTGATAGTTTGTTCATATAATAATCCCAAATCATAAACCACTCTCAAGGCTTTTCTTATATTTATATTATTATCTAATGATTATGCTATTAAGTTTATGCGATGAGCTCCATATTGTGTATACACAGTTAAAGGCTGTCTATTCATAATTATAGTCTTTACAACATTATATTGACCAGACATATTAGCTGCACCGTCATATGACTGTCCTCTTAATTTAGAAATAGGCAAGTTAAGATGTTAAAGTTCAGATAACATTAAATTTCTATATTTTCTAAGTTGTATCCTCAGTCATATTGCATATTCCGAATGCATATTTCTTTAATTTCTAGTTTTTATGTCAAATAACGAACCACCAAAATGCCGTGCTCACTTCCGGATATATCTTGAATTCCATCACATTGAATTGAGAAAGTCACATTAATATATGTTAATCAAATTTTAATAATTCAGATTTATATAGTTGAATAATTTCATATTTAATATCACCATATAACAAGTATCTCTCAGAGATTCTCTTATGAATATTATCATATTTCATGGATGGGGGGGGGGCAAACAATACTTACCCCCCCCCATATGTTTGGTAACATTCTTTAGAAAAAATGTGTATTAACAAAGACAATATACTACATTTAATATATATAAAATTTATTAATACATATTTCATGGGGGGGGCAAAACATACTTAGCCCCCCCCATATTTTTGAATGGGGGGGTCCGATACCCCCCGCCCCCCCCCTTCCGACGCCCCTATATATATATATATATATATATATATATTCTTGGCATAATAATAATACATTATTCAAGGAAGTTGATAACTGTGTGTTGTAAGTTGGGTGTCGCCACCTATAATATAATAGCATATAATAATATAATAGCACTTAATATATATATATATATATATATATATATATTTAGGGATAAAACCACACTTTTTTATAAATATATTTATCACAAATATGAAGTGTTATTTGTAGTACAAATTGTGTACATTTGTACTTTATTGCTAATTGGATGTACAATGTACAATGTACAATGTACATTGTACATTGATCAGAAGTTCTGATTTTCAAATTTTCAAATTCAGAACATCTTAAATCGATCACCAAAATTATCTTAATGATATACCTATATTAACATTCATATAACTATAGTTATAACTACTTTAAGAAAATATATTATTATAAAATATCATAATAACTATAGGTAATATATTATAGATATTTATAGATATATAAATAACCTAACATCCTGTCATTATTTTAAAAATGGTATTTTATTAAAATCAATAATTTACTAATTTGTCACTATAGTACACTATAGTCACTATATACAATTCTAATCTTTAGTTAATCTAATATTTTATTTACAATAATTTGATCTTCAACTATAAAATATAATTATGTGTTATCACAATGTTAATATACAATTTCTTATAAGTAACATGATAACTTATAAGTATAATATTTTCTTAAATTGTATATTAAATAAGTTATTCTCGTAATCCAAAACCTCCTCTTTGGCTAAAATACTCTCACATCCCCTATATATATATATATATATATATATATATATATATATATATGTGTGTGTGTGTGTATGAATGTGTGTCGAGGTGTATATATTATATGAATGATATTATTTATCGATATATATATATGATAAATATAATTCTACTGAAGTATGATGATGATGATGATGATATTGAGTTTATTAGCACTAAAATAGGGCCATGTAGACCCCTTCGCTCGTGCGGGAAGAAAATAATAATAAAATAATAGTAATACGATAATAATTTAATAATAATATACATTCAATATACCATGGACAACAATACTAAATAATATAAAGGAATATTATATACTACAGTCTACATTGATATGGTGTAGTTTTATATACTACAGACTGCATTGATATAGTATAGTGTTATATAATAATAAGATACTAATAATACAATAACAATTTAATAATGATATACATTTAATATAACACTGACACAAATAATAAGTTAGGTGATTTAATGATTATGGGTAGAGAGAAAAGAAGAAGTAAGATTTATAAATCTTTTGTGGGATCTAATAGAACGAATGGTAGGAGGGAGGGAATTCCATAGGGTTGGACCGGAATTTTTAAAAGCTCTAGAATTTAGGGAAGTTTTACTATAGTTCTGGGAGATAAGTAGAGGAGCATTTTGATAACGAAGAGAAGATAATATAGTACGTTTTTTAATTAGATCAGAGATATAGCTAGGGGTGAAAGAATATATTGATTTATGGATTATAGATAGTATATATACGTATACATAATTTACACCTGAGGGAGAAGGATAGCCACATATATATGATTGATGAGATGTT
Source organism: Osedax fenrisi (assembly GCA_964019155.1). Lineage (NCBI taxonomy): Eukaryota > Metazoa > Annelida > Polychaeta > Sabellida > Siboglinidae > Osedax > Osedax fenrisi. The sequence continues at coordinate 79,642,021 of OZ025239.1, forward strand.
GTAGTAGAGTGATCCAGTCGAGTTAAACAGTAAGTAGTACGTATTGAGGAACGGATAATCCGATTAAGTGGAGCAGTAGTTTTAGCAGGAAGTAAATTCAGTAGGGAACAACAGTAGTCAATTCGGGATAGTACAAGAGCATTAATTAGAGTTTTAGTAAGGTTTCTGGAAAGTGATGTCCGTATTTTTTTAATTCTGAAGAGATGAAAGTTGGAGGTTTTGTAATGGATGATATATGATTCTTAAATGATAATTTGTCATCAAATACTAATCCTAGGTTTTTTGAGGAATGAGAAGGAGAAATAATTATGTTATTTAGAGTAAAGTTTGGAAAGGAAGTTTCAGAAGTGGATATGTTGAGTACAGTAGTCTTAGAGGAATTAATTAGTAGTTTATTGGAGAGGAGCCATAATCTTATGGAGTTAGCACACTCGATTAATTCAGAGTTAATGGTATTATGAGAATTTATAGGGAAAAAAGTAAACAGTTGAATATCATCAATGATTATACAAATATTATTTCTTTGAAATATATTGAAAAATTCCATTACTCATTGTTGAATTATCATAAATATCATGTTTAACAATCAAAGGAAACAGTTTTTAATATTTGGACAAAGTCACATCGAAATGAAGAAATGAATATTTACACAACTTGGAATGCAATGTTTGAACGTAATCTAAACGGATTATGGAATTTAACAAATTTTGAGAATAAACATTTCACAATTGCTATATTGCCAGTTAGTAAACATATTGTTTGCCAACTTGAAATCATTTACAATATATATATATATATATATATATATATATATATATATATATTCACATTATATAATCTATTTGTATATTTAGTATAAGATAGTTGGACACAACATCATATCATTACACCCATTAAGTATGTATATATATATATATATATATATATATATATATATATATATATATATATATGCATACATAATTAACATTACTAATGAAATAGTTGAAAACTTTCCATGTGCAAGATGATGTCACACATCAATGGAGTGGAATTTGTATTGAAATATTACATACTCTAGCATACACTCTCAATTTCACGTTTGCTACTTTATTTAATTATAATTATAATCGTTCAGGATATTTAATAAATATATATATATATATATATATATATATTGATGTAATTAAATATATACATGCATGTTATACGTTAGTTTTTATGTATATTAATTAATCTTATTTCGTAAAATATTACTAATTAAATATATTAAAAGATTAATAGGTTTTAATTATAATTTAATTCAAAATCATTATATGTTATTAATACATACATATTGATAGATATGAATTTATAAGACCCCCAGATGAGAAATGGGGCGCTATTAAAAAAGATAAAACTTGGAACGGAATGGTAGGAATGGTCAATAGAAGGGTAATTATACTACATATCACTTGATAGAAACTATTTAAAATAAACACCATATTTTAATTATACAATGGATATATAATATATGTTTTAGTCGGAATATGTATAGCAGAAAGTAACCAAATACGGACAGTCTCCGTATATCATAAACTATTATATCATACACTATTCAAAATAGTGCTGATATATCCAATAAACTGATTTTTTTTATTACGTTTTTAAATTTATGAAAAAAAAATTCAACTTCAAACCTTCTAAAGAATAACAATAAAATAAATATGTATCGATATAATAATATATTATTATAAAATAAAGCATTCTAAACATTATATGCATAATTACTATATTTATTATCAAATATTAATTAAGGTATAATAATATATCTAGTTTTCATATAAGTTCCTAATACGGACACTCTAGATGTCCTAATACGGACACCCTATAACCAATCAGCGCGCAGCGTGTGACCTATTATGATATTCATAAAAATATGGTGCGTTATAATATTAATACCACCAATGAAGCTAAATCTAAAATTGTTATTATTTAGATACTAACTTGTATACAAAATAAAAATTAATAAATTAATTAGGATTATATTAATATTAATTAAACCTACTAATTACATTATATTAAATTATTCATAAAATTAATTATAAATGATATAATTGTAATTTATCTGATTGGTTCATAAATAATATAAAGTTTATCTAATGGTATATAGGATGTCCGTATTATAACACAGGGTGTCCGTAATCGGACATGGGTACTGAATACGGACATCCCCGTTATCTACGGAATTAAAAGATTAAATAAAATTTTAAATTCACAATAATATCTATAATTATATAATATTAATATATTTTAATTTTTTAATACAAATATTGAGTCATAAAATGTTAAGATAATGTATTGTGTGTTACAATTTAAAGTGTCAGTATTAGGTTACTTTCCCCATACATTATCAAATAATACTATTAATGTTAGAATGTTATTAATTGTATTATATTAAATATTGCAAACATTTACTATAATAAAATACAATTTCAATTTCGAAATGTAAATCGATAAATGAATATATTTAGCACAATAAACAATGTTAATAACTAGTTTAACTATAGGTTTTATTTACTACCTAATACGTTTATATTCGATATTATTATTCTTTAATTGGAATAATATGATAATTATTTATTAAATGTTAATATTTCTTAAAACTGAACTATTTAAAAGATCATCGTGATAGTATCTTTTGATTTTAACTGCTTTAATTAAGTTATATATTAATAATGATTATCACAATAGTTATATCAATATTCTAAATGATAAAATACCTAATTATTATAGTGCGTAATCATTATAGTTTATTTAGTCAATATTATTTATATATATAGTATTTATCTTTATATTTATCTCTATATACTAAAAATGTAATATAATATTTCAGTCTATATATATATATATATTATCGAAATTCAATGGAATAGTCTGGGATAATATATTGTTTAACATTGAATAATACATTCTATAAATTAGTGTCTTCATATAATCGAAACAATTATTAAATGAAGAAAACAAAAGACTTAAAGTATATATATATATATATATATATATATATATATCCTATACATCATATTTCTATAATAACGGAATACGGAAACTTTTATTTTAAAAGTATACTTTTAGTTAATAGTTAATCTATATGTTTAATATAACATACATTATAATGTTCCCAAGTAAATAATATAAGTAAACACATACACGTAACATTATATTATTATGTAACGGATTAATTAACATACACGTATACACCACTATAGTATATAGTATACCACTATAGTATATAGTATACCACTATAGTGTATATCACTATAGCTTAGCGTATCTCGTAGTATCTCCCGGTATCTCCCGGTATCTCATTATAGCTACCGTTTATACTACCGTATACATAACCGCACGCCGTACGGCATTACGTATAGCATAACATGCAGTGCATATCACCGTATCACCCCCACCCCTCCCTCCAGTACCACGATGTATCTAACAGTGGTACTAATAGTGTGTGTCACGTGACCCCCCCCCCCCCTCGTGACAGGAAGTCGACTGGGCGCTGGGTAAGTTCACGCTAACCAACATACGCGACACGGTTATCGATTACACGTCTCCGTTCTGGTTCGAATCCGCTCAGTTCGTGATGATGAACAAGAAAGGCGACGAAGATATGCTCATGTTCCTGAGACCTTTCAAAACGGAGGTTACGGAGATGGTTCTACGTTAACACCGAATTAATTGTAACGTTCTTGAAATATGACAATAATAGAACGTGTGGCTATAACGCGTGTTATGCTAAATGGGATCCCTCATAGCAATATTTGTAATATACCATTTGAATTAATATTATCCATGCATACACACATATGTATATATATATATATATATATATATATATATATATATATATCTATTAAAAAATTAATTATACAGTTGTATCGATTAATATATTATATATTTATATTGAATTGAATTGAAGCTCGTTATTACCTAAATAATATATATATTATTGTATACAATGTCACCTATGTGTGCATACACATATTATGTTTAACTCCTACTCGGTTGATTGCATAGGTATAGCCATGTATATGTTTTTATTTTTGTATCCATATGTTTTTCAATTGTACATTTTTGTTATTCGTATTATATTTAGTTATTGTTGTAGAATGCCGATCTGTGACATTGATTCTTTTGAATCATCGTGTCACCGAGTTGCAACCATATGGTACAACAACTCCTATTACTCAAATACATGGTGAAATTAAACACATAAATAATATACTAAGAATACTTATTATTACGTATATGATTTAATTGAATTACAATATAATTACCTATTTGACTAATGAGAGTATCCGAATAATAACGTTGTTACACTGTGCACAGTGTAAACACACTGCACACACTGCATGATCGGGATCCTGTTCGCAGTGTAATTCGTAACCAAGTTAATGTTTGTGTGAGTATTCTTTTATTTGTCATGGACGTGGCGAAGAAACAAATACTAATACTAATAACAATGGCATTATGTACAAACCCGTAGAGGTGCATGTGTTCACCGAGCGTTCCTTTATAACAAACTATTTAAACAAAACTCGAATAACAGACGGAATATATTCTGTATCAATACAGCAAATAAAACATATTAATACAAACATTAAATAACATATTAATACAAACATTAACTAATATCATAGATTTATAGTTTACACATACTATAAATCAATGAATAATATACAGACTATGCCTATGCTATCAACCGAACATGAAGCCAAACACAATTTGTGTATGCAGATATATCTGTGATTATGTTATGTAATAACGATCGTCATTTCAATTCAAAATAAATTCATAATACATTAATCGATATTTTTGCATACTTCACTTTATATAATATATATATATTAAAAGTAATGAATTTGCATTTCTAAAATTAGATTAAAATATAATAACAAATCGGTTATATATATACAGATTAATTATAGAAAACAATGAACTATTTCTTGAACTATTTTTTTGAACTACTTTCTTGTAAATATTACGAAAAAATAATACTATAATTTTAAAAGGAATCCAATTATTTAATTATTATAATAGTATGTATTATTATTCTTACAAATATATTTGTAATATATACGCTTTTATCATGTAACATATATGCTCTTTTACATAATATCTATATTTATTATAAATAAAAATAGATTATTATTAACTCATACAAATTATTATTAATCTAATATTAAATAATACTATAATGTAGTCACAATATGTATAACCAAATATCATGAATATCATGAATTATATGAATGAATGAATGAATGTTTATTTAAACACAAAAATAACGTTAAACGTTCTATTGTGTAAACATATATCATAATAATCAAATATACAAATATAATATATATAAATATACACAGATGTATACAGATTAATATACTTACTTAATATACTTACCAGATTAATATACTTACTTACTTGGTTAATACGTAATACTTACTCAGGACTACATACTTGCATAATGTATACTTACTTACTTATTGTTACTTAAATACTTAAATAATTGAATAAAAAAAGTATAATTTTAACCATTACTTTAATATTAACTTTAAAACCATTACCTAAATATATGCATAATATATATATATATATATACGCATAAAATCATTACCAGATAACATACCTACTACACCGATAACAACTTTTAATGCATGTGTTCACGACCATTATAATGGTATACCTTCTATGTCCTACGCCTCGTAATAATGTCCATGTTGTCTATATTTATTTACAGTGAACAATACGAGCCAACACAATATGACGCATTAATTATCAATCTATTTACCGATGATAAAATTATGAAATTGATAATTATTGTGAATTGTGAATTGATAATTAAATAATTTAGTAATCAGTAGTACGAATACGTTATTCGTTATAACGAATTCTCGATAACCTACAGATGTGGATATACCTATCGATATTAACCGTGACGGCGTCGTTCGTTCTATCGATCATCTACTACTACGAACACAACGTTGTACACCCCGCTGCCGACACGACTACAGCCCAGTTCTTAATGGTGTTCTACAGATGCGTCTGGCAATTCATGGGCGCTATACTTAATCAAGGTTTAGATATAGCTCTCACGTATATACGCATCTTATTTAATGTATATTAATATGTTATGTATATATGTATACACACACACACACACACACACACACACACACACACACACACATATATATATATATATATATGTGTGTAGATTTATTTTATTTTCATTATGTTAATATAATTATCTATTTTTCTCCTTATAATCTATTGGGTGAAAGACTCGGCAAGCCATGCTTTTTCTTTCTTCCAGGCTATTGCCAATCTGATATTATTATATATATATACATGTCTATATGTATGTGTGTGTGTTAAACTACAGGTACAAAGTGTATACCTCGTCATGTCGCCTCAAGATTTGTGTTAGGCTTCTGGTGGTTGACAACGATCATCATCACCTCCACGTATACCGGTTAGCGAAGTAAGCATATCTGCGCATGCGTGTGTAACTACTATAGTAGAAGTACTATAGTACGATCTATAGATCGTATAGTAATACTTTAATAGGATATCTGGTGGTTTGTGAAATATATATATATATATATATTTATATATATATAATATTACACATATATGTATACCGTATACGGTTATATATTGGTTGATGTACTATATTAAATTAATTATGTAATATTGAATATATATATATATATATATATAGAATGAAATCCATTTATAGGAAATCTATAGGGAAATCGATAATTAATCATCGACTGTTTACTATAAGCGGTTTTTACTATAAGTAGTGGACAATTCGATATTTGAAAATTTTGAATAATAATTCTGTGATTAAAATAATATAAATATAAATATATTGTATTAAACTTCTTAGATGTAACTTGTAATGTGATGCGATACGTTTGCTAGATTACTTGTAAAATATAGGAAAAGAGGCTATTTTTGTTAAAGACTAAACTTTTTATTTATGATTATTTTTGCATATTTTGTTGTTGTAAATTATTAATAAACTTTGTTAAATTATATTTACTATAGATTATTTTGTAATGTATATTGTTATACAATTTTCATATATATATACATTTTATTTTAAAATATATAAATATATATATATATGTAACAATTATATGTAAATATATATACACTACAAAATAATCTATCTTTCTAGGAGTATATAGAACAAATAATCATAATCAACCAACTTTAAAAAATATTCTTTTTCCCTATATTTTACATGCAAATTTGCAATTTATAAAATTTTTTATATAGTTAACTCATAAACTTCGCACATACGATTAATGATATGTGTGTCCTATCGTCACCCAATAGGTACCGATAGGAGTTCTTACCACACATTTCGGGTGGAAATATATATAGAGGGAATTGAATTTCTGTTGGGATTCCCTCTATAGTTAACAATTCTATATTTTCAATTTGATTGTGAATTTAAGAGCAGGGATATAAATTACTACACCTATATTAAATACCTGAATACACTTTGAAAGTTTTATGGTTTTAGAGGTTAACCGTTAACTTCGCTTCGAACCGTAACTTTGCAGGTAATCTGACGGCGTTTCTAGCCATACATACCTCTTCTCTTCCGATACGAAACTTGTACGAATTGGCCGAGTCGTCCTACAAGTTCGGAAGTCAACGAGGAACCGCTCTCAATAGCCTGTTCGAGGTTGGAGCGCGCACACACCTATGTGTGCGGGTACGTATGTAGATGTGTATGTGCGCATAGGTATACGTGTATACGTGTGCATAGCGGTCTCGTTGTACCACGGTATTGTGTATTCTACGAAATATAATAATCGTTATATATAAGACAAAACAAATATATATATATATATATATATTTATATATATATATATATATAACGATACTAATGTTGTATTGTACCTAAATAAACAATACGTAAATAAACAATACGTAAATAAATCAATAAATACCACGCTACCCACATGTAGTTATAGCTTGTTGAAAGCACGTATATATATACGTATGTATATGTATGCCTATAGATATATCTTAACGTAAGATCAATCGTGATAGTCATCTTCTAGTGGTGTTTACAAGCGACTGTGGGAGAAATCAATGCAGTTCGACGAGAATATGGTGGATACTATGGAGGAAGCGGTGCAAAGAATCAAAACCGGAAAATATATCTTATTCGAAGAACAGGTTTATAAAATATAATGTATATATATATATATATATATATATATATATATGTACCCTATAGGGTATATATACATATATGTATATAAAACAAATAAGTAACATAAATTGTTCTCGTATTTTAATTACATATTACTTAATTTCTTGATAATACAAATATATTTGATAATGACGTACGACGTACGTCATATAACACGTGATATAATATGATAGTATACTTTTAAATTAAATATAATTATACATATAATAGATGTATGTCTATTATCAACGGAATGTAATATATTTCTTATACATTTCTTACAATTAATAATTTCTTTACGCATACTGAATAATCGTCATAATAAATTAGAATTTTTTAAATTCTATAAAATTATATTTAGGTATATTTTAATTATCTATATTGAATATAGACAGCAATTGCAGATATTCTCAACAAAGATTGTAACATACTCTTGGGCCAAGAGAAATTCTTTCCAACTGCGTTCGGTTTTATTTTTCCTGAAAGATCACCTTATTTAACAGCCATAAATTCAGTGTTTACAATTACATTATTATTATATATATATTATAATACTAGTACGATACCATTATAATAACTTGATATATTGTATAATTATTATTTTAGTTAAGCAAATATATAATCGAAAGTATATCGTCTATTAGACGTATATTATATAATTAAAATATTATATTGATATTCATATTAAATTAAATATTCAAACAATTTCATACATTTATTTTAAGTTGTTCATATACGTGATACTATGTATCATATTCTTAGAAACTCAAAAATATATTTATTTAGAATTGAGAAATTGGTAGAAAGTGGAATCATCGTCAGATGGAAGAGACTTTACTATCCTACAGATTTGTGTTCGATATCAAAAAAGAAAAGGCTGTCATCTAAATACGCAGCGGGAATTAACGTTAACGCATTAGTTTAACACGTGTTCTAACTCTGTAGGATAATCCTACGTAGTATAAATTACTGTATAAAATACTGTATAATACATATTATAGTTAAGCTATGATATAAGATATATATCACAATATGTATAGTATATATATATATGTGTGTGTATATAGGTTATTATAGGTTATTTATGCCGGTCTACGTATGCCAATTGCGTCCGAATGTTAGATATATCTGTATACGAAGAAAGCTTTCTTAGACTTTCTTAGACTTTCTTATACAGGGCTTTCTCATACACGTGTATATTGTTGCTAAACTATATCCGATAGCTTAATTAATGTATACATTAATATATATATATATATATATATTATATATATTATATATATATATATTAATTAATGTATCCTATAAACAAATGTATCATATATCCTACTAGTAGATATATGATACATTTGTTTATAGGATTCATTAATTAGCGAGCTATCTGATATAGGTTTGCAACAGTATAAGCGCGTGTATAAGCGCGTGTATAAGCGCGTGTATAAGCGCGTGTATAAGCGCGTGTATAAGCGCGTGTATAAGCGCGTGTATAAGCGCGTGTATAAGCGCATGTATAAGCGCATGTATAAGCGCATGTATAAGCGCGTGTATAAGCGCGTGTATAAGCGCGTGTATAAGCGCATGTATAAGCGCATGTATAAGCGCGTGTATAAGCGCGTGTATAAGCGCGTGTATAAGCGCGTGTATAAGCGCGTGTATAAGCGCATGTATAAGCGCATGTATAAGCGCATGTATAAGCGCGTGTATAAGCGCGTGTATAAGCGCGTGTATAAGCGCGTGTATAAGCGCATGTATAAGCGCATGTATAAGCGCATGTATAAGAGCTCGTATGTTAGTTGTGAATGTAATCACTGTTAGCGAATGCGCGTGTGTACTGTGAGTTAATGCCTTACGTGCGCATTTATCTCTACGTCACACACACACACACACACACACACACATATATATATATATATATATATATATATATATAAAGATATTATATTACAATAATTGTATACAATTATATTTAATTGGCAAATAAGTTAATATAATATCTGAAATATAAATATACAATTATATATAATTGGCAGACAAATTAATATAATATATAAAATGTGAATATATTCATATATATATATTATATTATATATATACATACATCCACATTGAAATGATGATCGGATAAACATGATGTTAGCTATTAACCGTGTTGGGATAACATAGGGTAAAACTCCTAGGGTATAACTATTTCATTCAACTTGCATTTTATTAATATTAAAAAATATATTAATACAGAATTAAGTAAACACTAAGAAATGTGAATGTATATTGAAGAGTACAATATATAATTATATATTTTCCATGATAAATTACGTGATTATATGATTAGTTTAATTTTGTAATAAAATAATATATATATATATATATATGTATATATATATATATATATATATATATATTTATATATATAGGGGGAAGTCTGCCTTTACCGACCCCCTCCTAATACCGACCACCTATCGTATCTCAATAACTATAAGAGATATCAAAACATTATATATACATTAAATGTTAGTAGTTTAATGGCAAACATGAACAAGTATTTTGTTTTTTAAAATATGCAATCCTACAATTGTTATTTGATAAAATGTAATATTCTAGTTTTACTTTTTAAATATTTGAATAATAACTTTTTTAAATCATTGTAAATAATGTATTAATTAAAATAAAATGTAATACTATTCATGATATTGTAGATTAATTTAATTTTCATAAAAATTATAAAAATATTATAATTTGAATATATAAGTATTAACCAATATATCTTAATTATAGTAGCACATATAATTTTCCTATTACCGAAGCCCTATATTACTCTAATACCGACCCCACGTGATTAATAATATCCAATCAAAATAGATCAGTGTTTTACTTTGAAATTGTTTATAATTTGTGTGTATGTCATTTTAACCCGTCAATAATGTATTTTAACAGCGGTAATACAATACAATGAATATTTAGTTATATTCATTGTCAGTTAATTTAAAATGTAATAGAGAAATATAAAGTTCAATTATAAATTTAATATGAATATTAAAACTTAAATTCAATGATATATAAATTGTGTGCGTTTTTTAATTCATTAAATCTATTTATATATGCTATTTTGATTGGATACTATAATACCACATTTATACATATCACGCGTATTTTAGGTGGTCGGTAATTGGAGAAGGGGTGTCGGTATTATTCACATGTATCTAATTACCGACCGCTTGTTATTGTTATCAATTTATTTATACCAACAATTTAAAAACGCAACATTATATAATGTCATAATATTACCATAATTAAAAAGTTTCAAATACATATATTGAATATTGAATACGTTATTACAAATTGTGATTTAGGAGTCGGTAATTGGGGACTTTCCCCTATATATGTATGTATACAATGATAACTAGAGTTATATATAGAGTTATGTAACAATCATTTCACAGTCTTTATAATTTTTGAAATAAAGCACATGTACTTAATTATTATAATATATTATAATAATGATGTTATAGCATAATTTGGATTCCTTTCATAGTGTGAAATATTATATTAATATAAATAGAAGATTCTCACACAGCGCACTCACTCTATTAGCCTAGTCCCCAGGGGAGCTAACGATGTATTACAGGCATGTTTACCAGTAACGGTTCTAATGTATATATTTATATTTATATTAGTTTTAAAAACGATTTTCCCATTATCTAATGGAAACTCTCTATTTAAAATTGATACATTATATATATATGTGTGTGTGTGTTCTATTAAATATAATATATTGTATTCTAAAGATAAACAATAATGTTGTTTATCAGTTTATAAATTTGTTAGATGTGATTTCATATGCTTATAAAAATTAAACCGAAATTCAAAATTTAACTTATTAATAGAATATTTTATATAATATAATCTCATATTATATTATTACAGTATATAATATAATATAGTACACATAAGACTACGCCTATAGCCTATAGGCTATAGTCTATATCGTATACTACATAACAATAATACACTACTTCGTACACAGGACGTGTACGGCTCGTTCACCATCCTGGTGTTGGGTATCGGTGCAGCCTTATGTGTGTTCGTCGCGGAGATGATTCACGCCAGACTGAAGCTCAGTGCAAATGTACCGCAACGCAAACCACACTATTCTGTGTACGTAGCATGATATTTAGTTATTCGATATTATATATATAATTTATGTAACGTAATCAATAAGTATTACAGTTCGTTACGTCACGTATGTTTATTCGCACCTATATATAGTAGTTTTATATTTTTGTATTCAATTGTTGTCGACGATTATTGCCGACACGTGTTATGGTATGGTGAATACGATCGTTACGGGAACACCTAATTAACATAATACAATACAATATTTTATAAATATTTCAGTATTAATGTTATCATTACATTAATGATGTGTGTAATGAATTATATGTCAGTGTTATTGAGTGTATATTATAATATGTGACTATAACATATTATTTAAACTTTTAAATAGAACATAATATTCTATGCGATTACATTTATATTTAGTTTAAAATATTTGTATATTCCGATTGTAATACAGATTATATTATAACTATTTATTATTTATTAATTATACATATAAGTTAACAGTGTTCATGTTAATATTATTAGTAATACGCGTATAAAGTTAGCGTTCATTTGCCATACTATTCACATAGTGGTGTGTATATATATACACTCGTATACGAGTCCTATGTTTGTTGAATACGTTATGCTTTAGAATAATTCATAATGAACAATGACCCGAGGCATCCAACATCTAATGAATAACAATTCTAGAGAATTAACCACGCTATTTCATATCAATTTTACAAATTAATATTAATACTTAGAATAATTGTATTATAATAAAGTTAATTATAGTTTCGTTTAAAGGTTAAAGATTACAGTACCTCTCATATACATTGTTATTGTTATTGTTATTTTTATTTGGTGGAGTCCTTTCATCCCATCCAGGAACTTAGATGAAGTTTTAACTTATAACCATATATGGCACTAATGTCCCTTCGAAGCCGCTATCATATTAAGGCATCCATGGTTTTAACGAGAGCCCATCATTTATTTATACACAATTATATAATATCACTTCTAAATAATATTTTAAGACCCATTTTATAAAATTAATTAATGGTCCGGACGAGGGTCGAACCCGTGTCCTACTGCTTGTGTGTCTGACGCCTTAGCCACTGAGCTACACAGGCAGTTTACATATATATATATATATATATATATATATATATGATATCATAACATATACGTAACCATACATAGCCATATATATTAAAATATACATAACCTAAATTGTATATAATATACATATCTTATAATATATATATACGAGTATGTAAATATATAGATATATACTATTGAATTAAATATATAACAATGAATTATGTATTGTATAATTGATTAAAGATTGGACTCTTATGATAATACTTGACAATCATATAATAATGAATAATAGGTTACGTATAATAATAGTATTTCTAAAAATTAACAAATTCACTTTTATTATGAATACAGTGTAGTTGTTAGCTATTATTTCATGTTTACATAAATATGCACCATCAAACACTTCTATAAAACATTATATATAGTATACTATAGTATCAGTAAAACTTAAGTTAATATAAAATGTATCTAATCTTGTTAGTTTTACAAGATATCACCCGATATTATGGGATAACTAGAATGTCAATCATAAACTACACAAACTCTAGTCAAGAATGGCAAATTAATAAACATATTCATCAATAGGTAATACAATCTCAATGAGGGGAAATCGTTCGTTTAATTTTTGATTACAAATTATTTTACTTTAAAATATTAACAAATAATTTATTATCTTAAAAAGATGTATAATATGTCATTCAAGAGTGACTATAGTAGTATATAATATAGACTATAGTCTATACTTATATTATATATAAGTGACTTATCTATTCATTATAAACATACACCCGTATCTCATAATTCATATTATTATGTAATATGTATTACACACAAAACTTTAGAATATTATATCTCAGTTTTTGTTTACATAATTTATGATGTATAGAAGTTTATAGAATACTATAAATAAGTACTTTTAAAAATATAAATATATTGCTTAGATAAACTTATAATAAAAACCATAATTGTTTATACTTTTAACCAAATAATGTATTGTTTTTATTATAAGTAGGGGGAGCGGGGCAGGTTGAGCCGGTTTTTATAAAAACACATGTATCTTATAATGTAATGAATATATTTTAATAAAATAAAGTGCATACGATATATATAGTTTATGATCAATTAAAAACATTCATAAATCAGTGTAATAATAAATAATTAATTATATAATTACATTTTAGTTTAATTTGGCTCAACCTGCCCCTCTACTGGGGCAGGTTGAGCCAGGTAGAAAAAATGCAAAATTAAAGATATATTTAACAAATAAACATAGTTAAAGTTATATATTTATATTTATTAGTTATTTAACAAGTATATGCACCAAGATTAATATCAAAACTAATGAAACTTTTAAGGCGAGAGGTTATATTAGGAGAGAGGAGAAGATTCTCTATGTTTTAATCCAGCATATAAACCAATTATTTAATTATTTAAAATAATTACTCAATTATATATTTAATTAATTAGATTATTATTATTATTTAAATAAGTCATTAATAAATTATATAAATTAATAAATAAATATTTTTAATGATACACAAGTCAGATTAACTCTATGGTCAACCTGCCCCGTTTTACTATGGTCAACCTGCCCCATATCACTAGTATATATAAAAGTAATATAATTAATTTGTAAGTGATAATTTTTGAATTATTTATTTTATAATATATAGTATATTAATTATACTTTATTTATATACCATTAATACTGCTATGTTATTACAAAATATATAATAATATCAAAGTTAAACTTACTGTCCCACTAACGAGATTTTCATAAAATATTAATAATTAAATAATATTTTAATTAGTTAAAATAAATAATTTTTGAGTTGTTATACTAATGATAAATATAATTGTGTATACATGTATTAAAAATTGCATTAAGATATTTATTAATAGCAGAAATAATTGAGATGGCTCAACCTGCCCCTATGGTCAACCTGCCCCGCTCTCCCCTATATCAAAGCAATATAGATATATTTTCAAAAGAACCTATATAAAATATACTATATATTATTTATAAACTCTAAAAATGTATAAATATAAACCACTTTCTCTAATAAATTATAATCCATTAAAATATAATTTTGTAAATACTTATTAAATCCAAGACATAACAAACTTTAATAAAACATTAAATTCATTAATTAATCTACATGCACCAATAAAATATAAGATAATCATAAATAGAACTAAAACACCATGGTATAATAAATATCTAAATAAACTTTAAAATAATTTCGGGAAAAAGAAAAATTTATAAATTCAATAAAATGAAGTAAACTTAAATATATTGACTACAGCTAGAACTAACTATCGTCACGAATTACTCAAATTTAAAAATCTATATTATAATAATACATTACTTACATTTACTAATAACCCAAAGAAAACTTTCCAAAATGCATATAAGTTATTATACAAAAATACTAACAACAATTTTAATAATATACCATTTACTCCTGAAGATTTTTTCAATTATTTTACATTTAAAATAGTTACATTAGATCAAAAATAGAACTTAAAATTACTAAATTATCCAACAAAAACCCATTTGCTCATGATCAACCACTCACCGACTGTACATCCTATCTAATATTTTGACCCCAACCGATAGTGATATTTCTACATTAATTAAACAAACTAGTTCATCTTCAATACTTGATCCCATCCCTATAGAAGTACTTAAAAATCAATAATTTCATTACTTCAATAATAAGACAATTAGGCTACTAACTGGCTGTATAAAACTGAATAAAATACCCCAATATTTCAAACAAGCTAATATAATTCCTATAATTAAAAAATCTAATATGAACATACATTAACTATCAAACTATAGACCTCTCTCACAATTACCCACTCTAGCTAAAATATTCGAAAGATTAATTAGCAAACAATTAATTAATCACTTGAATAATAACAACTTTTTGATACAGAAAATGCTACCATTCTGAAACAGCTTTACTTTACGTTACCGATACCCTCCTTCATAATATTGATAGTAATACCCATAGGCAAATAATGCTACTCGATTTATCATCAGCTTTCGACACAATAGACCATAACATACTTTTATAACGACTAAATCTACTAAATATTAGGTATATTTAACCTACTTAATATTCCTACCAATAATGCATTAAATCGACTGAAATTTCAGTCTACAGACTATATTACAAATATAACGTATAATATTAAACTAGAATCAACAACTTCAAATAAACCCCTAATATTCGGAGCACCACAAGGAATTGTAATTGGTCCCTTGTTGTACTCCTTATATATTACTCCTATATACAAAATATTTCTAAATTATCCTGAAATTATATACCATTTATATAGATAGATAGATAGATCAAAAGTTTATTGAATTACTGGTTATATATAAAGAAAGTTATAATTATATATAAATATATAATTATATAACGTATATAAACAAAATATATAAATGTGATAACAGTAAGATAAAACGACATGATACAAAAAAGCAAGAAATAAACGGAGAAGTAAAATAAAAATAAAACATTAGATTATACGAGCCGTTGAAGCAATATATTGTATGCGACAGTGCAAGTTATCAAACAGGAGAGGTAACAAAACCGAAGGTCTCGGGTTGGCAAGTCCCATATGGGATGGATCAATTCCCAAGGGTGGATGAGTCCCTAGTATATAATTTGGTTGACGTCTCCTGTCGTTAAGCTACCACAAACTGATGACAGCAAGCATAATATCAAATACTATATATTTTACAATTAATACCGAATAACAATAACACGATTGATACATTTGGTGTGAATTAATTTTTCACGGAAAAGTGTTACGGTTTTACAATATGTAATTGTAAAAGGTAACGCGTTCCAGGAAGAGCAAACTCTATTTCCAAAATAATTCAGATTGGGCATTTATTCTACACTTTTTCTTTCGTATCTTCACTTTAGGCCCTCAGCAATTGTTGCTATATAAATCAAAGATATCAGTTACATCTACATCGACAAATCCGTTCAATATTTTATAAGTCAGGGTAATATCAGCTAATAACCTGCGATGAAATAAAGTTTTAATATTGAGAAAAATAATTCTATCTTCATAAGACCGTTTAGTAAGGTTACATCTATAAAAAAGTATTTTAGTGAAATATATTTGAATATTTTCTATATTGTTAGAATTGCATATGAAATTGTCTGGATTCCAAACAGATGAATCCGATTCCACAATAGGTTGTACATATGATAAATAGGCTTTAAGCAAGTATATATAATCATTTGTGATGAAACATCTAAATAATCTATTAATAATTTAGTGTGCATATAGTATTAGGTATTAAAACTCATATTATCATTAAATGTTATGCCTACATCCTTAAATATGTATATAGGCAGTTCAAAATCATTAATGAAATATGAATGAACAGGGTTTTTATTACCAATTCGCATGACAACACATTTAGTAGGAGCAATTTCTAGTTCTCATCTTTGTGATGATATAATAATTATTTCTCCCGCAAATAAATACCGAATGAATAGTTGTATTATTTAATTACACAATTGGATGACCACAAATTATTTATACCTAAATACAAATAAAATAACATTAATACACATAACAAATAATTTATTCCACTTTCCTACAATATATTTTGAAAATACTGCATTAATTCCACATAACTCGACAATATATTTAGGAGTGACAATTACTAATGACTTAACATTGACTTTAACACAAACCTTAACAATGACTGCACATATCAATAACATAACTAAAAAAGCTACCTATCATCTTATACAATTATGCAAAATACGCAAAACCCTACCTTCAAAAACTGCCTACTTACTAGCTAATGCATTACTTTTTTTTATACTCGACTACTATTCTACACTACTTATTAACTCAACTAAACAACAACTTAAACAACTTAACCGTATAATTAAATAAACTAGGCTAATTTTTAATAAACGCAAATACGATAGATGTTTTATATCTTCATTGATGTCCTCTTTAATATGTTAACATAAGCAATTGCCAATGGAAATACGAATTAAAACTATAGTTTTATAGACTAATAAATATTATACATATATGTAGGTATTATATTATACCTATAATGTACTGTATAGTATATAGTATATAGTATATACAGTGTATACAGTACTTTACAAAAGTACTAGCACTACTTAACTGATGTATTAAATTTCAAACCTACCTTAAGAAGTCTAAGAAATTCAAACACTTACCTACCTACTGACAATCCCAAACATATAAAGAAAATAACACGGAGGAAGATCATTCAGATATTCGGCCGCAGTTATTTGGAACAATCTACCTTACAGAATAATACGAAATCCTGTACATTCGAAAAAAGAAATAATTAATTACTACAATAATTTATAATTTATTATATATATATATATACTTTAGGTTAACATAATTATACATCATAATAATCCTTATAATATTCACTTATTCATAGTTTATATTTTCATCATACGCATATATAGCAACCAAATTTAAAGTCGCATAAATTTAACGTGTTATTTTTACAAATGAAAAAAAAAAAATTTCTTTAAAACTAATTAATTTCGACATACATTCGGATAACTAGTTCTCTATATTATACGGAATTACTTTCAATATTTACGTAGTCATTACATTAAAGGATAAGGTTTTAAAATCGGTTTCGAAAATAATAAAATTAAAACATCACAACGCTAATTTATTTAGTAAACAAGAAAAATCGAATTCGGCAATTGTTCAATTTAAAATAATAGGGAAACAGTTTGTTAAAAATATATATAATTTCTAACACTATATAATTATAATATATTTATTACATTAAAAATGGATTGTATTACATGTAATTTAGAAATTAATAACGACAATTATATAATATGTTAATGTGGTAGTAAATACCATTATAAATGCTTATATATAAAGCAACAATTATTAAAACAAATTGGTCTAATAAATCACCATCAAAATATGCTATTCAGTTATTTAGATCACAAAATTTTACATCTAAATGTAATACATTTATAAATAATAATAATAATAAGGTCTAATACACCAATAAATCTACGATTTTAAATAACTCATTACCATCGTCTACTATTATTGATAATAGTAATATTAATAATTTAATAAATAGCCTAGAGACAAAATTAAATATGTTATTATCAAAACTCACTGAAATAAGTGATATAATTGTTGTTAAAAAATCATATGATAATGTAACATCTAATGTAACCTCTACTGTAACCACTTCTGATACCTATACTGACAATTTGGTAAAAATCAGTAAATATTATTAAAGATAATATAGATAGCAATAATAATATAATTATTCACAATATAAATATTCCTAATAGGTAATGATAAAACTAATTTCTTTAAATACTTAGTAAATATTATTTGTAAAACAGTAGATATTAATAAATCGTGTGTATTATAAATAGTTCAATTATCATTTAATAAATTAAAATTAATTTTAGATAATGTGGTCTCAAAAAAAATTATTTTATCATATGTTAACCGCTTATGTAAATTACGAGATCTACAAAATGCATTCATTAGAACATCTCTATATGAAATATCACTAGAACGACATCATATATTATACCATGTAGTTAAAAATTAATTAATTAAAAGTAAAAAAATTATCAAATGTATTTATAATTCTAGAAGTAGGGGAAAGTAACCTAATACGGATACTTTAACAATAAATGGACTTAACTTTTTATGACTCATTATTTTTATTCAAAAATTACAATATATTCATATTATATGATTATAGATATTATTGTAATTTTAAAATTTTATTTAATCTATTAATTCCATAGATAACTGGGGTGTCCGTATTCGGTACCCATGTCCGAATACGGACACCCTGTGTTATAATACGGACACCCTATATACCACTAGATAAACTATATATTATTGATGAATCAATCAGACAAATTACAATTACGTTATTTATAATTAATTTTATGAAAAATATATTGTAATTTAATTAGTTAATATTTTATTTATTTTTATTATTTTTTAATTAATAATACAATTTAAGTGTCTAAATAATAATTTTTTTAGAATTAGCTTTATTGGTAGTATTAATATTATAACGCACGCGATTTTTATGAAAATCAGAATAGTTCATACGCTGTGCATTGATTGGTTATAGGGTGTCCGTATTAAGACATTTAGAGTGTCCGTATTAGGAACTTATATGACCTTTAGATATATGCATATAACTTAATGAATATTTGATAAAAATATAGAAATTAAAAATACAATTTTTAGAATGCTTTATTTGTTGATAATATAGTGTTATATTTTATATCGATACATTTGTATAATCTTGAGAAGGTTTTAAGTTGACATTTTTTTTCATAAATTTAAAAACGTAATAAAAAAATCAGTTTATTGGATATAATAGTAATGTTTTGTATAATTCAAAAATAAAAAATACTTTTTTAGACTATTTTTATAATTATGAATATTTTATTCATTAAACATTTTTTTGTAGGATGTATGGTTTATGAGATACCGATAGTGTCCGTATTCGGGCACTGTCCGTATTCGGTTACTTTCCCCTAATATAAATATTGGAGACTAATTCGGATTATACAAAAATATAAGTGACCACTATTCTGTTTCATTTAATGTAAATATTGAAAAATACCCATGTAGGGTAAACCTAAACAGATTTTAAAATCAAACAATTTTGATTTCAATAATGCTAATATAAAATTGATTAAATATCAGCTTACTAGATTTTATTGAGCATATCTAAATTCAAATGATTATACTATCGATCAAAAAGTAGAATATTTTAATAATGTTCTAAATGAATTATTTATATCACATATTCCTAATATAAATAATATAATAAAACAGGTACTTCCGAAGAATATATAGAAATTGAAGAAGCAAGTAAAAAATTGATTTCAAAATCTAAAACTAATTTACAATATAAATATAATTGGAAAGAAGCAAAAAAAAAATTATCCAAAGAATTAGAATCTTTAAAAGAGAGAGATTAATGCAATTAATTCAAAAAATAAATTAAAGTTTTATAAATTTATGAAAAAAAGACAAAATTTAAAATATGGAGTATCTCCTCTAATTGATATATCAAATAATAATATTTTATTTTCAGATCTCGACAAAGCAAATACGTTAAATTCATATTTTAGTTCAATTCAACAAAATGATAATGGAAATTTACCCGAATTTAACTAAACAAAAATTTGATAATATTGATTTAAATCTTGAAATAATTAAAATATTTTTAAATAGATTAAAAATTACACATACTTTCGGAACTGATGGGATACCATCTTCTATGTTAAAATTATTATCTAATGAATTATGTAGGCATTTATATATTATTTTTAAGTCATCTTTATTATCGGGTAATATACCGAAAATTAGGAAAAAATCTATTATCACACCAATTTTTAAAAAGGGTGAACCATCAAATTCAAATAACTATAGGCCTATTTCAATAACATGTGTAATGTGTAGAGTATTAGAACGTATTATTTCTAAACAATTAATTTGTTATTTAAAATCTAATAATTTTTATAATAATTTTTTCTATAATGAATTGAATAATACAAAATGTGTAGATATAATAAATATTGATTTTGCAAAAGCTTTTGATGTTGTTTCTCATGAAAAACTATTATTTAAATTAAAATCATACGGTATATCTAATAAAATAACAAAATGGTTTTATAATTTTGTATCGAATATATCTCAAATTATAACGTGTATACACGGGTTGAAAATTCTTTTTCAAATAGTTCTATTGTAAAATCTGGAGTACCACAAGGGTCGGTTTTAGGTCCAATTTTATTTGTATTATATATTAATGATATTCCTAGTATATTCTCTTCAAAAATTCATATTGATTTATTTGCCGATGATACAAAAATATATTTTTCTTACGCATCTGAGAGTGAAAGATTTCTTTTACAAAATAATTTAAATTTATTTTCACAATGGGCAAATAAATGGCAATTAAATATTTCATTATCAAAATGTGCAGTTATGACTTTAGGGAAGGTTACTCCATCAACATATTTTATAAATAATATTCAATTAGAAAACGTTACTTTTTATAAAGATTTAGGAATAATTTTTAAAAATAACCTTTTATTTAATAAACATATTGATTATATTTGTCAAAAAGCTTATTTTTTTGTGTATTCAATTTTTAGATGCATAACTACAAAATCCCCTAGAGCATTATTAAATGCATATAACATTTATTGCAGACCAATTTTAGAATATGCATCCATAATTTAGTCATCTTTTTCAAAGGTTAATAAATTTCGTAGTCTCATAGACCAAATTGAAAGAGTGCAAAGATTATTTACTAGAAGATTAATCACAAGATGAGTAGGATATACAAATTCATCAAATATTAATTATAAATCATATATAGAGAGATTGGGATATTTTAAATTAGAATCACATGAACTTATAAGGTTAAAAATAGATCTAACTACAATTTTTAAAATTTCAAATAATTATACAGATATAAATATATCTGATATCCTTAACATTTCGAATAATTGTAAAACTAGAGGTAATTGTAAACAAATTAAATGTAATACATAATTATGATAATACAATTAAAAATATAATTAATAATAGATCAGTTAATATATTAATTCATTAAATAATAATATAATAAAATCTGTATCTCTTTCATCTTTTAAAAATAAAATAAACAAAATCTGTTTTGACAAACAACTTTTTTTTAACAGAAATTTATAATATTATATTGATTTGTGTTACATTTTGTATCTTAATTATTGCATTATCTTTTCGGGGTTTATTTAAAAAATTTGTTTTTGCTATAGAAAATGTGGGTTTTTATATCTATATTTCAAATATACTATAATATAAAATTAATAATTCATTATTATTACAGATAAAGTAGGAAGTATTATTTTATTTTTGTTTGTTCTGTATTATATTTTGTTAACAATTATTTTTTGTTATAGAAAATTTGGGATTTTATATCTATATTTCAAATATACAATAATATAAAATTAATAATTCATTATTATTACAGATAAAGTGAAGTATTATTTATTTTTGTTTGTTCTGTATTATATTGTTGTTTTATATATATTTTGTATATATGTTTCAAATGTATTATATTACTAAAATACGATATTAATAATTTACTATTATTTCAGATTATAGTGATAAGTATTATATTGTTTGTTTCGTAATATTATTGGTATGTTTTGTTATTAAAGTGTTCTGTTTGTGTATAGGTCTATTGGTTTATTTCTAACGTGTTCTGTTTGTATATATATATATATATATATATATATATTTATATATGTTTCAAATTTATTATACAATTAAAATATAAAATTAATAATGTACTAAATACTATTATTACATATTTTGGTAAGTATTACATTATTTGTTTGTTTCATTCTAGTATTAGTTTAATTTATTTTTAACATGTTCTGTTTATAATATATTTAAAATGTATCATTTAAATATTAAACTATATAACTAATAATTTATTACTAAAACAGGGTACAAAGATAAGAAGAATTCTATAAATTTAAAGTAGAAATTGAATATTTCGATTCCACTTACAAAATAATGTATTTTATTTCTATTTTGATCATTTTTAGTTTATTTTTACTTTATGATTTATTTCTACTTTCGATTGTTTTTCGTTTATTTTTACGGTAACTGTCAAACGTTTTAATTTCTTTAATTTTTTAATTTCGTATTATTCTTTGTTTATTTCTATAACGTATATACGTTAACATATGTTATCGTTAACAAATATTTATATTTTCGGCTATGTATTTTCTTAAATAAATTATAATTCATATGCATTATTATTATTATACTACTATACACCATTAATTTATAATCATCGTTTATTATTAAATATTAAATATTTATTTAATTGTATTTTTACTTATAACAATTAATTATATAATATTTATTATTCCATTTATTTATTGTTATTATATATATATTTATTTTATTTATCATTCGTTTTAATATAATTGTTTATATACACATTCGAGAATAGCGTTCGCTATTTTATTATTGTGTTTAATATCATCATCATCATCATCATCATCATCATCATAATGATTTATCGAATAGTTCAAAACGTGGAATCCTCCAAACATCATAAATTGTGTAAACAAAAATAATGAAATATAAGCTTCTAAATTTGTGTGTGTGATCAATATTGCATAATAATGTGTACTATATATATATTATGCACCTCGTCGAGGTGTGGTCAAACCTATAGGTGTGACATATATGCTAAGTGCAAATAAACCTTATGTCATCATATATATATATATATATATATATATATATATATATATATAATATAGTGTATTTTATAGCCTACATACTACATAGATTCTGTAATATTAATTTAAAAATGTAATAATGTATAGTCAATCGTCAATTCGTAAATCTAGATCGAGTACACGTAGCACTAAACGTGTGAGAATAACAAAGTTTGAACTCGTATGTTTAATGATATAACAATGTAATCTAGAAATGATAGGGCAATTGCCTATTCGATTAAACGCGATGACGAATCTACGTTCGCGTAGTAGTTATAATGTGAATGTCAAACTAAATAAAACTAATAACACTTCGACATCCACATATAGGTACACACACTGTGTACCTACTGATGCGTATCGGTATATTACTATAGCTGTGCACAAACGATAAATAGGGGAAAGTAACCGAATACGGACAGTGCCCGAATACGGACACTCTCGGTATCTCAGAAACCATAAATCCTACAAAAAAATTGTTAATAAAATATTCATAATTATAAAAATAGTCTAAAAAAGTATTTTTTATTTTTGAATTATACAAAATATTGCTAATATATCCAATAAACTGATTGTTTTATTACGTTTTTAAATTTATGAAAAAAAATGTCAACTTAAAACCTTCTCAAGATTATACAAATTTATCGATATAAAATATAACACTATATTATTAAAAAATAAAGCATTCTAAAAATTGTATTTTTAATTTCTATATTTGTTATCAAATATTCATTAAGTTATAAGCATATATCTAGATATCATATAAGTTCCTAATATGGACACTATAACTGTCTTAATACGGACACCCTATAACCAATCAGCGCGCAGCGTATTAACAATTATGATTTTCATAAAAATCGCGTGCATTATAATATTAATACCACCAATAAATCTAATCGTACCGAATACGGAAACCCCCGTTATCTATGGAATTAAAAGATTAAATAAAATTTTAAAATCACAATAATATCTATAATCATATAATATTAATATATTGTAATTTGTGAATACAAATAATGAGTCATAAATAGTTAAGATCATTTATTGTTAAAGTGTCCGTAGTAAGTTACTTTCCCCTACAAATTTCTTGTTATATATTAGTCAGCTCAATAAAGATTTTGTTTATAATATTAAAATATATAGTAAAATCTATGTTTTATCATCTGCTATCTTGATAAACCCAATAGATCTCAAATAAGTGGCGCAATTTATATGTAGATTAAGTTTAGTATAGAGTA